>CM019073.1:61720697-62920697 GCA_009667805.1 Leptobrachium leishanense | reverse complement strand
AGTCAACTATTGGTTGGCATATGCTATAAACCACCTAATATAGATAATGATGAGGAAGAACAACTGTTAGAGCAAATTAGGAAGGTTGCACATCATGGTAGCACTTTAATTATTGGAGATTTTAATTACCCGGACATTAATTGGGATAGTGGGACTAGTAATTCAGCAAAGGGAATCCGGTTTCTGAACATTTTAAATGATACCTTCATGACACAACAACTGGTAGAAACACCAACTAGAGAGGATAACTGTCTGGACCTGGTTATAACAAATAATGTGGATCTTTTCTCAAATATTCATGTAAGGGAACAGTTGGGAAACAGTGACCATAATATGGTGACTTTCGAAATAAACTCAAAGAAACACATTCATAAGGGGCATGCTAAAACATAATTTTAAAAAGGCCAACTTTATTAAACTAAAGGAAGCTCTCAATATCATTGACTGGCAGAAACTCTTTCAAGGGAAAAACACTGAGGATAAGTGGAATATCTTTAAACTAACACTAGAAAAGTACACGTCACAATAAATTCCACTGGTTAATAAATATAAAAGAAACATCCACCCACCCACCCAGTGCTGGTCAGAAATTTGTAGCTTACTTTCCCGCTGCTTCCACTTTGCAAATCACCCTAATTAACCCAAGGTTCTAGCCCTTCCCATGATATGTTAATCTGTATATTTGTGTTTTGTTTTTAATAGTTTGCATTTTATTACTTTGTATTTCTGTAACAACTGTAACCACTCAATGTTCTCGAACCCAGGACATATTTGAAAACGAGAGAAATCTCAATGTATCCTTCCTGGTAAAATCCTTTTCAAATAAATAAATAAATAAACAGACTGAAACCAATGTGGCTTAGTAGGAAGGTAACTAAGGAAATGAAAAATAAAAAGAAGGCATTTAAAGCTTTTAAATTTGAAAAATCTGAGGCATCCTATAAAGCATATAGGGCAGCCAATAAAGCATGTAAAAATGCTATTAGATGGGCTAAACTAGAAAATGAAAAAGAAATAGCCAAAGAGAGCAAGACCAACCCTAAAAGATTCTTTAGGTACATAAATTCTAAAACACCCAAGAGTGAAAATGTAGGTTCACTAAAATCTGAGTCAGGGTTATTATTAACTGAAGATCGAGATAAGGCAGAAATTTTGAATGATTATTTTTCTTCAGTATTTATCAAAGAGAAACCTATAACAGGAGACATAAAGTTCATTAATAACAACTTACTAATACAAAGTGACTGGTTGACTCAGGACAAGGTTTTGCAGCAATTAAACAATGTGAATGTGAATAAAGCCCCAGGGCCAGATGGAATTCACCCGCGAGTATTGAGAGAGCTATGTGTTGAAATATGTAGACCTCTGTTCTTAATCTTTCAAGATTCTTTTCTTTCAGGAATCGTACCAGAGGATTGGAGAAAAGCTGACGTGGTCCCTATATTTAAGAGAGGTTTAAAATTTGTGCCTGGAAATTATAGACCTGTGAGCTTAACATCCTGTGGCTGGGAAAGTATTTGAGGGGTTACTAAGGGATAATATTCAGGAATTTATTGGGAGGTATAATGTAATTGGCAAAAATCAGCATGGTTTCATGAAACACAGATCATGTCAGACTAACCTAATTACGTTCTATGAGGAAGTAAGTAGAAGTATAGATCAGCGGGTCGCAGTGGATGTGATTTACTTAGATTTTGCCAAAGCTTTCGACACAGTTCCACACAAAAGGTTACTATTTAAATTAAGAAAAATTGGTCTAGTTGAAAATACTTGTTCTTGGATAGAAAACTGGCTAAAAGATAGGGTACAGAGAGTGGTCATAAATGGTACATTTTCAAGATGGACACCAGTGGTAAGCGGTGTCCCTCAGGGGTCTGTTATACAGTAGGACCAATACTATTCAATTTATTTATAAATGACCTTGAGATAGGCATTGAAAGCCATGTATCAGTGTTTGCAGATGACACAAAACTAGGAAAAGTAATACAATGTGAGCTGCAGAGGAATTTAGATAGATTGGGGGACTGGGCACTTAAATGGCAGATGAAATTTAATCTAGATAAATGCAAAGTTATGCACTTTGGAGTGAAGAACACACAAGCAATTTATACCCTAAATGGTACGGAGTTAGGGAAATCCAAGCAGGAGAAGGATTTGGGAATAATCATAGACTTCAAACTAAGTAACAATGTGCAATGTCAAACAGCAGCCGCCAAGGCCAGCAAAGTATTGGCATGCATTAAAAGGGGAGTTCACTCTCGGGATGAAAACATAATTTTGCCTCTGTATAAATCAATGGTCAGACCGCACCTTGAATATGCCGTGCAATTTTGGGCACCTGTCTTAAAAAAAAGATATTATAGCGCTAGAAAAAGTGCAGAGACGGGCAACTAAATTAATAAGGGGAATGGAAGGGTTAAGTTATGAGGAAAGACTAACGAGCTTAAACCTGTTTAGTTTAGAGAAACGGCGCCTTAGAGGGGATCTGATAACCATATATAAATATATACAGGCTGTCACGGGATGCCCCAAGAGGCTCGGCCACAAACCCCAGGACCCTCAGCCAGGGACAGCTTTAATGACGCTGGGGTTACTGTGGACTCTTCAGTGCCGTTGCACCATAGGGACATATGTCATGGAGTTGATGTAACGCTCCATGCTTCAAACCCCAAGAGACTTTATGTTCATTTATATCGTGTGATTTTAAATATATTTTACATCGTTTGGTTTTAGTTAATTTAGTTTAGTGTTAAATGACATAGCTTTGGTTTTAAAATACTATATTCCTGTAGGTAAATGTGTTTTGTGTAAAACAGTAAACAAGCTTTGCTGCTGTGTAACTTATGCATCAGGGTTTTCCCCATTATCTAGCTGCATGTTTAATTCAAGGGATCTCTGATAGTGTGTTTAATCTGATGTACTAGAACAATGGATATACAAATGTCGTGTGAGTTGAAGGCTAAGAGAATGTGAAGAATGTTGAGTGTAAATAACTGACATAACTAATTAGTATGGGTATGCAAATTGTGACTGTTGTACTTCAGCATAAATAGTGGCGTTGTTCATTAAAAGAGCCAGTTCATCTGAGTGTTTGATACATGCAGCTCCGTCTGGTGTTGTCATTTCACGCCAGCTATATATCACCACCGCCCAGGAACGGGTCACTCTAACCCCGCAGCAGAACATCGATTCGCCGCGCCGTTGCGCCACCTTGAATTGGTACCTCGGGATACCGCAACCACCCCGAATCGGGACCTCGACGCAGCGCCGTGCCTGCATCTTCAAGGAGACTCTACCGAACCGCGGTTCGCCACGCAGACCGTCTCCAGCCTTTCAATGGTCAGTAGATCCGCTGCCCGAGACGCCGAGTGCCGTACCACTCGATAGTCGGGCGGATTTCCACCGTGGGTGCCCCATCTACTCTCCAGATCTCCACCGCCACGTGGTCTTCTACCCAAGCCGCTCGAGACGCCGGGTGCCGTGCCACTCGGTAGTCGGGCTTGGCAACACCAAAGAGGGGGTCAGATAGAGCAGGACCGCAGGCGGATACCCCATTCCGCCACACTGGTGGCAGCGGTGGGATAGCTCTCTGCAACCCCCAAGAAGACCCATACCATGGCCGGGTACAGCGTTTACCAGCGGGACGTCCTGTGGGGCATGTTGGAGAATCGGGGAGGGACCCCCGGCAACAAAAAGAAGAAAACCCTAGTGAAGGAGCTGACCCGGATGGACCAGCAAAGAGTGAGGGCCCCAACCCTGGCCCAGGACCCTAACGAGCGCCTTCGGCAGAGCGCTCGGTCATTGATCATGGGATTCGGCCTCACCCCCTCCGAGGACATGGTGAGCCGGCTAATGGTGGACCTCCAAGCGGCTGAGGAGAGGGACCGTCAGCACGAGTTGCGGATGGCGGCGCTCTGTATGAGGAGTGGTGAACTTTCTAACCCCGTCCCCAAACCCGTAGAACCCTGGGTCGAGGTTTACAGCTCGACTGGAGCTTCACCCCGGGAATCTGCACCCCCCAGTGATACCCCTTTCGGGACTTACAGCTCGCCTGGAGTCTGTATTGGGGAAATTGCACATCCCAGCGACCCCTGGATAGAGACTTACAGCTCGTCTGGAGCTGCATCTGAGGACGCAACATTCCCCCGTCGAGGAGTGGTGCCCCTGTGCCGGTACCCTCGCCGACATGGAGGTTGAATTTCCGAGAAGGCTGCGGGAGGGCCTGGATCGGTACCATGGGTCCACAGTGGAGCCCACTGGGCTTGAGTGGCGGGACGAGATCCGCCAAGAGCTGTGGTATGAGGCTCTACGCCATGAAAGGGACTGCCACGGGGTTGATGTCCCTTCGAGCGCTGTCATTTTCCAGGTGCAGTATAACGCCCGAGCAGCGTTCCTGCAAGATCGACCCCCGGAGGAGTGGGAGGCAGAGCTCCAATACCTGGTGCAGCAGGAGATTGCACTGGACGCCGCGTACCGCGCGCTCCGGTGGCTAACAGGCCCTCTGCTACCCCGCACCATCGACGGTGCCTCCACCGCAGGCCCCACTACGGCGGCACAGGGCTGCTTTACGAGAACATGGCCCAGGACCCTGGGTTCGGAGAAGAGACAGAAGAGCGGTCGGAGGAGATACTGGAGCGACGGGAAAAGGAGCTCCCGTACGATAGCAGGGACTCTGAGTTAGAGGAACTGGAGTTCCTAGTAGAGCGAGAATGGGAGCTCGAGAAGGCCTATAGGAGACTGTTGGACAGCGTTCCGCAGTCGGGTCTAAGTCCCATGTACTGGGACTGTCCGGCTGAAGAAACCGACAGTCCGGGGGACCCCGAAGTATGGGAGGCCGAGCTGCTCCCATGGGTCCTCATCGGGGCCACAGTAGAAGAAGCGATTCCCTCAAACCCGCAGGAAGACATGGTGGCCGTATCTGCGGGTCCAGCAGAAGAGCTGGCAACGGGGCAGAGCGCCGCTGGCCTCTGCCCACTTCCCACAGTCTGCCAGGAGGAGCAGACAGATGGTTCCCCCGGGCTGGGTTGCTCGCAGCCATGGATCGCCCTGGGGATGGAAAGCACCATCCTCCCTCAAGGGGACCCCCACCCAGCCAAAGAGCTGGCCACGGGGCAGAGCGCCGCTGGCCTCTGCCCACCTATTCCCAGCTCTCCCGAGGAGCAGGAGGGGGATACCCTGGGGCTGCCTCCCCCACAGCCGCTTACCTCGTCCGTCCCCCTGGACTTTGTTCTGGTACCCGCCTCCCCAGCAGAAGAGCTGGCCACGGGGCAGAGTGCCACTGGCCTCTGCCCACTTTCTGCCGAATGCCCTGAGGAGCAGCAGGGTTTTTCCGAGCTGCTGACCCCGCAGCCGTTGACCCCACTTGACCCCCTGGATGTCATTTCTGTACCCACCCCCCCAGCAGAAGAGTTGGCAACAGGGCAGAGGGCCGCTGGCTTCTGCCCACTCTCCGACTGCCCTGAGGAGCAGCAGGGTTTTCCCGAGCTGCTGACCCCGCAGCCGTTGACCCCACTTGACCCCCTGGATGTCATTTCTGTACCCACCCCCCCAGCAGAAGAGCTGGCAACGGGGCAGAGTGCCGCTGGCCTCTGCCCACTCTCCAACTGCCCTGAGGAGCAGCAGGGTTTTCCCGAGCTGCTGACCCCGCAGCCGTTGACCCCACTTGACCCCCTGGATGTAATTTCTGTACCCACCCCCCCAGCAGAAGAGTTGGCAACGGGGCAGAGGGCCGCTGGCCTCTGCCCATCTCCCATCATCCACCCCAAGGAGCAGAAGGGGGATACCCTCGGGCTACTTATCCCGCAGCCACGGACCTCACCGGAGATGGAGGACGCCATTCTCCTGGCCGGGGTCCCCTTCTCGGCCTTGAACCACCCAGCCGACGCGCTGGCCACGGGGCACAGCCTGCTTCCGCTCTGCCCATCTCCACAACCCTTTGGCCCGGAGGCCCCACGCAGCCACTGTTCTCCTCAACGGCTGACCAGGGCACTCGGGGCGCGGGCATTTAGCACCCGTTTTTCCCGGGCGCGAGATATTCCCGGAGGTGGCACAGGCGGTACCCCTCCCCAGCCACAGGATCCTTATTCCAGAGGGGGTAACCCCAACGACTTGTACCCCCAACCCGCCAGGCACGGCCACAAGGCCAAATGGAGAAGCCTGGTGGCTCGCCCCCTTCCGACAGACTATGGACCTGGGAGCACCGACTTCCCCGGTATGACCCGTTGGGGTCCAACCGGGTGCGTCGAACTTTGGGAAGGGGTGTCACGGGATGCCCCAAGAGGCTCGGCCACAAACCCCAGGACCCTCAGCCAGGGACAGCTTTAATGACGCTGCGGTTACTGTGGACTCTTCAGTGCCATTGCACCATAGGGACATATGTCATGGAGTTGATGTAATGCTCCATGCTTCAAACCCCAAGAGACTTTATGTTCATTTATATCGTGTGATTTTAAATATATTTTACATCGTTTGGTTTTAGTTAATTTAGTTTAGTGTTAAATGACATAGCTTTGGTTTTAAAATACTATATTCCTGTAGGTAAATGTGTTTTGTGTATACAGTAAACAAGCTTTGCTGCTGTGTAATTTATGCATCAGGGTTTTCCCCATTATCTAGCTGCATGTTTAATTCAAGGGATCTCTGATAGTGTGTTTAATCTGATGTACTAGAACAATGGATATACAAATGTCGTGTGAGTTGAAGGCTAAGAGAATGTGAAGAATGTTGAGTGTAAATAACTGACATAACTAATTAGTATGGGTATGCAAATTGTGACTGTTGTACTTCAGCATAAATAGTGGCGTTGTTCATTAAAAGAGCCAGTTCATCTGAGTGTTTGATACATGCAGCTCCGTCTGGTGTTGTCATTTCACGCCAGCTATATATCACCACCGCCCAGGAACGGGTCACTCTAACCCCGCAGCAGAACATCGATTCGCCGCGCCGTTGCGCCACCTTGAATTGGTACCTCGGGATACCGCAACCACCCCGAATCGGGACCTCGACGCAGCGCCGTGCCTGCATCTTCAAGGAGACTCTACCGAACCGCGGTTCGCCACGCAGACCGTCTCCAGCCTTTCAATGGTCAGTAGATCCGCTGCCCGAGACGCCGAGTGCCGTGCCACTCGATAGTCGGGCGGATTTCCACCGTGGGTGCCCCATCTACTCTCCAGATCTCCACCGCCACGTGGTCTTCTACCCAAGCCGCTCGAGACGCCGGGTGCCGTGCCACTCGGTAGTCGGGCTTGGCAACACCAAAGAGGGGGTCAGATAGAGCAGGACCGCAGGCGGATACCCCATTCCGCCACACAGGCCATTATCAACCATTGTCTGATAACCTATTCATTAACAGGACTATACACAGGACAAGGGGTCATCCATTTAGACTGGAAGAAAGAAAATTCAGCCTAAAGCATAGGAAGGGTTATTTTACGGTGAGAACAATAAAGATGTGGAATTCTCTGCCTGTTGAGGTGGTTGGGTCAGAGACTGTACAGACTTTTAAAAAGCGACTGGATGACTTCCTGCAGACACAGAATATTAAGGGTTATAATATTTAATATGTGGGTAAAAGCTTCTTGATCCAAGGAGAAATCTGACTGCCATTCTGGGGTCAAGAAGGAATTTTTTCCCAGTATGTTGCATATTTGCAAGCATTTCAGACTGGGTTTTTTGCCTTCTTTTGGATCAACAGCAGTAAGTGATGTGGGAGAGGCTGAACCCGATGGACGCATGTCTTTTTCAGCCTATGTATGTAACTATAAAAGAGTCTAGAGTAGAGGAGAGTGTGTTCTTGTAGTGGGATGTCGCACGGTTGGGGCAGGTTATAGTGTTAGTGTGGGACAGGGGACTTTGTATGAGATTTGAGAATTGCAGAGGATCCAAGGCCCGGAGATTCCTCTGGGTGCAGGGATGGGATGGAGGAGACGAAGTTGGTTCCGTTGATGGGATGATAGTAAAGGAGAGCAGATGGTTCAATGGAGAAGGACAGAGAGGGGGGTGGGGCAGGTACTGATAGGTGCAGGTTGGAGAAAGCAGGATCCCAACACCACCTCCTAGCTTCTCACCCGGCCTAGGAGTGTGACTAAAGTGGAGACCGCCATGTGTGAGGGCAGCAATGGAGGCAGTGTCAGAGGAGGAGAGCCAGGTTTCAGTTACTGCTAGAAGATTGAAAGAGTTTGAGAGGACCATGTCATGGACAGTTGTGAGCTTATTGCAGACTGAACGGGCTTTACAAAGGACGCAGGATAAAGGGATTGAGGGCTGTGGGTTAATAGAAATAAGATTATGCGAGCAATGAGATCTGGGGGTTTTGCTGGGAGAAATTATGCGAGGTTTAGAAGGTTTGGGGATTATTGTGGGGCCAGGATTAGGGTTGATGTCATCGGCTGCGAGCAGTAATATGAGTGTAAGTAAGCATAGATGAGACTGGGATTTATAGGAGTGTAAGGAGCTTGGGAGATGAGTTAGATAGGTAAAGGTCCCTCAGGAATTGAAGCAGTTCATGGGAGGCCAGCATTGGGGATGAGAGGAGGGAGGGAGAAATGGTGTGGGGGTTGTTGCTACATTTACTGTAGGAGTATGCTGAGAGTTTTAGGAAAAGGGCAGATAGGAAAAGCAGGAAAGACATAGAGAACATGGTGCAAGAGGGTGTTTAGAGCAGGTTACCAGTTAGTAAGTCAATGTCAGTGTTTGTAGTTTCACCCTCCAGTTTTGAAGTCCAGTTGCCACTTGAAAGGGCCTGCAGGGAGCCAGGCTCTGAGGGAGCCTCCACACTGGTGTTATATGCTATGCTGGAAATCAGGCTATCATCAGGCAATTTAAGTTGAAACACCTGGAGAGTGGAGATGTGAAGTCTGGATAACACATCAGCTTCGAACATGTAAATTAGATCACAATGGGCAGGAAGGATGGCAATCAGTTGTCAATTAAGTCCAAATTGTCACGAATATGCAAAACATGAATAAAAATAAATAAAACAATCATGGGATGTGGCAGGGATTGCTGCAAGGAGTCCCATGAGTTTACAATCTAAAGGGTCCCATGAGTTTACAATCTATCCCATGAGTTTACAATCTAAGGGGTCCCATGAGTTTACAATCTAAGGGGTCCCATGAGCTTACAATCTAAGGGGTCCCAAGAGTTTATTATCTAAGGGGTTCCATGAGTTTACAATCTATCCCATGAGTTTACAATCTAAGGGGTCCCATGAGTTTACAATCTAAGGGGTCCCATGAGTTTATAATCTAAGGGGTCCCATGAGTTTACAATCTAAGGGGTCCCATGAGTTTATAATCTAAGGGGTTCCATGAGTTTACAATCTATCCCATGAGTTTACAATCTAAGGGGTCCCATGAGTTTACAATCTAAGGGGTCCCATGAGTTTATAATCTAAGGGGTCCCATGAGTTTACAATCTATCCCATGAGTTTACAATCTATGGGGTCCCATGAGCTTACAATCTATCTCATGAGTTTACAATCTAAGGGGTCCCATGAGCTTGCAATCTAAGGGGTCCCATGTGTAATGGTAGCGGTCACGAGTAGTGGAGTGGAGATCCTTGAGGGCAAAAGTATCTGCTTGAATAAAACAAAAGGTTCATAAACTACAGACTGTAACTTAATAGCCAAGGAGACACAAGGGCTAACTGAATTGCCTTTGGCTCTGAAGGTTGAGACCAACAGATTACCTAGGATACGCTCAGAAACATGATACGTGGGACAACAGTCCGTGAAGTATTCAAGGTGCAGGGCAGTCAAAAGAAATTCAGAAACCGTATGGACTGGTTTGAAATTGCAGATAGTAGATACCTGGCTAATACCAGAAGGTACTGACTTGCAGACAAGGTTGTTCTCACAAGTACAGAGATGTGATTAGAAATAACAAACGGCAGAAATAAACAATCTTTCTTAATCGCGGTTTTCACATGAACATTAACGTGAGCTGTACGTTGGGTAACGGTACCTCAAAAGGTCACAAGCGATACCCCAAGACGAGATGGGACAGAACCCAGACAGCGAGCAATAAACCCAGCGGCAAGCATAGGGTTAAATTGACAATGCTCACAGACAGCGATATACAAACGTGCAGATAGAGTGGTCAAAGTACAAGCCGGGTCAATTAACAGGAGAAGGAATTGCATACAGAAATGGGTCGGTAACAGGATATCAATGTAGGAATAAACTTAGCGCTGCTGGAATCAAACTCCACGTCAGGGCGACGAGGCAACCCCTCTTGCCATGTTTTAAACCCGGCAGCTCCTTGTGACTACACCAGGCCCCGCCCCCTCAGATGCCAATCTGCCATCAGGAAGTGCTGGCAACCAACCAGCCAGCGGCACATCACCATGCCCAGACCCCCCCAGGGAGCACAACAGGGGCTGAGGATGTAACACTATGAGCTTACAATCTATCCCATGAGTTTACAATCTAAGGGATCCCATGAGTTTACAATCTAAGGGGTCCCATGAGTTTACAATCTAAGGGGTCCCACGAGTTTACAATCTAAGGGATCCTGACCCCATGAGTTTACAATCTAAGAGGGGTCCTGTTCCTAAGCGGGGTCCTGTTCTTGTGAGTTTACAATCTAAGAGGGGTCCTGTTACCGTAAACTTGCAATCTAAGAGGGAAGAGGAACCTGCTCTAATATATAAATGCCTTTGTAATGCGCTGTCAGCTGCGCGCACACCAATCACAGCTGCTCACAGCTCTGTTGCGGATGGGATGGCGCCAGACGCGTTACAAACACATTTATACATGGAGATACTCTTGGATAGGACATTGGAAAAACAAATATGTGGACATGAATTCTGAGCTGACAACAACACTAGACTGCCCTCCGGGCAGGCTCAACAACTAGTCTATAAAAAAAAAAGAGACTTTTTACTGCAGAATATAATATTAAACGGTTTATTAGATATTGAATTAAAACGGGAATATTTTTAACATTGAGCTTATGGGATTCTCCTGACTAAACCTTGAATGAAACCACCGAACAGCGCAGCATTTCCGCAACTTTTCCCTGCTGTTTGGTGTTCTCTGAACAGATGAAGCATTGCATTCCAAGGGGATTTCACTGCCCTCGAACAGGCACGGAACAGGCACCATATGTGCAGACAATTCGCCATGATTTGGCAAACTGCCTGCTCTCTGAACAGCCGAATGGCCAGGAAAGGTAACTGTACGCTGAATTTCAGTGTTCGGTTACCTTTCGGCCACAATTCGGATCTCTGATTAACCCCCCAGGTCTCAACTGCACACACTGCTCAATACTTGATTTGTAATGCACCTGCAGTTTTCCAAGATTTGATTAATGATGTCCTACGGGGCTTCCTGCAAGTCTTTGTCATTGTATATTTGGATGACATCCTTATATATTCTCCTGATCTTGAGACACATTATGTTCATGCACTCACTGTGCTTAAAAAAGACTGCTTGAAAATGGTTTATATTGTAAACTAAAAAAATGCCTATTTGACATTACATCAGTTAAATTCCTTGGTTACATCATTTTCCCCGAAGGGTTTCAGATGGACCCCCAGAAACTCTCCGCCATCAAGGATTGGCCTATACCCCAGGGGTTAAAGGCAATGCAGAGATTTCTAGGGGAGGTTCACCAATTATTCTAGGAGATTCATAAAAAACTTTTCCACAGTGGCCTCTATCACAGCCATGACAAAAAAGGGTGCTCAAAACCAAAAATGGAACACCCAGGCCATGTAGGCCTTTGAAAGGCTTAAACAAAAGTAATGATGAAGCAATGAAATGCCTGGCCAGGTGGGGATAAGAGAGCACATCTGATATATATATTTTTTGTAAAAAAGGATTTTACCAGGAAGGATACATTGAGATTTTTCACATTTTCAAGTATGTCCTGGGTGGCGACTGTGTACTGTTAGGTGTCTTGCCCAAGGACACTTACTGGAGAGGTGCTCTTGCTGGGATCGAACCTGTGTCTCCACAGTCTCTCTCACACTTCTAGAGCAGTGATGTTACCTCTACTACACCCAGCCGGTACCAGAACACCATAGGGGTTATTCAAAGACAGCCGATCCGACCCCGAGTTTCCCCGTATGGTGCCATTCGCCTATTCAGAGAGCAGACAGTTCTCCAAATTTCGGCGAACTACCTGCACGTACGGTGCTTTTCGAAGGCAGTGAAATTCCCCATAGAGAAGCAATGGTTAACCTATTCAAAGAACACCGAACAGCAGTGAAAGGTTGCTGAAATGCCCTGCTGTTTGGTGGTTTCATTCGACAGGTTTATTCAGGAGAGTCGCATAGGCTTTAACGTTAAAAATATTCCTGTTTTTATACAATATCTTATAAACAGTTTATTATTTTAATCTACAGTAAAAAGTTACATAGTTACATAGTTGCATAGTTATATAGGCTGAAAAAAGACATGCGTCCATCGGGTTCAGCCTCTCCCACATAACCCACAGGAAAAATTAAGGCTTAGGCACCATCTCCCTTGGTGGGTCACCGGAGAAGGGGGTCTCTTGCTATACAACCCCAAAGAAAGTCAAAAAACAATAAATAAACTCCGGATACCGTGGTATTAATTCAAATGGATTTATTCCAGAACCAAGAATAACGACGTTTCGACCACAACTGGTCTTTGTCAAGTCTAATTCAGAATGTCATGAACAGGAAATAAATAGCATCACAGATCAATTAGCAAACAATCAATCAATTATTGCAAACGGTCTGTGCATACTAAACCAGTGATTTAAAAACAATTGTGTCCACGAGCTGATTCCTTTATTAACACATTAATTCACATTCTCTTAATTACACAAAGAAAAAGAGTCATTAATCATATATTAACATATATTAACGTGGGACATGATACTAGAGCGTCTTTTTTAGAGGAGCGACAGGGGAGACAGCCCCCTGGGGGGAATCAGCAGGAGATAATACAGAAGAGCTCCATGAGGAAACCTCCAATGAGGAGCAACCGGTCCCTGTACAAGAGACGCTAGTGTTTAATCTGTCTGACATTCATTTGACCTCTGATGAGGTAAAATTACTTTCAAGAGGCTTGTCTTATTGTCCTAGTGAACGTATTGATGCATTTGATGTACAAGTTGACTTATTTAAATTTTTTCGCACAATCCGTTTGAAATGTTTGTTCTCAGGGCGGGTTGATGATGATACATCTACAGTACCATTTAACTCTAAAACTTTGGGTTTACGAGAGAAGAGTACCTTTATGCCTCACAATATTGAATATGCTGTTGAGACATATATTGATATTGTGGAGAGAGAGATGTCGAAGGTGTATTCACGGTCACATTTCACCAGAGCTTCACCCAATATGTCCGCTATGGATTTTAGTATCCTAAAGAGGTTGCGTTGCGATCCATCAATTACAATCAAACCAGCGGACAAGGGGGGAGCTCTGGTGATCATGAATAGTAAGGATTACATGAAGGAAATACAATGTCAGCTTAGCGACAGTGAGACATATAGAAGACTGGATAGGGATCCCACATCAGAAATAGTTGTAAGGATATCCACCTTGGTTAAGGATGCTTTAGAAAATCAAATTATTGATGTGGGTTTGTCTAAATTTTTGATTAAAAAATATCCGTTAATACCTGTAATATATGTTCTGCCTAAAGTACATAAATCTCTCTCCACACCTCCTGGGAGACCAATCGTGTCCGCTGTAGATTCGGTCTTTAGCCCCCTGTCCATTTTTTTGGACAGGGTGGCTCGGCCCTAGACATGTGCATTCGTTTTAGTACTAAAACGATTTAGTCCGAATTTTGGGATAATTTAGTTTTCATATGACTCAAGAGAAACGAAACTGCTCAGTACAAAAAACGAAAGAAACTAAAATAAAATGCACTACATTTTAGTTTCAGTCCTTTTTGTGATAATACATTGATGAGTGAAGGAGACCAGCAATGAAGAGTGCAACATCCGAAGTTCTGCACCCTGCACATGCCAATGCAGTAGGATGTTCTATACAGAGAGGGGCATTAATTAATTCAGGAGGATGTTCTATACATTATACAGAGAGGGGTATTCATTTATGAAGGTGGATGTTGTATACATTATACAGAGAGGGGTATTAATTAATGCAGGAGGATGTTCTATACATTATACAGATAGGGGTATTAATTAATTCAGGAGGATGTTCTATACATTATACAGAGAGGGGTATTAATGAATGCAGGAGGATATTATCTACATTATACAGAGAGGGGTATTAATTAATGCAGGAGGATGTTCTAAACATTATACAGAGAGGAGCCTTTTATTTAGCCCTTTAAATCCAGTGGCTGTGAGCGCTGAGATCGGCTGCTTGTTATATTATCTTTCATTACAATGTATCAGTCTCAGCTGTTACAGTAAATGACTGTAACAGCGCTCAGAGTTTCAGTAAAACAATGAAATAATATTGTTATAACCTCTTATATATAAAAATATTATTTATTAGTTTTACTGAAACTCTGAGCGCTGTGATGAGCAGTAGTCAGTTACTGTAACAGCTTTGCCTGACACGGTGCATTATTACAATGTTGGTGCTAACTTAACCAGAGCTGTTATAAACTTCCCAGAGCCATTATAGCCTATGGAGGTTTTCAGTTTACAACAGCTCTGGTTAAGTTAGCACCAACTATGTAACATGGCCCACATTGTACTGAGAGTGAGAGATACTGTAACGAGCAGCGATCTCAGCCCTCTCAGGAGCCACCACTACAATAGTAATTGTATCCACTGGTTTTCGGATGAAATTAATTTTCATACTAAAGAACTGAAAACGAATTTCTTAAGCAACTAAATAAATTGCATTTTAGTACTAATCCATTAGTTCAAAACGAAATTTTGTGCTGTGCACATGTCTACTCGGCCCTATCTCCAGCGGATTACATCATTTATCTTGGATACTAATGAATTTCTGATTAAACTACGTGACATTACCGTTATAGATAGCAGTATCTTGGTAAGTCTCGATATTACTAGTTTATATACATCTATTCAGAACACAGAAGGCATGAGTGCTATGAAGAATGCACTCATTGAATTGGGCTTCCGAGATAATCAATTACAATTTTTACTTGATCTACTTGACTTGGTATTGGGCAACAGCTTTTTTCTATTTGACGGTGTGTTTTACACACAGATACGCGGGACTTCAATGGGCACTAATGTGGCTCCGACATATGCGAATATCTTTATGTCGGAATTTGAGGAAAATGTGGTTTATAAATGTAGTCTTTTTCAACAATATGCCCACCATTGGTATCGGTATATAGACGACATTATCTTCATATGGGAAGGCCCGAAAGAGCTTCTAGATCAGTTCCTTGTTGTATTGAACACCGGATCACCATCCATAAAATTTACAATGTCATCTAGCTTTACACAAATTAGCCTTTTAGACACTTTAGTTGTCAAAAAAGATGGTAGATTATTCACAGACCTTTACCGTAAACCAACTGATAGGAATTCCCTATTGAGGTATGATAGTGCACATCCCATCACATTGTTAGATTCCCTTCCACGTAGTCAAATAATGCGAGTAGAGAGGGTGATCAATCTGCCTGACACCAAGGGCAGGAGACTTGAGGAAATGATTGAGAGATTTAGAGCAAGGGGGTATCCCAAACAATTATTGAGTCAAGAAGTGTCTCGACTCAACCAACAGATAACGCCTCAGAGGCGTCGGAATCAGAACCATGGGAGAATCCCTTTTGTGTCTAAATATGGGACTCATACACAACAGGTCAAAAATATCTTATGTAAATATTGGTATATTTTGAGAGATGCGTACCCTATGATACCAGAGTTCCAAAGTACACCATTAATGTCTTACAAGAAAGGGAGATCATTTAGAGAGACGTTGGTAAAGGCGGAATTTAGACATGATACGGGTAGAGGTCCATTCTTTGGGAAACCGAAGGATGGGACTTTTCCGTGCCTTAATTGCTCTTGTTGCAATGCAGTCATACGTGGGGAGTCTTTTTCACATCCTCATTCAGGGAAGAAATTTAAAATCAGAGGGTACTTCACTTGTAATTCCACGTTTGTGGTCTACCTATTGAAGTGCCCATGTGGCTTGATCTATGTGGGTGAAACCACACAGAAAGTCAAAAATCGGTTCATTAAACATAGATCAGACATCAGGACAAGAAAAACTGAACTCCCAGTTCCAGAACATTTTTTATCTAGTGGACATGACATTTCACAGTTGCGTTATCAAGTTATTGATGAGGTACCCAAATCAACACGAGGTGGAGATAGGGAAAAATTGCTTAAAAGAAGAGAATTATATTGGATTTATCATCTTAATACGCTCTCTCCACACGGCCTCAATAGGGAGGCAGAGTTTTCACTGTTTTTGTGATTATGCTGTATCGTGCGCAGTTACGCATACGTGCACACATTGTGTGTGTATGTCTGCGTGTGTGTGTGCGTATATGTGCATATAATTGTATTCCATTTATTTTTTACTTTTATATGTCTTCCTCTACAGAGTGCACAATTTAGTGTGTTCCATTGTTCCTCTCCTTATGAATATGGGGGAGGGACAGTGGGATTAATTATTTTGTTGTAGCTATAGGTTATACTCCATTAAGTTCTATCAAGTTCATCGTTGGCGAATTTATGTCCATGATCTGATATATATTGCAGTTAATATATGATTAATGACTCTTTTTCTTTGTGTAATTAAGAGAATGTGAATTACTGTGTTAATAAAGGAATCAGCTCGTGGACACAATTGTTTTTAAATCACTGGTTTAGTATGCACAGACCATTTGCAATAATTGATTGATTGTTTGCTAATTGATCTGTGATGCTATTTATTTCCTGTTCATGACATTCTGAATTAGACTTGACAAAGACCAGTTGTGGTCGAAACGTCGTTATTCTTGGTTCTGGAATAAATCCATTTGAATTAATACCACGGTATCCGGAGTTTATTTATTGTTTTTTGACTCTCCCACATAACCTACTGCTGTTGATCCAAAAGAAGGCAAAAAACCCAGTCTGAAATGCTTGCCAATATGCAACATACTGGGAAAAAATTCCTTCTTGACCCCAGAATGGCAGTCAGATTTCTCCTTGGATCAAGAAGCTTTTACCCACATATTAAATATTATAACCCTTAATATTCTGTGTCTGCAGGAAGTCATCCAGTCGTTTTTTTAAAAGTCTGTACAGACTCTGACCCAACCACCTCAACAGGCAGAGAATTCCACAGCTTTATTGTTCTCACCGTAAAATAACCCTTCCTATGCTTTAAGATAAATTTTCTTTCTTCCAGTCTAAATGGATGACCCCTTGTCCTATGTATAGTCCTGTTAATGAATAGGTTATCAGACAATGGTTGATAATGGCCCCGTATATATTTATATAGGGTTATCAGATCCCCTCTAAGGCGCCGTTTCTCTAAACTAAACAGGTTTAAGCTTGTTAGTCTTGCCTCATAACTTAACCCCTCCATTCCCCTTATTAATTTAGTTGCCCGTCTCTGCACTTTTTCTAGTGCTATAATATCTTTTTTTAAGACCGGTGCCCAAAATTGCACGGCATATTCAAGGTGCGGCCTGACCATTGATTTATACAGAGGCAAAATTATGTTTTCATCCCGTGAGTGAACTCCCCTTTTAATGCATGCCAATACTTTGCTGGCCTTGGCGGCTGCTGTTTGACATTGCACATTGTTACTTAGTTTGAAGTCTATGATTATTCCCAAATCCTTCTCCTGCTTGGATTTCCCTAACTCCGTACCATTTAGGGTATAAATTACTTGTGTGTTCTTCACTCCAAAGTGCATAACTTTGCATTTATCTAGATTATAATTCATCTGCCATTTAAGTGCCCAGTCCCCCAATCTATCTAAATCCCTCTGCAGCGAAGTAACATCCTGCTCACATTGTATTACTTTTCCTAGTTTTGTGTCATCTGCAAACACTGATACATGACTTTCAATGCCTATCTCAAGGTCATTTATAAATAAATTGAATAGTATTGGTCCTATAACAGACCCCTGAGGGACACCGCTTACCACTGGTGTCCATCTTGAAAATGTACCATTTATGACCACTCTCTGTACCCTATCTTTTAGTCAGTTTTCTATCCAAGAACAAGTATTTTCAACTAGACCAATTTTCTTAATTTAAATAGTAACCTTTTGTGTGGAACTGTGTCGAAAACTTTGGCAAAATCTAAGTAAATCACATCCACTGCGACCCCCTGATCTATACTTCTACTTACTTCCTCATAGAACGTAATTAGGTTAGTCTGACATGATCTGTGTTTCATGAAACCATGCTGATTTTTGCCAATAACATTATACCTCCCAATAAATTCCTGAATATTATCCCTTAGTAACCCCTCAAATACTTTCCCAGCCACAGATGTTAAGTCTTATTGATTTTTTTTTTTAGGATCCTTTAGGCATTTTTTGGGATTTTTTTCTGCAAACTTCTTTTCCATTTTTCAATAGTGTTTTTTTCTTTTTTTCTGTAACAAACCTTTTTATTATCATTCATAGGATTTTACATGTTAACTCCAGACATTTTTGGTCAGTAGTTTTTTTGCAAACAGCGTTTAAATTTTGACACTTTCAACTGTTTCGTTTTATTTATTACCCCGTTCGTCAGCTTGTTGGCTTTTTCCGGTGGCTGGTCTGCGCTGTGTTCGGCCTCTTCTGGACGTGTTAGGTGTGATTTTTGCAGCGGTTCAAGTCATCCGATACTTCGGATCGGACACGTTTTTTGGCAGATTTTCGGGTCTGTTCACTGCACTCGAGACCCTGCGGTGCATGCTGAATTTGATTCCCCGAAGTGCAGGGAAAGAGAGCACCGAAATGTCAGCAACATGTCGGTGCTCTTTGAATAACTCCAAATTACTCAGCAATATGTTTTCTTGTGTAAATATGGGTTTCTTAAGTTTATTAATGTGCATTATTGTCCTGAGGAAAGTTCCCATGTGAGCAACAGAAACGTCAAATTTCTAATGGAAAGACCATGATTGCTGGCATACTTTCGAAGATATGAGGTAATTGTAACGAGATGCCCAGGTCGAATATTTTCCCTCGGCCGTCTCGAGCCGTTATATTTTGCCAGTTCCCGGATTCTCCCCTCAGCCGCAGCGCTGGATCAGTGTCAGATCTTAATTTCTCCCAATAAAGCAGACAACATTCTTCAGATTGGGTTAAGCAGACTCTCTGGCCATCTCACATGGCCGGCTTTTATTTGGTTCAGAATCAGATAACAACTGTTAACATTCCCCCCACAGACATTTCGGCACCACCATTCGGCCTATTCTCCATCTGGTCCTCTCAGAGTGCAAGCTCTTGAGCAGGGGCTTATCTGATACTGTTCTGTGTTTAACTTTCATGTATATTGGTTATCCTGTCTTTCCCATTGTACAGCACTACGGGACTTGGTGGCGCCTTATAAATAACTAACTGCAGTCATACAGAGCACAGGTCCTTGTTTGGGGGGGATTCCAGGGGAGCAGCGGCAATCCAGGGGTACTGTTTGATAGCTCGGGTCCCTAGGGTGTCACAGTGCAAAAAGCACCCAGATCTGAGGGCAGAAACAAGGATGGCAGCATATAGTAGTTATTCCCATCTGAAGCCGCATGTTCACTAGGGATGAGCTGTTCGGTTCGATCTGTTCGGAGTTCGCATCGAACATTGGCCATTTGCGAACGCCGAACATTTCCGCGTGTTCGGTTCGAGTAAATGGACCACAATGCCCAATCATGGGCTCACAGAGCTAAGTCCAGCAGCATACTATATAAGGCTTCACACAGCCCCCAGCACGTGTTTTTTTAGAGGAGATTGTTCTGTTAGTGTGTCTTCTCAGTGCCAGCAGCTATTGGGGGGGGTCTCACTTCTACAAGATATCTGGGAATTATAACCTGTGTCTTGTCACTGCCACCCATCAGGGGGGTCTCACTGATTTATAGGTGGTTTCTGGGAATTGTAATCTGTGTATTGTCACTGGCTGTCAGCTATCATGGTGTCTCACTGAGTTATACCAGAGTTCTCGAAATCTTTAATCTAGATAACAAAGTTGAATCAGAGTTCTGCATATCTCCAATTTTTATAACAGAGTTGAATCAGAGTTCTGTATATCTTTAATCTATATATCACTCACCATGTCAGAGAGACAAAAAAGACAGGCAGATGATCCCAGACACAGATAAGAAGGCAAGCAGTCTCTGTGTCGGGAAGCTGTGTCTCTGGTCGTCGTGGACGTGGTTCATCCTCTGCAGGAGCATGCTTATCCTTTCTAACTGGTGCTGGCCATCTTAAGTAGCAGCAACACAGAGGATTTGGTGGATTGGCTAACCAGGCAATCCTCATCCTCGGAGTCCTCTGCCAACCAGGCTTGTAGTGGTTTACAGTCCACCTCAGCTGCCAAAACATCTAATTCAGCCTCCATGTAGGAACGGGCATTCGGTTTGATGCGTTCGAGAGTTCACATCGAACATCGCATGTTCGATAGTTCGCGAACTGCGAACATTTCCACATGTTCATCTCGAGTTCGCCCACAATGCACCACTATGGACAACAATGCAGTTTTCCACTTCCCTGAAGCTTGTAATTGGCTAGAGCCTCGGACCTGACCACAAGACAGGTGCAAGACTATGGGCAAATTTTGCCCAATCATGGGCTCACTGGACTAAGTCCCGCAGCACACTATATAAAGCTTGAACCCAGCCCAGCCAGCATGTGTTTTTCTGCAGGAGTGAGAGGAGATTGTTCTGTCAGTGTGTCTTCTCACTGCCAGTGACAGCTATTGGGGGTCTCACTTGTTGCAGATATCCGGGAATTGGTGGTGGAAAGTGTGTCTTCTCTGTCACTGACAGTCAGCTATCAGGGGGTGTCACATACAGTACTTCCATAAAATTTCTGGGAATTGTAATCTGTGTCTTCTCAGTGCCAGCTATTGGGGTCTCACTTCTAGCAGATATCTGGGAATTGTTGTAATCTGTGTCTTGTCACTGCTGCCAGCTATCAGGGTGTCTCACTGAGTTATAGCGGAGTTCTGCATATCTCCAATCTTTATACCAGAGTTGATTCAGAGTTCTGTATATCTTTAATCTATATATCACTCCCCATGTCAGACAGACCAAAAAGGACAGGCAGATGCTCCCAGACACAGATAAGAGGGCAAGCAGCCTCTATGTCGGAAGGCAGTGCCCCTGGTCGTCGTGGACATGGGGCATCCTCTGCAGGGGCACGCTTGTCTTTTCTAACTGGTGCTGGCGTTATTATGCAGCAGCAACATACAGAGGATTTGGTGGATTGGCTAACCAGGCCATCCTCATCCTCCGAGTCCTCTGCCAGCCAGGCTTATAGTGGTTCACAGTCCACCTCAGCTGCCAAAGCATCTATTGCAGCCCATGTCCACAGCTAGTCCTGCCGTAGCCTCACCACCATACACTGAGGAGTCAGCTGAATTGTTTGACTACAATGACAGTGACATGCTGCTTGAGGATGCGCAGCAAGTACAGTGCTCTGATTCAATCTCTGAGGCTGAGGAAGGGAGTAAAATTAGCCTAGAGGGAGGGGGTGCCAGCAGTGACACACAAACAACTGGCACTCATGTTGCCCCAGCAGCTGCAGCATACTGCCAGGTTGGCTCCAGTGACGAGGAGATAGGGGGTGATGACGATGACGATGTCACTGACTCTACCTGGGTGCCTGATCGAACAGGAGTCAAGTGAGGAGGAGGAGGAAGCACAACAAAAACAAGGCACAACGACCTGTATGACCAACTGTAGCCAGTCCAAGGCATCAGATGTCAGAGCTGCACAGGTGCAGAGCGCTGTTGTCTCACAGCACACGTCCGGGTACTCTCCTGTCAGGGACTTCTTCATGAAATGTGCAGCAAACCGCAGCGTTGCTTTATGTAAGCTATGTGAGAAAAGGGTCAAGCGTGGGAAAGACACCGACGCTTGGGTACCATGTGTTTGAGGCAACAAATTACCACCTGGCACACACCCGTTGGCGCAACACTTTGCGTAGGTCCTCCTCATCTGTCTCTACCCCCACTATATTGAAAGGTATTTTAATATGATAGGTAGTTTTTAATTTTTGCATTAGTGTGAAATCCCCCCCTCCTTTTTCCAGCATGGTGTCTGTTCAATTTCGTTTCCTCTCGAGGCTAGTCAGCGGGGTGATGGAAATAGATATCCTGTGTTGACTTAGAATGCCCGCGAAATCTTTGTTACATGATGTAGAAATGTATCTGCTCTGATTGGTTGTTGTATCACATTCCTATGTTGGGAGTGAAAACTGCAGGAAGTTTTTATGTATGTATAACGAACATTTCTATTGGATGATTGAAACAATAAACCAATCTGATAGACCACGGACTGATCAGATGCTAATCTGCCATATCTCGGTGTGGTTGGGTCTGTCGTCTCCTCTGATCAGAGTCGCGCTGCGCCTTACTTCATTTTTGATATATAAGAAGAAACTTGAAAAAGGTTTATGGTAATTATAATGGAAATTAGAACTTAACAGTTGGTGTCAAAAGTGAAATTTAATAATTCAATTGTCTGATATGATTTATTTCATGTTAAACAATTGCCTATATAGATAAAAGAATTTTTGCTTCCATGGGAGGCTGTCTGTGAGAGCCACTGTGTTGTTGTAGGACGCTGTGTTTGTTTTTCTTTGTTGTTTGTTTATCTTAACTCGCCTGATAGAGAACTGTTAATGAGCGGTGACTCACTCGTTATGTTGATGTACCCCGATGAAGTTCTGGTGCTGAGTATTCGTTATGTCACTCACCGGGAAACTGAAAGATGTTTCTAGCGTTGAGTAAATGTGTGTCTTTGTGTCCATAGTGTAGCTCTATTGTGTTCTGGAGTTCTGGCTCGTAGCATTTTATTTTAATTGATTAGATTTTGATTTAGAAACATAGAAAAATGTCGGCAGATAAGAACCTTTCGGCCCATCTAGTCTGCCCAATTACATGGATACTTAACCTGGATTTATCTTTTGTTTAGGATAGCCTTATGCCTATCCCATGCTTGCTTAAATTCAATTACTGTTTTGGCCTCTACCACTTCAACTGGAAGGCTGTTCCATGTATCCACCACCCTCTCAGCAAAATAATGCTTCCTGATGTTACTTTTATACATAATATATGATTTCTTCTTGTATATCGAATAATTTAATCTCCCATTGAGAGACAGTTTTTTTTTTTTTCCTCTTAATTTTTTATTTTTATTTTCTTGCGCGCTGCTGCCATTTTTTCTTTATTTTTTTGCGGCATGTGTTTGCACGCTGATTCTAAAGGATTTGCTAACGGTTTTTTCTTTCAGATTGCATGTTTGTTTTTGTTTTATATTTTATTTTGTTTCTGGCCATTGATTGCGTCTGTTTATTTAAATGTTTGTCTTTACTAACTATTAATGTATGTGTTTATCTTTGATGTTTTGTATTTCGTAGTTTTGATATTATGTTTTTTATATGTAATTTATGTATAGGGACTGCTCTTAGAACGGGTTGCTTTGTTTCAGTCTTTACTGCCTTGCCTCGTGTAAAAAAAAAAAAAAAAAAAGGCACAGGAAATGGCACAGGAAAGTTTACTTTTACAGTGACTTTCAAAAGCGCCTGCTAACTTTTTTTCTCTTTCTCATACATTCATTTTTTCTCTCTTTGTTCTTTTTTTATTTAATTAAAAAAAACTCTTTATTTGTAATGTATAATGTTATTATGTGTTCGTATAAGGATTTTGTTTTCTTTGAATGCTAGTAGTCTTTTAGCAGTGCAAGTTGGATAATGGAATATGTAGTTATTTTTGTTGTTCTGTGAGTATCTATTTGGGATAATTGAACAGTATATACAAATGACATGTGTCTAATGCCTTGAATGACTGTAGTAGCAGTTGAATTCTGGAGCTGTTAGTGCTTTATAAAACTGTAACTGTTGTGGAATTGGGCGCGGTTTGAGTGCTTCGGCGTGCGTACAGTAGTGGAACAGAAGAAAGTAATTATGGGAGCTGGATTTACTGTAAATGGATTATAAATTGATGTATGATATATATATATATAAAAATTAGTGTATCAAGGTGATGGGCTCAAAGTTGTACATTTTCCCAAGAGAGGCGTGGTCGGTTATTTTCCTCTGGTCTTTGTTTGAGTCCAGCACTAAGGGATTGACCGCACCTTAATATAGGTTATATGTTTTGCCAAAATGGCTGACTGAGATCATTTACAGTGTTTGTAACTTGTATAATGGAATATATATGAAGGTTCATGTTTGGTTGTTTGGAATCTAAGAGGATGAAGTGATATAAAGCTGAAGGATTTGAGTGAAAGTTTAAAGGAAAGGGCCTACAGGTTTAGTAGCGCTGTACAAAGGAATTTAGGCAGATTTCAAATAAGAGAAGGTGTTTTTTTGGTTTTATTTTAGTTGACTAAGGAAGATGGAAGGTTGTAGTTTGGTATCTGAGTATTGTTTGATTTGTTTTCTTTTTCTGCAGTGGTAGCCAGATGTCTAGTATTATTTTTTTTTGCTGTCTGATGTTTTTGTCTTTTGGTGTGAAGTGCAATAGCGTATAACTTTGCCTCCATTGAATATTCTTGGAGGGAATAAAACAGGTTGTAAAATAGCTGCACAAACACCTCACGTTTGAATGTTTGTTTTTAACCAATATTCTTAAAAAAGATTATTGATGTTTATTAAGAATCTTTTTCTCTGAGTTTCCTCTGAGAACTTTGTGCTAATTAACGCGTCAAGTTTTAAACATGCCCTTCTATACTTTCTTTCCCAGTTCATGATATTTTTGTTGTGTTTTTTTATTTGAATTGAAGTTCATATTCTTTTCCTAGTCTCCTCCATTTTGTCTCACTCATGACCCCTCCTCTCCTCCGTGTTGTCTCACTCATGACCACTCCTTTTCTTTGTGTCCAAAAATGTGTTGCATTTTTTTTTCTCCATTTTAAAAGTATTTTCACCATATGAATTTTAAAGTTTTTTACAGGTTAATAATACATTTTTTTCCCAAGTTTTTATTTTAGGTGAAAATTACCCATGCATGCCAACTTTGCTCAAGCTAGATGGAAGATTATGTGATACCAATATTGATAAAGCTGTTGGAATTGAAGGAAATTTACTCAAACACATTATCATTTCACATTGCAATGTTACATCAACCGGATAATAAGGAATTATCAGACACCAGGCAATAAAACAATCCTAATTTATCGACAACTCATCAATAAATCATGTGATTAAAGAAGATCATTGATTTGGAAATAAAACTTAAGACATATCAGTTTTACAAAACTGTTATTTTCAACCAGTAAGACAGAAGACAAAGAAAGAAGATAATGTATTTTTATATTCTGATGTCGTCTAAGTGATAATTATTTTGTGTCTTTTATTATTTTATATTTTATTATTTTTGTTGTTTAGTTACAATCAATATTGTTCAAATTCCCTGACACATTTAGGATTACTGGAGATCACATCCAATTAAAATTAGAGTTAATTAATGTATTTAGGAACATATAATTTAATGCATTTGCATGCATACGTTTCATGACATATATAATGGTAAATGGAAAGTTTTAATTCGATAAAATTAATGCTGTTTTTATTTTTTTTTATTTCATTTGAGGATTGGTGTGTTTTATAAACGCCAGGTTTGTTTCAAAACACCGAACAAGACTGAATAGGATAGTAATTAAAAAAAAAAAATTAATTATATTTAATAAAGGGTGGAGTATGCACTTCGGCTATTTCCCTTTTGAGCCAAAGTTGCATATATATATTTTTCTCTAACAATGAGTCAGAAGTAGTATAATTTTTTTTATTGCGTGAGGCCGACAGGCTTCGCGGGGACATTTTGAAATTTATTATCTGTGTCTCTTCTTGTGTAAATTAACATTTTTATTGTTTTCGTGCATTTGAGAGTGACAATGAATGAATGGATGTATATGATTAGCGGGGTATACCATATTTTATTTTCTTTTTTATTTTCTTTATTGTTGCTAAAACCATATCACATCATCAAGAAACCTGACAGTCACAATGACTGCATATGGAACGAATCATGGACATTTTGTGTCAAGGTCAAAGGTCACAGGTAATAAGCAACCAGCGCAAAGAGACAGCTTGTTCAGGAGTCCCTATGGTGGGAGCTCTGATGACATTCAATGATTATGCGTCTCAAGCTGGGATGTTAAAAAAAAAAGACCACACCTTGATCTCGCACTGTAGACTACGGTATTAGATTATGGAATATTATTTTTTTTTATTTAATCCCCTAGATAAGTGTGAGAAAGGATTTAATTTGTGAAAATGAGAATGTATTTCTTGAATGTGTGTATGAATGCAGGTGTGTATGCGTTTTGTGGAGTGAAGCTGAACATAGGAAAACACACAGATATAGATCTGACTCATGTTGATTTATTAGATAAATAACCTTTTACATTCAAGTTATTATACTTTTCTTGTTCGGTGAATTATATTTTGGGAAATGGGAATAAATAGTTATTTAAGGTCTAGATTAGGTATTTTTGCCTACGCTCCAAATGTGGTTCGCTGGAAGAGTGAATCTAGATAGATAAGTGTATTTTATGCTCATAAAGGGCATCCTTGGGGAATCCTTTTCGTATATCATGCAGGTATTAGGCGAGGATACTATGGCCCCAGGTGTCACGTTCTGTGCTGGAAAATCTGTCTTCCTGCCCTCTGTATTTGTATATATGTTTTTTCCCTTGTGTTTCTGTTGCTGCCAATTTCTGGGTGGCCTCCCAGGGGTTAATTGGTGTTCTGTGTGCTGCTCACCTGTTGATCCTTGCCCTGATTCCCCTGCCTATATTAGAGCTATGTACCCATAAGACATTGCTGGGTCATTTTTCTTTGCCTGGTCTCCTTGCCACTTGTGTCCTGAGAGCTCCTTGCTGTGTTCCTGATATCCTCCGTTTGTTCATCCTTGTTCAATTTTTGTCTCTATTATTTCTGTTCCAGTTTATGTCAGTTCTCTCTGTGTACTTAGTTCTGTCTATTGCTGTATTTTGTTTTGCTGTTTATGTTCCATTCAGATTCCCCGGTTACTGATTTTGGCTTGGCTGACTTCCCTTCTGGTTCCTATTCCTATATTCTGTATGACGTACTCTCTCTGGTTGTGACCTTTGGCTTTCCTCTTTATGACTACTCTATTGTATATTCCTTGACTGTACTGTTTCCAGGAAACCCTGTCATCTGTATATAACAAAAGACTCTGTACGGCTTCAAGGTAACACTTTCCTTTAGATTAGATCCGGCTATCCTAAAGACCGGTCTTTCAGTGCAGGAATCTTTGGTATTGCCGTACAGAGGTCTTTTGTTAACCCTTTGTTGCTTTCACCTGTCCTTGCAGTTTATCCTGCATCTCTGCATATAGGGGCTTCTCTCAGGAACCAAGGCCTCACCTTCCTGCGAGTTACATTCATAGGGATATATATACAGACCGACCACTTCCAAGGATCGGAGGGCAAGTATAGGGTGGTGCGTGCCTGGTGGTACTGCCACCGTGACACCAGGTATAATTAGTTTAATTGTCTAGTTTGTTTCATCCATTTTTGTGATCACGATTGTATATGTGATCAATGAGACGATTGAAAGGTATTTTAATATGATAGGTAGTTTTTAATTTTTGCATTAGTGTGAAATCCCCCCTCCTTTTTCCAGCATGGTGTCTGTTCAATTTCGTTTCCTCTCGAGGCTAGTCAGCGGGGTGATGGAAATAGATATCCTGTGTTGACTTAGAATGCCCGCGAAATCTTTGTTACATGATGTAGAAATGTATCTGCTCTGATTGGTTGTTGTATCACATTCCTATGTTGGGAGTGAAAACTGCAGGAAGTTTTTATGTATGTATAACGAACATTTCTATTGATGAATTGAAACAATAAACCAATCTGATAGACCACGGACTGATCAGATGCTAATCTGCCATATCTCGGTGTGGTTGGGTCTGTCGTCTCCTCTGATCAGAGTCGCGCTGCGCCTTACTTCATTTTTGATATATAAGAAGAAACTTGAAAAAGGTTTATGGTAATTATAATGGAAATTAGAACTTAACATATATAAGAAAGATAGGATCTTCAGGTGAGGCAAAAGCATTTATTCGGGTGCAGCAGACCTCAAAACAAAATAATGTGACGTTTCGACCCGCAGGTCTTAATCATACATAAACACATCAAACAAAAAACCCTTGTATTTATACAGCCTTAATTGTTTGCATACTTCATACAATTAACCAATTATTTAATTAAGCATTTCAGGCAAATGAATTGTTTAACAGGTGAATTATTTAGCAAACATGCAGCCCCAAAGAAAAGAAGAATAAGGGGAAGCGAAAAAGCCTAATATAAATACCAACATAAGTTCCATACAGGACCAAAAAAATAAATAAAAATAAAAAACAAGAAAAGGAAAATACGAATTTAGATTTAAAGGGTTTAAAAAGTTAAAAGAAATTTTGGAGGGGTGTCCAGAGAGACATGGCAATCCATATCTACAAGAAATATATATATAGATTCTTATTACCAAAGTGTTATAATTATATTTATGCGTGTCAAAAAACATTTATGGCATTGCTTAGCTATAGATACCACACCAAGTCACAGGTATATGGTAAGACTTGAAACCATAAAGATACATATGTAGATCCCATCATGCATAGTAAAGAATACAGAAGGATGATTAACACAAACCATCTAATGTCATGAAAATGAAAATGAAAATAAAATAAATAAAACAACATGATGAGACCCATTGTCTGACGACCATTATGTGGAACCTCCAAAAGTGGAGGATGCACATAATTATCTAGAATAAATTCAAAAACATATGTTTAGATCAAATTCTCTATTTAGACCCTTTGGCCACAAGGTGTCAAGTTTATGTATCCACTTTTTTTCTTTACGTTTGAGTAAGCGGATCCTATCACCACCACGTCTAAGTGGGGGTACTTGGTCGATGACTTGAAACCGTAATTGTGCTACACCGTGAGAGCAAAGATGAAAATGCTCAGCAACAGGTAGCTCTAATCGCCTAGTACGGATCGTAGATTTATGTTTACTAATTCTATCCTTCACCTTCATGGTTGTTTCGCCTACATATAGAAGGCCACACGGACATTTTAACACATATATCACGAATGAAGAGTCGCAGGTGAAGAAACCCTGTATGGGTATTTTCTCACCTGTCTGTGGATGTAATACGGAGTCACCCTTGATCACAGCACTACATGAGGCACAATGTAAACAGGGGAAAGTCACACATTTTTTTGGTGCCAGGGTGACCTGTTGGTATTTCTTAGAAGATCCCACGTCAGCATTAACAAGGGAATCCCTTAAGTTTCTGTTTCTTTTGTGAGCGAACATAGGAGCAAACTGAAAGGAGGGGATCCCACTATAAGCTTTTTGAAGAATTTGCCAGTGTTTACGTACAATCTGGTTAATGGATCTACTAGCCTCATTATATTTAGTTATAAACGGAATACGAAGTTCCTTACATTGTTTATCTTTAGATTGAGAAATGGTAGAAGTGCGATCCAAAGTTTTGGAGCGTATATACTCTTCTTGTAAAAGAGTTTTGGGATAACCTCTATCAGTGAACCTATGTGTCATTTGTCGAAGTCTATCGTCCCGAGTGTCAGGATGAGAGACATTTCTGACAACTCTGGTGAATTGGCTATGGGGTAATGATTTAAGTGTGCTCTCTGGATGAAAGCTACTATAGTGTAGAAGGCTGTTTCTATCTGTAGGTTTTACAAATAGGTCACTAATGAGGTGTGTTCCCTCAACTCTCAAAGTCAGATCTAGAAAATTGATCTCAAGAGGACTAGAGATCATAGTAAATTGAATGTGAGTATTGACTGTATTCATCTGTGCGTGGAAAGTGATTAAGTCGGTTTCGGTTCCAGTCCAAATACCGAAAACATCATCGATGTATCTCCACCAAGTGTGTACAAAATCTCTAAAAGATGGATGTGGATAGACAAATTGATTTTCAAATGCATCCATATACAAATTGGCATAGGCAGGAGCCATATTGGATCCCATAGTTGTGCCTCTGCACTGTTTATATACCACATCTCCGAACAAAAATATATTATTATGGAGCACAATCTCCACAAGTTTCATCAGGAAAGTGATATGTTCATCTAAAAATGAATGTTTAAGTAATGTATCATGAATTGCTTTCATACCCTCTGTGTTAGGAATAGAGGTATAAAGACTCGTCACATCCCACGTGAATAAAATGACCGGACCTGTAAATGAAAGGCCTGCTATGCGTCTCAACACATCCTTACTATCCCATAGAAAGGACTGAGTCTTAATGACCAAAGGCTGGAGAACCCTATCCAGAAAGATCGACAGCGGCTGAAGCACGGAATCCGTGCTCGCCACAATCGGTCTCCCCGGTGGGTTCTCCAGGCTTTTATGTATTTTGGGCAACACGTAAAATACCGGCAGAATAGCATGTTCTTTTTTCAGATATTTATATAGATCCTCGTCTATGATGTTCTGTGTTAAGGCCTCTGAAATGACTGTATCGATTAATATATTTATCACTAGCGGCGCTGATTGTACATCTTCGGGTGATAAGTCTTTTTTGTTCTTCCAGGATTCTGCCTTCTTTCCGCGTTTGTGGTGTTTCCTCTTCCTCCTCCGTCCTGTTTCTGTTGATCTCTGACTAAAAATTCTCTTTGAAAGAGAATTAAATTTGCAAGAGATCTAGAAGATTACACTAAAGGCAGAGTCTATAGATGGACCCAGAGTAACACTACTTTTGGAAATGCACCTATACAATCCTCTCATTTTCGAAGACCACGATTTCAAAAAAAGCATACTAGTTACAATCTAGGCCAAGACTCTACAGAAACAGATCTAGATACATCGGATGACCAATTATATTCACACCTTGTCCCCACTAATTCTGCTTCTTTTTTAGTCAGAGATCAACAGAAACAGGACGGAGGAGGAAGAGGAAACACCACAAACGCGGAAAGAAGGCAGATATATAAATATCTGAAAAAAGAACATGCTATTCTGCCGGTATTTTACGTGTTGCCCAAAATACATAAAAGCCTGGAGAACCCACCGGGGAGACCGATTGTGGCGAGCACGGATTCCGTGCTTCAGCCGCTGTCGATCTTTCTGGATAGGGTTCTCCAGCCTTTGGTCATTAAGACTCAGTCCTTTCTATGGGATAGTAAGGATGTGTTGAGACGCATAGCAGGCCTTTCATTTACAGGTCCGGTCATTTTATTCACGTGGGATGTGACGAGTCTTTATACCTCTATTCCTAACACAGAGGGTATGAAAGCAATTCATGATACATTACTTAAACATTCATTTTTAGATGAACATATCACTTTCCTGATGAAACTTGTGGAGATTGTGCTCCATAATAATATATTTTTGTTCGGAGATGTGGTATATAAACAGTGCAGAGGCACAACTATGGGATCCAATATGGCTCCTGCCTATGCCAATTTGTATATGGATGCATTTGAAAATCAATTTGTCTATCCACATCCATCTTTTAGAGATTTTGTACACACTTGGTGGAGATACATCGATGATGTTTTCGGTATTTGGACTGGAACCGAAACCGACTTAATCACTTTCCACGCACAGATGAATACAGTCAATACTCACATTCAATTTACTATGATCTCTAGTCCTCTTGAGATCAATTTTCTAGATCTGACTTTGAGAGTTGAGGGAACACACCTCATTAGTGACCTATTTGTAAAACCTACAGATAGAAACAGCCTTCTACACTATAGTAGCTTTCATCCAGAGAGCACACTTAAATCATTACCCCGTAGCCAATTCACCAGAGTTGTCAGAAATGTCTCTCATCCTGACACTCGGGACGATAGACTTCGACAAATGACACATAGGTTCACTGATAGAGGTTATCCCAAAACTCTTTTACAAGAAGAGTATATACGCTCCAAAACTTTGGATCGCACTTCTACCATTTCTCAATCTAAAGATAAACAATGTAAGGAACTTCGTATTCCGTTTATAACTAAATATAATGAGGCTAGTAGATCCATTAACCAGATTGTACGTAAACACTGGCAAATTCTTCAAAAAGCTTATAGTGGGATCCCCTCCTTTCAGTTTGCTCCTATGTTCGCTCACAAAAGAAACAGAAACTTAAGGGATTCCCTTGTTAATGCTGACGTGGGATCTTCTAAGAAATACCAACAGGTCACCCTGGCACCAAAAAAATGTGGGCCTTTCCCCTGTTTACATTGTGCCTCATGTAGTGCTGTGATCAAGGGTGACTCCGTATTACATCCACAGACAGGTGAGAAAATACCCATACAGGGTTTCTTCACCTGCGACTCTTCATTCGTGATATATGTGTTAAAATGTCCGTGTGGCCTTCTATATGTAGGCGAAACAACCATGAAGGTGAAGGATAGAATTAGTAAACATAAATCTACGATCCGTACTAGGCGATTAGAGCTACCTGTTGCTGAGCATTTTCATCTTTGCTCTCACGGTGTAGCACAATTACGGTTCAAGTCATCGACCAAGTACCCCCACTTAGACGTGGTGGTGATAGGATCCGCTTACTCAAACGTAAAGAAAAAAAGTGGATACATAAACTTGACACCTTGTGGCCAAAGGGTCTAAATAGAGAATTTGATCTAAACATATGTTTTTGAATTTATTCTAGATAATTATGTGCATCCTCCACTTTTGGAGGTTCCACATAATGGTCGTCAGACAATGGGTCTCATCATGTTGTTTTATTTATTTTATTTTCATTTTCATTTTCATGACATTAGATGGTTTGTGTTAATCATCCTTCTGTATTCTTTACTATGCATGATGGGATCTACATATGTATCTTTATGGTTTCAAGTCTTACCATATACCTGTGACTTGGTGTGGTATCTATAGCTAAGCAATGCCATAAATGTTTTTTGACACGCATAAATATAATTATAACACTTTGGTAATAAGAATCTATATATATATTTCTTGTAGATATGGATTGCCATGTCTCTCTGGACACCCCTCCAAAATTTCTTTTAACTTTTTAAACCCTTTAAATCTAAATTCGTATTTTCCTTTCTTGTTTTTTATTTTTATTTATTTTTTTGGTCCTGTATGGAACTTATGTTGGTATTTATATTAGGCTTTTTCGCTTCCCCTATTCTTCTTTTCTTTGGGGCTGCATGTTTGCTAAATAATTCACCTGTTAAACAATTCATTTGCCTGAAATGCTTAATTAAATAATTGGTTAATTGTATGAAGTATGCAAACAATTAAGGCTGTATAAATACAAGGTTTTTTGTTTGATGTGTTTATGTATGATTAAGACCTGCGGGTCGAAACGTCACATTATTTTGTTTTGAGGTCTGCTGCACCCGAATAAATGCTTTTGCCTCACCTGAAGATCATATCTTTCTTGCTTTGATCGTTTATGGGACTGGCGGCGTCCCCTTGATGGTGATCTCGGCGAGGTTCTGCTATCTGGGCTCCCTCTTGGAAGTAGTCGCGGCATTTGCTTCTACCCCCACTATATGTCCTGCCATGTCATTGACTCCAACCTCCACTGACAGGGATGATGCTACAGTAATAGTTGTAGCAGGTCCTCCCTCAGAATGTGACAGCATCCCATCACCAGCTGCAGATTTACGCATTCAGATTTTGTTGCCCCAGCTGCTGCAGCATAAGAAAAAATATAGTCCGAACCATCCCCATGCACAGTGTCTAAATGCCAGCTTGGCAAAATTACTCGCATTACAGCTGCTGCCTTTTCCGCTGGTGGACTCTGCTTCCTTCCGTGAATTTGCAGAATGTGCTGTATCACAGTGGCACATTCCAAAACGCTAGTACTTTTCACGGAAGGCAATTCCAGCACTATACCAGCATGTTGAAGACAATGTTATGGAGTTATTGGGAAAGGCAGTCAGCAGCAAGGTGCATATCACTTTAGACACGTTGTCCAGCAAGCATGGACAGGGCCGTTACATTTCCTTCACGGCACACTGGGTAACTCTACTTGCAGCTGGGAGGGATCCAGGACGGGGCTCTGTGCTGGAGCTTGCTTATCCACCATGCCTCCAAAAAGCTGCTTGTATGAGGTATGTCTGCTCCACCACCTCTTCCTCCTCCTCCTTCTCTGTCTCTGGCGAAGTGGCAGTTAAACCAACGCGTGGCAGGGGCTATGCAATGGCTCAAGCAAAAAGATGCCATACTGTGCTTGAGCTGGTTTGTTTAGGGGCTGGTTTGTCAGCTCCGCAGGGGCAGGTGCAGAGATGGTTAACACCACGCCAGCTTCAGCTGCGAATGGTCATCTGTGATAATGGCAGCAACCTTCTCTCCGCCCTACACCTGGGTAAGTTAACGCATGTACCATGCCTAGCACACGTCCTAAATCTGGTGGTACACCATTTCCTAACCAGGTACCCAGGGCTGGCAGAGCTTCTCAGCCAGGCCAGAAAAGTCTGCAGCCACTTCAGACGGTCATTCCCAGCAAGTGTTCACCTGGCAGAAATTCAAAGAGAATTCCACCTTCCCACAAACCATCTGATCTGTGACATGCCCACCAGGTGGAACTCGACATTGGCAATTCTGCAGCGTCTGCACAAGCAGCAGAGGGCCATCAATGAGTACCTGTGTGAGTATGGCACAAGGACAGGTTCAGGTCAACTTGGTTCCCCCCCCGCAGTGGCTTATGAACAAGGATGCATGCACTGTACTGTCACCATTTGAGGATGCAACGAGGATGGTGAGCAGGGACAGTGCATGCATCAGTGACACAATTCCTTTAGTGTTCCTGCTGGAGCGAACTCTGCGGGGAATTATAGATGTGGCACTAGAGGTAGAGCAGCGGGAGGAAGAGAAGGACTACCCTAGCTCTCAAGGCCCCAGTCTTTACGCAGACAGCATTCCTGCGGGTCCTCAGATCATACAGGAGGAGGAGGAGGAATATTTAAGTAGTGGGGGCATTGAAGGTGGGGATTCCTCAAGGGAGGGTTTTGTGTGCCCACAAACCCAAGGACTAGTACGTTGCTGGGAGGAGGAAGTGCACGATATGGTCATCCTCAGCGACCGGGAACACTCGGAAGCTAATGTCACCTCCAACCTATGCTGCATGGGCTCCTTTATCCTGCAAAGCCTGCTAAAGGACCCCAGGATTTGTGCTTTCAATGAGAGGGAACCCTTCTTGATCCACGATACAAGGGTAAGGTTACAGAGCTCATCCTGCCCTCACAGAGGGAGCACAGGATGAAACAGCTTGAGGACGCTCTAAAGCACCACTTGTGTAACACCTTTCCAGGCACTGGTAGGTTACCAAGTGATGAGACAGGTGCTTCTGAGGCTGCGGTTGATCAGAGGAAGAGCGGTGAAGGGGGCCTTTTGACTGATGCCTTTTTAAAAAAATTTAGTCCACGACGCCCAGGGACGTCAAATGTAGGCACCCATTGCCAGCGTCTTCACCTTATGGTGCAGGACTACCTAGGGGTGAGGGCAGACCTGGATACCTTTCCAGCAGTTGATCCACTGGCTTACTGGGTGTTGCGATTGGATCACTGGCCAGAATTTAGCCAATATGCTATGCAGCTACTAGGTTGCCCTTCATCCAGCGTGCTTTCTGAAAGGATGTTCAGTGCCACTGGAGGTTGTCACAGACAAAAGAGTGACAGATGCATATCATTTTAATATTGGACTGCAAGGTCCAACCCTGCACTCTTCCACAATACCATAGAGGGGTTACTTACGGTGCGAATTTGCTGCCACCAGAGGCACAATATTTGGGTGCACTGCCACTGATGACTATACCAGATTCATATCATTTTAAGATTGGACCGCAGGGTCCAACCCTGCACTCTTCCACAATACCACAGAGGGGTTACGGTGTGACGGCACTGTTGCCGACATTAAAGGCCCAATTTTAAAGCACCTATTGTTACTTTCATCCAAAGACTGCATACGTTTCCCCATAATTTAGCCAAACAATCACTAAACTTGTTCCGCGTGTCCTAAAATGTCTCCTCTTTTCATACAGACTGCCGCCCCAAGCAGTTGTTTATGAATAAATTAAAGGAAAAACATTTACCGTCATTCAAAATGTCATTGTTTTGTTTTTAAATGTTCCTATACATCCTACAAATCCACCACTTCACGGGCAGGTTATGGGGACCTCCTAGGCACGATATTTGAAGGAATTTTTCATTTTTATTCTTAACCTTTATTACATGGAAAACTCACTGTTCCTTTAAAAACGTTGTTTTTAACTTTTTGTCCTTGTTTCCTGTCCCCCAGGGCACTACCCGGACCCCCATACACCTTTTATGGCAAATATCTTCCATATATGCCCTCTTGGAGGGCACTCTAAAAATCGAAATTTCGAGTCCCATTGACTTGCATTGAGTTTAGTTCGAGTTCGAACTCAAACTTTTGAAATTGTTCGAGTTCGAATGCGAACCGAACACAGGGGTGTTCGGCTCATCACTAATGTTCACTGTTGCCTGAGCTCCTGGGGTTAAGAAAGACTCAGCAACGTGGATTCCCAATGGAGCTCCTCTTGAAATCACCACAACGGTAGCTCGCATGAGGATGACCCCGATCTCAAAAAAGCAGCCCGCTGGATCCAAATGGTTTTCCAGGCACAGAGTGTTTCTGCAGAGGGCTCTATTAAAGTCAATGCAGTGCCGTCTTGGAATGGGATTCGTTGGCCCGTCCAGCTCCTTGGATGGTGATTGGCTGGGGTTTCAAACCCAGCTCATGCTTTCAATCCCAGGCTAACCCTGGTGTCTGATAACAGTGAGCATAAGGGACAGGCTTAAAGGCATTTTGATTACGTGCTGATAGGGGGGAAAAGTCACAAAACACCACTTTAAACATTAAAGCATAAACAGACAAATAGCTTACATGAGGGGAATAGCAGATAGGCGAGATTTTTGTAAAGTCCACAGTCTCTGAGCAAAGGGTTCTGCGACAGTAATGAAATTTCTTGCCAGGTGTGGATAAGAGCGCACGACTGATATGTCAGAAAACCAAACAGCTTGGTGTCGTAAGAAGTGGGCAAACAAAAAAAGGTAAGTGTTACGGGACGGCCGCCACTACACTGTAGCGCAGTACAGCAGTTCAAGTGTTTATTTATTACATAGTTACATAGTTATATAGGCTGAAAAAAGACATGCGTCCATCGGGTTCAGCCTCTCCCACATAACCTACTGCTGTTGATCCAAAAGAAGGCAAAAAACCCAGTCTGAATGCTTGCCAATATGCAACATACTGGGAAAAAATTCCTTCTTGACCCCAGAATGGCAGTCAGATTTCTCCTTGGATCAAGAAGCTTTTACCCACATATTAAATATTATAACCCTTAATATTCTGTGTCTGCAGGAAGTCATCCAGTCGTTTTTTAAAAGTCTGTACAGACTCTGACCCAACCACCTCAACAGGCAGAGAATTCCACAGCTTGATTGTTCTCACCGTAAAATAACCCTTCCTATGCTTTAAGCTAAATTTTATTTATGTGTTATTAAAAGTTCGTTAGCCCTTATTTTTATAAGTACCACAATGTGTTTTTCCCTGTTCTTCCCCTGTTCACCGCTCATTCAAAGCCACAGAAAGTTCACCAGACGAGCTGGTACCGAGCCTCAAATTAAGGGCTGCACACACCAGGGGGGCCCCAGGTGAACAAAGGGAAATTGGGCCATGGCTCCAGGCAGTGGCAGAAATCACCCCGGGAGGGCTGAGGGCGGACCAGGGGAGAACAATGTCTTTTTTCTCCATAAATAAGCTGTGTTCTCCATGAAAAATAAATCACTCTTGTTTGAACCTTTACTCCTGCCTCGGCTAGTAATTGGGGATAACAGGGCTTTGGGAACTGGGACACTTCAAGGACCTCTCTACAGCGCTGCAACCTCAGGGTATCCTATGAGCACCAGCGGCACCTCGCTACCACACTACCGACCTGAGAGGTGTACTCGGCGCTGACGGCAGATCTACTCACCCCAAGTAGCGGGATCCGTCACAGTAAGCATATATATTGTATGTGTTTCTTACCTCTTTTCCTGTTAACCAGTACTCATAACTTGTTTGGTATAAGGGTCTGATGTTAGTTTTAGTCAGAATTTAGTTTTAAATTGGAGCTGAGATGTAATTATTACTGTATTTGAAATTAATGAGATAATACAGTATATGAGATATTAAGAATGTGGTTAGAGTCCACATATTTTATGGAATTACGAAATATTAAGATTGGGGTTTGTGTCCCCTGTGATAGATGTGAATTTATATTTCTAGAATAAGGAATATACGGTTGGAATTTTAGAAATCATATTCAAGGCTTTGTGTTGTGTGTTATTGTCTATGTATTGTCTTATACTAACCATAAGAAGCTTCATTGCATGTGTAATGTATTATATTCTATTGCCACATGTTTCCATCCCATTTGAGTCTGATTTGTTATAATAAGCTTGAAATCTTTCTTACTGGTCTGTCTCGCTTATATTTTCCTTTATTTGGTCTCAAGGATTTTGCCCCACTGAATTGTTTAATTTCCCAATAAACTGTGGATAATACATAAGACACAGACTAGTCTAAATTATCCTATAGGGCTTAGATGTTGTAGCTAGTGTCTGAGTTAGTGTCACGTCCCACGCTGTCCAGGTTTGCAGGCGCCCGGCCGTATGATCTTCGCTGCTCGCTGGCTGGGCGCCATCTGATATGGGATTTCCTTGTGATCCCGAGTCAGGTGTGCTGGCGGGGCGTGGCGTAATGCCTCGGCACCTGCTTGGTTTAAAGCCCCACGGTTCCAATCATTCAGTGCCCTTATGTGTTTTCACATCCCTTTAGTGCTCTCTCGTTGCAATAACCCCCTCTGTGTATGGACCTTGGCTAACCTGACAAACCCACTCTGTATCGATCTCACCTTTTCTGTTAACCCAGTGGTGTATTTTGGCCTAGGCCAATAAGGCCTAGGCCTAGGACGGCACTTTCCAGGGGGCGACGGCCTGCACTGGGTGGCCCCACCCCTATAAACAAATTTTTTTTTATTTTTTTTTACTTTTGCAAAGTATTTTACCAGGAAGGATACATTGAGATTTCACTAATTTTCAAGTATGTCCTGGGTAGGCAAGGCCTAGGCTTTCACTTTCCAGGGGGCAGCAAAAAACCTCACCACTAAATGGGTTACTCACAGAGCACCGAAATGTCACCAACATCTTGGTGTTCTGTAGTTCCCTGCACTTCGGGGAATAAAATTTCCCCACCCTGCAGTGAATTCACCATTCACCGCAGGGTCCCCAAAGTGCATGGAGTCAGCCGCTGAATGCTGCCACCGCAAACCCGTGGCCTGCTTGTTTTCAAAAGAACTACTGAACGAAAATGTCTGGAATTTACATATAAGATCCTATGATTGATAATAAAAAGTTCTGTTACAGAAAAAAGAAAAACCGCTATAAAAAAAAAAGGGGGGGGAATTTGCCAAAAAAATCTGAAAAATTACTAAAAAGGTACTATAAAAAAAAAAAAAACCCTTTTTACTGCAGATTAAAATAATAAATGGTTAATCAGATATTGCATAAAAACGGGAATATTTTTAACATTGAAACCTATGGGGTTCGTCTGAATAAACCTGCTGATTGAAACCACCGAACATCAGGGCATTTCACTGCCATTTCTCTGCTGTTTTTTTGTTCTCTGAATAGATTAACCATTACCTCTATGGGGATTTGCACTGCCTTCAAACAGCACCGTACTTGCTGGCAGTTCGCCAAACTTGTGTGTGTGCATATCACAGAGCAGTGGTGTACTTAGAGGAGTGGCAGAGGGTGGCCCGCCCCAGGTACCAGTGATTATTGGGGTGTCATTAGGGGGTACTAGGAGGTGCCACTGTCACTGTGTGTCAGCTTTGAGCTGTGTTCTCAAACAATGAGCAGCAGAGCAGGGCGTTTGCATACGGAATAAATTTGAATAGAATAAAAATCCCCCTCTCCTCCCTCCATAGCTCCTCCCCTGCCCCGCAGCAGCTCTAGGAGAGGGGAGGGGGATGTGATTTGTGTGCAGAGAGAGAAGATGACAGTAAACGGCAGGTAAGGGTGGTATCAGCAGAATATGAAGCCCTGTCTGCTTACTGCTGTTTAAAGTGGACCTTTCCTTAACCAGCACTGCAGTGATAGAAATTTATCATTGAGCTGCCTGGCTCCTGGTGAGGCTGCGTGCGTGCAGGTCACGCGGTCGGGCCACTCAGGTGGTACTGAGTCTCAGTACCACCAGACTGGCTGAACCACGTGACACACACGCACACAGCTGCCCGCCCTTTCGTTAACACAGACTCTCACTCTATTCTGGACTGAACACCCACCGGGAAGGGAATCAAAGCCACGGTGCACCCTCTGGTAGTGGCACCCCACTGCTGACAAGATGGCTCCAAGCAAAGGCACAGCCGCGATCCTAACGTGGCCTGGAGGAACCTCCTGCTGACTCTGCACACAGCCCTTCCTGCGGACTGAGGCCGGTAAATATAGAATAAATAATTGCTGTGTGCTCATATTCACTCGGTTTGCTGGGAGTTTTATTGCAGTGGATTCTGATGCACTCATACACATTGCATTGCTGGGAGTTTTATTGCCCTGGAGCTCTGGGATACGCTCATACACACTGCACATTACTGAGTTTTATTGCTGTGCAGTTCTGATATGCTCATACACAGTGCCCATTTCTGTGGCTTTTATTGCTGTGCAGCTGTGATACGCTCATATGTAGTGCCCATTTCTGTGGGTTTTATTGCTGTGCAGCTCTGATACGCTCATCTGCAGTGCCCATTTATGTGGGTTTTATTGCTGTGCAGCTCTGATACGCTCATATGCAGTGCCCATTTATGTGGGTTTTATTGCTGTGCAGCTCTGATATGCTCATATGCAGTGCACGTTTCTGTGGATTTTATTGTTTAACCAATTAGAGCGGCTGTGATCCAGTATACTTGACATGCGTGGCTGTTCTTTGTAAAAATGCTTGAATTTAAACATTTCATAATTTTATTTATCTCAATAGATACATTTGAAATGGTATACAAAATATACAAGTAGGCACTTGGTATCCACTTTTAATATAAAGAGAGGAAAAGGAGGAGCTCTAAGAGCTTAAAGAGGAAGGGTGGGGATTAACCAGGAAGAGGTGTGCCCTTGACAGGAGGGGGTGCCTCAAATTTAAATTAGGGGGTGCATGAGTTTAGTCAGACCTAGGGCAGCACAAAACCTAAATACACCACTGTGTATCAAATTCCAATTCCAAATTCCAATTCCAAATTCCATGTGTATCGAATTCAGCAAGTCTGACAACCCCTTATGTGTATCAAACATGGCTATTCTGAGAACCATTCTGTGTACTATCCTAAGCATACGACTGACTACCTCTCCTTGTGTTAAGATCCCAGCTATAACCCTCTGTGGTTATCTCTATGGCTGCTCACTGGTATTGGGTAGCTTTGCCGACCATCAAAGGAACGGAAGGGTAGATAGTATTCTGCAAATAGGGACCAGTACCATAGACCCTAAGGGGTATCGTGACAGGTAGTGAACTCTGTATTTGGGTGGAACAAATTAACAGTACACAGGCAGTGCAAGGAGTATAACTTGAGTCTCTTATTGTCTTCCACAGAAACATACAGGGTTATTCAGAGAGAGGTGAAAACCAGGAGGAGAATGACTGGAGAAGTGAAAATTCTAGGTTAAAATAGCCAAACCAAAAAAATTCTCCCATTTATCTCACTTTACAAATTGTTCATTCTCCTGGCAAATCTCCTGGTTTTCACGTCTCTCTGAATAACCCTGATAGGTGTGAGGGAATTGTCACTATAGGTTCTACCCATAAGGTTAGTTTTATAAACACCCTAATCTGCCCCTCTCAAATGATAAGCATGTATAAGGGGGTTAGGAAGAAGATTACCAGTCCCTAAAAAAGAATTGTTGCTACAATTCTTGCAATATTTTTTTTTTTTTTTCTGTGTTCAAGTGATTGATCTGTACGGAAGAAATGGAGAGTGATTTCCCGGATTACTGCGGTATTGTGCTTTCTTGATGGTGGGAACTGACGGTCAGGGATATGGCTGTGTAATTTTTGCAGCAGATGTGGCTGTGAGCCCAATATGCAGTTCACTGAGATCAGACTGATATAGTACACAAAAGGGTTTATTAGAATAAACAAGAATACAAGAGACGTGAACTGAACAATGGAAGAGACTGGGCACAATGGGGAATAGATTGGGGAATGAGAGGAAATACAGAAAAAGGAGGTTGAGGCAATAGAGGGATGGCTGAGAGTAGTGGGAAGGGAGATTAGGGAGAACTGAATATGGGAGAAGTTAGGAAACAGGAGAAACAAGGAATAGCAAGATAAGAATACTCGAGAGGTGAGAGGAGTTTATAGACACAAGAGGAGACTAACAGCACATGGGGCAGACACTGTATAAACAATAATAAACACAGATAACTGTATCGTTGCCTGGAATAGCTGTGTTAAGGATCAGGCAATAGAATAGTCGGTATAATGCAGGGGTCTGGGCAAGGCGGCAAACAGGGTGGTCAAGAGTCCAAGCAATGGGTCTGGTAAACGGGGATCCAAGATGGGGCACAGGGAGCAAAGGGCAGGGTCGAACTGGAAATAAAAAGACGCCATGGAAAAAACAAAAATTAGACCAGCCCTATTGTTGGAACTGCTGAAGCATGGCCTTTCCAATGATACCAAGAATGACCCGAGTTTATGTAACAGAAATTACTACAATAAAAAAACAATGATAGTGCTCTGCGAAACAGTAATGTGTAAGGCTAGGGTCAGACTGAGGCAGTGCGAACGCGCGTTCTGGCGCAATAATCACGGCCGCACTAGCAGCAGATGCCGGGCAATGACGGCCATATACGAAGTACGGTCGCACAAAGTCCGGCACAACGCAGTGGAAAATGAACGCATTTTTCGAGAACGTTAAACCGCTGCTACAGACGTACAGAGTGCGCTGCGGCCGCATGCAGCGTGTGTGCGGATTAGGAGATGTCAGACGCTGCTAGTGTGCGGCCAACATAACGTTCAACAGCCGGATTTCCCTAGACTTCTTTTCACCCCATCGTCAAATACGTCCAGAATTGCGCATCGTCTGACCACTTAACGTATTCCGTGAAAAAATGCGTGCGCACGCATCGACGTACATTTTGAGGTGCCGCAGAAAATGCGCTCATCTGTCCCTAGCCTTAGAGTGTGAGTTTTACTGCTGTGCAGCTGTGATACACTCATACACACCGCACATTACTGTATCACAGCTGCACAGCAACAAAACACTGAGCAATGTGCGGTGTCTATGACCATATCACAGATCTGCACGGCAGCAAACGCTCATACGTACCGCACATTATTGTGAGTTTTGTTGCTGTGCAGCACTGTGATACAGTAATGTTCAGTGTCTGAGTGTATCACAGTGCTGCACAGCAACAAAATTCACAATAATGTGCAGTGCGTATGAGCGTTTGCTGCTGTGCAGATCTGTGTTACGCTCATACACACTGCACATTACTGTATCACAGCTCCACAGCCATAAAACTCACAGTACTGTGCTTTGTTTAGAAATTAGGATTAGAAACTAGGGGTACCAATTATGGGTAGAAACTGAGGTTAAAAAATAGGGTTAGAAGCTAGTAGTGGAACAGATTGGGGTAAAAGCTGTTAGACGCAATTAGGGGTAATTAGGGTTAGAAGCTATTAGGGGAACAGATTAGGATTAGAAGCTGTTAGGGGTAATTCGGGTTAGAAGCTATTGGGGTAATAGCTGTTAGGGGTACAGATTAGGTAAACAGATTAGGGTTAGAAGCTATTAGGGGCACTGTTGAGTATTTTAATATCCGTTATATTTGAATGGAATATCAAACCAGTTTTAATACAATTTTTAATTAGACAGAATATCATGGCCTGTTCAGTTTGTGAAGGATCATTAATCTTTCAGCTGTCAGTCAGTAGGGCTGGAGAGTTAAAGAAAACCACATGTAACCTTCTGTCGGGTATATTAGAATAAGGAAAAATTAAAATGGATGCCTGTAGCCATCTTGTTTTAAATGGAAAGTCTTTTCTTTTTTAATTTTCCCTAGTTTTAGAAATGAAGAGATTTTTTTTAATAGTTCATGGCTAGGTGAAAGTTTAAGAGTTAGGTTTTTGTTTCTATAGATGCCAGACATGATCAGAGATGATAAAATGTCTTTATGGGATATAATGCTGAAGCTAAGTGCTAGACATGTCACATTTAAATTTATTGGTTTGTTTAAACCAGTCTTTAAAACAAAAAGATATTTTCTCTTTGGGTATAGGAACAAAGTTAAAATCTTTGCAAATGTTTGATTATATTCACGAAATATATTCTTATAAATCAATGTATATTTTATTATATTCACAGTAGAAAATAGATGCTCCAATAAATATTTGTAGAGTATAACTGGTAAATAGTATGATTATTGAATAGATTTGTAACGTTGGGGGCTTCCAGCCCCTCCGGTGTGCTCGGCGGCAGCATGTCTGATGCTGCTCGCTTGCCAGCGCCCTGTTTAAATAGAGACAGGCAAGGAGGTGGCTGCATGAGGTGCGGCTTGAGAGGGGGGCACGGTCTGGTGACGCAAACCTATCAGAGGAGTCCAGGTTTTTTAAAAACCAACAGTTCCTTCTAAGCAGTGCCAGATCGTGGTTATCCATACCTGAGCTCCCTGTACCTGTATTCTCTCGTGATTGAACCTGTTATTGACCTCTGCTTGTTTTCTGACTATTCTGCCTTCGTTGCCCTAGACTATTTCCTTGTACTACGCTCCTGCACTGATATCGACCCGGCTATTCCCTTTGACCATTCTATACTCTGTATTCCTGATTCTGGCTCGTCTGACTACCCCAGTGTTGCTGACCTGGTTTTGTATTACGACATTGGCTTTGATTAACCCTTTCTGTCTAGCTAGTATACCTGGCCAATTGTAAGGACCAGACAGTTGGTAGCTTTTTGGCTCTGTGGAGTGTTGGGCTTTAAGGACTGCATGGTGGGATCCGGGAACCGTGACAAGATTCTGTTGATTTTAATAAGAAAGGAATTCAACTGATAAAGAGACTTAGTAAAAACTTTGAGAGGAGTGGAAAAATAAATCTAATTTTGGACAGGAGAGACTCAGAGTCTACGACTGAAAATAGAGGGTCTTTGTTAAGAAATATTAAAATTAAATGGTGGAAATAATTAGAAGTGCAACACTGCCCTCTTGAGGTATAGTAAATTTTATATTTAATATAGAGAATAATATTTAAATGGAAAGAGGTAGATTGACAGTGACGTCAAATTGATTATAATTGAAGCTGCACTGTTCGTTACAATACAGACCATCGCAGGCAGATCACGCAAGCAGACCATCTCAGGACACTATGCATTTCGGATCATATTAAGACACGATTATGCATTAACTCAGACTGCCGATCATTCCACCACATCTCTAACTCACATGTATTGAATATCTACATTGATAATTTTCACATATTCCAAAACAATCAAAGAATATTCCAAGGCTGTAACTCATTGAATCCAGATTGGAGGTAATGTATGAGAGCGAGCAAATTGAAGGTTAATAAATTATATATATCTGGAGTATTTCTTGCAACAGATAGATCTAGAGTCCTCAAAATATTTCTATATCTGCAGATAGAGATATGAAGAAGAATCGGATATAAGGATTTCTCCTAAAGAAACTGTTGCAAGATTGAATATATATATATTTGGAAATTACTGTGATTGAAATTTATAAGCAAGGAATTATATAACTACAAAATAAAAAGGAGAAGATTAGAAGCTTAATTCTCGATTAGGGGAGGATTCACTAAATAAGTTTTTATTACTTATACTTCTAAAAATAGAATAAGTGATAGCTCATCTTTTGTTGATCCACGTAGCATAGAGAGATACATATAGCTCTACAAGATCTAGCTTATTAAACATTGGTTTGCTGGGAAATACATGTTAATTCTTTTCATTAAGCAGAAATGTTTATTAACCATTTGTGTATAGTTACTAACTGATAAGGTAAATGATATTAATCATATATGCAGTTACTAAAAGGTGATACATATATTGTGAAGCTAGTGTCTATGTGCTGATGGATTTTGTGGTTTATAAATTTTTGTTTATGATATGAGATTTGAAACTTTTTCGTATACGTAATAAATATATATATTTTTATCCGATTATTGATTAGTGTATTCTTCAAAGCAAAACACAGACAATTAAAAGAATTTAGGAGAATTTCTAGGGAATATAAACGAATGATATTTGTGTCTCGTATAAGTTTCTTATTGAATATAAATCTCGACATGTTGTAAGCACGTGCAGAGATAATAATCCCTACACTTCTGACCCAAAGACTCTCAAGTTGCTGGTGAAAGCCCTCTTTGATGTAAGACCTGACCATTGATAAAGTTTAAACAGATGTTGTAAGGCGCCTTACTGTCTAGGGTTAACTGAAATAACATTTCTATCTAAGTTCGTTTTCTGAGACAATTCGGAAAATGCGCCTAAAGCTTGGCCAATTGTATTGGAGAGGCAGTGTCTTAAGTCTTGTTATGGACAAGAATATGTATCTGCTTTAATAATATTCAAAGGCCTAGAAAAATGCTCATTTAAGTAGTTTAAGTGATTTATCCGGATTTAAGAAGTTAGTATGTCTTTAAGAGCAGACATTAACCTGTTTTTATAAGAATCAAATTCATATTATTGCTTAACACGCTATCTTAGCCGATTGTTTTGTAGCACATGTAGTTTATTTTTCCTAGTATCAAGAGAATATTTTGGAACATCTTGGAACATCCTGAAAATGTCCTGTAACAATGCCTTTGACGACTAAGGGGACAAACCGATAAGCTGATGTTTACATAAGTCTGTAATTTCACAATATTAATGACAATATTAATGATGATTAAAATGTTGGGCAACAGGAAGGCGTGGCCAGCCATCGAGGAGAGTGGACGTCTTTTGTGGGAGCTCCGCTTCTTATGCTTGTTTTGAGGTCCCCCTGACGAATATTTTGGCCTGCTGACAAACCTGGGGGCTTCTGAAGGGCTGGCCAACGGAACCGAAATGTCCGGGGTCCGCACTGCTCCCCCCCGGACCAGAGACTTGCCCTGAGGCAGTTTGCCGTCTCCACCACGATGCCGGCGGCCATCTTGCGGCCTGCTGCTCGGATGTCCCCCCACTCAGATGCCCTATACGCTCTACCCCGACCTGGCGCTTGGTCGGAGGCTATGGAGACGGTGGGCCCACGTCTCTTGGCTGTTCCGATCGGGTGTTGGGCAGATGTGACAGATGACCTGGCGGGCGGACGAGGGGAGGCCTCCCCTGCTGTTTCTGGAGGTATGGTGGACGCTGTCTCAGGCCTAGATGCCTGTTTACGTCTGTTACAAGCAGAGGACGACGATGCCCCACTGACTAAAGGCGTCTGGCACCGGATGATGGCGGCGCTGCGGGGCTATGGAGAGGAGGTGACTCTGATGAGGGTGAGTTGTGAGGCGATGGATCCCCTGAACAGAGTTCCACCGGGGAGGTCCCGAGGAGCAGCCGACACACTTATATGTGAGACCATGGAGGCGGATAGTGGTGTGGATGGCGATCCAGAGTCTCTACCCCTGCAGGAGGATGAGCTGCCGCCGCTGAGTAATTCCAGAGGATCTGCTATGCATGGCTCGCTGGGTTGCGCAGGGCTTGACGGTGCGGTGGTGGAGCCCACGGACACCAAACGTGACCTGAAGATGGAGGAATGTCCCCCCATACTGTTCGGAAGGAAACCGCGGTCTGCACCTTCAGTTCTGTCCCTTACCTCTCTGCTGGCTGAGGCTCTTGAGTCTGATAAGGCCGAAACACCTGGATTGCCTTACGGGACGCTGCCTGCTATGGCCCCGTTTCCGTTTATGGACACGGGCTGAAGTACCTCGCCTCATGTCCTGGACTGAGACTCTCCCTCACTTTTGATCTCGGCTTTGATACCCCTCGATGCCTCACATACAGAGTTTTCCTACTTTGAGACCCCCCATTTGGGGATGTTGCTTGTCAGTATTTAGCTATCCTTTGATGACTTTCCTATTTTGTTATTACTAGCTGTTCTTCGGATGATATTTTCCGGCCCTGTATGAATATAGTTGCTTGCTGTGTTGTTTGGCCTTATGAGACAACTTCTTACTTTCTAGTATGATGTAATGCTGATTTATTTCAAAATAAAAACTTTAAATACAAAAAAAATGTTGGGCAACAGCCTGTTTTCGTTACAAGCTTTTATGCTACTTCGTGCGTATCTTTTCAATAAATAGCAGAGAAGTCACCCGGCCGTGTCCGAGGAAGGCTACATAGACACCTATCCAGCGAGTCTGTGTGTTTTCTTTCAGTGCGCACTTGATTTGATTGGCTTCTCCACCATTTGGCAGCTGCAGGCATTCAAACAAAAGACTGTTTAAGTCTGATCCATAATAATTGGCGCAAGAACGTGGGACATCTGAATTGCTCTGCCAGGTGCCAGCAAAAAAAAGACTTCCACAGACGGAGACTGTACCAGAGCGGGGCCTGATCACCTTTGTGCCTCACAGGTGAGATACCATTGTAATCTGCCTGTGACGTGTTCTGGTCTGCGGTCCCCGTCCCGGGAATCCATGCGCGGCACTTGGTGGACACCAAAAGTGGGCTTTTATTTAACTTTGCTCAGATGTCTGTTTACTGACTGCATGCCTGTACGTCTGTTCACGGTTCTTTGTATTGACGGCATATTTCCTGATAGGAATTGTGGTTTAGTTGGTGATCAGAGAGATTGTCGGGGTCTAGAACAGGAGATGCAGGCTAGACATTCCTGGTAGAAGGACACAATATATCTCTGATAGAGGTGTAGTTTGATTGACAGTCAGAAGGGGTAGTGTGAGCAGCAGTAACAGGTGATGCAGGCTAGACATCCCTGGTAGCAGCCCACATTATATATGTATATCTACAGGTAATGCAGGCTAGACATACCTGTTAGCAAGATATAGACTATATTTGGAATTGGAATATAGGGGAGGACGAGACATTTTACTGTCGGGGTCTAGAACAGGGGATGCATGCTAGACATCTCTGGTAGCAAGACACGATAGGTACGGGTCTATCCTCACTTCTGACTATTGATAAACTAAGTGCATTGTTTAAATTGATCTTGAAAAGAGCTAACAATCAGAAATGGGTAATGAACAGAGTAACCATGCAGGATGGATGACTCCACGCAAGTTAATTGAAGACAGCAGGTAAAAGGAATGTTATGGAATTGAAACTTCTCGGTAGAAAGCAGAGGAATGGGGAGGTTTATTGGAGAATAAAAAAGGAATGTTGACCGATAATGGTTTATGGAATGTAGCACAAGCATGGTATAGAGTTGCAAAAGAAATTGAGAAAGAAGGGTGGGTAGAAAACAGGAAAATAGGAAAGCGAAAACCAATTACTATTACCTCACCCTAAGACCCGAGCCCCCTTCTTACGGTGAAATATCCACAAAAAAAAAGGAAGATAGTAAACTCAACAACAACTGCCCAAAAAGCCAACAGGACTCCACCCTGTTTTACGTATCGATGGGGCATACGACACCCCTTGTCATGTCGTATCCTTATCAACAGCTGCGAGCCATGTACCGACCATATCCCTTATTAAGTATAGTTTTGCAGAGAATCAAGCCAAGGCTTGCCGTACACTATGGTCATTGAAAAGTCAAAAGTGACTAAAATAGTCAGCTGTCTAGAGAAACAATGTCAAACGCCAATTATTATGTGGCGTCAAGATACGTGGCACATTGTAAGGGTTATATTTGTCCTGTTTGTCTCGGAATATTTGAATACTTGTGCTATCTTCTGACGCACAGCACTGTCCATTCACAACAAAAGTCTTATTTGTGCAAGATTTGGGGCAAATCTTTCAAAAGGATTTTCTTTAATCGTCATCAGCAAATCCACAAGGTCTAAAGTATTATACCCAAGCAGGAAAATGTGTAAAATAAATGCATAATTGCAGGAGACATAATTAATTATTTGTTGTGCAAAGGTCATTGTTTGTAGAAGTGTAGTTTTCTAGGTCTACAGAGAACTACCTGAGATTTGTAAAGATGCACAGAATGTATTAGAAAATACTGACAATTAATGTATTAATGTGGCTACTTGCCCCCCTTTACAAAGGAAAAGTCCTGCACCCTGTTTTCTCCATTATCCCTGGAAGACAGCGTGGCCCTTAATGCCATTCCCCTGCTCCTGTCCATCAATGCTCGCCCTGTGAACCCAGCCCCATTTCAGAACTAGAACAGGAGGTCCCTGATTACCTGTGATCCCTTTGAAGTTCCCCACGCACATTCCAGGACGGAGCGTCCATTGCCGTTGAGCTGACAATCTACCAGGCGCCAAGCAGGAATTCCTGCTCTGTGGATCTCCACTCATGGCAGGGGGCTGTCCGTCCAGGAACAACTGGGACGCACTGGGTCACGGTAATCTCGTTTCTGACGCAAGCCAGATAGGTTTGGTTAAACTGAGATGTCAGCATGGGGTTAATTGAAATGAAATGTTAATTGAAATGCTGTACAGTGTGTCAGTGTGTGATTTCCCCTACAGTTTGAATACGTAGTAAGTATATAGTTTGTGTTGGGGTGGTGGGTATAAAAAGCGGTTTTATGTACATGGTTTTTTACTGGCTCAACCAGGTGTCAAGTAATGGGATCCTGACAGAGCAACCTGCTGCTGTATGTGATGCGTGTGTGTATGTACACTTCTACATTTACAGTGTGTGCCCCTAGTGTGTGATTGTCAAGATTTCCTGGTGTGACTGTTTATTGTGTCTAATAGGGATGAGCCGAACACCCCCCGAGTTCGGTTCGGGCCCGAACCCGAACTTCCCATATGTTCGGTTCTGAACCCGAACTCGAACTCCATGCAAGTCAATGGGGCTGAAAATTCGGTTTTTAGAGTGCCCTCCAAGAAGGCATACATGCTAGATATTTGCCATAAAAGGTGTATGAGGGTCCGGGTAGTGCCCTGGGGGACAGGAAACAAGGACAAAAAGTTTAAAAAAAAAACGTTTTTAAAAGGAACAGTGAGTTTTCCATGAAATAAGGGTTAAAAATAAAACGAAAAATTCCTTTAAATATCGTGCCTAGGAGGTCCCCATAACCTGCCCGTGAAGTGGCGGATTTCTAGGATGTATAGAAACACTTAAAAACAAAAAAATTACGTTTCATATGACGGTACGTGCTTTTCCTTTAATCTATCCATAAACAACTGCTTGGAGGGCAGTCTGTATGAAAAGAGGAGACATTTTCGTACACGCAGAAAAAGTTTACTGATTTTTTTGGCTAAATTATTGTGAAACTTATGCAGGCTTTGGATGAATGTAACAATAGGTGCTTCAAAATTGGTCCTTTAGCGTCCCCAACAGTGCCGTCACACCGTAACCCCTCTGAGGATATGAATCTGATACAGGCGTCAGTGGCAGTGCACCCAAATATTGTGCTTTTGGTGCCAGGCCTGCATGGACGCCGATGGACGCATGTCTTTTTTCAGCCTATATAACTATGTAAGTACTATCATACAGTAACCCCTCTGTGGTATTGTGGAAGAATGCAGGGGTGAACCTTGCGGTCCTATATTAAAAAGATATGCATCCGTCAGTGCACCCAGATATTCTGCCTTTGGTGCAAGACTGCCAGGCCAGCAAGTATCATCATACAGTAACCCCTCTGTAGTATTGTGGAAGAGTGCAGGGATGGACCCTGCGGTCCAATCTTAAAATGATATGAATCCAAAAAATTAAAATGATATAAATCTGGCACAGGCGTCAGTGCAGCCAAATATTGTGCCTTTCATGGCAGCAAGTGCCTTCACACAGTAACCCTTTTGTGGTATTGTGGAAGAGTTCAGTGTTAGAGGTTTTGTGAATGCAGAAGAGGACATCCCCGATCTATTCCATTACTTCAGCATCAGGGGATTGATAGCTGCTGATCCAGGACTGATTCATTTTTATAAATGTCAGCCGGTCTACAGAGTCGGTGGACAGACGCACTCTTTTGTCTGTGACAAAACCTCCAGCGGCACTGAACATCCTTTCAGAAAGCACGCTAGATGAAGGGCAACCTAGTAGCTGCATAGCATATTGGCTAAGTTCTGGCCAGTGATCCAATCTCAACACCCAGTAAGACAGTGGATCATCTGCTGGAAAGGTATCCAGGTCTGCCCTTGCCCCTAGGTAGTCCTGCACCATATGGTGAAGACGCTGGCAATGGGTGCCTACATTTGACGTCCCTGGGCGTCGAGGACTAAAAAAATTTAAAAATGCATCAGTCAAGCGGCCCTGGCCTTCACCACTATTCCGCTGATCATCCGCAGCCTCAGAAGCACGTGTGTCAGCACTTGGTAATCTACCAGTGCCTGGAAAGGTGTTACACAAGTGTCGCTTTAGAGCGTCCTCAAGTTTTTTCATCCTGTGCTGCCTCTGTGCGGGCAGGATGAGCTCTGCAACTTTACCCTTGTTTCGTGGATCAAGAAGGGTTGCCAACCAGTAATGATCCCTCTCCTTGATAGCACGAATCCTGGGGTCCTTTAGCAGGCTTTGCATCATTAGGGAGCCCATGCAGCGTAGGTTGGAGGTGGCATTAGCTTCCGAGTCTTCCTGATCAATGAGGATGACCATATTGTGCACTTCCATCTCCCAGCCACGCACTAGCCCTTGTGTTTCTGGGCACACGAAACCCTCCCTTGAGGAATCCCTACCTTCAATGCCCCCACTACTTAAATATTCTGCCTCCTGTCAGATCTGAGTAGGACCCACTGGAATGCTGTCTGCAGAAAAACTGGGGCCTTGAGAGCTAGGGAAGGCCTCCTCTTCCTCCCGCTGCTCTGCCTCTAGAGCCACATCTATAATTCCACGCAGAGTGTGCTCCAGCAGGAACACTAAAGGAATTGTGTCACTGATGCATGCACTGTCCCTGCTCACCATCCTCGTTGCATCCTCAAATGGTGACAGTACAGTGCATGCATCCTTGATCATCAGCCACTGCAGGGGGAAAAAAAAACAAGTTGACCTGAACCTGTCCTTGTGCCATACTCACACAGGTACTCGTTGATGGCCCTCTGCTGCTTGTGCAGATGCTGCAGCTTTGCTAATGTCGAGTTCCACCTGGTGGGCATGTCACAGATCAGACGGTTTGTGGGAAGGTGGAATTCTCTTTGAATTTCTGCCAGGCGAACGCTTGCTGGGAATGACCGTCTGAAGTGGCTGCAGACTTTTCTGGCCTGGATGAGAAGCTCTGGCAGCCCTGGGTACTTGGCTAGGAAACGCTGTACCACCAGATTTAGGACGTGTGCTAGGTATGGTACATGCGTCAATTTACCCTTGCGTAGGGAGGAGAGAAGGTTGCTGCCATTGTCGCAGGCGATCATTCGCAGCTCAAGCTGGCATGGTGTTAACCATCTCTGCACCTGCCCCTGCAGAGCTGACAGAATTTCTGGCCCGGTGTGGCCCCTGTCCCCTAAACAAACCAGCTCAAGCACAGTATGGCATCTGTTTGCTTGAGCCATTGTGTAGACCCTGTCAGGCGTTGGTTTAACTGCCACTTCGACAGAGACAGAGACAGAGGGAGAGGGAGAGGGAGAGGTGGTGGTGGTGGAGCAGACAGACCTCATACAAGCAGCTTTTTGGAGGCATGGTGGATGAACAAGCTCCAGCACAGAGCCCGTCCTGGATCCCTCCCAGCTGCAATCACCCAGTTACCCAGTGTGCCGTGAAGGAAATGTAATGACCCTGTCCATGCTTGCTGGACCACGTGTCTAAAGACACATGCACCTTGTTGTTGACTGCCTTTCCCAATGACTGGATAACATTGTCTTCCACGTGCTGGTATAGTGCTGGAATGGCCTTGCGTGAAAAGTAATTGCGTTTTGGAACTTGCCACTGTGGTACAGCACATTCAGCAAATTCACAGAAGGGAGCAGAGTCCACCAGCTGGAAAGGCAGCAGCTGCAATGCGAGTAATTTTGCTAAGCTGGCATTTAGACGCTGTGCTTGGGGATGGTTGGGACTATATTTTTTCTTTCGCTGCAGCAGCTGCGGCAACCTAATCTGACTGCGTAAATCTTCAGCTGCTGGGATGATGTCACATTGTGAGGAAGGACCTGGTACATCCATTACTGTAGCATCATCCCTGTCGGTGGAGGTTGTAGGCAATGACATGGCAGGACATACAGTGGGGGGTAGAGACAGATGAGGAGGAGGAGGGCCTACGCAAAGTTTTGCGCCAACGGGATGTGTGGCAGTTGTTCATATGTCGTCTCAAGCACGTGGTACCCAAGTGTCCGGTATCTTTCCCACGCTTAAGCCTCATCTGACATAGATTACAAATAGCAACGCTGCGCTCTACTGCACATTTCTTAAAAAACTCCCAGAGAGTTCCTGCATTTGTTCTTTGAGACAACAGCGCTCTGCACCAGTGCAGCTCTGACATGTGATGCCTTGGACTGGCTAGTGCTACGGTTGGTCACAGAGGATGTTGTGCCTCGTGTTTGCTGTGCCTCCTCCTCCCCCTCTTCCTCACTTAATTCCTCTGTTCGATCTCGCACCCAGGTGGAGTCAGTGACCTCATCATCAATGTCATCTTCACCCCCTATCTCCTCGTCACCGGAGCCAACTTGGCAGTGTGCTGCAGCTGCTGGGGCAACATGAGTGCCAGTTATTTGTGTGTCATCACTGGCACCCCCTTCCTCTAGGTTGATTATACTCCCTTCCTCAACCTCAGAGATTGAATCAGAGCACTGTACTTGCTGCGCATCCTCAAGCAGCATGTCACTCTCATTGTAGTCAAACAATTCAGCTGACTCCGTGTGTGATAGCGAGGCTACGGCAGGAGTAGCTGTGGAAATTGAGGCTGCATTAGATGCTTTGGCAGCTGAGGTGGACTGTAAAGCACTAGAAGCCTGGCTGGCAGAGGACTCGGAGGATGAGGATGGCCTGGTTAGCCAATCCACCAAGTCCTCTGTATGTTGCTGCTGCTTAAGACGGCCAGCACCAGTTAGAAAGGGACAAGCGTGCCCCTGCAGAGGATGCACCACGTCCACCACGACCAGAGGCACAGCCTCCCGACACAGGGACTGCTTGTCCTCTTATCTGTGTCTGGGAGCGTCTGCCTGTCCTTTTTGTTCTTTCAGACATGGTGAGTGATATATAGATTAATATATACAGAACTCTGATTCAACTCTGGTATGAAGATTTAAAGAACTCTGGTATAACTCAGTGAGACACCCTGATAGCTGGCAGCCAGTGACAAGACACAGATTACAAGTCTCAGACACCTCCTATAAATCAGTGAGACCTCTTGATGGGTGGCAGTGAAACCTCCTATAAATCAGTGAGACCCCTTGATGAGTGGCAGCCAGTGAGAACACACGGATTCTAACAATTCCCAAATGTTTTAAAGAAATTAGTGAGCCCCAAAATACTGCATGGTACTGGCTGTGTGACAGGACACAGATCACCTCAATTCACAAATGTTTTAAAGAAATTTGTAAACCCCAAAAAGACTTGCTGGCACAGTGAGAAGACACAGAAGATCACCTTGATTCGCAAATGTTGTAAAGAAATTTTTAACCCCCAAAATACTTGCTGGCTGTGTGACAAGACACAGAAGATCACCTCAATTCACAAATGTTTTAAAGAAATTTGTAAACCCCAAAAAAACTTGCTGGCACAGTGACAAGACACCAGTGACGTGCGGTGAGGTCAGTGGCTGGTGAGGCACTGGCTTGTATCAGAGCCAGATATACACAGGATATTGCCCCAGCTCTCATGGATATGCCCCCAGCACACATGGATACTGCCCCCAGCACACAAGGATAATGCCCCAGCTCACATGGATATGCCCCAGCAGCTCTCATGGATATTGTCCCAGCTCCTCTCATGGATTTTGCCCCAGCTCCTCTCATGGATTTTGCCCCAGCTCCTTCCATGGATATACTGCCCCAGCTCCTCTCATGGATATGCCCCAGCTCCTCTCATTGATATTGCCCCAGCTCATTGATATTGCCCCAGCTCATGGATTTGCCCCAGCTCATGGATATGCCCCAGCTCATGGATATGCCCCAGCTCATGGATATGGGATATGCCCCAGCTCATGGATATGCCCCAGCTCATGGATATGCCCCAGCTCATGGATATGGGATATGCCCCAGCTCCTCTCATTGATATTGCCCCAGCTCATTGATATTGCCCCAGCTCATGGATTTGCCCCAGCACATGGATTTGCCCCAGCTCATGGATTTGCCCCAGCAACTCATGGATGTGCCCAAGCAACTCATGGATGTGCCCCAGCACATGGATTTTCCCCAGCAGCACATGGATTTGCCCCTGCTCATGGATTTGCCCCAGCACATGGATTTGCCCCAGTAGCACATGGATATGCCCCAGATCATGGATTTGCCCCAGCACATGGATTTGCCCCAGCAGCACATGGATATGCCCCAGCTCATGGATTTGCCCCAGCAACTCATGGATATGCCCCAGCTCATGGATATGACCCAGCACATGGTTATGCCCCAGCTCATGGATATGGGATATGCCCCAGCTCATGGATTTGCCCCAGCTCATGGATTTGCCCCAGCACATGGATTTGCCACAGCAACTCATGGATATGCCCCAGCTCATGGATTTGCCCCAGCAAATCATGGATGTGCCCCAGCAACTCATGGATGTGCCCCAGCAACTCATGGATTTGCCCCAGCACATGGATTTGCCCAGCACATGGATTTGCCCCAGCAGCACATGGATTTGCCCCCGGTTCATGGATTTGCCCCAGCACATGGATTTGCCCCAGCAACACATGGATATGCCCCAGCTCATGGATTTGCCCCAGCACATGGATATGCCCCAGCTCATGGATTTGCCCCAGCACATGGATTTGCCCCAGCAACTCATGGATATGACCCCGCTTATGGATATGCCCCAGCACATGGATATGCCCCAGCTCATGGATATGGGATATGCCCCAGCTCATGGATTTGCCCCAGCTCATGGATTTGCCCCAGCACATGGATTTGCCCCAGCAACTCATGGATATGCCCCAGCTCATGGATTTGCCCCAGCAACTCATGGATGTGCACCAGCAACTCATGGATGTGCCCCAGCACATGGATTTTCCCCAGCAGCACATGGATTTGCCCCAGCTCATGGATTTGCCCCAGCACATGGATTTGCCCCAGCAGCACATGGATATGCCCCAGCTCATGGATTTGCCCCAGCACATGGATTTGCCCCAGCAGCACATGGATATGCCCCAGCAGCACATGGATATGCCCCAGCTCATGGATTTGCCCCAGCAACTCATGGATATGCCCCAGCTCATGGATATGCCCCAGCACATGGATATGCCCCAGCTCATCGATATGGGATATGCCCCAGCTCATGGATTTGCCCCAGCTCATGGATTTGCCCCAGCACATGGATTTTCCCCAGCAACTCATGGATATGCCCCAGCTCATGGATGTGCCCCAGCAACTCATGGATGTGCCCCAGCACATGGATTTGCCCCAGCACATGGATTTGCCCCAGCAGCACATGGATTTGCCCCAGCACATGGATTTGCCCCAGCAACACATGGATATGCCCCAGCTCATGGATTTGCCCCAGCAGCACATGGATATGCCCCAGCTCATGGATTTGCCCCAGCACATGGATTTGCCCCAGCAACTCATGGATATGCCCCAGCAACTCATGGATATGCCCCAGCTCATGGATATGGGATATGCCCCAGCTCATGGATTTGCCCCAGCACATGGATTTTCCCCAGCAACTCATGGATATGCCCCAGCTCATGGATGTGCCCCAGCAACTCATGGATGTGCCCCAGCACATGGATTTGCCCCAGCACATGGATTTGCCCCAGCAGCACATGGATTTGCCCCAGCACATGGATTTGCCCCAGCACATGGATTTGCCCCAGCAGCACATGGATTTGCCCCAGCTCATGGATTTGCCCCAACACATGGATTTGCCCCAGCAGCACATGGATATGCCCCAGCTCATGGATATGCCCCAGCAGCACATGGATATGCCCCAGCTCATGTATGTGCCCCAGCAACTCATGGATATGCCCCAGCACATGGATGTGCCCCAGCAGCACATGGATTTGCCCCAGCAGCACATGGATTTGCCCCAGCTCATGGATATGGCGCCCCAGCTCATGGATATGCCCCAGCAGAGTCACAGGGTTCCTGCAGGGGAGGGCTCCTTATTTACCTGAGACAGCTCTCGTCCTCACTGGCTGTGCTGTCCAAGTGGAGAGAGAAGAGGTCGGCTGCTTCCTGTCCCACGTGGCTCTGTGGTGCTGTCACGAGGTGATGTAGGAGGAGCTGCTGGAGCTTGAGAGTGTGTGTGACTGTGTCTGACAACCCCCCCTCTGTGCTGAGCGCATGTGTGTGTGTGTTTATCGCACACACATGCGATCAGCACTTTCTGGAGGGGGTTTGTCACAGTCACACTGCTGTGATCTCCCTGCCCGCTCCCCACGATTGACTGCGTCAATCAAACCATGGGAGCACTGCCTCCCATGGTGGGCTTTTTTTTTAAAAAAAAAACTTGCTTGAGACAATGGAACTTTCCCATTGGCTCAAGCTTCATTTGCTGTCATTGCCTGGAGGCAATGACGAGCTTGCCTGCCACCAGCCTGAGCTCCGCAATTAGCGTAGCGTTGGGCTGCGTAAATTGCGTAGCCTAGGCTGGCTCAGTGCTGCCCCTGCTGTCTGTGTAGTGTATTACACACACACACACAGCAGCCGGCAAACAGTGAAAGTGAAAGCGCAGGAGAAAAAAAAAGCGGACAGAGAAGAAGCAAAGCACAGCGAGGGAGCGAGGAGAGCTGAGTAGGAGTATAAATAACAATTTATTTACAGTTTAAATGTACATACACACACATCACATGTCATTACATACACACAATGAGCTCATTAATTTACTGGCATGGCAGGGGAGGCTCCACCTCCCCTGCCACCCCTGAGTGCACGTCCCTGCTGTCATGCCCCACCTTTTGAAACAATGCTGATGTACCTGTAATGCACAGCCTGGCTCTAAGAACTTTGTCCTGGATCTCTTTCTTGGATTCCATTCCAGGTTTTGCCCAGGCTCAGCACCTTGTCCAGGTTCCTGGAGATCCAGCCTGGGTTTTCCTGTCCAGCCTGGGAGTTACAGCTGAAACCCATCTGCTATCAAGCCTCCATAAATAGCAGAGAGACCCAGCAAGGTTGGTTCTGCATTGTGTAGCCTGTACCTGCAAGTGTATCCATCACCTGCAAGTGTATCCATCACCTGCAAGTGTATCCATCACCTGCAAGTGTATCCATCATCTCAGTTCCAGTCTTTATCCTGATTCCTGCCATTACTCTGCCCTGCTGTTCCTGGATATATCACTGTACAACCTCCTTCATTGCCTGGAACTTCCTGCAATCTCTACCTGCTCTGTATCCAAGATCCTTGGTCAAGACCTCCTGGTTGCTGTACAAGTGGGCTTTCAACTACATAGCCCACTATCCGCAGTCTGGATCCTACCTGTGGCCTATACAGTTTTCACCACCTTCCCTGACCTTCCATTAAGGTAACAGTGCCAGCCATCCTAATTCTTACTTGGTGGATCCTGTGTGCAGTCTGGACTACAATACCCACTATCCTCTCTTGTCAATAGACTTTGCCTGTGTTATACAGAATTGGCTTATTCTGTTCATTCTAGTGCCTACTGCCAAAGTCCCATTTGTGTTCTTCATTAAATCTATAATATTTGCTTGACATCCTGTCTGGCCTCCCCTCTGTGTCGCCGCCTGCTGGGCTCACACCCGAACCGCACACGCCACCTGACACCTGCAAGACACACATCACCTAAATTCCTGATATTTGGTAGAAATGAGACTCCCCAGTAGCGTGGCAGACCGGCAGTAACAACACACAACTATCTCCTCTGAAATCTCCTCTCAAAATGCGTGCTGTAGCTATGCGTGGAAACGTTATATAGTGTGCTGCGGGACTTAGCTCTGTGAGCCCAGGATTGGTCAAAATTTGCCCAATCAGGACTCTGAGCCGTGATTGGCATACTGTTGAACCTGTCTTGCACCAGACCTGTGGTCAGGTGCAAGGCTGTAGCCAATTATGAGCTTCAGGCCAGTGGGAAAATGCATTGTTGTCCATTGTGATCGAACACCCGGAAATGTTCGTGATCTAATCGAACAGGCTAAGTTCGGGTCGAACTCTGAACCGTCCGAACCGAACAGCTCATCCCTAGTGTCTAACAGTGTATACATTGCAATTGTGTGTGTGTGCGCGCGTGTGGTGTGTCCAGGGACATTTGCAAACCCCTGGTTCCCATACAGGGATTCGAAATGTGAACTTTTTTGCTGGATGTCTAAATTTAGCGTGCATTGCAAGCTTTGACTGAGAATAGTAGGATTTTCAGTTGTCGCGGTTTTCACTGTCTTCACAGTCCACAAGCTCTTCTCCAAAGGGGGGGGGCAGCCGGAGAGTGCATTCTTTAAGTAAACGTAACCCTCTGTGCGTATTGCACGAAGTCAGTTTATTTTAGTGTATATTGAATGTAAAGTATAGACATCTGTATGCAGAATTGTTATTCTTGAAGAACGAATGTATGTCTATAATGTGAACGCCCTGCCTTTATATTTATATCAGCTTTGCCCTGCAGGACAGGGTAAAGAGTTTTTTTCTGCTAAAAGACCATCACAATTTTAGAAATTTAGATTTTTGTGCAGCGCCATGTCGCCTGTTGGCGCTTTGTAGATGCCGAAAGATTGTTTTTTTTTATTCTGATGGTATCTAATTTTCCAGTACTATAATATAAAGAAGTGTTTTTGCTGCAGAATTGTAGAGTGATCTTCCAGACCCACCTAGTTTTGCACCAGCGTTTGAATCGCTTAGTAGATCTGTTGATACAAGTTAGATTTAAAATATCCTGTATTCTACTGTTATGTTTTTATTTGGTGGAAGGGAAGCAAGATTTAGACCAGGAAAAAAAAAAGTACAAGTTTGTTAGCCTTGGACTTCTAACCATGGAGATTACGGCCGGGGGGCAGAAGCTCCAGTAAGGGGGTGCGACAGCGAGTTAAAAATGTACAACTCTATGCAATTTTAGATAGGACTTTAGATGCTGTTTAGTTTGGTTTATGATGCATAGTATGTACACGGTATCTGTAATTGCATATTGCTATTTTTAAGAAAACGTGTATTTTGTATAAGATTTTCTAGTTAGTGACCAAACCACAGAGTGTGACCTAGCTATGTACATGAGGTTACTAATGTCTGAAAAGTGTTGTCCCCCAATTCTCTAACAGATCAGAGTACTGGTTACAACAGTCTGGTGATTAAGTATGAATAAAGATAATTAAAAGAAAGACACTGGCTACACTGAGATGGGACGGACCGTTCCAAGTATTACCCTCTACCCCAACTACAGTCAACTTTGCTGAACGAGTGCACTGGATACATCTGACCCATTGCAGACGAACTGTAGGCCTGAAACCCGACCCACCAGTCTCGACAACGCTCAAGCCCGGGCTACAAAGGGGGGGTTGCACTAATAGAGTCACCCGTCTCAAACCCCGGTGAAAAATGGAGAAGGCTGGCGAGACTCTAGGAGAACGGCGCAGCTCGTCTCCGAGGGGGGATACTGGCGGTAGTAGCAATTGAAGAACCGTTATTGTAGAGAAACAGATTCCTGAGATTGAAAAAGAGGATGAAGATATCCAGAAAATCAATCAGACCCCCCGGAGGTCCTTACCCATCTGACCAGTACTCCACCTGACATGCCAAATCTGGAATTCTACCTGAACAAACGGCGGTTTGAACCAAGTGGTGAATTCATCAAAGTAATCCTTAAGCAGTCCCAAGATGGATACGAAATACTGGAATACAACCATTCCTATATCCGGTGGCCAGTCCCGCTTCAAAAGCAAGGACGGAATGAATGGGGGGGGGCAAGAAGCTGACAAAGCTTGAGCTTGCAATCATGAAGAAGAACAAAGGAATCCCGCAATAGAATTGTCTGAGAAAACCTGAATCCTAACGGTCACAAAAACCTACGAATTACCCGGATTTTGAAGTGTCTGAGGGAACTAGGAGCCGAGAGATACCAGGCCCCTTGATGAAATTCTTCCAGATAGAAACACTTGTTGAAAGATATCTGCCAAACATAAAGGTCAGCGACCTGAGCTACTTCATGTTTACCGTGAAGAACAGATGGGAACGGTGAGACCTGATGTATTTCACATGTAAAACAAAAAATTGAGCAAAAGGGAGTTCATCTGGGGACCCGGGGAGAAACTCCAGTGTTACAAGAAGATTCTCTCTCTGATAATCCCCTTGCTGCCACCGCCACTTGTGCACTGGACTCCAGCATAATCTGAAAAAGAGCAGAAGTGGTTCTCTGAAGAACCAGGAAGATTCCGAGAAGATTGATGGTTCCAGCTAGCCAGCAGACAAGTAGTCCTTCCTGCCACATTGGCACCAGAGATTGTCTGGGCCCTACACGCCAGCACCCATGGAGGAAAGACTGCCATGGAACAGTGTGTCACTTGTGCTAAAAATAACCCCAGATCAGGCCCATCACAACAGCCAGGAGTACAACCCATCGGATTATCACCAATGGCCTTACTTCAGATTGACTTTACTGTACTCCCTCCCTAAGGGGTACAAGTATCTTCTAGTGCTGGTATGTACTCTGACATGATGGGTTGAAGCCTATCCAACCAGAACTGAGAAAGTCGCAGAGGTAGTGAAGTGCCTTCTGAAAGAAATTATCTACCGGTATGGACTACCGCTTGCAATTGGGTCAGACAATGGCCCAGCCTTCGTACAGACCTGTCTGCATCGACTTGCACGCCATTTGGACATCACCTAGAGACTGCATACTGCTTACAGATCCTCAAAGTTCCAGAAAGATGGAACACATGCAGTGACTCAGCTCTCTGGGAGTATGGACAGAAGATAATCCGCCTGGACTCGCTTTGAACATCCCTCCAGTATATGTTGATCTCAGGTCAGCAGTATAACATCCCTCGGTAAGCAAAAAACAGAACATTGAAACCCACGTGCAGCGTCATTTAAAGTATGACATACAGAAATCCTGTGTGCCATCGTTGAACACCCCCACCTCCTTCTCGTAGAGAGAACCAGAGGCTTTCAGATAACGCCACAGTGATTTTGTTTACAGTTGTTCACACTAACACTGGGAAACACCGTATTGCAACGTAATAGACTTGAAGGACTCATTCTCCTGCATGCGACTGACCCCCGACCCTTCCCCCATGCACGTCAACCCTTATTTGCCTTCCAGTGGGAAGACTCTATTGCCGGATCAAAGCACCAAATGACCTGGATCCGTCTGCGAAACCTCTCCCATGATTTCCAGCAGTGCTCTGAGCCGGGATCTCCTGGCCTTTTACTCTCAACCGGACAAAGTTATATTGATGATTTGCTGCTCGCCTCCCCACCTGAGAGAGACTGTCTAACCGATATTCTGGAGTTTCTACATTTCCTGTGAGAATCCTTCTACATAGAGTCCAAAATAAAAGCACAGATCTACAGGCCCAGTGTAACGTATCCAGGCTTTCACTTAACAGGACACAAACAGCCGCTGGAGTACTAGCCCAGTACCTGTGGCATGCCTGTCAGACCTACCAGACACAGTCACCTGCGGCCTGCCACCCTGTATCAATCTGCTGGTTGCTGATGTGCATACCCTAGGCCAAGGAAGTACGTGCAAGTACGCATTCATGACTAGCCAAGTGGATGGAGCCCTCTACCTGGACCGCTGCCTACTAACCTCTACGGGCAACCGGGTAAAGTTCGCCCGAGACATACTTCTGCTAAAAACCGCTTTTCTACTCTCACTGCCTCGTACCATAACAAGGGGGGTTATGGGCTGATCCATAACTCTTCTGAAAGTGCAGCACAAAAGGGTTCCAATGAACATTAAGACAGATGAATTGGCCTTATTGTATTAGGGAAAGAAATGTGCATTTTTAGGGGGGACTGTTATGGACAAGAATATGTATCTGCTTTAATAATATTCAAAGGCCTAGAAAAATGCTCATTTAAGTAGTTTAAGTGGTTAATCCGGATTTAAGAAGTTAGAATGTCTTTAAGAGCAGACATTAGCGTGTTAAGCAATAATCTGAATTGGAATATTGAATCGATGGATGACCCACCGTGGGAAGGGTTAATTAGAATAGGATTGTGATTAAACACCAGAAAATGTATTGAATCAAATCCCCCAAGGGAGAATAAACCTATAACTTGATTGAAACTTTTATTAAATAAACACAATTAAAATTGATGATTAATAAGATAGTTGTCAATTGAATGTTGACCCACATAAATTATCAGTGAAGTGAAATTGAAAAATATGAATATATAACCAGTTGAAGGTAAAAGGTGCATCCACCAATTACAAAAACACACATCAATTGATTGGTATATAAACATACATATCACATCAGATTGTATAGTTGAGCAAAAAATTATATATAAATACGCTCACTGTCTAACTTCTGACTAATACACTGGAGGCTCAAAAGCGATGAATTGACCAATAAACACCCAGTAAACCAATTGGGCTCAAGGGGTAGCGATTGTAAAACCCCAAAAGATGGGATATTGGGAAAATCGAACAAGAATGGGCTCTCGAAACTGGGGTAACAAAAATAAATTCAGACCAATTAAGGTAGATAGACATATAAACAATTGAATGCCTATTCAGGCATAATTAGTTGACTGATGTGCAAGTGCCACAATTATATCGCCCGCAGACTAGGTGTCTGTGTACAAGAGCACTTGAATGGTTGTTAACACTCAATTATCAATTAGATGGTTTAACCAGACATAATGAATCGCAACTGTCGAGTATGATTGTGATTAACCATCAAATGCCTAAATTGGCTAATTGGTGTGCAAGTGCCACAATTATATCGCCCGCAGACTGAGTGTCTGTGTACAAAATCACTTGAATGGTTGTTAACACTCAATTATGAATTAGATAGTTTGACCAGGCATAATAAACCATAACTGTCTAGTATGATTGTGATTAACCATCAATTACCGACAATCTTGTGCTGTTAAATAGCATATAGTGATGGATAAATACAATGATTGTAGAGAATAATGCGGCGCTAAATGCTAGCTAGACTAAGCGTGCTTATAACCTTATGGCTATATATGTGAAGGCTGAGATCGCATAAATTATCCAATGCATAATTAACCTCTGGACCATACGAGGGAATGATCGTAATGCTGGCAAATCATGCGGTATAGAACTAGTCCGCCCAATGCAACAATCAATTGTGTAGTTCAGCAATTGTAATTTTTGTTACCCCAGTTTCGAGAGCCCATTCTTGTTCGATTTTCCCAATATCCCATCTTTTGGGGTTTTACAATCGCTACCCCTTGAGCCCAATTGGTTTATTGGGTGTTTATTGGTCAATTCATCGCTTTTGAGCCTCCAGTGTATTAGTCAGAAGTTAGACAGTGAGCGTATTTATATATAATTTTTTGCTCAACTATACTACCTGATGTGATATGTATGTTTATATACCAATCAATTGTGTGTTTTTGTAATTGGTGGATGCACCTTTTACCTTCAACTGGTTATATATTCATATTTTTCAATTTCACTTCACTGATAATTTATGTGGGTCAACATTCAATTGACAACTATCTTATTAATCATCAATTTTAATTGTGTTTATTTAATAAAAGTTTCAATCAAGTTATAGGTTTATTCCCCCTTGGGATTTGATTCAATAATCTGAATTGGATTCTTATAAAAACAGGTTATTTTAGCCGATTGTTTTGTAGCACATGTAGTTTCTTTTTCCTAGTATCAAGAAGAGAATATTTTGGAACATCTTGAAAACGTCCTGTAACAATGCCTTAGTCGTCAAAGGGGACAAACCGATAAGCTGATGTTTACATAAGTCTGCAATTTCACAATATTAATGACAATTAAAACAGCCTGTTTTCGTTATGCACAAAGTAGCATAAAAGCTTGTATCTTTCAATAAAGAGTAGAGAAGTCACCCGGCCTTGTCCGAGGAAGGCTACATAGACACCTATCCAGCGAGTCTGTGTGTTTTCTTTCAGTGCGCACTTGATTTGATTGGCTTCTCCACCATTTGGCAGCTGCAGGCATTCAAACAAGAGACTGTTTAAGTCTGATCCATAACAGTCTGAAGTGTATATTCTGTATTTAGCTATATGAAAATGGTGAATACGGCAGAAATATGATTGCAGTAAAGATGTGAACATCGGCATTTTGTCATATATATATATTTATTCAATGTATACCTTGAATATGTGCTCTACAACTCTGATCAGCAAAGGCCCGGCCGGATACAAGGAAGTATATGAGAGCTAATGGCTGAGATAATTCCAGACAACAGGAGAACCAGGATTTTTTTACATCATAACACTTGGTGTCAGAAGCTGGGCGACGATGGACTGTAATGAAAAGGTAAGCAAATATATTTTTGTATTGCTTACCTTTTTATCCTGTTGGCGTATCAACGCGCATCATGATGTAGGCTCTGCTTTTGTCTTAGTCATTATAAGTAGGGATGAGCTGTTTGGTTCGATCAGTTCGGAGTTCGATTCGAGCTCCGGGCAATAAAACTCACAGTAATATGCAGTGTGTATCACAGAATCCACAGCAATTCGCAAATTTGAGAACTTTGAACTTTTTGGCGTGTTCGGTTCGAGTTTGAAATGATTTTTTTTTAAAAAGTATGAAAAATGCTTAAAAAAAATAAAAAATTTAGAAATAATAAAGAGACTCTTTACTGCAGGATATTAAAGCAACGGTTTATTAGATATTGAATTAACAAATGTCTACATGCAAAGATTCTCACCTCTAAATGACCTGTGTTCTCAAACGGCGTAAACAACAGGTGTTAATGTTTGGAAATAACATGTGCTTTTAATTAGTCTGGTCTGATGAATTTAATACATTGTTAGAGACTGAGGGTGTGGTGTCTCCTGATCTGAACATGTATCAAACAACACCTGTGCTTCTGAGAAGTGTTCATTTCTCTACTAAATGTTCCTCTGATATGCTGTTTAACCCCTTAACCCTGCATTTCACTGCTGTGTGCTCAGCTCATTTTTACCGCTTTCGCTCATCATGTTTAAACGCGATTTGAAGCCACATTTTATTAACCCCTTCCCGACCGCTGACGTACCCTGTACGTCCTGTGTTCGGGTCTCCCTTAGACCCGATGACGTACAGGGTACGTCAGCGGCGCCAAATCCCCCTCCCGCCCGATACTCACCTCCCTCGTCGGATCCCACGGCGATCTGACAGGGAGGAAGCCTGCCCATGTGATTTACATGGGCAGGCGAGGCTGATGACGTCGCCACGCTGCGTGGTGACGTCATCAGAAGGTGCCCCCATGTGTTTCAATGGAGGGGAGGGGGGGGCTCCTTCGGAGCCCTCTATCTCCCCAACCATTGAAGCTAGGGAGATGCCGTTTGCACCGCTGGAGAGGGGAGAGCCTCCCCTTTCCAGCGGTGTATGGCATTAACCGTTTCGCCGCCGGATCACGTTGCGGCGCCAATTGGCGCCAAAACGCGATTCGAACCTGGAGGGGGGCTGACATCTTGGATGTCAGCCTAGCCTCCAGGTCCACCCCCACCCACTGACAACCTCACCATATGTGTGAGGATGTCAGTGGGCCAGTTAACCATCTAGCTGCCATGTAGAGATAAGGGGATCCTAAGGATCCCTTTATCTCCCGATCCATGGCAGCTAGATGGTCATATTTGACATCATTTGAAAGGCCTGATCATGGCCTTTCAAATGATACCAAACATGACCAGGTTTGGTTTAAAAACAAAATTTAAAAAAAATAAATAAATAATAAAAAAATTAAATAAAATAAAAAAATGAGTTTTTTTTTAAAAAAAAATTGTCCGGGGGGGGGGTTTAATTAAATAGGACCTAGGCTGACATCTCAAAATAATTAGCACAAAATGGTCAGAATGAGCGCAGCGCACATAGGTGAACTGGCTCAGCAGTGAAAGGGTTAAAAGGTAAAAACATGTAAAAATTGGGTATTTCTATTCTCGGGATAAAATTTGGAAACTATTTAGCCGGGGTCTTTATTGGTGGTTGTAGCTTTAGGGGATTAAATTACGAAAAAGTGTGTTTTTACCATTTTTTTCATCATATTTCATATTTTTTTTATAGTAAATTATTGGATATGATGGAAATAATGGTATTTCTAGAAAGTCCATTTAATGGCGGGAAAAAGGGTGTATAATATGTGTGAGTTGAATAAACGAGTAAGAGGAAAATTTGACCTAAACCCTAACAGCGCAGAAACTTAAAAACAGCAGCGGTCACTAAAGGACGGATTTGTGTAAAACCGCCCGGTCACTAAGGGGTTAAATGACCCAGACATATTAGATATCGTTCTTTCCGTCAGACTCTGCAGATTCATAATATATCATTTTTATATGTATACGTCATGTTCTGCCTGTATATTATGACAAAAAATGCAATAAAAATTGAATTTTTAATCATCTGCAATGTGTAAAGTTTTTTTTTTTCACATTTTAGCACATGAGCGTTTGCGGTTATGTTTTCTATGGGGTGCGCTTGTACAAAAATTAGAAATGGGGACTTGTCACGTTTTGTGGGGGGGAATTACGTGATTTATAGCAAACACACCCCATTGAAAAAAAATTAGTGCAGCATCATTGTTCACATTATAATTGAAATGTGAACAATATTGCTGCATTAATAAAAACAAAACAAAAAAACATGTTTTTTTTTAAACTTTTACCTGGTCAGGTTGGGTATCATGCTCAGGCCTTTCGATTGACACCCTCCATGACCCCCTAGCTGCTACGGTTCTGGAGATAGGGGGTTCATTTGAACCCCGATATCTCTACCAGGGGATTCCGGGCAGCTAGGGGTTCCCCGGCTATCTGGCGTCCTCACGCTAAGCGTGAGGACGTCAGGCAGTGAGGGGGGACCCAGGGTGGAGCCGCCATCCAAGATGGCGGCCCCCACCGGAGCTAGGCCAAACTTCGGCACCGACAGGCATCTCTATACACAGCCCCACAGCATCTCTATACAGTGGTGTATTTAGCTTTTGTGCTGCCCTAGGCCTGACTAAACTCGTGCACCCCTTAATTTAAATTTGAGACACCCCTTCCTGTCAAGGGCACACCTCTTCCTGGTTAATCCCCACCCTTCCTCTTTAAGCTCTGCCTTTTCCTCTCTTTATATTAAAAGTGGATACCAAGTGCCTACTTGTATATTTTGTATACCATTTCAAATGTATCTATTGAGATAAATAAAATTGTAAATATGCTTGAATTTAAACATTTCATAAAGAACAGCCACGCATGTCAAGTATACTGGATCACAGCCGCTGTAATTGGTTGAACAATAAAATCCACAGAAACGTGCACTGCATATGAGTGTATCACAGAGCTGCACAGCAATAAAACCCACAGAAATGGGCACTGTGTTTGAGAATATCAGAACTGCAAGGCAATAAAACTCACAGCAATGCAATGTGTGGTGTGTGTCAGCGTATCAGAATCCACAGCAATAAAACTCCAAGCAATGCAATGTGCAGTGTGTATGAGTGCATCAGAATCCACTGCCGTAAAACTCCCAGCAAACCGAGTGAATATGAGCACACAGCAATTATTTATTCTATATTTACCAGCCTCCGTCTGCGGTAGGGCTGTGTGCAGAGTCAGCAGGGACTGTGTACAGACTCAGGAGGTCCCTCCAGGCCACGTTAGGATTGCGACTGTGCCTGTGCTTGAAGCCATCTTGTCAGCAGTGGGGTGCCACTGCCAGAGGCTGCACTGTGGCTTTGATTCCCTTCCCGGTGGGTGTTCAGTCCAGAATAGAGTGAGAGTCCGTGTTAACGAAAGGGCGGGCAGCTGTGTGCGTGTGTGTCACGTGGTTCAGCCAGTCAGGTGGTACTGAGACTCAGTACCACCTGACTGGCCGGACCGCGTGACCTGCACGCACGCAGCCTCACCAGGAGCCAGGCAGCTCAATGATAAATTTCTGTCACTGCAGTACTGGTTACGGAAAGGTCTACTTTAAACCGCAGTAAGCAGACAGGGCTTCATATTCCGCTGATACCCCCCTTACCTGCCGTTTACTGTCATCTTCTCTCTCTGCACACAAATCACATCCCCCTCCCCTCTCCTAGAGCTGCTGCGGGGCAGGGGAGGATTTTTATTCTATTTGATTTTATTCAGTATGCAAACGCCCTGCTCCGCTGCCCCCTAATGACACCCCAATAATCACTGGTACCTGGGGTGGCCAGCCCCCCGCCACTCCCCTAAGTACACCATTGCTTTGTGATATGCTCACACACAAGTTTGGGGAACTGCCAACAAGTACGGTGCTGTTTGAAGACAGTGCAAATCCCCATAGAGGTAATGGTTAATCTATTCAGAGAACAAAAAAACAGCAGAGAAATGGCAGTGAAATGTCCTGATGTTCAGTGGTTTCAATCAGCAGGTTTATTCAGGTGAACCCCATAGGTTTAAATGTTAAAAAATATTCCCGTTTTTATGCAATATCTAATAAACCATTTATTATTTTAATCTGCAGTAAAAAGTCTTTATTGATTTATTTATTTTTAGTACCTTTTAGTAATTTTTCTGATTTTTTTTTGGCAAAATTCCCCCCCCTTTTTTTTAATAGCGGTTTCTGTTTTCTGTAACAGAACTTTTTATTATCAAATCATAGGATTTTATATGTAAATTCCAGACATTTTCGTTCACTAGTTCTTTTGAAAAACAGCAGGCCATGGGTTTGCGTGGCAGCATTCAGCGGCCGACTCCATGCACTTTGGGGATCCTGCGGTGAATGGTGAATTCACTGCAGGGTGGGGAAATTTTATTCCCCGAAGTGCAGGGAACTACAGAACACCAAAATGTTGGCATCATTTCGGTGCTCTGTGAATAACCCATTTAGTGGTGAAGTTTTTTGCTGCCCCCTGGAAAGTGAAAGCCTAGGCCTTGCCTACCCAGGACATACTTGAAAATTAGTGAAATCTCAATGTATCCTTCCTGGTAAAATAGTTTGCAAAAGTACAAAAACATTTTTAGGGTTGGGGCCACCCAGTGCAGGCCGCCGCCCCCTGGAAAGTGCCGCCCTAGGCCTAGGCCTTGTTGGCCTAGGCCAAAATACACCACTGTCTCTATACTCAAACAGCATCTCTATACACAACCCCATCAGCATCTCTATACACAACCACACAGCATTTCTATACACAACCCCATCAGCATCTATATACAAACAGCGTCTCTATACACAGCCTCACAGCGTCTATACACAGCGTCTCTATATGCCCCCAGCTCACATGTATACCCCCGATTATATATATATATATATATATATATATTATATATATATATTCATACTGCCCCAGCTCACGCATGGATTTGCCCCAGCGCACACATGGATTTGCCCCCCAGCTTATGGATTTGCCCCCCCAGCTCACACATGGTTATGCCCCCAGCTCACACATGGTTATGCCCCCCCAGCTCATGGATATGCCCCCCCCAGCTCATGGGTATGCCCCCCCAGCTCACACATGGGTATGCCCCCCCAGCTCACACATGGGTATGCCCCCCCAGCTCACACATGGGTATGCCCCCCAGCTCACACATGGGTATGCCCCCCTGCTCATGGATATGCCCCCCCAGCTCACACATGGGTATGCCCCCCCAGCTCACACATGGGTATGCCCCCCCAGCTCACACATGGATTTGCCCCCCCGCTCATGGGTATGCCCCCCAGCTCACACATGGGTATGCCCCCCTTAGCTCACACATGGGTATGCCCCCCAGCTCACACATGGGTATGCCCCCCAGCTCACACATGGGTATGCCCCCCAGCTCATGGACCCCCCGTGACGATACTTACCTTCTTGGGCGGCGCCGGGAATGTCTCCATGCGCGCTCGTTGGAAGGACCCCAGCCGCGACCACGTGGGACCATGTGATCGCGGCTGGGGTCCTTCCAACGAGCGCACGCACAGAAACTTTCCCGGCGTCGCCCAGGAAGGTAAGTATCATCGCGAAGAGCAGCTGCAGGGCCCATCAGCATTCGGACAGGCCCTGAAGCTGCTCACGGTGTTCATACTTACCTTCATGAGCGACGCCGGGAAAGCTTCCGTGTGCGAGCGCGCTCGTTGGAAGGACCCCAGCCCCGATCACATGGTCCCACGTGGTCGCGGCTGGGGTCCTTCCAACGAGCGCGCGAGGAGACATTCTCGGCGGTGTCCAGGAAGGTAAGTATTGTGGTGAGCAGCTCCAGGGGCGGCTGTCCGAATGCCGATAGAGCATTCGGACAGCTGCCATAGCCCATCGGATGCCGGCAAGCCTGCTCAATGCCGGCTTCCGGTATCGGAAAAAATATCGGGGGGTACTGCACGAGTACCAAGTACTCCTGCAGTACCCAGTATCGGCCCCGATACCGATACTAGCATCGGTATCGATGCAACCCTAGTATCAAGTCCCAAGCTACTGTATACGAGAAATTGTGTTTAATCACATGTTCTCAAGCCAAGAGTTGGAGGTTAGAGTCCCCCAAGGCTTTCTCTATATGGAATAAGAGATATAAAGATGGACTTGTAGAAATCATATTCCACCCTTTGTGTTTGTTTGTTTTGTTATGTGAAGCTTCACTGAGTGTTTTATAGTGTTGTGTTGATGGTTATATTGTTTTGTTGCATTACCATGTTTCTGTGTATTTTTGAGTCTGATCAATCGCGTAATTTCAATAAGCCTGAGAGTTTCTTATTTTCATATTGCTGGTCGATCTTCTATTTTTCTTTCTTTGATCTCATGGATTTTTCTCCACTTTAATTTTAAAACAACACCATATGAACTGTGGATGTTTACTATGAGCCGCAGACTAGTTTCAATTCTCATATAGGGCTTAGATGTTCTAGTTTATAAACAACCTCCTTTGTCTTTATTTAATTGAGGCTGTTTGGCCCCTATTTGATCAACTCATACACAGTTTTTGTGGATGCGATAATTACAATATTGGTATTTCAGGAGGATGATGATATGTGGATGTCTGCAGTAGCCGGCGTATGTTTTTCTGAATTGATGCTGTCTTTTGTTTGCTTGCTAGTGGAACTTGGCTGTGTCAGTGTATATATGTATAGGATGACTGCATTGCTGTTTGAGTGTGTTATGATAGATATATATATATATATATCATAACACATAAACAGCAATGCAGTCATCCTATACATATATACACTGACACAGCCAAGTTCCACTAGCAAGCAAACAAAAGACAGCATCAATTCAGAATAACATACGCCGCCTACTGCAGACATCTTATTTTATCTTATCTTGAACATAAATCGGAATACATAATGGCTGCCACAAATAAAGGGTTTGCTAGACCTATAATATAGCATTAGTTTAATTTACTATGTGTTTCGTTTTTGTGTCAGGATGAAGAGATGCTGGATTTGGAGTTCTTCAATTAGGTGTGATATTGTCTGTGTGTGTGTGCATTTGTTTCAGGAGTATGAATTAGATTTTTTATATGGTAATGTGAGATGATGCTGATTTTTCTAGTGTGGTGTGGTGTTTCAGTGTGATTTTTGAATGAAGCACAGGCACAATCGATGTGTGTGCTGGGAGTGATGGTATGTGCAATGTGCCCAGTCTTCAAATGCTTGATCTTTTCAGTACTTGCATGAGATCTTTCACACCTAATCTAATCTAAATCTATCATTAATTTATAAAGCGTATTTATATTCCGCAGCGCTGTACAATAGGCACAGTATAGACAGGGTTACAATACAATACATTGAACAACATTTGACAAACAGTACAGGAGGAGATGAGGGCCCTAATCCTGTAGGAACTCACAATCTAGGAGGGTTGGGGTTGGAAACAGGAGGAGAGGACTGCAAGGTGAGAGTGATTGATGGTTGCGTCAGTGAGTCGGGTGGTAGGCTTCCCTAAATAGGAACGTTTTAAGGGAGCGTTTGAAGGAAGAGAAGTTAGGGGAAAGTCTGACAGTACGAGGGAGAGCGTTCCAGAGAGTGGGGGCTGCGCGTGAGAAGTCCTGCAGTCTATCATGGGAAGAGGTGATACGGGGAGAAGCTAGGCGCAGGTTGCTGTTTGACCTTAGGGAGCGGGCTGGGGTGTATTTGGTGATTAGTGAGGACAGGTAGTGGGGAGCTGAGTTAGTGAGGGTTTTGTAGGTAAGGATTTTGAACTTAATTCTGCAGTGGATGGGGAGCCAGTGAAGGGACTCGCAGAGGGGAGCGGCAGAGACAGAGCGGCGGGTGAGGTGAATTAGCCTGGCGGAGGCATTCAGGATGGATTGTAGGGGGGAGAGGCGGGACAGAGGGAGGCCAGATAAGAGATTATTGCAATAGTCAAATCGGGAGATTACCAGGGCGTGTATGAGTTGTTTTGTGGTGACAGCGGTTAGAAATGGCTGAATTCTGGAAATATTACGCAGTTGGTATCAGCAGGAGGAAGAAAGAGACTGGATGTGGGGGATGAAGGAATGAGCAGAGTCAAGTGTAACTCCAAGACAGCGAACTAGGTTTGATGGGGAGATGGTGATACCCTCCACCGTGATAGAGAAGTCAGGAGGTGGGGAGGCATTGGAGGGAGGAATAAGTAGGAGCTCAGTCTCGGACATGTTGATCTTTAGGTGGTGGGAGGCCATCCAGGAGGAGATGCCAGATAAGCAGTCACTGACTTTGGAAAGGACAGGGGGAGAGATGTCAGGGGTAGAGACGTAGATCTGAGTGTCATCAGCGTAGAGGTGGTAATTAAAGCCAAAGCTGTTGATGATTTTGCCCAGGGGAGGAGGTGTAGATGGAAAAGAGCAGAGGACCAAGGACAGAGCCTTGGAGGTACACCAACAGATAGAGGAGGAGTTACCAGCAAAGGACACAGAGAAGGACCTGTTGGATAGATAGGAATCAACCCAAGCGAGTGCAGTGTCACCGAGACCCAGAGAGTTGAGGGTCTGTAGAAGGAGGGGGTGGTCAACAGTGTCAAAAGCAGCCGAGAGGTCAAGCAGGATGAGAATAGAATAGTTGCCGTGTTTTTTTAGCAGTTAGGAGGTCGTTGGTGACTTTGAGGGCAGTTTCAGTTGAGTGTAGGGGACGGAAGCCAGATTGCAGGGGGTCAAGTAGGGAATTAGAAGACAGGAAGAGGGAGAGGCGGTTGAAGACTAGTTTTTCTAAGAGCTTAGATGTGAAGGGAAGCAGGGATACAGGGCGGTAGTTGGATGGAGAGTTGGGATCGAGGGATGGTTTCTTTAGTAAAGGGGTAACCAGCGCGTGTTTGAAGGCAGATAGGAATGAGCCAGTGGAGAGAGATAGGTTTTATTATTTTTGATTTTGGCCTGGTCATAAATTAGGAGATGTGTTTATCTGTGTTTTTCTTTACAAAAACATTTTTATTTTTCAGTTTCATGTCTGAATGCATGATGATTTTTGTGTGTAGACACACCCTCTTAGTCCTCTTTCCATATTTTTATTGGTATATCGGTATACTTTCATTGTCATCATTTTGGGACTTGTAAGTCTGAAGATAAGGACACAGTGACTCATCAGTGGAGCATGGAGATTTTCAAGTGTGCACCTGAGTCAATGCTAAGACACAGGTAAAATGCAATCAAGCACTTTGTCAAAGGACTACCACTGACTTCTTTCACCTGCTTGACATACAAGGAGCAAGGTACGAATCCCAGTAGGGAGTTTAGAATATTTGTACTCCTGGTGCACCCAGCTGTTTTGGTTTTCCAGTTCACATCAGGAAGATTAAAGTCCCCCATGATAATAACTTCCCCCTTCATTGCCATTTTGGCTATTTCCTCAACCAACAGATTTTCTAGCTCTTCTACTTGTCCAGGGGGTCTATAGATCACACCTACACGAGCTACTGTATGATTGCCAAATGTTAGCGTAACCCAAACTGACTCTATGTTCACCTCGCTCACTTTTATTTGGTTCGTTTTTATGTAGTTTTTCACATACAGGGCCACTCCTCCTCCTTTCCTACCTTCTCTGTCTTTTCTATATAACGAGTACCCCGGTATTGTTATGTCCCAGTTATTTTTCTCACTGAACCATGTCTCAGTAACCGCCACTAAATCTACTTTTTCAGCTGCCATCATTGCCTCTAGTTCATTGATTTTATTGACTAAACTGCGAGCATTTGTAGACACGACTCTGAGCTTGTCATTTTTTACCTCGCATGTTGCTTGCACCCTCCGATTTAGTTTTGGGGGACAATCGGGCAGATTGTTTTTTACCCTTTTGTCCCCCCTCCTAGTTTAAATATTTCTTGCGAAACCTTTGAACTTCTCACTGAGAACATATGTTCCCCTATGAGTAAGATGCAAACCATCTTTTTTATACAGTTCCTTTCTGCTCCAATTAGAGCTATCATGGGACACAAAGCCAAATCCTTGCTCCCGACACCATTCCAAAGCCACAAATTGAATTCCCTATTGCACATCTGCCTATCTTGAATGTTATGCACAGGCAAAACTTCAGAGAATGACACAGTGGACGCAATCTGCTGTATTTCACCTCCAAGAACACAAAAATCTTCCTTAATCTCAGAAACCTCATTGCTAGCCAAGTCATTTGTCCCTAGATGGACTAGAACGTCCACTTCCCCTTGTTGCTTTGCTTGTTTGACAATATTGAGAATACGTCTCTTGTCTCTACGAGCAGTAGCCCCAGGATTTCATTCTGAATACAATTACAAATGTACACTAAATTCCCTAAAACCCTTTACAGCATTGGGGGTTGAATAATTTTGAACACAACTGTACTTTGAGGCATAAAGCAATTAGCTTGGATAGATAACGTGATGCGTAATGCGGAAAACACGCGGCAGAAAAGAAACGGTTAATATCCCTCAGTTCATGGGTTTAAGTCCCGCTCAAAAAGGCTCATAAATTGGTGTCCTAGGGTACCTGGGTACTAGATTCAACTGGCCAGTGAATGAACAAATATATCTTTGACTAGTCAACGTTGGGGCCCTGTAATTTGAAGCAATCAAATAAGTGCGCACTGTTATGGAACTGCAGGCCTTGAGGCCTCTGACCCATCCGGTGAACAACTTGTCCAGATCCGAGGACTCGCCCAGAAGATCTCTCTCTCTCAGCCGACTGGAACCCGGTGCCAACAAAATCCAATCTCCTGATGCCGAATCTCCGCAGTCAGGAATCGATCCGCCGCCTGCACTCCCATTCCATCCACGGCCTCCTTACTCTAGGTCCTCCTTGAACATGTTTGTCATCCGAACTGCTCAGCAGAATGTAGTACACAATGATGCACACTCTTTCCCCGATCTCCAGCACTGGATAACGCCACCTGTACACACTTCAACCTGGTTTCGATCCCGGACAGTGTCTCTCATACGTCTCTCTCCACATGCTGTTCTGCTCGTTCTGACTATCCTGTGCATGAGGTTCTGATCTCTTTCCTGGTGCCAGCACGCCCACTTCCTGTTCTCTCCCCTTGGGTTTCTGGGCGATAGAGTCCTTTAGTCCAGCATAGTCCTTTACACAATTATGCTCTGTCTCCCTCTAGTGGCAATATCATTTCAGTTCAGAGAGCCAAACTAAATACAGCGCTACACTCTCCCCCTAAACTTTTGGGTCCCTCCAAGGGTGTATAACAGATACATATGTTATATGTGACCTGAATATATATATATAAGCAATTCTCATATTAACCAATGCATTCAGGAGTGGCAGCATGTAACAAATGAGTTAAATAAACATCCTCCATTTGACACAAATCCCGAGACACCTCAGCAAGTAGGGCAGACACTTCGGGCAATCTTCGCACAGTGGTAACCGCTTCTTCCTGTACTATGTCCTGGTGAGTCTCTGATGGGGCCGTATTGAACGTTTTGACTCAGACCCAGCAGTATCCTCTTCGGGTGGAAGAGTCGATGTTACAGGTTCAATTCTCTCATTCACAAACGGAGCAGACATCTCTTCAGAGTATGAGCCTTCCAATGAAGGCATAGAGCTGTAATCTATAGATATATCTTCTAGAACGTCAGGAATTTCAGCTATCTCAGGTACTTCAGGTATGAATTCAGGAGCATCAGGCCTCAGGTTACTTTCACACTGAACAGAGGCCGGACTAACGTCTTCAGGCTCAGATGGGCACACCCAGTCCAGACAAAAACTTCCTTCTTCACTGTTCTCCTCACTTTCTCCAACAGAACGCAACTGCTGAGACCGAGTAATAGGAGCCAAACAAGAAACAGGTGGATTAGGCAAAGAAAGTTTGTCTCCAACTGGTATCCGTACAGCCTCCCTCAAAGGTAACAGATGATTCCTGTGCCAGTTCTTTAGAGGCCCGGCCTTTCCATCCGGACGAATTTGGCATACTGGCAGACCAGGCAATTGCTTGCAGACAATGTACAATGTACCTCAATACAGAATGCACCTGTAAACATGTAACATAATGACTATTTCCTACATATTTATTTTCTGTTAATCTGTATATTTGTGTTGTTTTTTAAAATCTTGCATTGTATTACTTTGTATTTCTGTAACTGTAACAATTCAATGTTCTTGAACCCAGGACATACTTGAAAACGAGAGAAATCTCAATGTATCCTTCCTGGTAAAATCCTTTATAAATAAATGTAGATTTGAGAACTCCATCTATCCGCCAGTTTGTGCCTTGCAGAAACACCCAAGTTTTTCAACAAAACCCTATCACCGGGTTGAAAGTCTTGCACTCGAAAGCTCAAATCGTAATTTTGCTTATTCCTCTGCTCTCTACCCTCTGAAGTCGAACGGGCCTGTTCAAATGCAGAAGCCAAGTTTCTCGAGTCTGTCCACATACTTTTTGTAGGAAGTGACAGACGTTTGATCAAGAGATAGGCCAAAAGCTAAATAGAAAACATAGAAACATAGAAAAATGTCGGCAGATAAGAACCTTTCGGCCCATCTAGTCTGCCCAATTACATGGATACTTTACCTGGATTTATCTTTTGTTTAGGATAGCCTTATGCCTATCCCATGCCTGCTTAAATTCAATTACTGTTTTGGCCTCTACCACTTCAACTGGAAGGCTGTTCCATGTATCCACCACCCTCTCAGTAAAATAATGCTTTCTGATGTTACTTTTAAACCTTTGCCCCTCTAATCTAAGACTATGTCCTCTTGTTTTGCTACTTTGTTTCCTTTTAAATATACTCCCTTCCTCTACCTTGTGGATTCCCTTTACGTATTTAAATGTTTCTATCATATCTCCTCTGTCTCGTCTTTTTTCCAAGCTGTACATGTTAAGATTATAAAGCCTTTCCTGGTAACTTTTCTCCTTCAAGCTGTACACCATTTTAGTAGCCCTTCTCTGAACTCTCTCTAAGATGTCTATATCCTTCTGGAGATACGGTCTCCAGTACTGCACACTGTACTCCAAGTGAGGTCTCACCAGTGCTCTGTACAGTGGCATGAGCACTTCCCTTTTCCTACTGTAAATACCTCTCCCTACACAGCCAAGCATTCTGCTAGCATTTCCTGCTGCTCTATTACATTGACTACTTACCCTTAGATCCTCTGAAATAATAAATCCTAAATCCCTTTCCTCAGATGTTGAGGTTAGGACTGTATCAAATATTCTATATTCAGCCCTTGGGTTTTTACGTCCCAGGTGCATTATCTTGCACTTATCCACATTAAAACTCAATTGCCACAGCTCCGACCATTTTTTTTAGTTTACCTAAATCATTTGTCATTTGGCTGATCCCTCCAGGAACGTCAATTCTGTTGCAAATCTTTGTGTCATCAGCAAAAAGACATACTTTTCCATTAATACCTTCTGCAATATCACTAATAAAAATATTAAATAGAATGGGTCCAAGTACTGACCCCTGAGGTACCCCACTGGTAACAAGACCTTGCGCCGAATAAACTCCATTTACCACAACCCTCTGTTGCCTGTCACTCAGCCACTGCCTAATCCATTCAACAATATTGGAATCCAAGCTGCAATTTATTGATAAGCCTTCTATGCGGAACAGTATCAAAAGCCTTACTGAAATCTAAATAAGCAATGTCTACTGCACCACCTGTGTCTATTATTTTTGTTACCCAATCAAAAAAATTAATAAGATTAGTTTGGCATGATCTCCCTGAGGTAAACCCATGTTGTTTCTGATCCTGTAATCTATGTGTTTTTAGATGTTCAACAATCCTTTCCTTTAACATGTGTTTCCATTAATTTCCCCACTACTGACGTAAGACTAACTGGCCTATAGTTCCCCGATTCCTCCCTACTACCCTTCTTGTAAATGGGCACAACATTTGCTAATTTCCAGTCTTCTGGGACGACTCCCGTTAGCAAGGATTGGTTAAATAAATCTGTACAGTTTTGCTATTACATCACTGAGCTCTTTTAATAATTTAGGGTGGATCCCATCAGGCCCCATAAATCTACTGGCAGCTGAGCTTCTCTTCCAAACATGAGACGGTAAGGTGAGTATCCAGTAGCATCACTCTCGGTATGGTTATACGCATGCACTAGCGTAGATATGTGACGACTCCAATTCTGTTTCTTTTTGGTTGACAATGTCCTCAGCATATTTAACAGAGTGCAATTAAATCTTTACGGTTGAGCATCACCTTGAGGGTGATAAGGAGAAGTTTGAGTCTTCTGAATTCCTAGTACTTCTAACAACTGCCCAACAAGTCGGCTTTCAAAGTCTCTGCCTTGATCTGAGTGGATTCTCTGTGGTATGTCATAGTGAACAAAGAACTTTTCCACGAGTACTTTTGTTACGGTAGGAGCACGTTGGTCTTTGGTAGAGAAAGCTTGGGCATAACGGGTGACGTGATCCGTCAGCACCAAGATATTCCCCTGCCCACTAGCGTTAGGTTCTAAGTAGTGATGAGCCGAACACCCCCGTGTTCGGTTCACATTCGAACAATTTCAAGTTCGAACACGAACACGAACCGCACTCAATGCAAGTCAAAGGGACTCGAAATTTTGATTTTTAGAGTGCCCTCCAAGAGGGCATATATGCAAGATATTTGCCATAAAGGTGTATGGGGGTCCGGGTAGTGCCCTGGGGGACAGGAAACAAGGACAAAAGTTAAAAAAAGTTTTTAAAGGAACAGTGATTTTTCCATGAAATAAAGGTTAAGAATAAAAATGAAAAATTCCTTCAAATATCGTGCCTAGGAGGTCCCCATAACCTGCCCGTGAAGTGGCGGATTTCTAGGATGTATAGAAACATTTAAAAACCAAAAAATGATGTTTCAAATGACGGTAAATGGTTTTCCTTTAATCTATTCATAAACAACTGTTTGAGGCGGCAGCCTGTATGAAAAGAGACATTTTAGGACACGCAGCACAAGTTTAGTGATTTTTTTTGGGCTAAATTATGGTGAAACTTATGCAGGCTTTGGATGAAAGTAACAATAGGTGCTTTAAAATTGGGCCTTTAGTGTCGGCAACAGTGCCATCACACCGTAACCCCTCTGTGGTATTGTGGAAGAGTGCAGGGTTGGACCCTGCGGTCAAATATTAAAATTATATTAATCTGGTACAGGCGTCAGTGCACCCAAATATTTTACCTTTGGTGGCAGCAAGTGCCTTTACACCGTAACCCCTCTGAGGTATTGTGGAAGAGTGCAGTGGTGGAGGTTTTGGTAATGCAGAAGAGATCCCCGATCTATTCAGTTACATCAGCAGCTATAACAAAACTGGGTCAGCAATGTTTAGGCACTTGTACTGCGCTACTGTATATGGTGAGAATCGATGCACACCAGTAGCAACAGGAAGCAAACAGAACAGGCAGGGAATACACAGAGAGAATAGTCAAATGGCAGGCAAAGTCGGCAACAGATCAGGTCCTCACAACAAGCAGGGTCAGTAACAAGTATACAAACTGATTCGGTAAGATAGCGATGCAGGAATAAAGGCTGAGACACACTGAGCGTGTAGCGACACACAGCGTAGCAAAGCGAGGAGAAGCAAACATTTTGCAGGCTTGACTTCACTCCGCTCCACCTTGCAACGTGTCTACACTGCATTACGTTTGCTTCTCACCGCACTGGACAGGAATCCACTAACTAAATTAAAATGTACACACAAAACCGTTTTATTTTCACAAAGCACATGTTATATCGGCAAAAAAAGTTTCTACTGAATAAAATACATCAAAAATTACTGTTAATTTAATAGGAATAGTATAAAAATATTAAAAGGTAACCCCTGATCATATATATTATAGGGACACGGAGCGCTGTGTATAGAGTAGGGATGCTTTGATATCACCAGGGCCGGCGCTAGTGTAAGTTGGCACAGCGGCCGCCTTACTGTCCTTGCTTGCTGTGAGTGTGTCTGTTTTTAAAACTCCGGAAGTGGAGCTATGTATGATCTTCAGACATCAACCAGGGGCCCAGCCGCGCACTCTCAAACCGATGCAGTGTGCCTGCCTCAGTCCCACATTCTAAACATGAGCAGGTACACTGCATAATTTGGCACCGCCCCCTCATGTGACACGCATAGCCAGGGCACGCAGCAGCAGAAAAGCCTGGAGGACAAACCCCAATGCTTAGGGTGCGGCCCTACAGCAGAGTCAGCCTGCGTGCTTCCACTGTAGTGTGAAGGAGGACTGGGCAGAGAGGCCGAGAGAAGATTTTTAAAGGGTTTGAATAAACTGAGGGAGGGGAGGGGGTGTGTGTGTAATGTTCTGCTCGGGGGGGTGTAATGTTCTGCTCGGGGGGTGTAATGTTCTGCTCGAGGGTGTAATGTTCTGCTCAGGGGGGTGTAGTGTTCTGCTCAAGGGGTGTAATGTTTTGCTGGGAGGGGTAATGTTCTGCTCGGGGGGTAATGTTCTGCTCGGGGGTATAATGTTTTGCTGGGGGGTGTAGTGTTCTGCTCGGGGGGTGTAGTGTTCTGCTCAGGGGGGTGTAGTGTTCTGCTCGAAGGGGTGTAATGTTCTGCTCGGGGGATGTAATGTTCTGCTGTGGGGTGTAATGTTTTGCTGGGAGGGGTGATGTTCTGCTCTGGGGGTGTAATGTTTTGCTGGGAGGGGTAATGTTCTGCTGGGGTGGTAATGTTCTGCTGGGGGGGTAATGTTTTGCTGGGGGGGTAATGTTTTGCTGGGGGGGTAATGTTTTGCTGGGGGTATAATGTTTTGCTGGGGGTATAATGTTTTGCTGGGGGTGTAATGTTCTGCTGGGGAGGTGTGTGTGTAATGTTCTGTTGGGGGTGTGTGTGTGTAAAGTTCTGCTGGTGTGTGTGTAATGTGCTGCTGGGGTGTGTGTAATGCTCTGCTGGGGTGTGTGTAATGCTCTGCTGGGTGTGTGTGTGTGTGTGTTATGTTCTGCTGGGGGGTTTGAGTAAACTGATATCGGTACATTACTGTAAGGATTATTGTTGTGGAGCTCTGTGATACGCTCATACACAAAACACATTGCTGTGAGTTTTATTGCTGTGGAGCTCTGTGATCCAGTAATGGGCAGTGTGTATGAGTGTGAGTTTTATTGCTGTGGAGCTCTGTGATACGCGCATACACACCGCACATTACAGTGAGTTTTATTGCTGTGGAGCTTTGTGATACAGTAATGGGCAGTGTGTATGAGTGTGAGTTTTATTGCTGTGGAGCTCTGTCATACGCTCATACACCCTGCACATTACTGTGAGTTTTATTGCTGTGGAGCTCTGTCATACACTATATGAAATTAATTTAAGGGGGAGGGGGTGAAAGTAATTAAAGGGGAAAAATGAATTAAAGGGGAGTGAATTGAATTAGAGGACGAGGACCCTGCTGCCAGTCTGCTTCTGGAGACCTGGAGTCAGACAGTGGACTACAGCAACAGAGTGAGAGTGGTAGGTACCAGGATCACAGGGAAACACTGGGAGTGGCAGGCAGTTTGAAATATGTAGGTATATTGACACAGCAAGAGCAGGGGGCACCACCAGGCCGCATTGCAAATTTGTGCAGTGCCTGGTACCCCTCCTATGCCACACTGCCAAAGGAGGGGACCACACACTCTGTAGATTGGCCCTGTGGCACAGGAGGGGCACCAAGCACAGCATAGATTGGCAATGCGTGAGGACACCAAACCCTCCCGATTGGCATGGCACGGATTGGGTGAAGGGGGGCACCAAAACGCAACTTCGCCTGAGTAAAAAAATGCTTGCACCGGCTGTGGATACCACACAGACATATACGTATATATCAACACGCAGACCTATATATACATCAACACGTAGATATATATATACACCCACCCACAGACCTCAGACCATATATACACATACGCACATTTGGGGGTTGGCATGTGGACAATCTCAACTAAATGCGCCCCGCCATTTGGCTGATCCCTCCAGAAGAAATGTTGAACCCGACAGAGCAGAGAATATATATATTATTCTCTGCTCTATCGGGTTCAACATTTCTTCTGGAGGGATCAGCCAAATTGGGGGGGGGGGAATTAGTTGCCAAAATGTGTGTGTGTAATACAAGTCTGGATATATATATTTATAAGAATATAGATATATATCTTATCTATATATATATATCATACCTGCCCTTACACAAAAAAAAAAAAAACACTGCGTGAGACACCGTGCAGCCCACATGCCACCCCCTCTACCTGGCTGAATGTATCTAATATATATAGTTAAATACATTCAGCCAGGTAGAGAAAGAAAAAAAAAGTTTTATTTTATGTTCCCGGGGACATTTAAAAATGTCCTCGGATTTTATTTTTTTTAGAAATGTGTCACCTTACCTTAGCCTGCTGGTCAGTGGGGCTCCCTGGATCCTGGTTGTGGAGGGGGGGTCTGCCGTGGCTGCAGGTGCAGTGGCTCCCTCCCTGCGCCGCCTGTCTCTGCCACATGCACCCGGGTGGCTAGCCCACACAGTCGCATCTCTGTCATCCGGCAGCCGCATGCTCCTCAAGGGGATCCTTGGGAGGCCCCGGCAGGCTGCCCTCTACAGTGCCTGATTAGAGGGCCGTGTCTGCCTGATGTTTTAGTAACAAGAATGTTTTATCCCATAGGCTTCAATGTTAAAAATATTCCCGTTTTAATTCAATATCTAATAAACCGTTGCTTATAATATTCTGCAGTAATGAGTCTCTTTATTTCTAGATTTTTTGGTATTTTTTAAGCATTTTTTATACTTTTTTCAAACTTTTGGCGAACGTCCCAAAAAGTTCGAAGTTCCCGAACTTTCGAACGGCCAATGTTCGAATCGAACTCCGAACCGATCGAACCGAACAACTCATCCCTAGTTGTAAGCACAGGAAATCAATGCACACCAAGTTCATGGGTCCTTGACTTTGCAGGTGGCTCATTGGAGCAGTTCGAGTTGGCAGGGTCTTCCTCTGAATACACCTCAAACACAAATGGCAGTAACTTTCAACTTCAGATCTCATGCAGAATCTGTCTCGCACCAGTTTAAAAGTTCTCTCTGCACCCAAGTGTCCATGATCATCATGCAATGCTCCCAATACGCTTTCTCTGTGCTTTTCTGGGAGGAACAATTGTTGTGTCTCTTCAGCATTATTGGAGGGGCCCCTTCGGTAGACCACCCCATCTAACAACTTCAACCGTTCCCATTCTTTATAGACCAGACGAGCTCTTTCGGGGGAATTTGTCAGCAGAAGTCCCCCTTTGATCCGCATTCATAGCTTTAATTGTCTATCCGATCAGAGGATCCTCAGCTTGGTCTGCTCTCAGGTCCTGTTTCATGAGAGTAGGTAGACTTTCACTCGTCAACTGTGTGGGATTACAATAAAGTTCTGGAACGCCCGCAGCCATAACTCCTAATCACTCCCTTGATCCGGCGTTCTGCCCCTTGACATGAATCCACTCTGTGTTATAGGGCCTTCTTGACAAAACCATCTGCATCTCGATTATTAACTCCAGGGCGATACTTAAGGCTAAATGGAAACCCTGACAAAGCAGCCAACCACCGATGTCCTGTTGCATCCAGTTTTGCAGTGGTAAGGACGTACGTAAGAGGATTGTTGTTAGTCTTTATCACAAATTCGGCCCCATAGAGATAATCTTTCAACTTGTCTACTACTGCCCACTTCAGGGCCAGGAACTCCAACTTGTGGGTAGGATAGTTTTTTTCTCTGAAGGAGTAAGGCTTCGACTTACATACGCCACAGGTCTCAGGAGGCCATCATATTCTTGATACAGTACCCCCAAGTCCTTCTCTGCTAGCATCCACATGTAATTTGTATGGCTTATGAGGATCAGCATAGGCCAGGACAGGGGCCCGAGTTAAACTCTCTTTCAGTTTCAGGAAGGCACTTTCACACTGACCAGACCATTCTTCTTGAATCGATTCTCGAGCTTTCCTAGGCCCTTGAGTAGACGAATTCCGATTAGGGGTCATTGACTCTTCAGCTTCTTCTGTACGTAGGAGTTTATTCAAGGGCTGAGCTATCTTGGCAAATCCACCCACGAATCTTCTATAGTAAGAGCAGAATCCCAAGAAGGATCGAAGTTCGTTAACATTCGGGGTTTAGGCCAAGAAGCTACAGCGTTCAACTTCTGAGGATCTGTCAAAATGCCTTCCGCAGAGACGTGTCCCAGATACGTGACTGACGGTAAACAAAATTGACACTTCTCTAAGGACAGTTTCAACCCCTCTTCATGAAGCCGCTTCAAGACCTTCTCCAACCGTTGCTCATGTTCTTCCAAAGTCCTTCCAAACACGATCAGGTCATCCAGATACACTAGCACTTCAATCAGGTTCATGTCTCCAACCGTCTTCTCCATTAACCGTTGAAAGGTGGTGGGAGTTCCCGTAGGACCTTGAGGCATTCTATTGAACTCAAAGAATCCCAACGGGCAAATGAACGCAGTCTTCTCCTTGTCTTCAGGATGCATTGGTATCTGATGATACCCACTTCGCAGGTCTAGTACACTAAATCATTTTGCTCCAGACAAACACTGAAGGGCATCTTCTATTCGAGGAGTAGCATATTGGTCAGGAATGGTCCTTTGAGTTAACGTGCGATAGTCTATACATAGGCGAATAGAACCATTCTTCTTGCGAACCACCACAATGGGAGAAGCATAGGGACTCCTGGATTCTTGAATCACTTTAGTTCTCTGCAGTTCAACCAATTGCTCTCGTAGATCATCCAAGACCCCCAGTGGAACTCGTCTTGACCTTTCTCGAAACGGCTTGTCATCCTGAAGTCGAATGCAATGTTCAGTACTCTTACCACATCCCACGTCAAACTCATCCTTGGAGAACAAATCTTTCCACTTTAGGATCTGGGACTGGAGCCACTTCTTCCATTCAAATGAGATAGGAGCGTCTTTAGGATAGAACCGTTACTGAGATCAGTTTCCAGTACCACATAAGGACCCGGTTGTGATCCGTTCAACTTGACTGAAGCCAAGAAACTAGTCACTTCTCCTGATTGTGAGGAACAGAGAAGGTTCTACAATCTCCACAGACGTCCCACCTCGGCAGGTGCTCTCTGTTCTTCTACCATTCTTTGATAGACCGGGCGTAACATTGGATGCACTTCTTTGGTAGAACCTTCTTCCATTTCTATCGGGTTAGAAGACGTCTCACCAGATCAGTATTCATCCCCACTATCAAAGAACTACAGCTAGCCCCCGAAGAGCGAGGACACACAATGGCCAAGGCGTCACAGTCTCCGGACTGTCCGACGACCTCTGAGCCAAACTCTAATTTCACCTGCAGATATACATCATAGGGAAGCCTCTCAGTCCCGGTACCCCAGATTTCAAGGTCCTTTAGCTTCTTCAGAGGTATGTGCTTCAAATGTTTTTCATAGAAATCTCGATAAATCAACGTCACTTGAGCACCCGAATCTAACAGAGCCTTAGTGTAGATCCCTTCCACTTGGATTGTAATGATGGGCGAAGGACCTATCAACTGATCAGGAAACTTTTTTGAAGCAGCAGGAGGTATAGACCCAGTTCATTGCACTCTAACCTTCTTTCTGATTCGTGAAGATTGTGGGTGTGCATTGTTTTCCCGCGACATAGGACCAGACACTAAGGGAGTAACTCTTTTAGTCCTGGTAGGCACAGCTTTTGTCACGGATCTGGAGCCTCCCGGCCTTTCATTTCAGACTTCAAAATTGGAGCATTTTTCGACATTTGGGCGCCTAGTTTGCTTCCTCACCAGGGCCCTCTGTAGTTTCCGCCTGTGAGGTAGATAACAGTCCTTCTAAGGTCTTAAAGAACTCTTCAACCGTTTTCATTTCTGGCCTTCGGTTTGTGCACTGCGCCCTGAAATGACCCATTTCTCCACAGCCGAAACATCTTTTCTTTGAAGACAGAGGCGCACTTTCTCCCGGTGATCAATTTGAAGGGCCCGGCTGGAAGCCACAGCAACTCCTGTTGTCCGCATATCTGTGAGGAACTTTTGCATGTCAGTCTGTGTCTCCGCCAACTTCAAAATGACCCGGCATAGATCCGTGTGTGCCTGTTCCAACTCAGCTTGAGCTTCTTGCACTTTCTTAACAGTCTTTTGTATTTCACCATAAGCCTGAACAGTTGACTCTTTAGTATTACTCTCTGAAGGTATAGAGACAGCGAATTGCTCTTGTCTGTCGATTTCAGACCCATAGGCATCCAACGATTCATCTTCAGTTGGCAAACATTCGTTATGTCTCACGGGTTGTGCGTAGGCTTTTTCTCCCCTTCTTAAGAATTTCTCTTCCAGAAGAGCCTCTTTTTCCCTAACAGCTCAAATCAGTTCTAGGTAATTCAACTCTCTGTTACCTTCTCTGGTTTTCAGCTGTAACATCACAGGGTATAGAGGTGAGGGCCCCTCAATATCTGCCAGATTCTGATTTGGTCTATCGTAGTAGGGTCGGCCCCTTTCTTAAGAAGTATTTGGTGCAGTATCTTATCCAGACGTCTCATATAGTCAGTCATTTTCCCACCCTTCCGCTGGTAGGGGTGTTCGTACTGGTACATGAGCTCCGCAGCCTTCTCTGTCCGCCCGAAGACTTCCTGTAATATGTTTAGATAATCTACAGCAGTACAGTCTTGTTTACTCAGTTTCAGGTTTCTAACAGCCTCTGATGCGGGTCTCTTCAAGCTCTCGGTAATTCTCTGTTTCTTCTGCGCTTCAGGGACATCCCACTCATCCAGAGCCTGCAACGCCTGCTCCACCCATTCCTCGAAGGTTTCTTCTCCTGCCGGAGTTAGCGCATTTCCCAAGAAATTTCTTAACCTTCGGTAGCCGAAGTTAGTGTAAGGAGGGTTTACCCTCTGACATTTAGATACAAGGTCTCCAATGGCAGCAATGAACTCTGGCCCAATCGTGGCCAGCGGACTAGACGCAGGAACATTCGCGGAATCACCATGTGGCTTACTTGGCTGGATCAGACGAACATCCACATCGTCGGCCAGTTGCACACTTGCGCCCTGAAAAACACACTGGAACACCCTTTCTCCACTTGAAAAGAACATATGTGTGAGAAGTCTCTGGGTTCACTTTAATGTAAATTATTAACCCCCGATGATCAGGTGTCAATGAGGCCACGGCCTGGCGAATCTGGCCTTCGGCCCAAGTGTCTGCGGGAATGTCGATGACTACACTTAACCCTAGTTGGCTATTTTTCTCCTTACACCATTCTGCAGCTGGATGCATGTTAACCTTTTAATTGCGTTATATTCTGAGACAGAAATCCCAGATGAGCCCCCACGTGTAGCGCTCACCCCCGGAGGAGCCGCTGAATAACCCAGGATAGTTTCACTGCACTAAGAATTACTATGCACCAGCACACTGTTGTGGATATTTTAAGTTATATACTTTACTGAAGCAATAAAGTTGTATTGAATACACATATACTTTGAGGCATAAAGCAATTAGCTTGGATAGATAATATTGAATGGATGGATGACCCACCGTGGGAAGGGTTAATTGAATAGGATAGTGATTGAACACCAAACAATTTATTAAATCAAATCCCCCGAGGGGGAATAAACCTATAACTTAATAGGAACTTTATTAGAGAAATACAATTAAAAATTGATGATAATTAGGATAGTTGTCAATTGAATGTTGACCCACATAAGTTATCAGTGAAGTAAATTGAAAAATATGAATATATAACCAGTTAAAGGTGAAAAGGTGCGTCCACCAATTGCAAAAAAACCTCAATTGATTGGTATATAAACATACATATCACATCAGGTAGTATAGTTGAGCAAAAATTATGTATAAATACGCTCACAATCTACCTTCTGACTAATACACTGGAGGCTCAAAAAGCGATGAATTAACCAATAAACACCCAATAAACCAATTGGGCTCAAGGGGTAGCGATTATAAAACCCCAAATGATGGGATATTGGGAAAATTCCAACAAAAATGAGCACTCAAAATGGAGGGGTAACAAAAATAATTCAAACCAATAAAGGTAGATACACATAAACAATTCAATGCCTATTCAGGCATAATTATTAACCATCAATTGCCTAAATTGGCTAATTGGTGTACAAGTGCCACACCATCAAATGCCTAAATTGGCTAATTGGTGTACAAGTGCCACACCATCAAATGCCTAAATTGGCTAATTGGTGTACAAGTGCCACAATTATATCGCCCGCAAACTGAGTGTCTGTGTACAAAATCACTTGAATAGTTGTGAACATTCAATTATGAATTAGATAGTTTAACCAGACATAATAAACCATACCTGTCGAGTATAATTGGCTAATTAGTGTGCAAGTGCCACAATTATATCGCCCACAAACTGAGTGTCTGTGTACAAAATCACTTGAATAGTTGTTAACATTCAATTATGAATTAGATAGTTTGACCAGACATAATAAACCATACCTGTCGAGTATAATTGGCTAATTGGTGTGCAAGTGCCATAATTATATCGCCCACAAACTGAGTGTCTGTGTACAAAATCCTTTGTACAAAACCCTTGAGCCCAATTGGTTTATTGGGTGTTTTTTGGTTAATTCATCGCTTTTTGAGCCTCCAGTGTATTAGTCAGAAGGTAGATTGTGAGCGTATTTATACATAATTTTTGCTCAACTATACTACCTGATGTGATATGTATGTTTATATACCAATCAATTGAGGTTTTTTTGCAATTGGTGGACGCACCTTTTCACCTTTAACTGGTTATATATTCATATTTTTCAATTTACTTCACTGATAACTTATGTGGGTCAACATTCAATTGACAACTATCCTAATTATCATCAATTTTTAATTGTATTTCTCTAATAAAGTTCCTATTAAGTTATAGGTTTATTCCCCCTCGGGGGATTTGATTTAATAAATTGTTTGGTGTTCAATCACTATCCTATTCAATTAACCCTTCCCACGGTGGGTCATCCATCGATTCAATATTTTCTATTTAGGTTTTAATACCTTAAGGGTACTCTATTTGAGTTTTAGGTCAGTTTAACTTTGGGTTGATAGCAATGTCTAATTTCTTGACTTCACTTAAAGAAACCAATAGATGGGGTAAAGATGCTGAACACGTGTTCTCTGATGAATTTACCCCTTCTCCTTTAACAGATGATTCTTTGGGTGGTAAATTCAATGACTTATCTAAATCAGTTAAACAACAAATTAAGTCCAATTGGGAAATCACTACTTTGAGTAATTATCTTAAAAGAGACATGGTACCGAGAGGTTTGCGTATTTACACCCCCCCGGCTGCACACATTGATCAACCAGGATTTAAGGAAGAGTGGGAAGCAGCAGCTATTCTCTGCTCACGTACGTTTATGCAAATTATTTGCAAATTCGAAGAACAATCTCTATCTGTACTAAAAGATAAAGAGCGTTAGCAGGTTAATTTAGCCTTGATGAACATGTTATAGGTTAATATAACCTTCAAACTGAATGTTCTCACTAATAATTCTAAAACAAACCAATTGTTAAGAATTGTGTGTATTAAGTGCCAGTGTTTATGCCTGTGCTATGAGCGTATCTGAGGTGCTCCTAATACAAATATATAAACTAAGCAATTTGTCTCTATTGCTAAGGCTGGGGTCAGACCAGCGCACTTTTAACGTGCGTTCTGGCGCACATAATTACGGCCGCACTAGCAGCAAATGACGGGCAATGACGGCCAATATACGAAGTACGGTCGCACGAAAGTCTGGCCGTGCAACGCAAGTGGAAAACGAACGCATTTTTTCGAGAACGCCGAACCGCTAGTACTGACGTACTGAGTGCGCAGCTGCGGCATAGCGGCGTGTTTGCGTGATTAGGAGATGTCAGACACTGCTAATGTCCAGCCTACATAACGTCCAGACGCAAAAAGAGTTTTATTGACGATCTGAAAAAATCACGCACGAAAAATGCGCATCGTATGACCATTTTCGCGCACTCCGTGAAAAAATACGTCAATTCGTTCGGACGCACTTTTTTACGTTCGCGTGTAAAAATGCTTTCGTTTGACCCTAGCCTTATCCAGCGAGTATCCTAAAGTGTTAGCCTGGTGGCTGTTGTTTCCAATCGTGCCTATACTGAGGAAAATCATTTGCTGGCTATAATTGGCCTTCACTGTGCCTGTTTTTCTGAATTGTGTGTATCAATGTGCCAGTGTTTAGCCCGTGCTGTGAGCACATTTGAGGTGCTCCCAATACAAATATACAAATTGAGCAATTGTCTCTATTGCTAAACCAGCAAGCATCCTTAAGCGCCGCATTATTACTCTTTACAATATTGTATTTATCCATCACTATATGCTATTCAACAGCACAATTTTGTCGGCAATTGATGATTAATTACAATTTATACTCAACAGGTATAGTTTGTTATGTCTGGTCAAACTATCTAATTCATAATTGAGTGTTAACAATTATTCAAGTGATTTTGTACACAGACACTCAGTTTGTGGGCGATATAATTGTGGCACTTGCACACTAATTAGCCAATAATTCTAAAACAAACCAATTGTTAAGAATTGTGTGTATTAAGTGCCAGTGTTTATGCCTGTGCTATGAGCGTATCTGAGGTGCTCCTAATACAAATATATAAACTAAGCAATTTGTCTCTATTGCTAAGGCTGGGGTCAGACCAGCGCACTTTTAACGTGCGTTCTGGCGCACATAATTACGGCCGCACTAGCAGCAAATGACGGGCAATGACGGCCAATATACGAAGTACGGTCGCACGAAAGTCTGGCCGTGCAACGCAAGTGGAAAACGAACGCATTTTTTCGAGAACGCCGAACCGCTAGTACTGACGTACTGAGTGCGCAGCTGCGGCATAGCGGCGTGTTTGCGTGATTAGGAGATGTCAGACACTGCTAATGTCCAGCCTACATAACGTCCAGACGCAAAAAGAGTTTTATTGACGATCTGAAAAAATCACGCACGAAAAATGCGCATCGTATGACCATTTTCGCGCACTCCGTGAAAAAATACGTCAATTCGTTCGGACGCACTTTTTTACGTTCGCGTGTAAAAATGCTTTCGTTTGACCCTAGCCTTATCCAGCGAGTATCCTAAAGTGTTAGCCTGGTGGCTGTTGTTTCCAATCGTGCCTATACTGAGGAAAATCATTTGCTGGCTATAATTGGCCTTCACTGTGCCTGTTTTTCTGAATTGTGTGTATCAATGTGCCAGTGTTTAGCCCGTGCTGTGAGCACATTTGAGGTGTTCCCAATACAAATATACAAATTGAGCAATTGTCTCTATTGCTAAACCAGCAAGCATCCTAAAGCGCCGCATTATTACTCTTTACAATATTGTATTTATCCATCACTATATGCTATTCAACAGCACAATTTTGTCGGCAATTGATGATTAATTACAATCTATACTCGACAGGTATAGTTTGTTATGTCTGGTCTAACTATATAATTCATAATTGAGTGTTAACAACTATTCAAGTGATTTTGTACACAGACACTCAGTTTGTGGGCGATATAATTGTGGCACTTGCACACCAATTAGCCAATAATTCTAAAACAAACCAATTGTTAAGAATTGTGTGTATTAAGTGCCAGTGTTTATGCCTGTGCTATGAACGTATCTGAGGTGTTCCTAATACAAATATACAAACTAAGCAATTTGTCTCTATTGCTAATCCAGCGAGTATCCTAAAGTGTGAGCCTGGTGGCTGTTGTTTCCAATCGTGCCTATACTGAAGAAAATCATTTGCTGGCTATAATTGGCCTTCACTGTGCCTGCTTTTCTGAATTGTGTGTATCAATGTGCCAGTGTTTAGCCCGTGCTGTGAGCACATTTGAGGTGTTCCCAATACAAATATACAAATTGAGCAATTGTCTCTATTGCTAAACCAGCAAGCATCCTAAAGCGCCGCATTATTACTCTTTACAATATTGTATTTATCCATCACTATATGCTATTCAACAGCACAATTTTGTCGGCAATTGATGATTAATTACAATCTATACTCGACAGGTATAGTTTGTTATGTCTGGTCTAACTATATAATTCATAATTGAGTGTTAACAACTATTCAAGTGATTTTGTACACAGACACTCAGTTTGTGGGCGATATAATTGTGGCACTTGTACACTAATTAGCCAATTATACTCGACAGGTATGGTTTATTATGTCTGGTTAAACTATCTAATTCATAATTGAATGTTCACAACTATTCAAGTGATTTTGTACACAGACACTCAGTTTGTGGGCGATATAATTGTGGCACTTGTACACCAATTAGCCAATTTAGGCATTTGATGGTGTGGCACTTGTACACCAATTAGCCAATTTAGGCAATTGATGGTTAATAATTATGCCTGAATAGGCATTCAATTGTTTATGTGTATCTACCTTTATTGGTTTGAATTATTTTTGTTACCCCTCCATTTTGAGTGCTCATTTTTGTTGGAATTTTCCCAATATCCCATCATTTGGGGTTTTATAATCGCTACCCCTTGAGCCCAATTGGTTTATTGGGTGTTTTTTGGTTAATTCATCGCTTTTTGAGCCTCCAGTGTATTAGTCAGAAGGTAGATTGTGAGCGTATTTATACATAATTTTTGCTCAACTATACTACCTGATGTGATATGTATGTTTATATACCAATCAATTGAGGTTTTTTTGCAATTGGTGGACGCACCTTTTCACCTTTAACTGGTTATATATTCATATTTTTCAATTTACTTCACTGATAACTTATGTGGGTCAACATTCAATTGACAACTATCCTAATTATCATCAATTTTTAATTGTATTTCTCTAATAAAGTTCCTATTAAGTTATAGGTTTATTCCCCCTCGGGGGATTTGATTTAAGCTTGGATAGATAACGTGATGCGCAATGCGGAAAACACGCGGCAGAAAAGAAACGGTTAATATCCCTCAGTTCATGGGTTTAAGTCCCGTTCAAAAAGGCTCATAAATTGGTGTGCAAGGGTACCCGGGTACTAGATTCAACTGGCCAGTGAATGAACAAAAATATCTTTGACTAGTCAACGTTGGGGCCCTGTAATTTGAAGCAATCAAATAAGTGCACACTGTTATGGAACTGCAGGCCTTGAGGCCTCTCACCCATCCGGCAAACAATTTATCCAGATCCGAGGACTCGACCAGATCTCTCTCTCTCTCTCTCAGCCGACTGGAACTCGGTGCCAACGAAATCCACTCTCCCGAAGCCGAATCTCCGCAGTCAGGAATCGATCTGCCGCATGCACTCCCGTTTCATCCGCGGCCTCCTTACTCGAGGTCCTCCTGGAACGTGTTTGTCGTCCGAACTGCTCAGCGGAATGTGGTACACAATGATGCACACTCTTTCCTCGATCTCCAGCACTGGATAATGCCACCTGTACACGCTCCAACCTGGTTTCGATCCCGGACAGTGTCTCTCATACGTCTCTCTCCACACGCTGCTCTGCTCGTTCTGACTATCCCGTGCACGAGGTTCTGATCTCTTTTCTGGAGCCAGCACGCCCACTTCCTGTTCTCTCCCCTTGGGTTTCTGGGCGATAGAGTCCTTTAGTCCAGCATAGTCCTTTACACAATTATGCTCTGTCTCCCTCTAATGGCAATATCATTTCAGTCCAGAGAGCCAAACTAAACACAGCACTTCACCAGTTTGAATTATTGCCAAAAAAGTGTTTTATATTTGAAATGTTGACACCCCAAGGTATTGCATAAGGAGTGTTTTGATGCCATGGATGCAACAGTTTTAGCCCAAAACATTTGAGAAGTTGTGTGGTGGTAATTTTTTTTTTTTTTTTTTTTAAATTATTTTTATTTTTAGGAGACACTGTTGTCAGTTACTGCATGAAAACTCTCCAGATTGTTTTCTGCAAAGTCTCCTGAGTACACCCATGCCCCCCATGCATAGGTTTGCAAAGATTTTGGCAAAATACAGCACCAATTGTAGAACATAAAAATGTAGGAATAAAATGTAAAAGTCTGGTGCAGTAAAAGAAAAAAAAAACTAAACCGAACTAACTAACTAGACTGTGAAAAAATAGAAAGGAAAAAAAATTACAGATCACATCACAGTGTGATGCAGCTTGAAACAGTCCCCAAGACACAGATCGTGTTGTCCAGGGCATTCTGGGCAGTAAAAGGTTGTGACTCTCCTCTGCCCCCTCTTGAAACACACCCTGCATCTTTTTTGGGGTCTCTGTTTGCCCTCAGTAGGGGGGATTTTATAAATAAAATGTGTAGCCCCAACTCAATCCCCCATCACCGCCCAGGGAGCAGGTGCATCCTGGTACAAAATCCCTGAAATGACCTGGAGCTGAAACTGTAAAAAGGACAGTGTCACTCCGGGGTTTGCCTTTTTGCAGAGCAAACAGGCATTGTGGGTTGCAATTTGCATCAGGTAAATTGCAACCTTTTTGTATCAGGCCCTTGACTTCCGCATAAATTGGTAGAGCTGGAACAGCTGATCTGCCAGATCAACCCCACCCATATGCCGGTTATAGGCTTTGATGCACACAGTCTTCCTGATGCTCTCAGCTCTGCCATGTACAGAAACCTCCACAGACCTCTCAGTGTCCTCTTGGCGCAGAGCTGAGGTCTCCCGCTTTTTTAACCGGGTGCGGGCAAGCTGTGCTGGGAAACCTACGCGGTTCTTGCGAACAGTACCACATGCTACTGTATCAAAACAATACAGCAGCTTGAACAAAGGGACACTTGTATAACAGTTGTCAACATACAAGTGATAACCTTTGTTCATCAGAGGAAAAAATAAGGTCCCACACAATATTGCCACTGGTTCCCAGGTGTTCTGGACAACCTGGAATGTCAAGTTGCTATCCTTTCCCTCGTACATCTGGAAGGCCTGAGTATACCCACTCTCGCTGTCACAGAGCTTATACACCTTCACTCTGTACCTGGAGTGCTTGGAAGGAATATACTGCTTGAATCCCAGCCTTCCCTTATATTTCATTAGGGATTCATCCACGCAGATATTCCTTCCAGGTGTATAAGCCTCGGCAAACCTGGCGGCGAAGTGGGTAATCAGGGGGCGGGTTTTATACAGCCTGTCAAACTGGGGATGCTCTCTAGGGGGACACAGGCTGTTGTCACTGAAGTGCATGAAATGCAGAATGTTTTCATACCTTCTACGTGACACTGATTGGCGTAAATGGGGGTAGAGCAGATGCGAATTGAGGGTTTCTTTATCTTTATGATGCCCATCAGCATAGTAAGTGCCCAGAATTTCAGAAATTCTGGCACATCTAGGGGGGTCCATTGCTGCCTTGCCAAGTACGAGTCTGGCTTTGCAGCACAATGCTGATGGGCATACAGATTTGTTTGGGCAACAATATGGCCCAACAAATCATCCCCCAGAAGCACCTGCAAAAACTGAGGTGGTAAATCCGGCAACATCAATATTGATGCCAGGATTTGCCGTGAAAGGAGGGATATCTGGCCTCTGGCAATGAGGCACTACCCACTCCTCAGCTGGAGCTGTGTGTCTCCTGCTGGCAGGTGGTGGCACCAGATCTGCATCAGAAACTTCACTGGAAGATACATCAGCCAGTGTAGATGATGTATCCAGCGATGTCTCTGAGCACCTGGCAGGGTCAAAATCTGGGTCTGAGGCAGACGCAGATGCCTCAGATTCTGACGCCAGGATGGCATATGCCTCTGCGGCGCTGTACACCCTCTGGGACATTATATATAATAGATTATATAATATAGATTATAAAATAAATTATATATATATATTATATATATATATATATATATATATATATATATAATATTGTATTATAATCTATAAGAGGGTTATTGGTTCTCAAAAGAACCTTTGGGTTTCACAAGAAAATAAAAATAAATGGCCCTAAAAAGGACCATTGGGTACCCCAGTAAACACCTAAAACCCTCTAAATCTGCCTCAATGTTTCTAAATCTCCCTAAAATCTCTCTAAACCTACCTAAAATCTCTAACCTGTCAAATCTGATCTCTCTCTCACGCTCACCAAAACACAAGTGAGGAGAGGGAGGGAGAATCACGGAGGTCACAAAAATGTTAGCGCATCGGTGATTGCGTGTGCTTATTGTACTATGTGCACCTTATGCTTAATATGGGCAGCGGAAACAGTAATTAGCGTTAGCGCTAGGAATTTGTAATATATTACTTATCCTAATTACCGCACTGATGTGAGATTGTAAATTTTACCATCATCTAGAAGCTGGTGCTGATTCCGCTTTTGCAGAATCAGCTAGCACCAGCTTACCCCCCCCCCCAATAAATCAATAAATCCGATACTCACCTCTCATTCTGCGGCGAGAACAGTGACCCGTTCTACTGCTTCTGGCCACCAGGAGCAGAGTGAAACTGGGGACAAATCGTCCCCAGTCTCCCTCCGCAATCACTCCACAGCCCTGCACGATCCCACAGCTTGGCAGCGCAACCTTCCATGGAGTCCTATGGACTCCAGGAGGTGATACTCACAGTGGTGCGGATGAAGATTCCTTACTTAGACTCACCAATGCTGAGAAAGAACTGTATTTTTACTTCTTCGCTAAGACTGTTACCTTATTATTTTTATTTAATCACAGAACAGGATGTATAGAATGGTGCTTAGAAAGGAATACAATCGCTACAGGTTCTTTCAAAACGCGGTATTCCCCTCACCACAAACAAATAGATACAAAAAAAGAAGAAAGAACAGCGCTCCTCCGTAAAATCACAAATATCGTATTGTAAGTGCTCTCACCACAATGTGTATAAAGAAACACATATTTCTTACGTTTCTATACTTCAATCGTTATTTCGCTTTCTTATATGGAGGGTTAGCGTATTAACAACCCTAAAAATAAGGGAGAACATATACCCTAGTGCAGCACAATAAATCAATCAGTATAAATATTCAAAGTATAAAGTCTTATGGTAGGCTCACTCACAAAGGTGGAGCTTATAAACTCTTATGTATCCACAGTAGGGCAGTTATCTGGGCCTACCCAAACGCCACAATCTTCTTGGTCTTCAAAGAATCTCAGAGAAAGCAGAAATACATATATCTCATAGTGTAGTATGTCAGTAATCATTAATATCTGGGGTACCCCCAAAGAACCTGGTGTTTAAGAGCTTTTCTGGGAAGCTACCACCCTACCTGAAAAGGCTGCTTCCCTCAGCAGTTCCTTCATCCTATAACCTCCGATCCAGGACCATCACCTTACTTGCAATACCACAATACAAAAAGAAAGTGTCTCAATCCTCATTTTCCTACAGAGCACCACAATTATGGAATAACCTCCCAGACGCCATCAAATCTTCCCCCAGTCTAAAGTCCCTTAAGAGCTCCCTATTAACATACCTCAATACGGAATGCATCTGTAAGCATGTAACATAGTGATTATATTTCCTACATATTTATTTTCTGTTAATCTGTATATTTGTTTTGTGTTAATATCTTGCATTTTACTACTTTGTATTTCTGTAACAATGTTCTTGAACCCAGGACATACTTGAAAATGAGAGAAATCTCAACGTAAAGCTTTTCCTGGTAAAATCCATTATAAATAAAATAAATAAATAATATCATTCATGAGGTGGGAATAGGTGAGGAGAGGGATAGGTTGTCATCAGTAATGTCTGATAGTGTCACATTTTCCCTGGTTTTGACCGCGCCCCTGGTGGTGAAACATAGAAACATAGAAAAATGTCGGCAGATAAGAACCTTTCGGCCCATCTAGTCTGCCCAATTACATGGATACTTTACCTGGATTTATCTTTTCTTTAGGATAGCCTTATGCCTATCCCATGCTTGCTTAAATTCAATTACTGTTTTGGCCTCTACCACTTCAACTGGAAGACTGTTCCATGTATCCACCACCCGCTCAGTAAAATAATGCTTCCTGATGTTACTTTTAAACCTTTTCCCCTCTAATCTAAGACTATGTCCTCTTGTTTTGCTATTTTGTTTCCTTTTAAATATACTCCCTTCCGCTACCTTGTGGATTCCCTTTACGTATTTAAATGTTTCTATCATATCTCCTCTGTCTCGTCTTTTTTCCAAGCTGTACATGTTAAGATCATTAAGCCTTTCTTGGTAACTTTTCTCCTTCAAGCCGTACACCATTTTAGTAGCCCTTCTCTGAACTCTCTCCAAGATGTCTATATCCTTCTGGAGATACGGTCTCCAGTACTGCACACAGTACTCCAAGTGAGGTCTCACCAGTGCTCTGTACAGTGGCATGAGCACTTCCCTTTTCCTACTACTAATACCTCTCCCTACACAACCAAGCATTCTGCTAGCATTTCCTGCTGCTCTATTACATTGACTACTTACCCTTAGATCCTCTGAAATAATAACCCCTAAATCCCTTTCCTCAGATGTTGAGGTTAGGACTGTATCAAATATTCTATATTCAGCCCTTGGGTTTTTACGTCCCAGGTGCATTATCTTGCACTTATCCACATTAAAACACAATTGCCACAACTCCGACCATTTTTTTAGCTTACCTAAATCATTTGTCATTTGGCTGATCCCTCCAGGAACGTCAACCCTGTTGCAAATCTTTGTGTCATCAGCAAAAAGACATACTTTTCCATTAATACCTTCTGCAATATCACTAATAAAAATATTAAAGAGAATGGGTCCAAGTACTGACCCCTGAGGTACCCCACTGGTAACAAGACCTTGCGCCGAATAAACTCCATTTACCACAACCCTCTGTTGTCTGTCACTCAGCCACTGCCTAATCCATTCAACAATATTGGAATCCAAGCTCAAAGATTGCAATTTATTGATAAGCCTTCTATGCGGAACAGTATCAAAAGCCTTACTGAAATCTAAATAAGCAATGTCTACTGCACCACCTGTGTCTATTATTTTTGTTACCCAATCAAAAAAATCAATAAGATTAGTTTGGCATGATCTCCCTGAGGTAAACCCATGTTGTTTCTGATCCTGTAATCTATGTGTTTTTAGATGTTCAACAATCCTTTCCTTTAACATGGTTTCCATTAATTTCCCTACTACTGACGTAAGACTAACTGGCCTATAGTTCCCCGATTCCTCCCTACTACCCTTCTTGTAAATAGGCACAACATTTGCTAATTTCCAGTCTTCTGGGACGACTCCTGTTAACGGTTTTGCTATTACATCACTGAGCTCTTTTAATAATTTAGGGTGGATCCCATCAGGCCCCATTGACTTATTTGTCTTTACTTTAGACAGCTGCTTTAGAACCTCCTCCTCTGTAAACTCATATGTAAATGTCTCTTTAGTGTTCTCTCCTAACTGAGGTCCCTTTCCTTCCTTTTCTTCTGCAAAGACTGAACAAAAATATTTATTGAGGCAGTCAGCGAGACTTTTATCCTCTTCTACATACCTTCCTTCCTTTGTTTTTAATCTAACTAATCCTTGTTTTACTTTTCTTTTCTCGTTTATGTATCTAAAAAATGTTTTGTCCCCCTTTTTTACTGACTGAGCTATTTTCTCTTCTGCGTGTGCTTTGGAAGCTCTTATAAATTGCTTTGCCTCTTTCTGCCTAATCTTATAGGTTTGCCTATCTTCTTCACGCTGAGTTTTTTTATAATTATTGAATGCTGTCTTCTTGTTCTTCACTATTTTGGCCACTTCTGCAGAGTACCACAGTGGTTTCTTCCCTTTTTTGTTTTTGCTAACAAGCCGAATGCAATTTCCTGTGGCCTTCAATAATGCTTCCTTTAAATAATCCCATTTCTCTTGGACTCCCTTTAAATTCCTCCAGTCTGATAATGACTCCTTCACACAAAATCTCATTTTAGAAAAATCTGTTTTTTTAAAGTCTAAAACTTTTGTTTTTGTGTGGTGCGGCTCCATCCCTGTTCTTATATTAAACCATACTGACTGGTGATCACTAGATCCCAAATTTTCACCTACAACAACGTCCGATACCAAACCTCCATTTGTGAGTATTAAATCCAATATGGCCTCTTTACGGGTCGGCTCCTCAACTACTTGTGTTAGAGATAATCCCAGTAAGGAGTTTAGAATATTTGTACTCCTGGTGCACCCAGCTGTTTTGGTTTTCCAGTTCACATCAGGAAGATTAAAGTCCCCCATGATAATAACTTCCCCCTTCATTGCCATTTTGGCTATTTCCTCAACCAGCAGATTATCTAGCTCTTCTACTTGTCCAGGGGGTCTATAGATCACACCTACACGAGCTACTGTATGATTGCCAAATGTTAGTGTAACCCAAACTGACTCTATGTTCACCTCGCTCACTTTTATTTGGTTCGTTTTTATGTTGTTTTTCACATACAGGGCCACTCCTCCTCCTTTCCTACCTTCTCTGTCTTTTCTATATAACGAGTACCCCGGTATTGTTATGTCCCAGTTATTTTTCTCACTGAACCATGTCTCAGTAACCGCCACTAAATCTACTTTTTCAGCTGCCATCATTGCCTCCAGTTCATTGATTTTATTGACTAAACTGCGAGCATTTATAGACACGACTCTGAGCTTGTCATTTTTTACCTCGCATGTTGCTTGCACCCTCCGATTTAGTTTTGGGGGACAATCGGGCAGATTGTTTACCCTTTTGTCCCCCCCTCCTAGTTTAAATATTTCTTTGTGAAACCTTTGAACTTCTCACTGAGAACATATGTTCCCCTATGAGTAAGATGCAAACCATCTTTTTTATACAGTTCCTTTCTGCTCCAATTAGAGCTATCATGGGACACAAAGCCAAATCCTTGCTCCCGACACCATTCCCAAAGCCACAAATTGAATTCCTTATTGCGCATCTTTCTATCTTGAATGTTATGCACAGGCAAAACTTCAGAGAATGACACAGTGGACGCAATCTGCTGTATTTCACCTCCAAGAACACAAAAATCTTCCTTAATCTCAGAAACCTCATTGCTAGCCAAGTCATTTGTCCCTAGATGGACTAGAACATCTACTTCCCCTTGCTGCTTTGCTTCTTTGACAATATTGAGAATACGTCTCCTGTCTCTACGAGCAGTAGCCCCAGGAAGACATCTCACCAAACCACTACTCTCCAGCTCAACACCTCTTATGATAGAATCACCCAGCAACAATTGCCTTCTATCAAGTCCCACCTTTTCATTTTTGTCCTTGGTTGCAGTGCTGCATACCTTAGGCATAGTGGATGGTGGTTCCTCAACTATGGTGTCTGAGCCTGCATCCGTCTTACCACTACACTCTGAAAGTGCCTCAAAAGAATTAAGAAGAGCCACAGATTGTGGGACATGCTTTCTGTCCACAACGCTAAGTCTACCAGATCCTACAGTAGTCCATCTGCCGCTCCTAGGAGGCCTCTGTGGCAGTGGCTTTGTAACAGTCATAGCCTGAGTTTGTCTAACAGATAATTTACAAATCTCAGACTTCAAACAGGCAATTTCCTGCTGCAATAAAGAGAACTGCCTACATATCAGGCACACTCCAAACCTCCAAAAATTGGATCTAAAAACAAATGCATGACAGCTCTTACACTGGACCAAGCCTGCCATTATAAAAGAATGGATTTAAAACCAGCAAATCTTACCTTTTTGTAGGTTTTCTACCTCCTGTCAAACCTCAGACTACCTCCAGAGTATCTCCAGAAGATCTCCTGTAAGTTCACTTTGAAGACATCACTTAGAAGGCTTGTCACTTAGAAGGGCCTCCATGTCTGGTTTCCCCTGTGGTGTGTTTGGTTGTGCTGTCTGGGGCTGATCTGGGGTTCTGTTGTGATCTCCTGGTCTGGGGTCACATGGCCCAATCACAAAGACCCACTCCCTATATATATCCCAGCAGCACAGAGCCTCATTGAAGATTTGTGGAGTTTCATGGTGGGTGTGTCCAGTTCATGTTCCCAACGTTGCTGCAAAGCATTCCTGTCCACGTTTATTCTGGTTTTGACCTCGGCTGTATTTCCTGACAATCCTTTTTCTGCCTACTCCTGGTTTCTCTGTATGCTGATCTGTTGCCAACCTTTGCCTGTATGACCATTCTTATATGTTTCATGTTTCATGTACCTTGTTTGTCTTAGTTTAGAATATACTCAGAGGCCACATACAAGGACCGAATCTTTAGTGCAGTCTTTCTGAATGTCTTGTTCCTCTAGCTCTGTAAATCTTTGTGAGGGTTTCTTAGATAGAAATCTTTCCCAGCATAGGGATCCCTTTAGTTTTCTTCCTGGCCCTCCAGTCCCTTGTGTCTCAGTCTGGTTCCTGCATAGCCCTACAATCTGTATTATTTGATCCGTGTCAAGTCGTACCGGCTGGGTGGAGTAGAGGTAACATCACTGCACTGCGTGGAGAGAGCTTGTGGAGACATGGGTTCGATCCCAATGAGCACCTCTCTAGTAAGTGTCCTTGGGCAAGACACCTAACGGTACATACTCGCCACCCAGGACAAACTTGAAAACGAGAGAAATCTCAATGTATCCTTCCTGGTAAAATCCTTTCTCAAAAAAAAAAAGTCAGCAGCTCACCTGCCTAAAGGGCTACACTCCTTGTTCCAAGCCACCACGATGGCCCAAGCGGGTGCCAATCGTTACAGATAGACAGGGCAGGAGTTGCCTTTGAGAAGTTTTTGCAGACAAATGACAGGCGGAGTTTGCCTGCTGACCTGAGTGATCTCGAAGGGATGAGCAAGAAAGACCTACTGTATTTGGAGGGGTCGTGTTATTGTGGGCTTTGACCGTGAGCATCAGCATTTTAAAATGTATCTGGAAAGTACAGAGGTGGGAGGTATGTGAAAAGTGTCAAATGAAAAACATAAGCCTGGCAACTAAATTTACTACGATTACAAAGGGGTAATGTGGGTGTTGGGTAGGCCAATAATGAGCAAATTACAGGGCCGATGCGGGCAGTGTTTTTTAGTTGATCACAACAAAGTTTGGTGACCGTCTGCATGTGGCAAGAAAACATATGGTCAGAGTCGAAAGTTACAACAAGGCAAGGAGCTTGAGGTGTCAGGCTGATGAGTGTTCCATTTACATGCAGAGAGATGGTGGTGGGGGGTTCTTTTTGGAAGGAGGAATGACAAGAATTTAGTTTTGTCAGGATTAAGTTTAAGGAAGCAGCACGACATCCAGTTAAAGATTAGGGATGGGCTGGCCTGTTAAATGCGAACTCATGTTGGCCGTTCGTCGAACAGCGAACATTTCCACGTGTTCGCCACGTGTTCACCCACAATGCACCACGATAAACCACAATGCACTTTTCCAATGCACTTTTGAAGCTTGTAATTGGCTACAGCCTTGCATCTGACCACAGGTCAGGTGCAAGACAGGTGCAAAACTATGCCAATCAGGGCTCAGAGTCCTGATTGGGAAAATTTTGCCCAATTATGGGCTCACAGAGCTACGTCCTGCAGCACACTATATAAGGCTTCCCCGCAGTCCAGCGTGTGTTTGTTGCAGGAGTGAATCAGAGAGGAGAGGAGATTATTGCATATCAGGGTGTATCACTGAGTTATATCAGAGTTCTGGGAATTTGAATCTGTGTGTTGGCACTGCCAGGCTATCAGGGTGTATCACTGAGTTACACCAGAGTTCTGGGAATTTGAACCTGTGTGTTGGCACTGCCAGGCTATCAGGGTGTATCACTGAGTTACACCAGAGTTCTGGGAATTTGAATCTGTGTGTTGGCACTGCCAGGCTATTAGGGTGTATCACTGAGTTATACCAGTTCTGGGAATTTGAATCTGTGTGTTGGCACTGCCAGGCTATCAGGGTGTATCACTGAGTTACACCAGAGTTCTGGGAATTTGAATCTGTTTGTTGGCACTGCCAGGCTATAAGGGTGTATCACTGAGTTACACCAGAGTTCTGGGAATTTGAACCTGTGTGTTGGCACTGCCAGGCTATCAGGGTGTATCACTGAGTTACACCAGAGTTCTGGGAATTTGAATCTGTGTGTTGGCACTGCCAGGCTATTAGGGTGTATCACTGAGTTATACCAGTTCTGGGAATTTGAATCTGTGTGTTGGCACTGCCAGGCTATCAGGGTGTATCACTGAGTTACACCAGAGTTCTGGGAATTTGAACCTGTGTGTTGGCACTGCCAGGCTATCAGGCAGTGGTGTATTTAGGTTTTGTGCTGCCCTAGCCAGCACACCTCTTCCTGGTTAATCCCCACCCTTCCTCTTTAAGCTCCACCTTTTCCTCTTAGAGCTCCGCCTTTTCCTCTCTTTATATTAAAAGTGGATACCAAGTGCCTACTTGTATATTTTGTATACCATTTCAAATGTATCTATTGAGATAAATAAAATTATGAAATGTTTAAATTCAAGCATATTTACAAAGAACAGCCACGCATGTCAAGTATACTGGATCACAGCCGCTCTAATTGGTTGAACAATAAAATCTACAGAAGCGTGCACTGCATATGAGCGTATCACAGAGCTGCACAGCAATAAAACTCACAGTAATATGCAGTGTGTATCACAGCGACCACAGCATTAAAACTTCCAGCAATGCAATGTGCAGTGTGTGTGTCAGCATATCAGAATCCACAGCAATAAAACTCCCAGCAATGCAATGTGCGGTGTGTATGAGTGCATCAGAATCCACTGCAAATTGAAAACATTTCATAATTTTATTTATCTCAATAGATACATTTGAAATGGTATACAAAATATACAAGTAGGCACTTGGTATCCACTTTTAATATAAAGAGAGGAAAAGGTGGAGCTTAAAGAGGAAGGGTGGGGATTAACCAGGAAGAGGTGTGCCCTTGACAGGAAGGGGTGCTTCAAATTTAAATTAGGGGGGTGCACGAGTTTAGTCAGGCCTAGGGCAGCACAAAACCTAAATACATCACTGTTCAAATCGCAGTTAAACATAATGAGCGAAACCAGTAAAAATGAGCTCAGCACAGAGGTGTGAAAAGGCTTAGCAGCAAAAGAGTTAAAGGAACAGTGAGTTTTCCATGAAATAAAGGTTAAGAGTAAAAACGAAAAATTCCTTCAAATATCGTGCCTAGGAGGTCCCCATAACCTGCCCGTGAAGTGGCGGATTTGTAGGATGTATAGAAGCATTTAAAAACAAAAAAATTACATTTCAAATGACGGTAAATGGTTTTCCTTTAATCTATTCATAAACAGCTACTTGGGGCGGCAGCCTGTATTAAAAGACACTCATTTTAGGACACACAGAACAAGTTTAGTGATTTTTGTGGCTAAATTATGGTGAAACTTATGCAGGCTTTAGATGAAAGTAACAATAGGTGCTTTAAAATTGGGCCTCTAGTGTCGGCAACAGTGCCGTCACACTGTAACCACTCTGTGGTATTGTGGAAGAGTGCAGGGTTGGACCCTGTGGTCAAATATTAAAATAATATGAATCTGGGGAGTGGCTCCACCGCTGGGACCACTATTGAAGCGGATTAACAACGCGTTACGGCACCTGATAACCGGATTTTGGGAGGTGAGAAGCCACTGACCGCCATGTCCACCAGCAAAAGCGGTAAAAAGCTGGCAAAAACTGAGTTTTTTGCGCCCCGCAACTCCAAACTTAAAGAAAACGCGGCCTCGCAAGATGGCAGCGGCTCCTCCCAGTCTTCCCCTCGAGGAAAGGACGGAGATGCAGAGGCGCCCCCAGGCTTAGAAGCAGTGATGTCCAGAATGGAGGTAATGCTGGGAGAACTTTGTAACACTTTAACAACCCGTTTGGATGCTGTAGCAGCGGCTATTCGAACAGACCTTAGAGAACTGGGGGACAGAACTGACAAATTGGAGGAGAAAATGGAGGAAATCACCGGAGCACATAACTCGATGGCAGAACATGTGGATACCTTGGAGGAACAACTTAAAACAGCTATATTAAAAATAGCGGATTTAGAAGATCATTCGAGATGCCATAACCTTAAGGTGTGTGGGGTTCCAGAATCTGTCACGTCTTCTCAGCTCGATAGTTATGTCACAGACTTATTTCATAGTCTACTCCCAGAGGCCACACCGGATTCTCTTCTATTTGATCGCATTCATCGCCTCCCGAAACTTCCTTCAGCACCACAGTCGGCCTCTCGTGATGTCTTGCTACTCCTGCATTATTTCAAACCGCGCAAAGATATCCTCAAAGCTTTACGTGACCCGGGTGCTTTGCAACCTCCATATGACCACATCTCTGTTTACCCGGACCTATCTAAAGCTACACTTCAGCAAAGACGAAACTTTAAACCCATTACGTCGGTTCTGCGAGATAACAATATTGAATATAAATGGGGATTCCCCACTAAATTGTTGATTCTGCAAAATGGATCCTCTCATGCGGTGCTCACAGTGGAGGAAGGTACACATTTGCTCCAGATTTGGGGCCTTAGCACAGACTCCACATCTCAAAGGAATAAAGTAACGAGACGTTTTGACCCTGAATGGCGCAAAAAATGAACTCCATTACACTAAAGGGAATCTTACACTCTTCTGACTTTATGATGGCATTCTCGCAAGTCTCTTATACAGAGCTTCCTTGACTCTCATACCTCCCCGAAGCAATGAGACCTGTGCTGGAATCTACACAGATGGTCCTGGCTCAGAGGGCGCAGGTTTGGCCTTTTATACCCCCCTCTCCCTCTTCAGCTGAGGAGCTTGAGATACGCTCCTGAGATTCGGAGCTTCTCACTGGAGAAATGCCCATTAGGGCCTGTACATAGGTTTGTGTACAGACACTGTTTACACTTTGACTATCAGTCTTTCAAACTGTGTCTCTTATTTTTTTGTTTTTGTGTTTCCCCGTATTCCATCTCACAGACGACAGCACTTTCTCGCTAAGTGGGTTACAAGATTTCTCCCTCATATTGGAGATTTGATCGCAGTTCACATGTGCCACATTTCCTTGTCTAACCGTTATTATTGCATGCCTCTTGAATATTGTTTATGAAAGTTTTGACTTTTAATGTAAAAGGCTTGAATCAGCCAGTTAAAAGACATTCCCTATATAAAGATCTGTGAAAACATGACGCCGATATAATATGTCTCCAGGAGACACATTTCAGGCGTCTGGACTATCCTAAGCTATATGTCCCTAACTATTTAACACAATATCATTCCACGTATAGAACTAAAGCTAGGGGAGTCACTCTGTTGATCCATAATCGACTGGCATTCCAGGTACATCGTATTTTGACAGACTCGAAAGGCCGATATATATTATATTAGTTCGCACCATTAATTTGACTACATATACGATAGTCTCTGTATATGCTCCTAATGTGGCCCTACCTAGATTCTTGTCCCAAGTATTACAGAAGGTGTCAGATGTCCAGGCGAGTACGCTCATAGTGTGCGGAGATGTGAATATGAGACTGGGCCCATTGAGAGACCACTCGGCCTCGACTTCCCAAATCCCACCAGAGCCTAACTCAAAGCAATACAATTTATATGATTAATCATGAAAAAAGGAAAACAAAAAAAGCCTCCACTAGGGAGGTAAACCATCACCCCACCCCAAAAGTAACAGTTCACTCCGGGTATGGACACTCCCACATAGGATTAAACCTGATAAGTATTATAAACGAAAGAAAGAAGGATAAACCCTCAAAAGGACAAAGGAGTGCTAACTTAAAATGTAACTTTTATTAATTACAATGTATCACACAATAAACCGACAATAGTTAAAAAACATAAACACAAACGCGATGTGAACCAGCACGGTGAAAATACATATTAGATTACCAAATGGCAGCCGTAGGGTACAGATAAGGTAAATACAGATTTGCCAGATATACCAGATAGCAAGACTGAACGGTGTCAGTGGCTGGATACTGCGTTGGAGTGCAGCATTAACAGAATTGGGTTAGGGTAATTGACCAGATGTGTGCTACTACACTACTTGAAAAAGATGATACTCTGTCAGATACAACTATACAATTTGTGATGTCAGCCCTGGAATTTGTTTTGACACACAACTTTTTTGTCTTTGATGGTCAATTTTACCACCAGATCAGGGGAATAGCCATGGGTTCTTCTTGTGCACCATCATATGCAAACCTCTTTCTAGGGATATGGGAAGAGGAGTTTGTCTTTGGAGAGATGCTGAGTGTGTATAAACCTAAGATCGATAGTTGGTCCTGGTACATTGACAATATACTTGTCACCTGGGAAGGCACTGATATCGAATTTAGGGACTTTGTGGTTAAGTTGAATGACAACCCTCTGAATCTTAAATTCACCTTTGAAACCCAGAATGATGAAATTAATTTTTTGGATGTCAAAATTGCTAAGACCAATATTGGAGAAATCTCTACCTCTATTTTCCGTAAGAAGACCGCCTCTAACAACTTATTACACTGGAATAGTTTCCATCCTGAACCATTGAAACGGGGCATCCCCCTTGGGCAATACCTACGATTGCGTTGACTTTGTTCTACGGATGAAGAATTTATGACAAAATCACAGATTCTTAGACATGACTTTAAGGAGAAGGGTTATCCCAACCGTTGTCTCAAAAGGGCATTTCAACGTGCCCTATTGCTATCTAGAGACGAACTCCTAGAAGATCATCCTAAACCGGATACCAAACTTATTAGATGTATAGGGACCTTTGATGTTGGTTGGAACCATGTCAAGAAAATCATGGACCGTTATTGGCCTCTATTAACTCTTGATTCTCAACTAGTGGAGAATGTATAAAATGGTCGGCTTTCCTGAAAAAAACGTATGTGTCTCGCAGACTGGAACTTCTTACAAAATTACAGGATCTAGATATGCAAAATAAACGAGCTCCGTCGGCAATCTTAGCTGAGGAAATAGATTCCACACTGGGTTCTTTACGGGATCTAGAGGCAGAGAACTATTATAAATCAATGACCAGATTAAATGCCACTTACTATGCTCTTCGAAATAAACCTGGCAGGTTTTTGGCCCGTAAATTAAAACCCCCATGTACACCAAGGAAAATAATCGCACTTAAATCCCCCAAGGGTTTTATACATAATCCGATAAATATTGCTAACGAATTTGCCTACTATGAAACCTTATACAATTTGACAACGTCGAGCACAACTCCACTCCCCACGATCCCTGCCATAGAAGATTATTTAAACAAGATTCACCTCCCCTCTTTATCTAAAACACAGACGGCTCATCTACTTTCTCCTGTGACTCAGGAGGACGTTTCAGAAGCCATTACACGTCTTTCTCGAGGTAAGGCCCCAGGTCCCGATGGACTGACAGGCCTTTATTATCTCACTTTTTCTTCCCAAATAGTACCACATTTACATGAGGGATTTGAAGAGGCTAAAGACAGAGGAAGTTTCCCAGTGGATATGCTACGTGCCCATATAGTCACCCTCCCCAAACCAGGTAAAACCCTGGATCGCTGCCCGAATCTTAGACCCATATCTTTATTAAATATTGATGTCAAACTATATAGTAAATTACTAGCAAACCGACATCAGGGAATTTTGCCTGCCCTCATAGGTCTAGATCAAGTAGGTTTTATCAACAAACGTCAAGGATCAGATGGCACGAAAAGCTTACTGAATTTACTGGAACTAATGAATCGGTCAGGCGAACCAGGTTTGATCCTGTCATTGGATGCCGAAAAGGCCTTTGACAGGGTCAACTGGACATTTATGTATCAGGTCATGCTTAAATTTGGCTTTTCGTCCCTATTTCTAACTGCAATACAAGCTCTTTATGATTCCCCCTCTGACAGAGTACTCAATAATGGATTCCTGTCTGAGGAATTTGTCATAACTAATGGAACGCGACAGGGTTGCCCTCTTTCCCCGTTATTATATTCTTTAATTCTTGAACCGCTGGCGCAAGCTATCCGACAAAATGATCAAATAAGGGGAATATCTGTAGGCCCAGACATGTATAAATTAATTTGTATGCCGACGATATCCTTTTAACCCTGGTGGATCCGGAACTGTCTATCCCCTCTCTTCAACACGAACTAAATGCTTATAGTTTAATGTCCTACCATTCAGTTAACATAGAAAAAAATACAAGCACTTCCGATTGCTATACCCAGAGTATCCCTGGATGCTCTTCGAACCAAATATTACTTTCAGTGGCGAATAGAACATCTCACTTATTTAGGCCTTAAGATTGCGAAAGACCAGCTAGGACTCTTTAAGCATAATTATACTAGAATACTGGCTGAGGTGAAAAATTTAATGTATCAGTGGAAATCCCGGGAGGTTTCGTGGATGGGCAGGATGGCAGCGGTGAAGATGGTGATACTGCCAAAAATCTTATACATTTTTCGCACTCTTCCCATGAGCTTACCTGAAACCTACTTGAACACTCTACAATCCTTAATTATGACTTATATTTGGAAATCAAAACGGCCCAGAATACCCCGAGCCCTTTTGTATTATCGTCCCAGGGATGGTGGTCTTAATGTCACACACATACATAAGTATTATGGAGCCACTTGCTTAGCGTCGCTATCAGAAATTGTCCACTCCCACCCGTATCCTCAATGGTTGTCTATTGCATCATCTACTACACAGGGACATGACATACACACACTTTTATGGGTACCCAAACAAAAGAGACCGCGACTACCCTTTGCATTATCTTCCGTTGTCTTATATTTTAAAATCTGGGATAGATATCGCTCCTGTTTTTTTAACCATCTACCGATTCCTATGGCCACACCTCTCACTTCTATTTCTTACTTACTGCCGCACTTTAAAGCTCAACCATGGCTCAGCTGCGGAATAACCCACCTTCATCACCTGTTTTCATTGACGGCTATCCTGTCCTTCCAGGAATTAGGACACAAATATAAAACACCACAGTCATTGTTTTTGTCCTATATGCAACTCCTCTCCTATTTTAGATCTCAGAAGGTTTACTCAGGTTTAAGGGCCACTTTACCACTCCTTTCTGATCTGGAGCTGTTCTGGTTGGATCCATATTCGACCACTAAAGCAATTTCGTTATTTTACCGCACACTTACTACACCGATGAAGGCCACTTGTTGGTCATTTCAACGGTCCGGGGAAAGAGATCTTTCTAAAACATTTTCTCCTTCTAAATGGGCTCAGGCACATATGTTCGCAGTGGGAGCATCTAAATGCTCCACGCTGATTGAAACACAAAGAAAGGTGATGTATCAGTGGTACTTGACCCCATCTAAGATAAAACGTTTTTCTCCTCTCACCTCAGATTTGTGCTGGAGATGTTCTACAGAGATTGGGACAATGGGGCATATTTGGTGGCACTGCTCATTAATTCAACCATTATGGAAGGATATCTCTATTCTAGCAACGGAAGCCCTGAGCACCCAGATAGACTGTTTACCAGAAATCCTATTGTTAGGAATGATTAAATTGCCCAAACAACATCTTAAAATGTTATTCATAATAGTATCTGTCATGATGTTACTCATAGCGAGAAAATGGAAGTCAACTTATGTTCCCACAACTCAACAACTTTATCACATTACTAGATCAGTACAGATATTTTGACTCAAAGGTGACTTTGGAAGGAGCTTTCCGCCCACCTAAGAAAGATCCATGGGCTATATGGGATATTCATAAACTATACAAAGCATGTGGACTGTAATGTCTGACATAAACTTAAGTTAAGACTGTTCCCATTACAAACAAAGTACCCCGAGGAATACCCTTTTCCCCCTAAATCCCCCCTCCTTGTTTAGAGTTTTATATTTTTTCTGTTTAACTATGAAAATTTAATTGAGATACTTGACACTATGTGCCTTATGCTGATGTCGTATGCATGTACAGTTGTGTTCAAAATTATTCAACCCCCAATGCTGTAAAGGGTTTTTATGGAATTTAGTGTACATTTGTAATTGTATTCAGAATGAAATCCTACAAGGACTTTTTAAAGAACCATATGCAACTAAAATGACATCAATTGGTTTTGTAATACAGTAGTAAATGTTTCTTTTGTGAATTCTTCATTGACACAATTATTCAACCCCTTAAAGACTACCACTCTGCAGAACAGAGGTTCATTCAAGTGTTTTCAATCAGGTATTGAAAACACCTGTGGATGTCACGGAGTAGCAATAAAGCATAATAAGCACCAATTAGGCAGCTTTAAAATGACTGTGATACTCAGCTCCTTCTAGACATTTACTGGTGTGGTTACAAACATGGTGAAGTCAAGAGAATGGTCCAGGAAGACAAGAGAAGAGGTGATTACTCTTCACAGGAAGGGCAATGGCTATAAGAAGATTGCAAAGATGTTAAACATACCAAGAGAGACCATAGGAAGCATCATTCGCAAATTCAAGGCAAAGGGCACTGTTGAAACGCTACCTGGTCGTGGCAGAAAGAAGATGCTGACTTCGACTGCTGTGCGCTACCTGAAGCGTAGAGTGGAGAAAAGTCCCCGTGTGACTGCTGAGGAACTGAGAAAAGATTTGTCAGATGTGGGTACTGAAGTTTCAGCTCAGACAATACGGCGCACACTGCGTAATGAAGGCCTCCATGCCAGAACTCCCAGGCGCACCCCCTTGCTGTCTCCAAAGAACAAGAAGAGTCGACTGCAGTATGCCAAAAGTCATGTGGACAAACCACAGAAGTTTTGGGATAGTGTTCTGTGGACTGATGAAACAAAATTAGAACTGTTTGGGCCCATGGATCAACGCTATGTTTGGAGGAGGAAGAACAAGGCCTATGAAGAAAAGAACACCTTGCCTACTGTGAAGCATGGCGGGGGGTCAATCATGCTTTGGGGCTGTTTTGCTTCTGCAGGTACAGGGAAGCTTCAGCATGTGCAAGGTACCATGAATTCTCTTCAGTACCAGGAGATATTGGATGACAATGTGATTCAGTCCGTCACAAACCTGAGGCTTGTGAGACGTTGGACCTTTCAACAGGACAATGATCCCAAGCATACCTCCAAGTCCACTAGAGCATGGTTGCAGATTAAAGGCTGGAACATTTTGGAGTGGCCATCGCAGTCACCAGTCTTAAATCCGATTGAGAACCTCTGGTGGGACTTAAAGAAAGCAGTTGCAGTGCGCAAGCCTAAGAATGTGACTGAACTGGAGGCTTTTGCCCATGACGAATGGGCGAAGATACCCATAGATCGCTGCAAGACACTTGTGTCAAGCTATGCTTCACGTTTAAAAGCTGTTATAACTGTAAAAGGATGTTGTACTAAGATTGAATGTCACTTGGGGGTTGAATAAAACTGATAATGATGTGAGCACAGAAAAGACATTTGTGGTTATTTCATTATAAATGTTATGTTATATTTGTCTGACCTACACGTGCCTCTTTGATTTAATTGTAAGCAAGATGACTGAATGATCAAAATCAATGTCAAACTGGCCAAAACACTCAATTTCAGTGGGGGTTGAATAATTTTGAACACAACTGTATGTTTAAGACTGTTTGATCAAAATTCTCTTGAATGTTCTAACTATGCACCAACCAAGGCATTGAAAATATTCTGTTTTTACTGTTACATGCAAATCTCAATAAAACCATTTTAAAATAAAAAATAAAAAATGATATGAATCTGGTATAGGCGTCAGTGGCAGTGCACCCAAATATTTTGCCTTTGGTGGCAGCAAGTGCCTTCACACTGTCAGTGGCGTCACTAGGGTTGGTGTCACCCAGTGCGGTAACTCATGGTGTCACCCCCCCCCCCCCGAGTTTTACGTTTAGTTAAATTTTTTTAACTACTCTTACTCATAAAGCAGTACTCCCATAGAATACTGAATGCTCATAATACATGGCGCACATTACTGTGAGGTTTAAAAAATCGAGAAATAAAGATACTCTTTACTACAGAATACAATAATAAACGGTTTATTAGATATTGAATTAAAACAGGAATGTTTTTAACATTGAAGTCTATGGGGCAAAACATTTCCCACACAAATACACAAAAATGTCCAAAATCACGAAAAAAGTCGACCCGAAAAACGAGCCGAAACGAAACTAACTGAAACGGAAATCGGCCGAAACGATCCGAAATGAAAATTGTCGAATTACGAACGAAACGAGCCGAAACAAACATTTTAGATCAACACACAGACCTATATATATATATACGTATATAAATCAACACACAGATATATATATACACCCACCCACAGACCATATATACACATAGGCCACATGCCACTTCCCATGTGCGTATCTCCACTAAATGCGGCCCCCCATTTGGCTGATCCCTCCAGAAGAAATGTTGAAACCGACAGAGCAGAGAATATATATTCTCTGCTCTATCGGGTTCAACATTTATTCTGGAGGGATCAGCCAAATTGGGGGGGCAATTGGTTGCCAAAATGTGTGTGTAATACAAGTCTGGATATATATATTTATAAGAATATAGATATACACTATATTGCCAAAAGTATTCGCTCACCTGCCTTGACTCGCATATGGATGGGTGAGCGAATACTTTTGGCAATATAATGTATATCTTATCTATATATATATATAAATATATATCATACCTGCCGTTACCTTCCCCTATAAATGTGCTAAAAGTAAACCCACAAATAAAACAAACCACTGCCTGAGACCCCGTGCAGCCCACATGCCACCCCCCTCTACCTGGCTGAATGTATCTAATATATATAATTAAATACATTCAGCCAGGTAGAGAAAGAAAAACAAAAAGTTTTATGTTCCCGGGGACATTTAAAAATGTCCTCGGATTTTTTTTTTAGAAATATGTCACCTTACCTTAGCCTGGTGGTCAGTGGGGGCTCCCTGGATCCTGGTGGGGTCTAGGGGGCTCTGCCGTGGCTGTAGATACAGTGGCTCCCTCCCTGCACTGCCTGTCTCTGCCACATGCACCCGGGAGGCTAGCCCACACAGTCGCAGCTCTATCCTCCGGCGGCCGCATGCTCCTTGCTCCTCAAGGGGATCCTTGGGAGGCCCCTGCAGGCTGCCCTCTACAGTGCCTGATTAGAGGGCCATGTCTGCCTGATGTTTTAGTAACAAGAATGTTTTATCCCATAGGCTTCAATGTTAAAAATATTCCCATTTTAATACAATATCTAATAAACCGTTGCTTATAATAGTCTGCAGTAAAGAGTCTCTTTATTTCTAGATTTTTTAGGATTTTTTATTTTTTTTCGAACTTTTGGCGAACATCCCAAAAAGTTCGAAGTTCACGAACTTTCGAACTCCCAATGTTTGAATCGAACTCTGAACTAATCGAACCGAACAGCTCATCCCTACATACAGTGGCAAGAAAAAGTATGTGAACCCTTTGGGATTACGTGGAGTTTTGCAAGAATTGGTCATAAATTGTGCTCTCATCTTCATCTACATGTAAGTCACAACAATTTGAAAAACACAGTCTGCTTAAAATAATACAACACAAACATTATATGTTTTCATGTTTTTATTGAACAGAACATGTAAACATTCACAGTGCAGGGTGGAAAAAGTATGTGAACCCGTAGCCTAATGACTTCTCCAAGAGCTAATTAGAGCCAGGAGTGAACCAACCTTGAGTCCAATCAGTGTGATATTATTGGATGTGGTGCTGAAAGCTGTCCTGCCCTTTTAAAACACACACCAGTTTTGGGTTTACTGGTTTCGAGAAGCAATGCCTGATGTGAACCACGCCTCGCAGAAAAGAGCTCTCAGAAGACGATCAAGAATTGTTGACTTGCATGAAGCTGGAAAGGGTTACAAAAGTATCTCCAAAAGCCTTGATGTTCATGTGTCCACGGTAAGACAGACTGTCTACAAATGGAGAAAGTTCAGCACTGTTGCTACTTTCCCTAGGCGTGGTCGTCCTGTAAAGATGACTGCAAGAGCACAGCGCAGAATGCTTAATGAGGTAAAGAAGAATCCTAGAGTGTCAGCTAAAGACTTACAGAAATCTTTGGCACATGCTAACATTTTTGTTGACACATCTACAATAAGGAAAAAAAATTAAACAAGAATGGAGTACATGGGAGGACACCACGGAGGAAGCCAATGCTGTCCAAAAAGAATATTGCAGCACGTTTGAAGTTTGCAAAAGAGCACCTGGATGTTCCACAGCACTACTGGCAAAATATTCTGTGGACGGATGAAACCAAAATTGAGTTGTTTGGAAAAAACACACAACACTATGTGTGGAGAAAAAAAGGCACAGCACACCAACATCAAAACCTCATCCCCACTATAAAACATGGCGGAGGGAGCATCATGGTTTGGGGCTGCTTTGCTGCCTCAGGGCCTGGACGGATTGTTGTCATTGATGGAAAAATGAATTCCAGAGTTTATCAAGACATTTTGCAGGAAAATGTAAGACCATCTGTCTGCCAACTGAAGCTCCGCAGAGGATGGGTGATGCAACAGGACAATGACCCAAAGCATACAAGTAATTCAACAAAAGAATGGCTTCAACAAAACAAAATACGCCTTCTGGAGTGGCCCAGTCAGAGTCCTGACCTCAACCCAATTGAAATGCTGTGGCATGACCTTAAGAGAGTGATTCACACCAGACATCCCAAGAATATTGCTACACTGAAACAGTTTTGTGAAGAGGAGTGGTCCAAAATTACTCCAGATCATTGTGCAGGTCTGATCTGCAACAACAGGAAACGTTTGGTTGAGGTTATTGCTGCCAAACGAGGGTCAACCAGTTATTAAGTCCAAAGGTTCACATACTTTTTCCACCCTGCACTGTGAATGTTTACAGGTTCTGTTCAATAAAAACATAAAAACATATAATGTTTGTGTTGTATTATTTTAAGCAGACTGTGTTTTTCAAATTGTTGTGACTTAGATGAAGATCAGAGCACATTTTATGACCAATTCTTGCAAAACTCCATGTAATCCCAAAGGGTTCACATACTTTTTCTTGCCACTGTACCATATGAAGAAGTTGCTTTGAATCTTAGTCTTTTTGATGATGATTAGTTTTCACTGCCTACTTTTTCTAAAACTACTAATAATCCAGGTGCCACTTTTATACGTGCTACCCTCCTACAGGATCATTGTGGTACTGCAGTGATACGAATGAGATTTAACATTACTGGTAAAATGCCTTCACCGGAACCTAACAGAAAGGATTCTCCTTGCCAGGTTATAATGGATCATATGCATATCCCTAATAATTCTGAGATGAATCTACAAATACAAGCCACTTTTCGTGTTTCCTTTCTTTACGGTAATAGTTCTTCTTCCTGGTTCAGCACCCCTTGGCATTCGAAGTTAGTGTTCTCCCCCCTTTGTTCTAACCCAGGTATACCAGATAAATGTGTGTAAGTTTATGGCAATGGATGGATAAAAGTTTCCCTGTAAGTGTAGGCAAAGCCAACTATGCTGATTTCATGTTTGGATGTATGAACGCATCCCAAATTAATGCTACCCATGTTTTGTTTAAAAATACTGTGTGGAATGTAGCATCTTTTGGGAAACTTAACTTACATAATTCCAACAGTCCAAAAGATTGGACCTTGCAAGTGGAAGATGGCACATACTCTAGTATGATAATGGTTGCAACATATTATATTAATGTTTATGCTACCTTGCCCCTTAACCCCCCTTTTTACTGGTTATGTGGTAAATGGGCATATTTGGTAATACCGAGAACCTATATTGGTGAATGTGTTTTGGGTCTTATTGGTCCATCTCATACTATTCACCCTTATGTTCCGTCTGGTATGCGCATTGACCTACATAACACTATACATCGCTCTCGTCGTTCTTCCATATCTGTCAAAACCCCTGAGGCAGAGCGATTTGGTGGGATCATACTACCCGCATATGGTGTTGCTCGTTTGTATTCTAAAATTAACCTTTTTGTAGATTTAGTTGATGACATGTTTAATCACACTACACATGCTCTAGCAGTACTTTCTGCTGAGCAACGTCAGATTAGAGATGCAGTAATTCAGAATCGTATGGCCCTTGATTATTTGTTAATGAAGGAGGGTGGTATATGTGGTCTTCTTAATCCGACCCATTGTTGTTTTCACATTGATGACATTTCAGGTGAAGTTTCTCAAGATATACATGATATTGAGAAAATTCAAACCCAATTCAGGAAAGTATCAAGTCCCTTAGATGGATTTGATTGGATCTTTGGCCTTAGTTCTATTTTTGGTAGCCTAGGGTCAACTATTTTACATGGTTTAATGTATCTTGTTATGATTATTCTTGCTATTACCATTTTTTACAAATTGTTGATGCTGTGCCTTGAGACATGTTGCGTTTCTAAATCACCTATGATGCCAGCCTATCCTACACTTCCACCCCACCTACTTTGATTCCTCTCCAACTTTTCCCTCTTATGAGTAATTACTAACCTCTTTTTCTTCTTTTTTATGTTTCTACGTATTGGAATGATTTATATGTATAATATGAAGACAATGTGACCCCAACTGTAATAGGTTCACTAGTCTAGTTTAGTTTTATTTTTTAATTAATGATCACGTGATATGTGATCAAAAGAAGGATTGAAATGTATTTTAATATGATAGGTAGTTTTTTAATTCACTGTATACACATATTTCTATATTCTTGTAATATTTGATAGCTATATAAATATATAGGGCCTGACTGTCCAGCAAATATGTAATTATGCCCATTGTATTAATCAAGTGTGATGCTGAGTCTGGTCTTTCTCTTGGCTTTCTGAATTTAACACAATGTGTGCAGATTTTCTATTCAGCCCTACTTCCTCTTGAAAACTAGCCAAAGAGGGCTAGCCGAGAGGGAAGGGAGGGATACAGATGTCCATTGTTAATACATCCTATGGAACATACTGGCCAAAAGCAGGATATGTTTGTGACGTCTATGTAGCTATGTATCTTCCTGGGCAGAAACAGAAATACAAATACCAATGCCTGTAAGTCTACGTCACTGCCCAAAGTAGAAAAAACATGGTTTTATCTCGTCAAAGTTTGACCGATATGAAATGGGCTGTAACGCTTTTTTTATATAACTGACGTGTTAAATGATTATTGGCTTGTAATCGATGAATTTGTGACACTCCCACTCTAACAAACCTGACCATCCTGTTTGAAACCTGCCAGAATAAGAAATCAAAGACCTTGTCTATTGGTCTTTATTCTCACTCGAGTTCTGTTTCCTGTATGATCCCTGGATCTGATGACAAAGCAACTGTCTCCATCATCACTGGAGCTTGGCCAGTCCTGTGATGCTTTTGCAGAATACATTTCATAAACACTTTAACAATAATAATTGATACAATAACACTTATATTAGCACAGTGTAGCACTTTAGAATTATTTATAATAGATATTTAGAATGTTTTTGACACGTTATATACATGAATTATATTTTGCACTTTATGCTATATGTTTTTTTTTTTTAAAAACAATTTTTATTGGATTTTCAGTAATACAGCAATAAGGCACTCATGAAAGCCCATAGAGCGGTGCATAATCTCAGGGAGTCAGGAACAAGATTGGACATATAGAGAAAAACTGAACCTGTTTTCTTTCCCTGAGGCATAACGGTACCTCGAGAGAGCCTGCAAATCATACATATTAAACAACATTATTAACAACAGAAATAATACCGAGAGGAAGAGAAAAAATGAAATAATAAAAATAATAATAAATAAAAAAATAAAAAAAAAACTTTAACCCTTTCGCTGCTGAGGCTTTTCACACCTCTGTGCTGAGGTCATTTTTACCGGTTTTGCTCATCATGTTTAAACGTGTTTTGAAGGTTTATTTTAGTATATTACCCAGACATATTATATATCGTTCTTTCCGTCAGACTCGGTAGATTCATAATATGTCATTATTATATGTATACGTTATGTCATGTCTGTATATTATAACAAAAAATGCAATAAAATATGTATTTTCAATAATTTACAACGTGTAAAGTGTTTTTTTTCACATTTTAACATGCGAGCAATTGCGGTTATATTTTGTATGGGGTGCGCTTGTTAAAAAAATTAGAGATGGGGTCTCGTTACATTTTTTTTTGGGGAAAATTACGCGATTTTTAACAAACGCACCGCATACAAAAATCGTTAGTGCAGCATCATTGTTCACATTATAATTGAAATGGGAACAATATTGCTGCATTAACAAACCAAAAAAAAGAAAAAAAAATGTTTATTTTTTTTTTTATAATTTTTTTTTTAAATATATTTTTAATTTTAATTTTTTTTTTTTTAAAACTTTTTTCACTGTAGTGTTTGGTATCGTTGGAACGGCCATGCTCTGGCCGATCGAACCATACCAAACTTTAACCCCTAGCTGCCACGGATCGGGAGATAGGGAGTTCAATGAACTCCCTATCTCCACCGTTGGTGGCAGTTAGGGGTTAACTCTAGGACTGGCGTCATCGTGCTATGCACGATGACGCCAGTCCTCAGGGGGAGTTTCCGGAGGCTTGGCCGACATCCAAGATGTCGGCCAGCTCCGGGAAAGGATCACGAACCGGCGCTTTTCAGCGCCGATTCGCGATCCAGCTCCCCAGGGGTTAATGCCAGGCACCATTTGGAAGGGCAGGCTGTGCCCTTCCAAATGGTGCCTGGGTTAACCCCTGCAACGCCGCCGATCGGGAGGGAGAGAGGTCCGAAGGACCTCCCCCCCTCCCTTTCAGGCGCCTCCTCCGCACATGCGGGGGGGGCCTGAATTAGGTGTCATCGCGCCGCCACGATGACACCTAATTTCAGGGGCTGCGGTTCCGGATGCTGGGCTGACATCGAGGATGTCAGCCCGCACCGGGGGGGCCAGCGATCGGCCGGAACCCGGCCGAACGCTGACCCCAATGGGAGGACGCGCTCAGCGCGTCCTCCGCATACCAGCAGCCATGCGATATTTAACCTTAGCCCATATAGACAATGTGTGAGCAGTGGTGAGTAATATATGATCCCGTTCAGTCACGGAGAGATGCCTCCAGGGTAAGTGTGAGAGGCATGAGGGGGAATGCAGTCATTCTCTATGTCAACCCAACAGACCTTGCCCCTTCCAGAGGACCATTGTAGAAGTTGTGTCAATTGTGCCGACTTATAATAAAGGGTCAGATCTGGGACCGCAAGGCCCCCATGTAGTCTAGGGCGGCATAATATCAGTCTGGAAACTCTCGACTTCTTCCCTTGCCATACATAACGGTAGAAGGCTGACTGGAGGTCGTGTAAGATCGTCAGTGGCAAGGGAACCGGTAAGGTGCGAAAAAGGTACAGAAGTTTCGGGAGTGCCGTCATTTTAAGCGCATAAATTCGGCCCATCCAGGAGATAGAGTAAGAGGACCACTGCCTTAGTAGGGATTTAATGTGTTTAATCATGTCTGGATAGTTATAGGTATAGAGCTGAGATATGTGTGCAGTTAGATAGATCCCCAGGTATTGGAGTCGGTGTGGGCACCAGCGGAAGGTAAATGAGTCCCGTAAGAGTGAAACAACCTCTTGGGGTAGTGAAATATTTAACGCTTCAGATTTGGTGATATTAATTTTATATCCTGAGAGGGCGCCAAAGGAAGAGAGGCAGCTGTACAGGTTCGGTAATTAAATAAGGGGGCGGGTTATCGTAAGTAGGACGTCGTCAGCGAAAAGGCTCAATTTATAAGTTTTGTCTCCCACTGCTATACCTGAAATATCTGGGTGACATCGTATCTGCTCCGCCAGGGGTTCAATGCAGAGGGCAAACAGAAGCAGGGATAGGGGGCAACCCTGACGTGTGCCATTTAAAATGTCAAATGGTCTTGATCTCCCTCCCATAGTCGTGACGGAGGCCGTTGGTGATGTATATAGCGCACGAATACCCCCAATCATCTCGTCTCCCACCCCAAATCTCCTCAAGACCTCCCATAAATATGTCCAGTCCACTCGGTCAAAGGCCTTCTCGGCGTCGAGGGAAAGCAGTAGTGACGGTTGTTTGGTGGCGTGCGCTATGGAGAGTAGATTCACCGTACGGCGAATATTATCCGGGGCACCGTGAGATCGGATAAAACCAACCTGGTCAGGGTGTACCAGGGATGGGAGATGGCGGCTCATGTGCGTCGCCAGGACCTTTGCGTAGATTTTCATATCTACATTCAATAGCGATATTGGGCGGTAGCTAGCGCAAGTTGAGGGATCTTTCCCTTCTTTGGGGATCACCACTATGGTGGCGGCCAACAACTCTTTGGGTGGTTTTCTGCCTTCTATGAAGCCATTATACATATTTGCTAGGAGGGGGGCTAATTGAGTTCGGAATTTCTTATAATATAAGGGGCTAAACCCGTCCGGGCCTGGGGCTTTAGATGTCCGGAGTTCTTTCAGAAATGGGAGGATCTCCTCTGCAGTAATTGGGGTCCCCAGAGCTGTCGCCTGCGTTCGAGTCAGCGATCGTAATGGTAATTGTTCCAAAAATGATCTAATCTTTTGTTGTTTCTGGCTGTCAGGTGGGGCTGTTGTGCTATCATACAATTTAGAATAATAACGCGCAAATTCTTCTGCTATTTCTATCGGGGCTACTGCCGGGGAGGACCCTGGTCTCTGGATTTTTGCTATGGAGTTGCGCTTATGCAGAACGCGCAATTTGCGAGCTAGCATTGCATCTGGTTTATTACCCTTCTCAAAAAATAGCTGTCCGACTCTACGGACGTCACCCAGAGCCCTCTCCGTCTGCAGGGAATTCAATTCTCCTCTGGTAGTCACTATTCTGTTCCAGATCAATGGGTCGGGTTGGGCTTTGTGCGTCTTCTCTAAATTTGCAAGGTTAGTAGTCAGGTCAGTCATTTGGGCGCGTAATTGCTTATAGTGTGCCGCTTGTAGGCCTATGAGCCGGCCTCTTAGGACTGCCTTATGGGTTGTCCACAGCAGATCTGGGAGGTAATGAGCGGGGTCATTATCCAGAACAAAGTTTGCCAAGGCTGAATCCATTTCAGCTACGATTTCAGGTTTCAGCAACAGGGCGTCAGGAAGACGCCAGGGAGGACGGGGAGAGCCCCTGGCCCCATCCGCCAAGACCACACTTAGGGGGGCATGGTCCGACCAGGTGATCTCATGTATCTTAGCAGATAACACCTCCCTTGCCGCCCGTTGGGGAACAAAGACAAAGTCAATTCTCGTATATGTTACGTTCGGGTGGGAGTAAAATGTGTAGTCTCTTGTCGTGGGATGTAGGAGGCGCCATGCGTCTACTAAATGTGTTTGCTGCAAAAAATCTTTAAGGAGTGGGCGGTTAGGGTGAGAGTCAGACTGAGTTGGGGTAGTAGATCTATCTAAGGCCAGGTCAAGGATGGAGTTAAAGTCGCCTCCGATAATCACCTCCCCCCCTGGAAAGGGTTCTAGCAAAGTCGAGAGCCGGACATAAAAGCCAGGGTCCCTGGTGTTAGGGGCGTAGACGTTAAGGAGTGAAATTGGTCTATTGTCAATAGTGCCCTGAAGAAAAAGAAACCTCCCCTCCTTATCCGACACTTTTCTGCGAAGTACAAAATTAACCCGGGAGTGGAAAAAAATAGAGGTTCGTATGGGCACAGGCGTGGTAATGCAGCGGGAATCTCTTATCAAAAAATCTGGGGGGTTTATCCTGCGCGAAGTGCGTTTCCTGGAGGAGGAGAATGTCCGCACCCACAGACACATAGGATCTCATTGCCTTACGTCGTTTCATTGGATTATTAAATCCTTTTACGTTATGCGATCTTACATGTATCGGCATTTATGGAGAGTGTATGGGGGAGGCCACAGTGGGCGAATAGACTCTGACACGTTCAGGCTAGACATATTAATGAAAGCATGAGATATTGACAATGGCATTAAGAATCCTAGAGCAGACATGCGGTAGAAGAGATCACATTCGTTAACAAATGACCACATTTTACCTGACCCTTTGAGACCTTGATCGAAAAAAGGAAAAAAGGAAAAAGTGAAAAAATAAAACCAGGAAATAATAAATACGCCTGCAAAAAGAGAGTAAAAAAAGGTAAAAAAAGGAAAAGGAAAAATAAAAAACAAAAAAGAAAGCACAAAAGACCTAAGAACTCGGATTGAAAAAAAGTACAATCCGACTAGGATCCCAACCATTAGGGAAACAGTCTCGGGTTTCATCCTTCCCCCAAAGTCGTCCACTTCGGGGGGGAGACCGAGAAGGGCGCCCAGAGGGGTGGTCTTCGACATCCACCAAGTGGTGTTAACCAGATCTCGTTTGGATCCCATCAGAGGTCCATCATCCCAAGAAGGCTGTGGTGTTGTTTGAAAGAAAAAGAAACTTAGACAAGTTCCGAATCCGAGTATATTACAGTATCAGCAGAGTCCCTGCAGCCTCGTGTATGCCCCATGTGGCAAAATGTAGAGACGGCGTTCACGGTGGAGGGGGTGGCGAGGGACAAGGTCGTCTTTCTTTTGGCGAGGCCTGCGTCCATTCGGTCCCCATTCGTTGCAATGAAAAGGATCCCCCTCGTGGTGGAGAGGATCGTGCGTCTGCTAGGCCCAGCGCCTGAAGAAATCGGTCAGCCCTCTGCAGATCTTCCAAAATGTGCGTAGAGCCGTGGTGGGATACCACAAGTTTGAACGGGAACCCCCATCGATATCTGATGTTGTTCGCAATCAGTAGGTCCGTAACAGGTTTAAAGGAGCGGCGATTTTGTAGAGTAATTGGAGAGAGATCAATAAACAGTATTGGCATAACGTTGTCAATGGACGGAGTTTGCGTTCTAGCAGCTGCAACCACCGCATCTTTTACCCCATAATAATGAAATCTAGCAATAATATCTCTAGGTCTCTCTCCCGGTCGTGGCCTGGGTCGTAAGGCTCTATGAACCCTGTCAAACAGGCAATGTTCTGGGGGTGTATCAGGCAAGAGACTGAGCAGGTACCTGTGCATAAAGTCCTGTAAGTCAGTAACATCTTCTGGAACCCCTCTGAGGCGTATATTGTTCCGACGGGATCTGTTATCTTGATCCTCCTGAGCACGCTGGAGTTGGTGGACTTCTTCAGTGAGAACCTCCAAATGCTGGGCCATTTCGTTATAAGCTTTGGCTGAGTTATCGTTTGCCCTTTCTAGGGCGTCTGTTCGTGCTCCCACCGCATCAATCTCGGCCCTCACTGCCGCTAGCCCCTCCTGTATGTCTCGCTTAATGTCTGCTCGGAACGTGGAGAGCAACCCCTCTATATCCCCACGTGTAGCTGGGCCGCTGTCTGGTGAGCGCGGGGTGGCGGCCACCATCTTAGGGGAGGCAGAGGGTTCCCTGCTTGGCGTGCGGTCTCCAAATAGAGCGGGCAGGCGACCCGGTGGGAGGATTTTTTTTTAACTTTGGAGGCATCTCCCGGTACCTGGTGTTGTCCGGGGTCCAAGGAGTGTAATCTGCTCCAAAAACGATCGGGCTGGGCTGCAGTAATGCTATTGTTTGCTGGGATGAGAGCGGAGCTCCGGGATCACGCGGCCATCTTGGTTAGCCACCGGACACGCCCCTTTATGTTATATGTTTTAAATAAACATAGCAATTAAACACTTTATAGGTAGAATTTAAGACATAGCACATCTTAAAAATATATTGTTATACACCAAGGTATTTAAGCACTTTAAATGTGGTGTATATAATTGCACACATGATACTAACGTTATTATGGCTAATTTATTAAGTATATTATTTAATTATAGCACACCATTACTTTATAGGTTGGTGATCAATATAGCAATTAAATATTGCTCCTAGATTGTGAGTTCCTACGGGAATAGGGCCCTCATCTCCTCCTGTACTGTTTGTCAAATGTTGTTCAATGTATTGTAACCCTGTCTATACTGTGCTTATTGTACAGCGCTGCGGAATATGCTGGCGCTTTATAAATAAAGAATAATAATAATAATAATATATTTGATATTTATAATATAATAATATTGTGGCACTTTAATAAGTTATTAGTTAGAGTATTTATTTTAACTAGCACAATGCAGCACTTTATTAATAAAACTAACTTATTTATTTAGATTAAAAACACATTAAAACACATTAGATTTAAATTCATAGCATAGTAGCACTTTATAAGTCATATAATTAGGTATCTATGTCAGCTGTAATGTAGTATTTCTAGGTACCTACAATTGATAGAGCTATTTAAAATAAATCTTGATTAGAGTCTATGCACTCATTCAGTGCTAGTTATACAAATTGTATATATAAATTTATAAGTATTCACATACTGTAAGGATAAATACCACTAGTGGATGCACTGAATTGATCAAATAAATGCCCAGTCATAAAATGTATGACGTTGTAACTATAAATAAGACCTGAAATAAAAGGATGCAATCAGGTTTGTATGGTGCTATAGCTATTTATCAGACCCAAAATAAAAGGATGCGATTGGGTCTAAAAAAATAAAAAAAGAAGGTACACAAGTAACTCCTAATATCTGTGAGATGTATGTAAAATAAATAACGTGAATATACTGGCTGGGTGGAGTCAGGGGCGGATCCAGACACAGGTTTCAGGGGGCATTCTACCAGTTTTGGCAAAGAGCTGGTGTTGGGTTCGCAGTGACGGGCAAAGTCGCGCCTAATCGCAAGCTGTGCTCGTCACACTCACTCTCCCCAGAACATTGCACTGGGTCTGTCCTCATGTGGCTCAGGTAACACCTGACTGACACCGCACAGCAATATCCTGCGCTCTGGCACATGCTCTGTCACTTGGAATCAAGAACCGCCAGCAATAACAGGCTGCAGGTACAGACACCCAATGATGCCCATACACAGCCATATAACCAGTGGCTACTCTAGGAACAATATATAGGGGGCAAATAAGATACCACAATTATAACTGGGGGGGCACTACATTTTCACCACGAAATGATATCACTGAAAAAAATGAAATAAGCATATATAAATAGGATTCCAAAATCCAAGAGTTATGAGGTAATGTGGAGTAATGAGGTGCAATGAGTAATGTAATCAGTCCTACTATACAGAGTGTCAGCTCTGCAGCTGATTGTCAGCTCTGCAGCCATCAGACCTGTTAGTCCTGCTATACCCAGAGTGTCAGCTCTGCAGCTACCAGGTCTGATGGCTGCAGAGCTGACAATCTGCCCTGCTATACAGAGTGTCAGCTCTGCAACTGATTCTCAGCTCTGCAACTGATTCTCAGCTCTGCAGCCATCAGACCTGGTAGCTGCAGAGCTGACACTCTGGGTATAGCAGGACTAACAGGTTTGATGTCTGCAGAGCTGACAGAGTGTCAGCTCTGCAGCTGATTCCCAGCTCTGCAGCTACCAGGTCTGATGGCTGCAGAGCTGAGAATCAGTTGCAGAGCTGACAGTCTGTATAGTCGGACTGATTGTCAGCTCTGCAGACATCAAACCTGTTAGTCCTGCTATACAGAGTGTCAGCTCTGCAACTGATTCTCAGCTCTGCAGCCATCAAACCTGGTAGCTGCAGAGCTGACACTCTGGGTATAGCAGGACTAACAGGTTTGATGGCTGCAGAGCTGACAATCAGTCCTGCTATACAGAGTGTCAGCTCTGCAGCTGATTTAAACACCTTTTGAAGAATAGCAGAGTGCAGAGTTTATTTTCTTTCTTACCAGTTCGGCAGCGTCCAGCTCCCTTTCGACGGATTGTCGGCTGTGTTCGACGGCTCAGAGATTTTAGTTGGCGGATGGACTTCGGCAGTTCAGCATTTGGCGGCTCAGCTTTCGGCAGCTGAGATTTTTGTCGGCTGATGGACTTCGGCGGTTCAGCATTCGGGGTTCAGCGTACGGCTGTGGCAGCTCAGCATTCAGTGGCTCAGCGTTCGGTGCACTTTGTGGACCCTGCGGTGAATGCTGAATTCACCACAGGTCAGGATCGTTGCATTGAAATCACTGAAGTGCACCGAACGACCTGGAAAAAACAGGAGTGAAGAGCACACAGCCAGGAGCAGGTATGGACAGAGTGGGCTTATTCACAGAGCACCAAAATGTGAGTGACATTTGGTGCTCTGTGAATAACCCCCTCCGTCCATACCTGCTCCTGGCTGTGTGCTCTGCACTCCTGCTTTTTCCCGGCCACTGACAGACAGCAAGGGGGGGAGGGGAGGGGGAGCTTCTGAAGCAATGGATGGTTCGTCCCTGGAGATGAAGGAAATCCCAGGGATGCTAAATTACATTGTGCCAGGCTCTAGAGGGGCCATAAATCCCTGCAGCCCGACACAGGGAAAATGAAAAGAAAAAAAAGGGCATTGTAAACATTCCTGGGGCTCTGCCTGTTCGAGAATCCCTCCAGGGTCCCCTTGCAGGCTGAGAGCAGGAGAGTGACCCACCCCCACATGCAATCCAGGCACCCTGTGGAGGCCACGTGACGAGCAGTCACGTGTTTGCCTCTGCGCAGTGTGTGCCTCTGCCTCTATAAATCGTGATGTCTGCAAACTGCTCGGGGGGGCAATTTCCCAGTTGCCCCCCCTGGATCCGCCCCTGGGTGGAGTAGAGGTAACATCACTGCTCTGTGTGGAGAGAGCCTGTGGAGACATGGGTTCGATCCCCAGGAGCACATCTCCAGTAAGAGTCCTTGGGCAAGACACCTAATGGTACATACTCGCCACCCAGGACATACTTGAAAACGAGAGAAATCTCAATGTATCCTTCCTGGTAAAATCCCTTCTCAAAAAAAAAAATACCCATAACATATTGGCTTCTTTAGAGATAATACTCAGACAATGATATATATGCCACGATAAATAATGAGATAGCGCCACCCTTTGTATCTTTAGCCGATGTTCCAAGGTGGAACGCACGGATGTGGGTGTGAGCGCCGTAATGAATGATGGGATGATTCAGTTCCGCGTTCCATGGTGGAATTCGGAGCGGTTGCGCATGCGCAAAATGGAGGGCGCGAAATTTAGACAACTGATGAAAATTATGTTTTAATTTTGTTTAATTGCATAACAATTGTTTTTAAATTCATTGTATAAAAGGCAGCAGCATGAACAGGAATGTAATCTCCTTTTACCGTGTGAAACTAAACACAATTAGAGGTTTGGTTTCTTATTAATGGCCATTATAAGACTAAGCTCGCCCGCCAGTGTCAAGGCACCTCTAATGAGGGCGAGTCCTATCCAAAAATGAAGCCACAGGCTGCTGTATAGCAAGCCATACCTGCTCATGCTGCTTGTCAGACATGAGGTAGACTGGTGGGCCTTTATTTATGCTCCCCCAGAAAAAAAATCCACTTTGGGATCAAAAACAAAGACACGGAGCGGAATCTTGCTGCAGGGATCACCTGGCTGGAAGTACATTAAAACATACATAGTACAGGAGAGGTGGGACTTACACTCCAGAACGTGCCCATTCCCCGATGGGGCGGCTGCAACCACCAAATGCATCCAGCCCAACAACATGTGTGAAACAAAGAAAAAGGTGTCATCTGCGCTTATTCCCATTATACCGTGTGAAACTAAACACAATTGTGTTTAGTTTCACACGGTATAATGGGAAGAAGCGCAGATGACATCTTTTTCTTTGTTATGTTTCACACATGTCGTTGGGCTGGATGCATTTGGTGGTTGCAGCTGCCCCATCGGGGAATGGGCATGACCCCACCTCTCCTGTACTATGTATGTGTAGCGCTCACCCCCGGAGGAGCCGCTGAATAAACCTCGGGTTAGTCTCATCGCACTAGGAAATAACTATACACCAGCACTGTTGTGGATTTTTATATATTATATTCCTTACTGATCCCAATAAAGCAGCATATATTACGCATATACGGTATTTGAATGACAAGAATTCGTAACGCGGGAAAAACACGCGACAGTAAAAGAAGCGGTTAACCCCCTCAGTTCTGGAGTGTAAGTCCCGTGAATAATAGCTCAAAAATATATATGGGTGTTGTCTCGGGTACCCGGGTACTGTATTCAACTGGCCAGTGAATGAAACAAAACAATCTTCGACTAGTCACCGTTGGGGCCCTGTGAATTTAAACAATATTGCAGCGTGCGTTTCTGTTTTGGAACTGTGGCCTGGAGGCCTCTCACCAATCCGATTAACGAAACTGTCCAACACTTAATGCCTCGACCAAAGGTTCTTCTCCGCTGTGTACTGGGACTCTGTGCCACTGAATCTGCTCCCTGCTTGCCAAATCTCCGCAACTGGAACAACGATCCACCGCCTGCACTCCCAATCGATCAGCGCGGTCTCCTAACTCGGGGTCCTGCTGGATCTAGCTTTTCCTCCAGACCTCTCAGCGCTGCGCAGGTAGGTCTCAACACGATTACTGTCCTGATCTCCAGCACCAGTAATACAGCGTCTGTACTCCGGCCTGGTTGCGATCCCTGACAGCTCCAACGTGCGTCCTCCACCTTTCACTGCTCCACTCACTCTGCTTCTGCCTTGCACGAGGCTGCTGATCTCTTTCCTCTTCCTGTACCACCTCCTTCCTGTCCTCACGCAAAGGATGATGGTCGGTGTAGTTCAGTTTTGTCCACAATGTCTCTGTCTCCCTCTGGTGGCAGCAATAGTTCAATGCACCAGAATACAGTGTTTTTAAAGCAGTGCTACACTCTCCCCCCCTAAACTCTTGGGTCCCTCCAAGGGAGTGTAACAGATACATAACATTGCAATATTTACATTAATCAATACATTCAGGCTCAGTAGTAGGCATATAACAGGTCAGATATACATCCTCAAGCTGAATCATGTCCCTAACTACCTCAGCTAGCGTGGCAGACACTTTGGGCAACCTTCGCACAGTCGTAACAGCTTTCTTTGTGCAGGGTTACAATATAGTTCAGGAACACCCGCAGCCATGACTCTCATTACCTCTGCTCCAACCACTCCTTGGGTTCTTTTCAGTTCAACTAGGTCTCTCGATGAAGCTCGTCTTGACCTTTCTCGAGAAGGCTTATCATCCTGGAGACGAATGCAGTGTTTAGTGCTCTTAGCACATCCCACGTCAAACTCCTACTTGTAGAACGAATTTTCCGACTTGAGTATTGGAGACTGCACCCACTTCTGCTTGAACGAGATAAGAGCATCTTTAGGGTAGAACCGTTCAGGTGGAATCGCTTTATTCACTCCCCCCCTTGATCGGTAGTGGAAAGGGACCTAACAGAAGCCACTCGCCCAATTGACATCCGTGCCTTCAAATTTACTGAAGAGTCAGACACATTACATACGCTGACGGAAACTCTCTCACTTGTCCATTTCAAAACTCTTGCAGAGATTATTTCAGGGACTTCTCTGGACTGTATAACTGTCACAGGCTGAGTCAAACACGGCGTGCAGGAATATGAGTGTGAGCCCAGGATGCAGTGATACAGCAGCAGACAATAGGGATAGGCAGGTTATAGGGTATATTCCTCATAAGCAGGTTCAATTAGTGAGTATTAAGGGCAGGTGTGGTTCCATGTCCATATGCAAAGTATAGTCCGAGAAAGTATATGGAGGAGAAAGTCCTGGAACCTGCACAAAGCAATGTAGGACAGTGCAAAAAGGGGAACAAAGGGGGCGCCAGAGGGTCTTGGGGTTCGGACCGTGACATAACCCCCCAACAAGGGGCAACCTCCAGGTGCCCCAGACGTGGTCGAGGACAGGCAGGCACAATGTACAGAGTCCAAAGTCACATGGGGGGATGGCACGTCAAATAGTCACTGCACCATTGGAGGGTGGACAAAAAGTCCTGATGACCAGGGGCCCCTTTGGGGTACAGAGTCCGTGGGACCGACTGGTACAGCTCAGCAGCCGGACACATTACAGCGTTGGTAGAGGCACGGTTCCGCGATACTCGGCTGGCACCGCCTGGTGGGTTCTGTAGTGACAGCGACACCATGGCGGGGCTCGGTGGGGTAGCGCCCTTGGTACGGCTCGGTGGGGCAGCGCCCTTGGCGATGACTGACGGGGCAGTGCCCTTGGTACGGCTCAGTGGGGCAGCGCCCTTGGCGATGACCAGAGAGGCAGCACCCTTAGCGATGACCGGAGGGGCAGCGCCCTTAGCATGGCTCACTGGGGCAGCGCCCTTGGCGATGACCGGAGGGACAGTGCCCTTAGCGATGACCGGAGGGGCAGCGCCCTTGGCAAAGACCAGTGGGGCATGGATCACTGTACTGCACAGTTCTGCGGCGACCTGGGTACTGCACGGCTCTGCGGCGACCTGGGTACTGCACGGCTCTGCGGCGACCTGGAGATCCTGCTGGATGCAGGGCAGCGACAACTGGAGATCTTGCTGGATGCAGGGTAGCGACAACTGGAGATCCTGCTGGATGCAGGGCAGCGACAACTGGAGATCCTGCTGGATGCAGGGCAGCGACAACTGGAGATCCTGCTGGATGCAGGGCAGCGACAACTGGAGATCCTGCTGGATGCAGGGCAGCAATAACTGGAGATCCAGCTGGATGAAGGGCAGCGACAACTGGAGATCCTGCTGGATGCAGGGCAGCGACAACTGGAGATCCTGCTGGATGCAGGGCAGCGACAACTGGAGATCCTGCTGGATGCAGGGCAGCGACAACTGGAGACCCTGCTGGATGCAGGGCAGCGACAACTGGAGACCCTGCTGGATGCAGGGCAGCGACAACTGGAGACCCTGCTGGATGCAGGGCAGCGACAACTGGAGACCCTGTTGGATGCAGGGCAGCGACAACTGGAGATCCTGCGAGATACGAAACGGTGGTGCCAATAAAGGTTTGTCTCTGGCTCAGAGGACTCTCAAGTTGCACCGTGTTGGTCTTACTTGGCACCTTATATGTTCCTTGAACCATGCTGGAGCACGAATCTGCCACCTGTAATATTTCCTCCCATGTAGGTAGGCTATTCACCCTTTTATCCCACTCTGATTCATCTTCAGATGAGGAATCACTCAGGGGCATAAAATCCTTACCAGTGATCATGGTAGGGAACAGCGTTGCAGCAGGATGAGAAACAGAGCTGGCTATGGTAGAAGCGATACCCCTGGCATGTTGACCTGGGGGCCCTTGGGCTCGTCGTGCGGTCTGCATTTTTGGTTGACACCGGTATTCCTGGGTTGGCGAGATCTGGCTGTCAGAATCCAGGGATAACCACCCTTCATCATCCTCTGAGTCGGTTATGGAGGGACATGAAGGCGATGGCAACTCTGTCGGGAGTGCTCTGGACACCATGGTGGAAGAGCATACTGTGGACTTTGCCTGGCGTGGAGAAGTTGGACTTGCGGTCACTCTCAGGATCTTGGCCTCTTCATACCATTCTAGGTCCTCTCTTCTTACCACAGTTCCATCTGAAGCAGTAACACAGCCAGACGGTACAGAGTCAGGCTTTTGGTGATCTTTGCCGGTTGTGGGGACTGGTGCAGGAATCACTGTGGATGCAAGGAATCGCTGGCTTGTGGTGATGGGAGTCACCTTCGGGGTCTGGATCACCATAAGGTCCATGGGTTCAGGATTCTCTGGTAAAGCCGGATCGGTGTCCTCGAACACCATATGCTGCACAGGTTCACTAGGTTTGTCTTTGGGTTCAAAAAAGGGAGAAACAGTTAAGTCATTTGTATCACCAACAGGAGTGTCTTGCATAGCCACATACCGGGGTGCTGCAAACGTGGCCTTATGGTGAACAGTGGGCACAGTCTTCCTGGGGGTAGCTTTGCACAGTGGAACAGGCAGTTTGCGAGGCACGGGTACTGGTGCGGGTTTTGGCACAGCAGGCTTTTTGGAAGCACCTTTAGATACAGGTGCTGGCTTTGGCAAAGGTGAAGGAGAATTCGGTGCTGGGACTGATTGCTTCTGGGGTCGTACTGGACAATTCGCCAACCAGTGGGAAGGATGGGCACAGTACAGGCAGAGTCCAGCGGCTTGCCTGCGGGCACACTCCTCAGGAGAAAGTGGACCTGGCAAACGTTTTGGTGTGGGAGTGCACACCTTAGGTGAGGTGTCCCATAGTCTAAGCAACATTTGGTCCATTAAGTCCAGCATATGTTTTAGCAGATCCTGGAAGGCAGTCTGAATTAACTCCTTCATGGCTTGAATCACCGCGGGCTCATTGTTTAAAGGCTTCCTCATTCTGTCACGGGCTGCGTCGAACACGGCGTGCAGGAATATGAGTGTGAGCCCAGGATACAGTGATACAGCAGCAGACAATAGGGATAGGCAGGTTATAGGGTTTATATGATATGACAAATAAACAAACAGAACTAAATATAGGGAACAACTAATATAGCAGGGGGGAAAACACAGATACCGGTATGGGTGGTGGTTCCAAAGCAGCGAGAAGTCAGGAATACCTTTGGTTAGACTAGAGTCTCAGGAACTACAAAGAAGCAGGTCTGCACTAGACAGGGTTGTGAACTTCAATGAGGAAGCGTGGGATCAGGGGTGTAGCTTCCTCATAAGCAGGTTCAATTAGGGAGTATTAAGGGCAGGTGTGGTTCCATGTCCATATGCAAAGTATAGTCCGAGAAAGTATATGGAGGAGAAAGTCCTGGAACCTGCACAAAGCAATGTAGGACAGTGCAAAAAGGGGAACAAAGGGGGCGCCAGAGGGTCTTGGGGTTCGCACCGTGACAATAACCTTCTCTGTCCCTTCCGCTTTCCTCAGCCGCCTCACTTCTGCAGGAGCTCTCTGTTCTTCGACCATCCGTTGACATACTGGCCGTAACATCGAGTAGGGGTGTGCGTTTCGGGTTTCGGAATTTTCATGAAATTTCCCGATTTGTGCATTCGGATTCGGCAGAATTTCCAAAAATTTGCAGATCCGAAAAAAGGCAGATCCGAACAAATTTTCGTGCCGAAACAAAAGCTTTTCGGATTTTTCGAATGGATTAGAAATGTGTAAAATCTAAATTCATTTTTGTTCCATTCGTGATTTCGGCTCCATTTCAGTAATTTCGGACATCGTATTTATATCGCTGATTCTGTAATCAAATTTTGTATCATTCCCATCTCAATGTTTCCTTCCTGGAAAACCAGAGAGATCTCAATGTATCCTTCTCATAAAACATGAGAAATCTCAATGGCAGAAATATCGTATTGGCAGAATTATAGTATCGTATAATTATCTTATCTGAAAAACCATTAGTTTACGTTAAAACGAATAGACACTTTGAAACGAGGAGAACAGACGTTCCGAAAAACACGAAAATTTCCGAAATCACGAAAAAAAAGTCGATACGAAAAGCGGAACGAAACGAACCGAACCGAGACGAAAATCGGCCGAAACGAGTCGAAACGAAAATTTACAAAATCCGAACGAACCGAACCGAGTCGAAACGAAAAAAAAAAATCGCTGCACAAGCCTAACATCGAGTGTGCCTTCTTGGGAGCAGGACTCTCTTCCTTCACCAGCAGGGTTAGAAAACGTCACACTAAGTCAGTGTTCGTCCCCACTATCACAGAACTTCGATTAGCTCCCGAGGGACGAGGACACACAATGGCCAACGTGTCACATACTCCCGGTTGTCCAACGGTCGCTGAACTGAATTCCAGCTTCACCTGTAGATATCCATCATAGGGAAACCTCTCAGTCCCCATACCCCAGATTTCGAGATCCTTCAACTTCTTCAGGGGTATATGCTTCAACTGTTTCTGATAAAAGTCTCGGTAAATCAGAGTTACTTGAGCACCTGAATCTAGAAGAGCCTTTGTCTCTTGGACCGGGATGATGGATGAAGGACCTATCAACTTGTCAGGGAACTTCTCCGCAGTAGTACAAGGTGGGGACCCAGTTTGCTCTCTCAACCGGGTCCTCCGAAATTTTCCGCTTGCAAGACCGGCGACTGCTCCTTCAAGGCCTTCAGGAGTTCTTCGACCGATCTCTTAACGGGCCTCCTTTTTGGGCACTGAGCCCTGAAATGACCGATTTCCCTGCAGCCAAAACATATTTTCCTTGAGCGTGTGGGCACATTTTCTTCTTGCGGCGCATTTGAAAACCCCCTGTTAGAAACCACAGCCACTCTTGTCATTCGTATATATCTGCTAGAAACGTCCGTCCTCTTCGCGGTTTTCGGTGGGCTGGGGCAGTCACGTCGTTAGTGGCCGACCCCCCACAGTTGTAGCAGATCACCAAATCAGAGGGTACTCCAGGAGGAACATTCTGCACTGCCTCTCCCTCCTCCAGTATGGCAATCCTAGCAGACAGCATCGTCATCAACTCCATCATTTTCGACATCTGAGTTTTCAAAGCCATCACTTCGGTCTGTATGTCCGCTACACCAAGAGTTCCTACTTCTGCGGTGAAAACTGCATGTGAAGCATTAGCAATCTTTTTAGCCTTAATTAAAGCCTCTTCTTCTCGGATAGCTTAGTCCAGTTTGGAATATGTCAGTCTCTTCCTCTGGTATCTAGTCTGAAATTTCAACATTATGGGATCCAGTGGGAGTGCTCCTTTGAAAATTTGATCCATCAAAGCTTTGCTTACATGACTCGGTTCCCTGCCTCCTTTTAGAATAACCTGATGGATGATTTTATCCAGCCGCCAGACATAGGTGGGCAATTCTTCTCCTTCCTTTTAATAGGTGTGAGAGAACCTGTGGATAAGCTCGGCTCCACTCCTCCAAAAATTTCCTGTAAAGCTTCTAGATACTCAGCAGCAGTGCAGCCTGGCTTGTCTCTTTTCAGATTTCGGACGACATCTGAAGCAGGAGCTCTTAAGCTCTCAATCAACCTTTGTCTCTTCACAGTGTCAGCAACTTCCCATTCTTCCACAGCTTGCACTGCCTGATCTATCCAAGTGTCAAAGTCCTCTTCTCCAGCTGGCACAGGGACCTTACCAGAACAGAACCCCAACTTGCGATATCCATAATTGGCAGATGCCGCTGAGTTTTGGCCCAACGTTTCCACCAGCTTCCCCATAGTGGTAAAGAATGTAGCAGGAGGGAACTCTGTAGTTGGGGTAGGTGTAGCATCAGGTATCTTGTCTGCTGACGTTGTTGGTCTAGTCACGGGAACATTCGTGGGATCACCCCGTGGTGTACTTGGCTGGACCAGTTGAACTTCCACATCGTCGGTCAGCTTCACACTCGCGCCCTGAAAACACACTGGAACACCCTTTCTCCACTCAAAAAGAACATATGTGTGAGAAGTCTCTGGGTTCACTTTAACATCCACTATGAATCCCTGCTGGTCAGGTGCCAAAGCTGCCACGGCCCGGCGGATCTGTTCTTCTGCCCAGGTGCCTGCAGGAATGTTCATTACTACACTCAACCCTAACTGGCCACTTTGTGCTTTACAACACTCTGCTGCTTCTTCTGGATCCATATTAACCCCTTAATTGCGGTATACTCAGAGACTGTAATCCCGGACGAGCCCCCATGTGTAGCACTCACCCCCAGAGGAGCCGCTGAATAAACCTCGGGTTAGTCTCACTGCACTAGGAAATAACTATACACCAGCACTGTTGTGGATTTTTAAATATTATATTCTTTACTGATCCCAATAAAGCAGCATATATTACGCATATACGGTATTTGAATGACAAGAATTCGTAACGCGGGAAAAACACACGGTGGTAAAAGAAGCGGTTAACCCCCTCAGTTCTGGAGTGTAAGTCCCGTGAATAATAGCTCAAAAATATATATGTGTGTTGTCTCGGGTACCCGGGTACTGTATTCAACTGGCCAGTGAATGAAACAAAACAATCTTCGACTAGTCACCGTTGGGGCCCTGTGAATTTAAACAATATTGCAGCGTGCGTTTCTGTTTTGGAACTGTGGCCTGGAGGCCTCTCACCAATCCGATGAATGAAACTGTCCAACACTTGATGCCTCGACCAAAGGTTCTTGTCCGCTGTGTACTAGGACTCCGTGCCACTGAATCTGCTCCCTGCTTGCCAAATCTCCGCAACTGGAACAACGATCCACCGCCTGCACTCCCAATCGATCAACGCGGTCTCCTAACTCGGGGTCCTGCCGGATCTAGCTTTTCCTCCAGACCTCTCAGCGCTGTGCAGGTAGGTCTCAACACGATTACTGTCCTGATCTCCAGCACCAGTAATACAGCGTCTGTACTCCGGCCTGGTTGCGATCCCTGACAGCTCCAACGTGCGTCCTCCACCTTTCACTGCTCCACTCACTTTGCTTCTGCCTTGCACGAGGCTGCTGATCTCTTTCCTCTTCCTGTACACCTCCTTCCTGTCCTCACGCAAAGGATGATTGTCGGTGTAGTTCAGTTTTGTCCAGCATAGTCCACAATGTCTCTGTCTCCCTCTGGTGGCAGCAATAGTTCAATGCAGCAGAATACAGTGTCTTTAAAGCAGCGCTACATATGTTTTAATGTACTTCCAGCCAGGTCATCCCTGCAGCAAGATTCCGCTCCGTGTCTTTGTTTTTGATCCCAAAGTGGATCTTGTTTCTGGGGGAGCATAAATAAAGGCCCACCAGTCTACCTCATGTCTGACAAGCAGCATGAGCAGGTATGGTTTGCTATACAGCAGCCTGTGGCTTCATTTTTGAATAGGACTCGCCCTCATTAGAGGTGCCTTGATGCTGGCGGGCGAGCTTAGTCTTATAATGGCCATTAATAAGAAACCAAACCTCTAATGGTGTTTAGTTTCACACGTTATAATGGGAATAAGTGCAGATGACATCTTTTTCTTTGTTATGTTTCGCACATGTTGTTGGGCTGGATGCATTTGGTGGTTGCAGCCGCCCCATCGGGGAATGGGCGCGACCCCACCTCTCCTGTACTAGGAATGTAATCTCCAGCTGAGGAAGCCATCTAGCAAAACGTGTCCTGGTAGATATACACTGTTTTGTTTTAGGCAATAAATGTTTTTAACTTTAAAATCTACTGCTGTCTGCCTTTTGATCCTGAGAAAGAAGGTTTTGGGGAGCTCCTATAGGATTCCCTGTGCAATTTTTGACGGAGCCAATAGAGGCTCATCACTCTGAGTTGAAAATTGGCTCCTTTATATAAATTGCTAAACTATCTGTGAATTATTGCACCAGGTGGTGTTTTTTCTGGTTTTATTGATTAACACTGCAGTACTACTTACGTGAAATCGGAGGAACCAACCGAGGGGTATATGGGCACCTGAATAATTATTATGAAAGTCCATGCATGCTGTTTTCCCTAGAGCCGGCTGGGGGCTCCTCCAAATGTGAGTTGAATATAAATGAGATCTAACACCACTTGAAGCTGATGTACTGCGCAATTCCGGTCTTCTCTGTTTTCCTCCACAGTATTTGCTTCACCGTCTACACCATAAAGAAACATATTGTTTGAAAATGAAGATCAATGCACCTATGGACATATAGTGTGTCTATTCCATTTTCTTGCAGACCTAGGTCTGCGAGCGCTGTGTTGTGGTACTGTATTCTATTGTATTCAAAGTATATATAGAGGAACTTCCATATACAGCATTCAGCAAGTGGTCTAGCCGCTTATTTCTGGTGGGCGCTTCACCCGCTTGCTTTGTATTCTATTGTAGCAACACAACTTTGTCTGCCTTAGAGTTAAAGGAAAGGAGATCCTGGCTCAGGGCGCAGCCGAAGATAGTGGGTGTGTTTTTGAAACCTTGAGCACGGCGTGTCCAGGTCATTTGATGCTGTGACCCGGTTTTAGAATCTTCCAAACTGGAACGCAAATAGCTTGCAGGGGCGAGGCAGATACAGAAAAAGGAGTCTTTTAGATTGAGCACGGCGTAGTACCGTGTACTTATGGGTATGAGCGCCAGTAGGTTGTAGGGATTGGGAGCGACAGGATGTTTAGTTACAGTAGCATCATTAACAGCCCTTAAGTCCTGCACAGGACGATATTCTTGTGTTCTCTCTTTCTGCACGGGTAATAATGGAGTATTCCATGGTGGCACGCAAAACTTTAATATACCGTGGTTCTGTAATCAGTGGTAAATGTGTCTGGATGTTCTGTTTAGCTTTCTATGGGATGCGATACTGTCGGAGCGCTACGGGTGCAGCTCCTGGCTTTAGATCAACGTACACCGCCAGGATATTCACAGCTAATTCTCTTCTGCCCACACTCCGGGACTGCCAAGGGATAGTACGTGCAGGTATGGGGCAATAGGTGAGGGTGGTACTGTTCTCCACTCTTTCTCTCTTGGCATAACCAGGGCTATTTTGCTGGGTTGTGAATCTGGGGTTGCTGAACAGTGCTGCCGAATAGAGCTACCGATCTCCGGTAGGTCTAATATGGCATGTCCCCTGGGAAGGAAAGTAATTTGGGCTTGCAATTTACTTAGGATGTCCCATCCCAGGAGCTGAGTGGGACATTCAGGCATATACAGAAACTGATGCTCAACCTGATGCCCTCCCAGGTTACAAGTACGTGAAGCAAGGGAAGGATACTTAGCCATTATACCAAAGGCTCCCACAATATCAGCCTCCCCTCCCGACAGAGGTGCAATAGGTTGCGTTACAACAGAATGTCCAGCCCCAGTGTCAACCATAAAAATCTTATCCTCAGCTCCCACTCTCATTAAGACCGTGGGCTCGCTTGTTCCGAGTGGGATCGGCCCTGGTCTGTGTCAATACGGAGCTTGTCCCGCAAAGGACGACATGGCCAAACCCATGAAATCACCTCCATTACCCTTGGTTCTTTCATACCTCCTGTTCAGGACTTGCCCGTGGGACATCCCCCCTCCAGAATTGCCACTTTCTACCCCAGTTCTTGCCATTAACTTAGGACACTGGCCCTTCCATTGTCCGTCTAATTTACAGAATGCGCACTGGTTTCTACCTAAAGCCGGTCTGCCACCTCTTCCCCTTGTTCCCCGGCCTCGGGCGCTTCCACCATCTACGGTAACCCCGCTCACTCCTCCCGCTGCTCCTGGCCCCTCCCTTTCAACCAAAGCGACTGCTATCATACTCGCACTTGCTCTCAGCTTCCTCCCCTCCTCCCTTTTCTCCACTAAATCCCAGTTGTGGAACACCTTATTTTCAATCTCCACTAATTGACTAATATTCGTGCCAAAAAACCCTTCTTGTCTCTGTAATTTATTTCATATATCCCTCTACGCCTGGCTGACAAACTAGGAGTTTATCATGCGGCGATTCTCTACCGCTTCAGCGTCTAATGGGCTATATATACGATATGCCTCAATCAATCGCTCCAAATATTCACTGGGGGTTTCCTTTCACTCCCTGCATCACCTCAGCTATCTTTCCCATATTTTTACGGGTTTCTTAGCCCCTGTTTTTATACCAGTCAATACGACAGCACGGTAGTACCGGAGATGGGACATTCCTGCCTCGGTATACGGCCACTGTGGATCTATATTCGGGTAGTGTACTGCCACCCACACCTCAGGATTAGCTTGACCCTCCTCCACTGCCACGGTTTCTAAATATTTATGAGCATTAGTGCTGATCCTTCCCCTTTCCTCAGTAGTAAACAAAGTCAGCATGAGCTGCTGACAGTCAGCCCACGTGGGATTGTGTGTTGCCATAATAGACTCCACCAGACTCATTATACATGCAGGCAGGCTTGTCAGAGTAGGGAGGGGTTTGGGCTTTCCAAGCTATACATAGAAAATGTCGGCAGATATGAACCTTTCGGCCCATCTAGTATGCCCAATTACATGGATACTTTACCTGGATTTATCTTTTGTTTAGGATAGCCTTATGCCTATCCCATGCCTGCTTAAATTCAATCACTGTTTTGGCCTCTACCACTTCTACTGGAAGGCTATCCCGTTAAACAGGTCAGTGCTCGTGAAAGGGACATAGGTTAACACATCTGGTCCTGGGCCACCATCCACGATAAGCCCAGGCATGGTACGTAGTGGCAGTTGGAATTTACTGGGGTACTGGTAGACCTCACAGGGTTTCGTAATATTATTGTCAGCCTGGGTTACAGTCTTAAACTCCAGAGGTACAATTTGTGTGGGGGACACAAGCTGGGAAGCCAACCTAGGGTTTTCTAGATCATATACCCCCCTTTCCAGGGAGTCTACCTTTCCGGGAGTGTCAATTACTCTTGACTCTACCGCTGCCACTTCTCTCTGGGGGGGCAGCTGGGGCTGAAGGGTCCACAGGTAGGGAATTAGCATCTCCCATGGACCCCTGCTCCCGGCTGTGCGGCCATGGCGTTAACAGCCTGGCGTGCTGCTGCATAATGGATGGGTAAGGTGGTGGAGGGAGATCAACATCATCAGGGTGTCCTGTCAGAATAGGGGGTTTACGGGCATATACGGGGCACAGCCGTCTTTCTTTTGCACAGCTAGCATAACATGGTGACTCTTATCTTTCACACAGTATCTCCAAATATCTATATATGGGTACTGATCTGGGTGTTCAGGATTCCCCGTAACCCTGGAATGAACCTTCTGTATTAACACGGGATTCATGGACCCTCCTTCGGCCACTCAGGAACTAGGGCGGGCCATTCTAAAGTACACAGGGTTTGCAATCTTTTTTTACTCAATTCAACACCATAGTGGTGCACCTTGTACAAAACTTTAAAGTTACATAACATATTTTAAGGGAGTCTCCCCCACCCTTCCCTTCTCGGGGCATGATGTTCCATTACCCATTATTCTTTTTCAGAGAATTTTCCCACAAAACAGAAACAGTTATAATCTACTATATGGTATTTCAATCAACAGTGCTCTCGTGTCAGTCTCGCTTCCTCCTTTAGTGCCCGCTTTAGTCACCCAAAGACGGTAACGCATGTACTCTGAGTTAACGCACAGATTTGTTTCCCCGTTACCGGGTAGGCGCACGTTCACTCACAGCACGCTCAGCACACACACACTATACCAGATACATTTAGCACAAAACAACTTTGCGAGTATCCTGTCAGCTAGAAATCACTACGTATTCTGTGGCTAGCAACACGTCTGCGAGTACTGACTGTCCGGGGCTAAAAGCCCTCCAAGACGCCCTCAAACTGAAACCACCAACGGTCCGTTAGGACACCCTAAGGGTCCTATTGTTGAATGGATTAGGCAGTGGCTGAGTGACAGCCAACAGAGGGTTGGGGTAAATGGAGTTTATTCGGCGCAAGGTCTTGTTACCAGTGGGGTACCTCAGGGGTCAGTACTTGGACCCATTCTCTTTAATATTTTTATTAGTGATATTGCAGAAGGTATTAATGGAAAAGTATGTCTTTTTGCTGATGACACAAAGATTTGCAACAGGGTTGATGTTCCTGGAGGGATCAGCCAAATGACAAATGATTTAGGTAAACTAAAAAAATGGTCGGAGCTGTGGCAATTGAGTTTTAATGTGGATAAGTGCAAGATAATGCATCTGGGACGTAAAAACCCAAGGGCTGAATATAGAATATTTGATACAGTCCTAAACTCAACATCTGAGGAAAGGGATTTAGGGGTTATTATCTCAGAGGATCTAAGGGTAAGTAGTCATTGTAATAGAGCAGCAGGAAATGCTAGCAGAATGCTTGGTTGTGTAGGGAGAGGTATTAGCAGTAGGAAAAGGGAAGTTCTCATGCCACTGTACAGAGCACTGGTGAGACCTCACTTGGAGTACTGTGTGCAGTACTGGAGACCGTATCTCCAGAAGGATATAGACATCTTAGAGAGAGTTCAGAGAAGGGCTACTAAAATGGTGAACGGCTTGAAGGAGAAAAGTTACCAGGAAAGGCTTAATGATCTTAACATGTATAGCTTGGAAAAAAGACGAGACAGAGGAGATATGATAGAAACATTTAAATATGTAAAGGGAATCCACAAGGTAGAGGAAGGGAGTATATTTAAAAGGAAACAAAGTAGCAAAACAAGAGGACATAGTCTTAGATTAGTGGGGCAAAGGCTTAAAGTAACATCAGGAAGCATTTTTTTACTGAGAGGGTGGTGGATACATGGAACAGCCTTACAGTTGAAGTGGTAGAGGCCAAAACAGTAATTGAATTTAAGCAGGCATGGGATAGGCATAAGGCTATCCTAAACAAAAGATAAATCCAGGTAAAGTATCCATGTAATTGGGCAGACTAGATGGGCCGAAAGGGTCTTATCTGCCGATATTTTTCTATGTTTCTATGTTTCTATTACAATCTTCGCGCACATGTTTGCGCCGGCGCAAAATGCATTAACGCGAGGAATAAAACCTTTGCGCTGAACGTCGTATTACACTGTCAGCGCAACAAACACGCGTATTCATCTACTTGGGTGAACCTGCGCAAACCCTGTGTGAGCATACTTTTCTGCGCGTGGCCTATACTTAGCATTGTGAGCGCAAATGTGAATAAACGCTGGTATGCGGATGGTATTACAATCTATGCGCAGAATTTAACGCATAGCCTTTGTGCACATAGTTTTAGCAGCTCCTAAAAGCTGATGTTAATTAGGGATGGGCCGAACACCCCCGTGTTCGGTTTGCATTCGAACAATTTAAAAGGTTCGAATTCGAACACAAACACGATTCGAACTCAATGCAAGTCAATGGGACTCGAACGTTTGAATTTTAGAGTGCCCTCCAAGAGGGCATATATGCAAGATATTGGCCATAAAAGGTATATGGGGGTCTGGGTAGTGCCTTGGGGGACAGGAAACAAGGAAAAAAAAGTAAAAAAAAAAACGTTTTTAAAGGAACATATGTCATTTTTCCATGACATAAAGGTTAAGAATAAAAAACAAAAATTCCTTAACATATCGTGCCTAAAAGGTCCCCATAACCTGCCCGTGAAGTGGCAGATTTGTAGGATGTTTAGAAACATTTAAAAAGAAAAAAATGACATTTCAAATGACGGTAAATGGTTTTCCTTTAACCTATTCATAAACAACTGCTTGGGGCGACAGCCTGTATGAAAAGAGGAGACGTTTTTAGGACACGCAGAACAAGTTTAATGATTTTTTGGCTAAATTATAGTGCCTCTTATGCAGGCTTTGGATGAAAGTAACAATAGGTGCTTTAAAATTGGGCCTTTAGTGTCGGCAACAGTGCCTTCACACTGTCCGTAACCCCTCTGAGGTATTGTGGAAGAGTGCAATGGTGGAGGTTTTGGGAATGCAGAAGAAATCCCTGATCTATTCAGTTACATCAGCATCAGGGGAGTGATAGCTGCTGATCCAGGACGGATTCATTTTTATAAATGTCAGCCGGTCTACAGAGTAGGTGGACAGACGCACTCTTTTGTCTGTCACAAAACGTCAAGCGGCACTGAACGTCCTTTCAGAAAGCACGCTGGATGAAGGGCAACATAGTAGCTCCATAGCATATTGGCTGAATTATGGCCAGTAATCCAATCTCAACACCCAGTAAACCAGTGGATCATCTGCTGTAAAGGTATCCAGGTCTGTCCTTGCCCCTAGGTAGTCCTGCACCATATGGTGAAGACATTGGCAATGGATGCCTACATTTGACGTCCCTGGGCATCGTGGACTAAAAAAATTGGAAAAGGCATCAATTAAGCGGCCCCCTTCACCACTCTTCCTCTGATCAACCGCAGCCTCAGAAGCACCTGTGTCATCACTTGGTAACCTACCAGTGCCTGGAAAGGTGTTACACAAGTGTCGCTTTAGAGTATCCTCAAGTAGTTTCATACTGTCCTCCCTCTGTGAGGGCAGGATGAGCTCTGCAACCTTACCCTTGTATCGTGAAACAAGAAGGGTTGCCAACCAGTAATGATCCTCTCCTTGATAGCACGAATCCTGGGGTCCTTTAGCAGGCTTTGCAGGATAAGGGAGCCCATGCAGCGTAGGTTGGAGGTGGCATTGGCTTCCGAGTCTTCCTGGTCGCTGAGGATGACCGCATCGTGCACTACCTCCTCCCAGCCACATACCAATCCTTGGGTTTCTGGGGACACAAAACCCTCCCTTGAGGAATCCCCACCTTCAATGTACAACTTAAATATTCCTTCTCCTCCTCCTCCTCCTGTCTGATCTGAGGACCCGCAGGAATGCTGTCTGCGTAAAGACTGGGGCCTTGAGAGCTAGGCTAGTCCTCCTCTTCCTCCCGCTACTCTGCCTCTAGTGCCACATCTATAATTCCCCACAGAATGCGTTGCAGCAGGAACACTAAAGGAATTGTGTCACTAATGCATGCACTGTCCCTGCTCACCATCCTCGTTGCCTCCTCAAATGGTGACAGTACAGTGCATGCATCCTTGATCATCAGCCACTGCGGGGGGGGAGAACAAGTTGACCTGAACCTGTCCTTGTGCCATACTCACACAGGTACTCATTGATGGCCCTCTGCTGCTTGTGCAGATGCTGCAGCATTGTCAATGTCGAGTTCCACCTGGTGGGCATGTCACAGATCAGACGGTTTGTGGGAAGGTGGAATTCGCTTTGAATTTCTGCCAGGCGAACACTTGCTGGGAATGACCGTCTGAAGTGGCTGCAGACTTTTCTGGTCTGACTGAGAAGCTCTGCCAGCCCTGGGTACCTGGTTAGAAAACGCTGTACCACCCGATTTAGGACTTGTGCTAGGCATGGTACATGCGTCAACTTACCCAGGTGTAGTGCAGAGAGAAGGTTGCTGCCATTATCACAGACGACCATTCCCAGCTGAAGCTGGTGTGGTGTTAACCATCTCTGTGCCTTCTCCTGCAGAGCTGACAGAATTTCTGGCCCAGTGTGGCTCCTGTCCCCTAAACAAACCAGCTCAAGCACAGTATGGCATCTTTTTTGCTTGAGCCATTGCGTAGCCCCTGCCACGCGTCAGTTTAACTGCCACTTCGCTAGAGACAGAGAAGGAGGAGGAGGAAGAGGTGGTGGAGCAGACAGACCTCATATAAGCAGCTTTCTGGAGGCATGGTGGATGAGCACGCTCCAGCACAGAGCCCCATCCTGAATCTCTCCCAGCTGCAAGCAGAGTTACCCAGTGTGCAGTAAAGGAAATGTAATGGCCCTGTCCATGCTTGCTGGACCACGTGTCTAAAGTAATGTGCACCTTCCTGCTGACCGCCTTTCCCAATGACTCCATAACACTGTCTTCCACGTGCTGGTATAGTGCTGGAATGGCCTTCCGTGAAAAGAACTGGCGTTTTGGAACCTACCACTGTGGTACAGCACATTCGGCAAATTCACGGAGGGAGGCAGAGTCCACCAGCTGGAAAGGCAGCAGCTGTAATGCGAGTAATTTTGCCAAGCTGGCATTTAGACGCTGTGCAAGGGGATGGTTGGGACTATATTTTTTCTTACGCTGCAGCAGCTGGGGCAACGAAATCTGACTGCGTAAATCTTCAGTTGATGGGATGCTGTCATATTCTGAGGAAGGACCTGGTACACCAGTTATTGTAGCATTATCCCTGTCAGTGGAGGTTGTAGGCAATGACATGGCGGGACATATAGTTGGGGTAGAGACAGATGAGGAGGAGGACCTATGCAAAGTCGCTCGTTAGTTCCTCAGAGTCCCTCAAAGCAATCTTGACATGCTTACAGCATTGTGTGTGGGGGATAGAACTGTATAATGCTTCCACATCAAAGCTGCATAGCCATGCTTGTGGGGGAAAGACAAAATTATTCATCAATTGCAACAATTGTTTTGTGTCGCGAAGATATGATGGTTGTTTCTTGACAAGAGGTTGTAGGATCTGGTCCAGATATTTGCTACAGTTTTGTGTCAGATTACCAATACCAGAGACAATAGGACGACCAGGTGGAGATGTGAGGCTTTTATGCACCTTTGGAAGTGCATAGAAGGTTGAAATCATTGGTTTAGTGATCTTTAGAAATTTATATTCTTCTTCTGTGATCACCCCTTCTGAATACCCTCGATCAAGAATTACTAATAGGTGGTTTATAAATTTGTTGGTAGGATCTTGTGGTAACCTAATGTAGATGTTATTGTCATTCAATAGATCATAGACCATATTTTCATATTGGTCACGTGTCATGAAAGGCGAAAACCAAACATATTAGGTTTTGCGGTGTTGAACTAGTGAAACATCATCAGAGGAAAGGAGATTACGATCTAATGTTGAGACGTAGGGAATGTTTTTGGATTTACACTTTGCACACCTTGGCACCAGAAGGCTTAAATGAAGGCTTTACATATACCCCCTTTATCTGAATTGGATCTATCTATCAAACCCCAACAGACATTCACCCTATTGGCACACAACTTATGTTAAACTCATAATCACTTTCACCTTTTATTTATTCATAGAACCCATATTATTACCCCTTGACCATATGTAAGCATGAGTCACAGTATATGAGATTTATATAAAGACCGGATAGTGTTTCATATGGTTAGGTTTATATCTATGTCTTCCCCAAACGTGCAGCATATTTTCTACACTGAGATTTAGAGCTGAACTAATGTGAATCGCTAGTCAGGTATCATAACAATAACCGGAGATGGAGGATTGTTTTGTTTACCCACGTGATGCGGGTAGCTGTAAACAGATTAGTCCGGAGGAGTCACGTGACTTATGCTGACTTTGCCGGGTCTCTGCTAGGCTCTAATTGCAGGAGCGTCTGCACGTTCAATGGGCAATCAGGCTCTGGCCACTACAGGTGGACGAGGGTAAGGCACTCAGGGTTATCCAAAGAGATTCGAAAAGTCACCGCACGTTCGGTGACTTTTCGTTCTCTTCAATTCGGTTCCTTTTGCCGATTGCATTTCGGTGACCCTGCGGTGTATTCAGCAAACAGCACAGGGTCCCCGAATTGCAGGGAAAAGCTGCCGCAAACCTGACGAAAACTAACCGAATGCACGCTGAAAACAAGCAAAAACATCTGGATTAACCTTTGAAGAAGCCGAACAGGAGCCGAACATGAGCCGAATCACACAGAGCCGAAGCAGCTGTGACGTAGAGGAGGCAGTGAATAAATTAGAAAAACCATTTGTATGAATCTGGGAAAAAGAAACGCTGTTTGCAAAGAAACTACTGAGCGAAAATGTCTGAAATTTTCACAGGAGGTCCAGGGAATGATAATAAAGAGGGCTGTTACAAAAAAAATAAGTAAACTGAAAAAAAAAAAGAAAATCGGACTTTTAAAAAAAAAAAAAAAAATCTGAAAAATGCTTAAAGTATCCTAAAAAATCTATAAATAAAGAGACTCTTTGCTGCAGAATTTTATAATGAACGGTTTATTAGATATTGAATTAAAACGGGAATATTTTTAACATTGAAGCCTATGGGATTCTCCTGAATAAATTTGCCGAATTAAACCACCGAATGGCAGGGCATTAGGGGAACCTTTCACTGCTGGTTTGTGTTCTCTGAATAGCCGAAGCAGTGCTTCTCTATGGGGATTTCACTGCCCTCGAACAGGCACCGAACAGGCACCGTATGTTCAGGCAATTCGCCAGGATTTGGCGAATTGCCTGCTCTCTGGATAGCCGAATGGCCAGGAAAGGTAACCGAACGCTGATTTTCAGCGTTCGGTTACCTTTCTCAAGCAATTCGGATCTCTTTGGATAACCCTGTATGTATATATTGGGGTACAGGAAGAGGTTCTTATTTACGCTCTGGACGAAGCCACTCGCTATTAGTGGCGAAACGCGCGTCAGCGTTTCTGTTGCCATGATAGTTTGTTTTTAACAGATACCAGGCACTCTAAAATACTGTTACTATTGGTGATATGCTCAATTAATTGTTTCTAGCCAAGGGTGCTAGTTTGTGAATTTATTGTTGTACCACCTTATGGTATATGTAGCGATATGCTGTACCTCTATTGTTGATATGATGAATCAATGGCCCGTATTTGTCAACTTTTTGGGACTTTTTGTGGCAAACATCTAATTAATTGTTGATATAATCATTTGTGTTGTCCCATATCGATATTTGTGATATACCTGATGCTGCTACTGACGCTATGATTTATAAAATCCCTCAGTCATTAGGGCGAATTTGCAGTTGTTAGGGCGAATTTGCAGCTTCTACAAGAGACATTGTTTGTGTTGACCAGCCAAGTTTCTGTATTATCACTTATGTTATGTGATATGCAACCTCTGGCGACTTGATTTTCTTAATTATATACCCACTGTGGAACATTATTACAGCATATAAGCTCATTCATTTAGTGATTTCTCAATATTTGCTACAATAGACTGTTGTCAAACAAATTATCTATCCGAGTTCATTTATTAGTGCTACTAGGTGGAAAGCCTGCCCAGAGGGCAGTCTATTGTTAAGCGAAGCAGCTCACATGGGTAGATTTGCCCCAGCTCACATGGGTATAATTGCCCCAGCTCACATGGGTATATTTGCCCCAGCTCACATGGGTATAATCGCCCCCAGATCACATGGGTATATATTCCCCCAGCTCACATGGGTATATATTACCCCAGCTCGCATGGGTATATTTGCCCCAGCTCACTTGGGTATATATGCCCCAGCTCACATGGGTATATTTGCCCCCGCTCACATGGGTATATTTGCCCCCCAGCTCACATGGGTATAATTGCCCTAGCTCACATGGGTATAATTGCCCCAGCTCACATGGGTATATTTGCCCCAGCTCACATGGGTATATTTGCCCCAGCTCACATGGGTATATTTGCCCCCGCTCACATGGGTAAATTTGCCCTCGCTCACATGGGTATATTTGCCCCCCCAGCTCACATGGGTATATTTGCCCCCGCTCACATGAGTATATTTGCCCCCCAGCCCGTATGGGTATATTTGCCCCTGCTCACATGGGTATAATTGCCCCAGCTCACATGGGTATATTTGCCCCAGCTCACATGGGTATAATCGCCCCCAGATCACATGGGTATATATTCCCCCAGCTCACATGGGTATATTTGCCCCAACTCACATGGGTATAATTGCCCCCAGATCACATGGGTATATATTCCCCCAGCTCACATGGGTATATTTGCCCCAGCTCACTTGGGTATATATGCCCCCGCTCACATGGGTATATTTGCCCCCCAGCTCACATGGGTATATTTGCCCCCCAGCTCACATGGGTATAATTGCCCTAGCTCACATGGGTATATCTGCCCCCAGCTCACATGGGTATATCTGCCCCAGCTCACATGGGTATATTTGCCCCCGCTCACATGGGTAAATTTGCCCTCGCTCACATGGGTATATTTGCCCCCCCAGCTCACATGGGTATATTTGCCCCTGCTCACATGAGTATATTTGCCCCCCAGCTCGTATGGGTATATTTGCCCCTGCTCACATGGGTATAATTGCCCCCAGCTCACATGGGTATATTGCCCCCAGCTCACATGGGTAAAATTGCCCCAGCTCACATGGGTATTATGGCCCCCGCTCACATTGTAATATTTGCCCCCAGCTTACATGGGAATTTTTGCCCCAGCTCCTGTGGGTACAGTTGCCCCCAGCTCCCGTGGGTATAGTTGCCCCCAGCTGGTATAGTTGCCCCCAGCTCCCGTGGGTATAAGTGCTCCCAGCTCACGTGGTTTAAAGTGCCCCCAACTAAGACGCTGGATGCGCGCGCAGCCTCTACCTGTTGGCCACGTGTGCATCCAGGAGAACAGGAAGCGCGCGCAGCCGCCGGATAGAGGGTGCGCGCTCATCCTATACTGCCCCAGCAGCTCATGAATATACTGCCCCAGCACATGGAAATACTGCCCCAGCTCATGGATATAATGCCCCAGCTCATGGATAATGCCCCAGCTCATGGATATACTGCCCCAGCTCATGGATATACTGCCCCAGCTCATGGATATTGCCCCAGCTCGTGGATATACTGCCCCAGCTCATGGAGATACTGCCCCAGCTCATGGAGATACTGCCCCAGCTCATGGAGATACTGCCCCAGCTCATGGATATATTGCCCCAGCTCATGGATATACTGCCCCAGCTCATAGATATTGCCCCAGCTCATGGATATTGCCCCAGCTCATGGATATTGCCCCAGCTCATGGATATACTGCCCCAGCTCATAGATATTGCCCCAGCTCATGGATATTGCCCCAGCTCATGGATATTGCCCCAGCTCGTGGATATACTGCCCCAGCTCATGGAGATACTGCCCCAGCTCATAGATATTGCCCCCCAGCTCATGGAGATACTGCCCCAGCTCGTGGATATACTGCCCCAGCTCGTGGATATACTGCCCCCAAGCTCTCATGGATATGCCCCAGCTCAGACCCCAGACCAGACATGGGGCGGCTGTTCGAATGCTCTATCGGCATTCGGACAGCCACCCCTGGAGCTCCATCTCTGGCATACTTACCTGCCTGAGCGGCGAAGGGAAAGTTTCCTCGCTTCCGCTCGTTGAAGGACCCAAGCCGCGGTCACGTGACCATGGAAGGACCCAAGCCGCGGGACTCCCACGTGACCATGGCTTGGGTCCTTCAAAGAGCGGAAGCAAGGAAACTTTCCCTTCGCCGCTCAGGCAGGTAAGTATGCCGGAGACGGAGCTCCAGGGGCGGCTGTCCGAATGCCGATAGAGCATTCGAACAGCCGCCCAAGCCCGGGCCTCAACTTTTAGGGGTGCAAATTTCTTTTGAAATTATGCGCCCCTAAAGAAACTGCGCCCGGGGCTACAGCCCCTCCCACGCTACTGGCGATAGGCTGCGCACGCATCCTGGTCCACTGGATGCGCGTGTAGCCTATAGCCATCTGCTGCGAGCGCATCCTGTAAACGCCGCGGCACGCGCCGCAGCGGTTGGATGCGCGGCAGCCGTGTAGAGGCTGCGAGCGCATCCGGCTCTACAGGATGCGCGCGCAGCCTCTACCCGTCTGCTGCTGCGTTCGCATCTTGTAACCGCCGCGGCAAGTGCACAGCCGGCTCGTGCCGTGGCGGTTGCATGCACACGCAGCCAACCGCCGCTGGTTGCGCGCGCATGCGCAGTACAGGCTTGGCGACGGACACGCCAAGCCTTACTGTATTATAGTATAGATATGCACACTTCTTGGGTGTAATTGCCCCAGCTCACATGGGTATATTTGCCCCCAGCTCACATGGGTATAATTACCCCAGCTCACATGGGTATAATTGCCCCAGCTCACATGAGTATATTTGCCCCAGCTCACATGTGTATAATCGCCCCCAAATCACATGGGTATATATTCCCCCAGCTCACATGGGTATATTTGCCCCCACTCACATGGGTAAATTTGCCCCCACTCACATGGGTATATTTGCCCCCAGCTCACATGGGTATATTTGCCCCCCAGCTCACATGGGTATATTTGCCCCCCCAGCTCGTATGGGTATATTTGCCCCAGCTCACATGGGTATAATTGCCCCCAGCTCACATGGGTAAAATTGCCCCCAGCTCACATGGGTATTATGGCCCCCGCTCACATGGGAATATTTGCCCCCAGCTCACATGGGAATTTTTGCCCCCAGCTCCCGTGGGTATAGTTGCCCCCAGCTGGTATAGTTGCCCCCAGCTCCCGTGGGTATAAGTGCTCCCAGCTCACGTGGTTTAAAGTGCCCCCAACTAAGACGCTGGATGCGCGCGCAGCCTCTACCTGTCAGCCACGCGCGCATCCAGGAGAACAGGAAGCGCGCGCAGCCGCCGGATAGAGGGTGCGCGCGCATCCTATACTCCCCAGCAGCTCATGAATATACTGCCCCAGCACATGGAAATACTGCCCCAGCACATGGAAATACTGCCCCAGCTCATGGATATAATGCCCCAGCTCATGGATATACTGCCCCAGCTCATGGATATACTGCCCCAGCTCATAGATATTGCCCCAGCTCGTGGATATACTGCCCCAGCTCATGGATATACTGCCCCAGCTCATGGATATACTGCCCCAGCTCATAGATATTGCCCCAGCTCGTGGATATACTGCCCCAGCTCATGGATATACTGCCCCAGCTCATAGATATTGCCCCAGCTCGTGGATATTGCCCCAGCTCATGGAGATACTGCCCCAGCTCATGGATATACTGCCCCAGCTCATAGATATTGCCCCAGCTTGTGGATATTGCCCCAGCTCGTGGATATTGCCCCAGCTCATGGATATACTGCCCCAGCTCATAGATATTGCCCCAGCTCGTGGATATTGCCCCAGCTCATGGATATACTGCCCCAGCTCATAGATATTGCCCCAGCTTGTGGATATTGCCCCAGCTCGTGGATATTGCCCCAGCTATGGATATACTGCCCCAGCTCATAGATATTGCCCCAGCTCGTGGATATACTGCCCCAGCTCATGGATATACTGCCCCAGCTCATAGATATTGCCCCAGCTCGTGGATATTGCCCCAGCTCATGGAGATACTGCCCCAGCTCATGGATATACTGCCCCAGCTCATAGATATTGCCCCAGCTTGTGGATATTGCCCCAGCTCGTGGATATTGCCCCAGCTCATGGATATACTGCCCCAGCTCATAGATATTGCCCCAGCTCGTGGATATTGCCCCAGCTCATGGATATACTGCCCCAGCTCATAGATATTGCCCCAGCTTGTGGATATTGCCCCAGCTCGTGGATATTGCCCCAGCTCATGGATATACTGCCCCAGCTCATAGATTATCCCAGCTCGTGGATATTGCCCAGCTCATGGATAACTGCCCCAGCTCATGGATATACTGCCCTAGCTCATGGATATACTGCCCCAGCTCATAGATATTGCCCCAGCTCGTGAATATACTGCCCCAGCTCATGGATATACTGCCCCAGCTCATAGAGATACTGCCCCAGCTCATGGAGATACTGCCCCAGCTCATGGAGATACTGCCCCAGCTCATGGAGATACTGCCCCAGCTCATGGATATACTGCCCCAGCTCATAGATATTGCCTCAGCTCGTGAATATTGCCCCAGCTCGTGGATATACTGCCCCAGCTCATGGAGATACTGCCCCAGCTCATAGATATAGCCCCAGCTCATGGATATTGCCCCCCAGCTCATGGAGATATAGCCCCAGCTCATGGATATTGCCCCCCAGCTCATGGAGATACTGCCCCAGCTCATGGAGATACTGCCCCAGCTCGTGGATATACTGCCCCCCAAGCTCTCATGGATATGCCCCAGCTCAGACCCCAGACCAGACATGGGGCGGCTGTTCGAATGCTCTATCGGCATTCGGACAGCCGCCCCTGGAGCTCCGTCTCCGGCATACTTACCCACGTGACCGCGGCTTGGGTCCTTCAAAGAGCGGAAGCGAGGAAACTTTCCCTTCGCCGCTCAGGCAGGTAAGTATGTCGGAGACGGAGCTCCAGGGGCGGCTGTCCGAATGCCGATAGAGCATTCGAACAGCCGCCTAAGCCCGGGCCTCAACTTTTAGGGGCGCAAATTTCTTTTGAAATTATGCGCCCCTAAGGAAACTGCGCCCGGGGCCACGGCCCCTCCCATGCTACTGGCGATAGACTGCACGCGCAACCTGGTCCACTGGATGCGCATGCAGCCTATAGCCATCTGCTGCGAGCACATCCTGTAAACGCCTCGGCACGCGCCGCAGCGGTTGGATGCGCGCGCGCGCGGCAGCCGGGTAGCGGCTGCGAGCGCATCCGGCTCTACAGAATGCGCTCGCAGCCTCTACCCGGCTGCTGCATGCGCATCTTGTACCCGCCGAGGCAAGCGCACAGCCGGCTCGTGCCGCGGCGGTTGCATGCGTGCACAGCCAACCGCCGCTGGTTGCGCGCGCATGCGCAGTACAGGCTTGGCGACGGACACGCCAAGCCTTACTGTATTATAGTATAGATATGCACACTTCTTTGTTGTAGACCAGTCAATCTTTTGTATCTTTATTGATGATATGCAAACGTTAACCATTGGCGATTCGATTATTTCAATTGGTCAACCATTGTACAACACTCTAAACTCATGAATATAGTGATCTCTCAACGATCACAAAGAGACTGCTACCAATCAAACTATCTATCCAAGGTTAACCATTAGTGCTATATGCACATATTATTTATCTTCCTTAGGAGGGTCTGATTTAAATAACTCACCTTTGTGGATTAGCATCAATGTATTGAGATAGCTATTTCCAGTCCCCTTGGCTAAGTTAACTAACACATATTACCATTTGATAAAAATCACCATAGGAGGGACCTACAAGTCCCTGTCTGCCCTGTCCATAATTTTAAGGCTGGAATTGTGAGCAGTTTACAGGGTCTATTTATACTTAAGTCCCCCTCTTTTTGTCCTCCTTTCTAGTGGGGCCAATTAACAGTATACCGAGTACCACTCATAATCACATTATATTGTCTGCCTTATTTTGATTTTAGAATTATTCTATTAAAATTATATGTGTTTTGTATGTCTGTCAAACTTGAAACCAGCACAAGTGGTGTAAACCAGTTGATTCAGCTGTGATGTATTAGCCACTACCTACTTTGTCTTTTTACTTGTCTTCATGTTCCGCTATACCCCAGTTCAGCATTATGTTGTTTTGATTACTGGTTTCTGTCCATCTCTATTGTCTAGTGCAGTGGTTCTCAACCTGTGGAACCTCAGGACCCACAATTCTCCTTGGTCATTAAGTCGCGACCCAAAATTAATTGAATTTCTGAAACATTATAATTTATTCCACAAAACAACGTGTGCAATATTCTACAATGTATACACTTTTTAAACAATTTTGTAAACAAACAGGGATTCTTTCCAAAACGGATAGTGCAGTAATCACAGCACTAGTGAAAACGACAGTGTTTGCTGTAAAATAAACTAATTGAAACATGAAATTAGAATTTCACCACTGTGTGCTGTGCTCATTTTTACCGCTTTTGCTAATCAGGTTTAAATGCGATTTGAAGCTACGTTTTATTATATGACCCAGACATATTATACATCGTTCTTTCTGGCAGACTCGGCAGATTAATAATATATCATTTTTATATGTACAGTTGCAAGAAAAAGTATGTGAACCCTTTGGGATTACGTGGAGTTTTGCATGAATTGGTCATAAAATGTGCTCTGATCTTCATCTAAGTCACAACAATTTGAAAAACACAGTCTGCTTATAATAATAATCATGTTTTTATTGACCAGAACATGTAAACATTCACAGTTGCAGAGTGGAAAAAGTATGTGAACCTTTGGACTTAATAACTGATTGACTCTCCTTTGGCAGCAATAACCTCAACCAAACGTTTCCTGTAGTTGCAGATCAGACCTGCACAACGATCTGGAGTAATTTTGGACCACTCCTCTTCACAAAACTGTTTCAGTGTAGCAATATTCTTGGGATGTCTGATGTGAATCGCTCTCTTAAGGTCATGCCACAGCATTTCAATCGGTTTGAGGTCAGGACTCTGACTGGGCCACTCCAGAAGGCGTATTTTGTTTTGTTGAAGCCATTCTTTTGTTGAATTACTTGTATGCTTTGGGTCATTGTCCTGTTGCTTCACCCATCCTCTGCGGAGCTTCAGTTGGCAGACAGATGGTCTTATGTTTTCCTGCAAAATGTCTTGATAAACTCTGGAATTCATTTTTCCATCAATGACAACAATCCGTCAAGGCCCTGAGGCAGCAAAGCAGTCCCAAACCACGATGCTCCCTCCGCCATGTTTTACATTGGGGATGAGGTTTTGATGTTGGTGTGCTGTGCCTTTTTTTTCTCCACACATACAGGGTTATTCAAAGAGATCCGAATTGCTTGAGAAAGGTAACCGAACGCTGAAAATCAGCGTTCGGTTACCTTTCCTGACCATTCGGCTATCCAGAGAGCAGACAATTCGCCAAATCCTGGCGAATTGCCTGAACATACGGTGCCTGTTCGGTGCCTGTTCGAGGGCAGTGAAATCCCCATGAAAAAGCACTGCTTCGGCTATTCAGAGAACACAAACCAGCAGTGAAAGGTTCCCGAAATGCCCTGCCATTCGGTGGTTTAATTCGGCAAATTTATTCAGGAGAATCCCATAGGCTTCAATGTTAAAAATATTCCCGTTTTAATTCAATATCTAATAAACCGTTCATTAAAAAATTCTGCAGCAAAACGTCTCTTTATTTATAGATTTTTTAGGATACTTTAAGCATTTTTCTGATTTTCTTTTTTCTTTTTAAAAGTCAGATTTTTTTTTTTTTTTTTTTTTTCAGTTTACTTATTTATTTTGTAACAGCCCTCTTTATTATCATTCCCTGGACCTCCTGTGAAAATTTCAGACTTTTTCGCTCAGTAGTTTCTTTGCAAACAGCGTTTCTTTTTCCCAGATTCATACAAATGGTTTTGCTAATTTATTCACTGCCTCCTCTACGTCACAGCTGCTTCGGCTTTGTGTGATTCGGCTCATGTTCGGCTCCTGTTCGGCTCCTGTTCGGCTTTTTCGAAGGTTAATCCAGATGTTTTTGCTTGTTTTCAGCGTGCATTCGGTTGGTTGTCGTCAGGTTTTCGGCAGCTTTTCCCTTCAATTCGGGGACCCTGTGGTGTTTGCTGAATACACCGCAGGGTCACCGAAATGCAATCGGCAAAAGGAACCGAATTGAAGAGAACGAAAAGTCACCGAACGTGCGGTGACTTTTCGAATCTCTTTGGATAACCCTGATAGTGTTGTGTGTTTTTTCAAACAACTCAATTTTGGTTTCATCTGTCCACAGAATATTTTGCCAGTAGTGCTGTGCTGTGCTGTGGAACATCCAGGTGCTCTTTTTCAAACCTCAAACGTGCTGCAATATTTTTTTTGGACAGCAATGGCTTCCTCCATGGTGTCCTCCCATGTACTCCATTCTTGTTTAATGTTTTCCTTATTGTAGCTGTGTCAACAAAAATGTTAGCATGTGCCAGAGATTTCTGTAAGTCTTTAGCTGACACTCTAGTATTCTTCTTTACATCATTAAGCATTCTACGCTGTGCTCTTGTAGTTATCTTTACAGGACGACCACGCCTAGGGAGAGTAGCAACAGTGCTGAACTTTCTCCATTTGTAGACAGTCTGTCTTACCATGGACACATGAACATCAAGGCTTTTGGAGTTACTTTTGTAACCCTTTCCAGCTTCATGCAAGTCAACAATTCTTGATCGTAGGTCTTCTGAGAGCTCTTTTCTGCGAGGTATGGTTCACATCAGGCAGTGCTTCTTGAAACCAGTAAACCCAAAACTGGTGCTTGTTTTTAAAGGGCAGGAGAGCTTTCAGCAACACATCCAATAATATCACACTGATTGGACTCAAGGTTGGCTCACTCCTGCTCCAATTAGCTCTTGGAGAAGTCATTAGGCTAGGGATTCACAGACTTTTTCCACCCTGCACTTTGAAAGTTTACATGTTATGTTCAATAAACACATGAAAACATATACAGGGTTATTCAGAGAGTGTGAAAAGCAGGAGAATGACTGGAGAATGAAAAATTCTAGGTTAAAATAGCCGATTTGGAAAGTGAGATGAAAGGGAGAATTTTTCTGGTTTGGTTATTTTGACCTAGAATTTTTCATTCTCTAATCATTCTCCAGTCATTCTCCTGCTTTTTACGCTGTCTGAATAACCCTGATAATGTTTGTGTTGTATTATTTTAAGCAGACTGTGTTTTTCAAATTGTTGTGACTTAGATGAAGATCAGTGCACATTTTATGACCAATTCATGCAACACTCCACGTAATCACAACGGGTTCACATACTTTTTCTTGCAACTGTATACGTCATGTCCTGCCTGTATATTATAACAAAAACTACAATAAAATTAGAATTTTTAATCATCTACAGCGTGTAAAGTGTTTTTTTCACATTTTATCATACGAGTTTTTGCATCAATATTTTCTATGGAGCGCGCTTGTTAAAAAAATTTGAAATTGGGACTCGTTACAGTTTTTGGGGGGAATTACGTGATTTTTAGCAAACGCACCCCATAGAAAAAATCATTAGCGCAGCATCATTGTTCAAACTATAATTGAAATGTGAACAATATTGCTGCGTTAATAAAAAACACACACAAAAAAAACCTTTTTTTAATTTATTTTTTAAAATTTATTTATTTATTTTTCATTTGTTTATTTTTTCTTTACTTTAAACCTGGTCATGTTTGGTATCATATCCTGGGGAGCACTGAGAGCAGCCATATCCTGGGGAGCACTGAGAGCAGCCAGATCCTAGGGAGCACTGAGAGCAGCCAGAGCCTAGGGACGGAGCACTGAGAGCAGCCACATCCTGGGCAGCACTGAGCTCAGCAAGATCTTGGGAGCACTGAAACTACGTAACCTGTGTATATCTGGCTCTGAAACTAGCCAGTGCCTCACCAGCCACTGGCCTCACCGCACATCCCTGGTATGCCGGGAGGCCAGGATCAGGAAGCAGTATGTGATTCTGCTGACAATTCTCAGTGTACAGTCTAGTTTTCTGCACGGATTATCACATCAGGAGGAAGGCAGGAAAGGAAGAGGAGTGAGACATTTATAGAGTAAAAGGGAGAGAGTGATAGAGGGAGAAAGGAGAGAGATGAGGAGAAAGAGAAATGGAGAGGAAGACATACAGGGTTATTCGAAGAGATCTGAATTGCTTGAGAAAGGTGACCGAACGCTGAAAATCAGCGTTCGGTTACCTTTCTTGGCCATTCGGCTATCCAGAGAGCAGACAATTCGCCAAATCCTGGTGAATTGCCTGCACATACGGTGCCTGTTCGGTGCCTGTTCGAGGGCAGTGAAATCCCCATAAAAAAGCACTGCTTCGGCTATTCAGAGAACACAAACCAGCAGTGAAAGGTTCACGAATTGCCCTGCCATTCGGTGGTTTCATGTGGCAGATTTATTCAGGCGAATCCCATAGGCTTCAATGTTAAAAATATTCCGGTTTGAATTCAATATCTAATAAACCGTTCATTATAAAATTCTGCAGTAAAGAGTCTCTTTATTTATAGATTTTTTAGGATATTAAGCATTTTTCAGTATTTTTTTTTTTTTAAAAGTCCGATTTTTATTTTTTTTATTTTTTTGAAGTTTACTTAATTTTTCTGTAACAGCCCTTTTTATTATCATTCCCTGGACCTCAAATGTTTATTTCAGACATTTTCGCTCAGTAGTTTCTTTGCAAACAGCGTTTCACTTTTCAAACACTCATGCAAACGGTTTTCCTAATTTATTCACTTCACTCTTCTGCGGTGTCGGCTTTTTCCGGCGGCTTCGCTGCATGTGATCGGCTCCTGCTCGGGTTTTTCCGTGGTTTTCGGCAGGTTAATCCAGATGTTTTTGCGGGTTTTCGACGTGCATTCGCTGGGTTTTGCGGTTAGTTTTCGCCGGGTTTACAGCAGCTTTTCCCTGCAATTCGGGGACCCTGTTGTGCTTGCTGTTACACTGCAGGGTCACTGAAATGGGATCGGCAAAAGGAACCGAATTGAAGAGAACGAAAAGTCACCAAACGTGCGTTGACTTTTCGAATCTCTTTGAATTACCCTGATAGATACAATGACAGATGGAAAAATACACAGAAGGACACAGATATAGATGGACAGACAGAATAACAGATATTCAGAAAGAACGATGCATAAATAGGTAATAGGACAGAGTAACAAAAGGACAGAGAAAAACAATCAAATATACATAGGGAGCCCCCTTACCCACCAGCATTTTGCTTCACTGAGATGTGCATTTTCACAGTAGCTCATGGTGGTGGGAGTACAGAGCTGCTGCCAGTCACTGAGTCCGACCCCCACACTTTCCCATTACAGATTCTCTCCCCCACACCTTGCAATTACAGAGCATTTTACCTGATGCAGCAGGTGCCAGGTGGCATCTTAGAACATTCAGCGGTAGCCGCGCCGCCTGGGACCCGCTGCTGCAGGTATGATGCCTCAGCGGGTCCCAGGCATGGTGCATCAGTGGGTCCCAGGCATTAGAGAGGCCTGGGGGCACTTGCCCCGCGACCCAGTCTGCCCCTGGTCACGACCCACTTTTGGGTCACAACCCACCACTTGAGAAACACTGGTCTAGTGTGTTTACCTATTCTACTTCGTTAGATAGGGAGGTGGGTAGGCAGCATGATCTGCCAAGGTATTAGCTAGTATTTACACTATCATACCTACTATTCTCTGCCTGCTGTCTCTATTATTTATTTTATTTATTAATTTATAAAGTATTTTACCTGGAAGGATACATTGAGATAGCTCTCGTTTTCAAGTGTGTCCTGGGTACAAAAACATTGGGCCCTATTACGTTCTTCACGCAAAAACGCACATGCAACACGTGAATTTTTGACTGAAGTGTTAAACATTAACGCACGGAAATTAACGCTGATATTACAATCCTCGCGCATTTTTTCATCCGTCAAAAAATAACTCGCATAAAACGGATGCGCAAAAACGCGTGAGCAGCAACGTTGTGCGCAGAAATCAGTGTGCGTACTGTTTTTTTCACACGATTCAGCCTATCATAATTAAGAACCATAATTGTCTCACGTTAAGTTTTTGTGCCCGTCAAAGTCAATCTGCGCATATATGCTGCATCAATAAATAAACACACACAACTTCTCAAATTTATTGGTTTGGTATGTGTAGAATGTGTAACTATACTTTGCTGTGTATTTTTTTTTGGGCTGGTGTATTTGGTTTCGGCCAGGTTGAAAGAATTTGCCATTAACACCAGCTTTTAGGAGTTGCTAAAATTATCCGCGCAAAGGCTGTGCATTACAAACTGCGCATAGATTGTAATACAATACGCGTACCAGCACACAAATGCATTTGCGCGCACAATGTTAAGTATAGGACGCGCAAAGTACAGTAAGCTCGCGCAGGTTCACCCGCGGTAGGCGTATACGCACGTTTGTTGCGCTGACATTGTAATACGACGTTCAGCGCAGAGGGTTTTGCCTCTCGCGTTAATGCGTTTTTACGCAGGTGCAAACATATGCGCGAAGAATGTAATAGGGCCCATTGTATTTCTGTACCTACTGTAACAAGTCAAAGTAATAAAATGCAAGATATTAAAATATATATATATATATATATATACAGATTAACAGAACATAAATATGTAGGCAATATCGTCACTATGTTACATGTTTACAGGTACATTCTGTTTCCTTTATTCCATTTATTGAGGGTCCCTAGCACCGGGTGACACCACCCCCTAGGGGGTGTTTTTCAAACACAAAAATATTTTACCAGGAAGGATACATTAAGAATTCTCTAATTTAAAGTATGTCCTGGCAAGGCCTAGGCTGGCACTTTCCAGGGGGTGGCGAAAAACCACCACAAAGAGGATAATCACAGATCACTGAAATGACGCAGACATTTCAGTCATCTGTTGTTCCCCGCACTTTGGGGAATCAAATTTCTCCGGGGAATTCACTGCAGGGTCCCTGAAGCGCAGGGAATCAGCCACCGAATGACGCCGCAAACCAGTCGCCCGCTGATTTTAAAAAAAAAACCTGCTGAACGAAAATGACTGCAATTAACATATAAGGTCCTATGAATGATAATAAAAAGGTATGTTAGAGAAAAAAAAGAGAAACCGCTATCAGAAAAATTTTTTTTTTTTTTTTTTTGAAAAATGCCTAAAAGATACTGAAAAAAATAAAATCAATAAATAAAAGCGATTTTTTACTACGGATTAAATGAATCCGTTTGGTTTATTAGATATTGGATAAAACCATGAATATTTTTAACATTGAAACCTATGGTGTTTGTTCGCCTGAATAAACCTGCCAAATGAAAACACAGGACATTTCTTTGCGGTTCGGTGTCTCTGAACAGATTAACCACTACTTCTCTATGGGGACTTCCACTGCCTTCGAACAGGCACCGTACTTTCCGGCTGTTCGCCAAAATTTGTGCATGAGCATATGAGAGAGCTCCACAGCAATAAACCTCACAGTAATGTGCGCCGTGTATGAGCATTCAGTGTTATATGGGAGTATGGATTTATGAGTAAAAGTAGTGTAGCACTGTGTTAGTTTGGCTCTATGTACTGAACTGTTGCTACCACTAGAGGGAGACAGAGCCTAGAGACGCTATGGACTATGCTAGACTAAAAAGACTCCATCTCCCAGAATCCTTTGCGAAGAGGGAAAGAAGTGGGCGTGCTGGCGCCGGAGAGACAGCCGAAGCCTCGTGCAGGGCAGAGGCAGAATGTGCAGAGCAGCGAGACAAGTGAGACGTATGCAGGACACTGTCCGGGATTTCAACCAGGCCGGAGCATGGACAGTGGCGTGTCCAGTACTGGAGATCGGGGACGGAGTGTACCTCATTCCGCTGAGCAGCTCAGAGGACAACCAGGTTCCAGAAGGACCTCCAGTAAGGAGGCCGCGGATCGAACGGGAGTGCAGGCTGTGGATCGGCTCCTGTTGCAGAGATTCGGCATCGGAAGAGCGGATTTGTTGGCACCGGGTTCCAGTCTGGCGGAGAGAGATCCTTTGGTCAAGTCATCGGTTCTGGACACATTGTTCGGCGGATGGGTGAGAGGCCTCAAGGCCTATGGTTCCGAAATGAAAGTGCACACTTGGTTGATTGCTTCAATCCATAGGGCCCCAACGTTGACTAGTCGAAGATATTTTGTTCATTCACTGGCCAGTTGAATCTAGTACCCTAAGACACCATTTTATGAGCCTTTTTTTGAGCGGTACTTAAACCACGAACTGAGGGGGTTAACCGTTCTTTTTCTGCCACGTGCTTTTCCACGTTGCGCATCCTGTCATTATCTTCAATATACATGTGTATTATATGCCACTTTATTGATTCAGTAAAGTGTATAACTTAGAAAATCCACAACAGTGCTGGTGTATAGTAATTCCTAGTGCGGTGAGACTATCCTGGGTTTATTCAGCGGCTCCTCCGGGGGTGAGCCAGTGATGTATTAAGGTCTAGGCCTAGGGCGGCACTTTTGCCAGGGTGGCAAAAAATGCCACCCTGCCGCTCAGTGAAACCCACAGCAGCTGGTTTTAAATTCCTCAGTTTTAAATCCCTGATCTCCGAAGCACCACGGCACCGCCAAAGTGATGCATCCTCCTCATCGCCGCAGCTGTCCCTTCACGTGAGCCCTGCAGCGCTGGGAGGAAGTGATCATCAATGTCACTTCCTTCCCGCACTCCACCAAGCTCACAGAGGCAGGCACGGTTTGGGAGCCTGGAGGTCTGAGGCAGGCGGATTGCCCTCCCCTCCCCTTCCAAAGTAGTGAAGGCTGGGATGTCGACTCGGATCCTGACGTGTACCTCGCTGGGCTGATGGGGGACGAGTGGCAGCCGCTGACGAGGAGATATGCCTCACATGCTGACTGTGCTGCAGTGCGGGGGCATCCTGCAGAGATGCAGAAACCCTGGATGGGCAACCCCAGCCGGCCCACAGCTTCACTGGAGCGGGTGAGAAATTTAATGGAATGAAAAGAAGGGTAGTAATTGAAATGAAAAAATGGGGGTGGTTAATGAAATGAGAAGGGGGTTAATGAAATGAGAAGGGGGAATGAAATGAGAAGGGGTAAATGAAATGAGGGGGTAAATGAAATGAGAAGGAGTAAATGAAATGGGGGGTAAATGAAATGAGGGGGGTAAATGAAATGAGAAGGAGTAAATGAAATGGGGGGTAAATGAAATGAGAAGGGATAAATGAAATGAGGGGTAAACGAAATAAGAAGGGGTAAACGAAATGAGAAGGGGTAAATGCTATAAGAAGGGGTAAACGAAATAAGAAGGGGGTAAATGAAATGAGGGGTAAATGAAATGAGAAGGGATAAAGGAAATGAGAAGGGATAAATGAAATGAGAAGGGGTAAATGAAATGAGGGGGTAAATTAAATGAGAAGGGGTAAACGAAATGAAAAGGGGGTAAATTAAATAAGGGGGTAAATGAAATGAAAAGGGGAAATGAAATGAGGGGGTAAATGAAATGAAAAGGGGGTAAATGAAATGAGAAGGGGGAGTAAATGAAATGAGAAGGGGAAATGAAATGAGAAGGGGAAATTAAATGAGAAGGGGGAAATGAAATGAGGGGGTAAAAGAAATGAGAAGGTGGTAAATGAAATGAGGGGGTAAATGAAATGAGAAGGGTGTTAATGAAATGAGAAGGTGGTAAATGAAATGAGGGGGTAAATGAAATTAAAAGAAGGGTGGTAATGAAATGAAAAGGGGGTAATTGAAATGAAAAGGGGGCAAATGAAATGAGAAGGGGGTAAATGAAATGAAAAGAAGGGTGGTAATTGAAATGAAAAGGGGGTAAATGAAAGGAGAAGGGGGTAAATTAAATGAGAGGGGGTAAATTAAATGAGAAGGGGGAAATGAAATGAGAAGGGGTAAATGAAATGAGAAGGGAGGGTAAATGAAATGAAAAGAAGGGGGTAAATGAAATGAAAAGAAGGGTAAATGAAAAGTAGAGTGAATGAAATGAAAAGCAGGGGGAAAGGGGGGAAATGAAATGAAAAGCATTACAGTGCAAATTACTGAGTTATATTGCTGTGCAGCTCTGTGATGCGCTCATACACAGTGCACATTTCTGTGAATTTGAATTGCTGTGGAGCTCTGTGATACGCTCATACAGGGTTATTCAAAGAGATCCGAATGGCTGGAGAAAGGTAACTGAACGCTGAAAATCAGCATTCAGTTACCTTTCTTGGCCATTCGGCTATCCAGAGAGCAGACAGTTCGCCAAATCTTGGCGAATTGCTTGTACATACGTTGCCTGTTCTGTGCCTGTTCGAGGGCAGTGAAATCCACATAGCTTCGGCTATTCAGAGAACAAAAACCAGCAGTGAAAGGTTCCCAAATTGCCCTGCCATTCGGTCGTTTAATTCGACAGGCTTATTCAGGCGAATCCCATAGGCTTCAATGTTAAAAATATTCCCATTTTAATTCAATATCTAATAAACCGTTCATTATAATATTCTGCAGTAAAAAGTCTATTTATAGATTTTTTAGGACCTTTTAAGCATTTTTCTAGATTTATTTGAAAAAAAATCCGTTTTTTAAAAAAAAATTCAACCATTTGCTCTTTTTTCTGTAACAGCCCTTTTTATTATCATTCATTGGATCTTATATGTAAATTTCAGACATTTTCGCTCCTTAGTTCCTTAGCAAACAGCGTTTGACTTTTCAAACATTCAAGCGTACTGTTTTTTTTTCACTCCATTCGTCTGCGGTGTCGGCTTTTTCTGGCGGCTGCACTGCGTGTGATCGGCTCCTGCTCATGTTTCTCCTTCGTGTTCGGAGGGGTTAATCCAGATGTTTTTGCGGGTTTTCAGCCTGCATTCGCCGGGTGTTGCGGTGAGTTTTCGGCAGGTTTACGTCTTTTCCCTGCGCTACGACGGCCCTGTGGTGCTTGCTGAATACACCGCAGGGTCACTGAAATGGGATCGCCGAAGCAAGCCGAATTGAAGAGAACAAAAAGACACCGAACGTGCGGTGACTTTTCGATTCTCTTTGAATAACCCTGATACACACTGCACATTACTGTGAGTTTTATTGCTGTGGTGCTCTGTGATACACTCATACATATTGCACATTATTGTGAGTTCTATTGCTGTGCAGCTCTGTGATGCGCTCATACACAGTGCACATTTCTGTGGGTTTTATTGCTGTGGAGCTCTGTGATACGCTCATACAATCTGCAAATTTCTGTGGGTTTAATTGCTGTGGAGCTCTGTGGTACATTCATACACACTGCACATTACTGAGTTTTACTGCTGTGGAGCTCTGTGCTACGCTCATACACATCACACTTTACTTTGAATTTTATTGCTGTGCAGCTCTGCATATTTCTGTGGGTTTTATTGTTCAACCAATTAGTCCAACCTAAGTCAACCAATTAGAGCGGCTGTGATCCAGTATATTTGATATGCATGGCTGATCTTTGTAAAATGATGGAATTTAAACATTTCATAATTTTATTCGATTATCTCTTAAAATAATAGATACAACATTTGAAATGATATACAAAACAAAATGTAAAACTAGGCACTTGGTATCCATTTTTAATATACAGAGGAAGAGGCGAAGCTCTAAGGAAAAGGTGGAGCCTAAAGAAGGTGGGGCTTTAACAAGGGGTGTGGCCTTAACAGGGAGGGGTGTGTCAAATTTAAATTAGGGGGTGCACTAGTTTAGTCAGGCCTAGGGCAGCACAAAACCTAAATACACCACTGGGGTGAGCGCTACAGTAGTTTAAAAAAAAACTGTAAAACTTGGGGGGGTGACACCATAAGTTACCGCACCAGGTGCCGCCAACCCTGGTGACGGCACTGTTCATGTCTAGTGTGTTAAAACTTTATTGTAGTACACAAAACATTGACTATTGTAGCCTTGTACGTGCGTTCTCCTCTGCACCCCCTGTGCAGCTTGCCTTTTGCCATCTAAACTAACAGGGTTATTCAAAGAGATTCGAAAAGTCACCGCACGGTCGGTAACTTTTCGTTCCCGCACTTCGGGGCGATTCGGCGATCCTAGTTCGCCGACTCTGCGGTGTATTCAGCAAGCACTGCAGAGCCCCCCATAGTGCAGGGAAAACTCACCGCAACCACACTGAACACTCACCGCAAACCCACCGAACACTCGCCAACACTCACCGAAACCCGCAGAAACAGCTGGAATAACCCTGCCGGAAAAACCCGACTAGCCGCCGATCACAACGCAGAGCAGCCTCCGGAAAAAGCCATCACGAAAACGAACGAGTTCAGGAAAAGGAAAAAAAAAGTACACTTGAAAGTTTGAAATTTGAAACGCTGTTTGCAAAAAAACTACTGAACGAAAATGTCTGAAATTTACATATAAGATCCTATGAATGATAAAAGGTCTGTTACAGAAAAAGGAAAAAAAAAAGGAAAAAAAGTTTGCAAAAAATTCCAAAAATGCCTAAAAGCTACAAAAAAATAATAAAGAAAAATAAAAAAAAAAATCTATAAATAACAGAGACTTTTTACTGCAGAATAAAATAATAAACAGTTTATTAGATATTGAATTAAAACTGGAATATTTTAAACATTGAAGCCTATGGGATTCTCCTCAATAAACCTGTTGAATGAAACCACCGAACAGCAGGGCATTTCGGCAACTTTTCACAGCTGTTTGGTGTTCTCTGAATAGACAAAACATTGATTCTCTATGGGGGAATTCACTGCCCTCGAACGGGCACCCTTTGTGCAGGTAATTCGCCAACATTGGCGAACTGCCTGCGCTCTGAATAGGGATGAGCCGAACACTCCCCGAGTTCGGTTCGAGCCCGAACCCGAACTTCCCATTTGTTCGGGACCGAACCCGAACCCTCATGCAAGTCAATGGGGCTGAAAATTCGGTTTTTTAGAGTGCCCTCCAAGAGGGCATATATGCTACATATTTGCCATAAAAGGTGTATGGAGGTCCGGGTAGTGCCCTGGGGGACAGGAAACAAGGACAAAAAGTTTAAAAAAAAAACGTTTTTAAAGGGACAGTGAGTTTTCCATGAAATAAGGGTTAAAAATAAAAACGAAAAATTCCTTCAAATATCGTGCCTAGGAGGTCCCCATAACCTGCCCGTGAAGTGGCGGATTTCTAGGATGTATAGAAACACTTAAAAATAAATAAATGACGTTTCATATGACGGTAAATGCTTTTCCTTTAATCTATCCATAAACAACTGCTTGGGGCGGCAGCCTGTATGAAAAGACATTTTAGGACGCGCAGAAAAAGTTTAGTGGTTTTTTGGGCTAAATTATTGTGAAATTTATGCAGGCTTTGGATGAAAGTAACAATAAGTGCTTTAAAATTGGGCTTTTAGCGTCGGCAACAGTGCCGTCACACCGTAACCCCTCTGAGGATATGAATCTGATACAGGCATCAATGGCAGTACACCCAGATATTGTGCCTTTAGTGCCAGGCATGCAAGTACTATCATACAGTAACCCCTCTGTGGTATTGTGGAAGAGTGCAAGGGTGGACCATGTGGTCCTATATTGAAAAGTGTTTTTTTTTATCTGTTAATAGGCGTCAGTGCACCCAGATATTGTGCCTTTAATGCCAGGCCATCAAGTATCATCATACAGTAACCCCTCTGTGGTATTGTGGAAGAATGCAGGGGTGGACCATGTGGTCCTATATTGAAAAGTTTTTGATCTGGTAATGGGCTTCAGTGCACCCAGATATTCTGCCTTTGGTGCAAGACTGCCAGGCCAGCAAGTATCATCATACAGTAACCCCTCTGTGGTATTGTGGAAGAGTGCAGGGGTGGACCATTTGGTCCTTTATTGAAAAAATTTTGATCTGGTAATGGGCGTCAGTGCACCCAGATATTGTGCCTTTAATGCCAGGCCATCAAGTATCAACATACAGTAACCCCTCTGTGGTATTGTGGAAGAGTGCAGGGGTGGACCATGTGGTCCTATATTGAAAAGTTTTTTATGTTAATGGGCGTCAGTGCACCCAGATATTGTGCCTTTAATGCCAGGCCATCAAGTATCATCATACAGTAACCCCGCTGTGGTATTGTGGAAGAGTGCAGGGGTGGACCATGTGGTCCTATATTGAAAAGTTTTTTTTTTTTTTTTAATGGGCGTCAGTGCAGCCAGATATTGTGCCTTTCATGGCAGCAAGTGCCTTCACACCGTAACCCTTTTGTGGTATTGTGGAAGAGTTCAGTGCTGGAGGTTTTGTGAATGCAGAAGAGGACATCCCCTATCTATTCCATTACTTCAGCATCAGGGGATTGATAGCTGCTGATCCAGGACTGATTCATTTTTATAAATGTCAGCCCGTCTACAGAGTTGGTGGACAGACGCAATCTTTTGTCTGTGACAAAACCTCCAGTGGCACTGAACGTCCTTTCAGAAAGCACGCTAGATGAAGGGCAACCTAGTAGCTGCATAGGATATTGGCTAAGTTCTGGCCAGTGATCCAATCTCAACACCCAGTAAGCCAGTGGATCATCTGCTGGAAAGGTATCCAGGTCTGCCCTTGCCCCTAGGTAGTCCTGCACCATCTGGTGAAGATGCTGGCAATGGGTGCCTACATTTGACGTCCCTCGGCGTCGAGGACTAAAAAAATTTAAAAATGCATCAGTCAAGCGGCCCTGGCCTTCACCGCTATTCCTCTGATCACCTGCAGCCTCAGAAGCACGTGTGTCAGCACTTGGTAATCTAACAGTGCCTGGAAAGGTGTTACACAAGTTTCGCTTTAGAGCGTCCTCAAGTTTTGTCATCCTGTGCTCCCTCTGTGCGGGCAGGATGAGCTCTGCAACTTTCCCCTTGTATCGTGGATCAAGAAGGGTTGCCAACCAGTATGATCCCTCTCCTTGATAGCACGAATCCTGGGGTCCTTTAGCACAGTGGTCCCCAACCCTGGTCCTCAGGGCCCACTAACAGGCCAGGTTTGCCAGATATCTGAAGCACAGCACAGGTGTTATGATTTGCTGCTCAGTGATTGCAGGATTCAGTCTGCTTTTCCCCATGGTGATCTGCAAAATCTGGCCTGTTAGTGGGCCCTGAGGACCAGGGTTGGGGACCACTGCTTTAGCAGGCTTTGCATCATTAGAGAGCCCATGCAGCGTAGGTTTGAGGTGTCATTAGCTGCCGAGTCTTCCTGGTCAATGAGGATGACCGTATTGTGCACTTCCTCCTCCCAGCCACGAACAAGCCCTTCTGTTTCTGGGCACACAAAACCCTGCCTTGAGGAATGCCCACCTTCAATGCCCCCACTACTTAAATAGTCCTCCTCCTCCTCATCTTCCTCCTGTCTGATCTGAGTAGGACCCGCTGCAATGCTGTCTGCGGAAAGACTGGGTCCTTGAGAGCTAGGGAAGGCCTCCTCTTCCTCCCGCTGCTCTGCCTCTAGAGCCACATCTATAATTCCCCGCAGAGTGTGCTCCAGCAGTAACACTAAAGGAATTGTGTCACTGATGCATGCACTGACCCTGCTCACCATCCTCGTTGCCTCCTCAAATGGTGACAGTACAGTGCATGCATCCTTGATCATCAGCCACTGCGGGGGGGGGGGAGCCAAGTTGACCTGAACCTGTCCTTGTGCCATACTCACACAGGTACTCGTTGATGGCCCGCTGCTGCTTGTGCAGATGCTGCAGCATTGCTAATGTCGAGTTCCACCTGGTGGGCATGTCACAGATCAGACGGTTTGTGGGAAGGTGGAATTCTCTTTGAATTTCTGCCAGGCGAACGCTTGCTGGGAATGACCGTCTGAAGTGGCTGCAGACTTTTCTGGCCTGGATGAGAAGCTCTGGCAGCCCTGGGTACTTGGTTAGGAAATGATGTACCACCAGATTTAGGACGTGTGCTAGGCATGGTACATGCATCAATTTACCCTTGCGTAGGGCGGAGAGAAAGTTGCTGCCATTATCGCAGACGATCATTCCCAGCTCAAGCTGGCGTGGTGTAAACCATCTCTGCACCTGCCCCTGCAGAGCTGACAAAATTTCTGACCCGGTGTGGCTCCTGTCCCCTATACAAACCAGCTCAAGCACAGTATGGCATCTTTTTGCTTGAGCCATTGCGTAGACCCTGTCAGGCGTCCGTTTAACTGCCACTTCGCCAGAGACAGAGAAGGAGGAGGAGGAAGAGGTGGTGGTGGTGGAGCAGACAGACCTCATACAAGCAGCTTTCTGGAGGCATGGTGGATGAACAAGCTCCAGCACAGAGCCCCGTCTTGGATCCCTCCCAGCTGCAATCAGAGTTACCCAGTGTGCCGTGAAGGAAATGTAACGACCCTGTCCATGCTTGCTGGACCACGTGTCTAAAGTGACATGCACCTTGCTGCTGACTGCCTTTCCCAATGACTGGATAACATTGTCTTCCACGTGCTGGTATAGTGCTAGAATGGCCTTGCGTGAAAAGTAATGGCGTTTTGGAATCTGCCACTGTGGTACAGCGCATTCAGCAAATTCACGGAAGGGAGCAGAATCCACCATCTGGAAAGGCAGCAGCTGCAATGCGAGTAATTTTGCTAAGCTGGCATTTAGACGCTGTGCTTGGGGATAGTTGGGACTATATTTTTTATTTCGCTGCAGCAGCTGCGGCAACGTAATCTGACTGCGTAAATCTTCAGCTACTGGGATGATGTCACATTGTGAGGAAGGACCTGCTGGTACATCCATTACTGTAGCATCATCCCTGTCGGTGGAGGTTGTAGGCAATTGCATGGCAGGACATACAGTGTGGGTAGAGACAGATGAGGAGGAGGAGGACCTACGCAAAGTTTTGCCCCAACGGGATGTGTGGCACTTGTTCATATGTCGCCTCAAGCACGTGGTACCCAAGTGTCCGGTGTTTATCCCACGCTTCAGCCTCCTCTGACATAGATTACAAATAGCAACGGTGGGGTCTGCTGCACATTTCTTAAAGAACTCCCAGACAGCAGAGTTCCTGCATGTGTTCTTTGAGACAACAGCGCTCTGCACCGGAGCAGCTCTGACATGTGATGCCTTGGACTGGCTAGTGCTACGGTTGGTCACAGAGGATGTTGTGCCTCGTGTTTGCTGTGCCTCCTCCCCCTCCTCCTCACTTGATTCTTCAGTTCGATCTGGCACCCAGGTGGAGTCAGTGACCTCATCATCATCAATGTCATCTTCACCCCCTATCTCCTCATCACTGGAGCCAACTTGGCAGTATGTTGCAGCTGCTGGGGCAACATGAGTGCCAGTTATTTGTGTGTCATCACTGGCACCCCCTTCCTCTAGGTTGATTATACGCCCTTGCTCAATCTCAGAGATTGAATCAGAGCACTGTACTTGCTGCGCATCCTCAAGCAGCATGTCACTCTCATTGTAGTCAAACAATTCAGCTGACTCCTCCGTGTGTGATAGCGAGGCTACGGCAGGAGTAGCTGTGGACATGGAGGCTGCATTAGATGCTTTGGCAGCTGAGGTGGACTGTAAAGCACTAGAAACCTGGCTGGCAGAGGACTCGGAGGATGAGGATGGCCTGGTTAGCCAATCCACCAAGTCCTCTGTATGTTGCTGCTGCTTAAGACGGCCAGCACCAGTTAGAAAGGACAAGCGTGCCCCTGCAGAGGATGCACCACGTCCACCACGACCAGAGACACAGCCTCCCGACACAGGGGCGGCTTGCCCTCTTATCTGTGGCTGGGAGCGTCTGCCTGTCCTTTTTGTTCTTTCAGACATGGTGAGTGATATATAGATTAATATATACAGAACTCTGATTCAACTCTGGTATAAAGATTTAAATAACTCTGGTATATCTCAGTGAGACACACTGATAGCTGGCAGCCAGTGACAAGAGACAGATCACCTTAATTCACAAATGTTTTAAAGAAATTAGTGAGCCCCAAAATACAGCGTGGTACTGTATGTATGACGAGACACAGATCACCTTAATTCCCAAGTGTTTTAAAGAAATTAGTGAGCCCCAAAATACAACGTGGTACTGTTTGTATGACAAGACACAGATCACCTTAATTCCCAAGTGTTTTAAAGAAATTAGTGAGCCCCAAAATACAGCGTGGTACTGTTTGTATGTCGAGACACAGAAGATCACCTTAATTCCCAAGTGTTTTAAAGAAATTAGTGAGCCCCAAAATACAGCGTGGTACTGTTTGTATGACGAGACACAGATCACCTTAATTCCAAGTGTTTTTAAGAAATTAGTGAGCCCCAAAAATACAGCGTGGTACTGTTTGTATGACGAGACACAGATCACCTTAATTCCCAAGTGTTTTAAAGAAATTAGTGAGCCCCAAAATACAGCGTGGTACTGTTTGTATGACGAGACACAGATCACCTAAATTCCCAAGTGTTTTAAAGAAATTAGTGAGCCCCAAAATACAGCGTGGTACTGTTTGTATGACGAGACACAGATCACCTTAATTCCCAAGTGTTTTGAAGAAATTAGTGAGTCCCAAAATACAACGTGGTACTGTTTGTATGACGAGACACAGATCACCTTAATTCCCAAGTGTTTTAAAGAAATTAGTGAGCCCCAAAATACAGCGTGGTACTGTTTGTATGACGAGACACAGATCACCTTAATTCCCAAGTGTTTTAAAGAAATTAGTGAGCCCCAAAATACAGCGTGGTACTGTTTGTATGACGAGACACAGATCACCTTAATTCCCAAGTGTTTTAAAGAAATTAGTGAGCCCCAAAATACAGAGTGGTACTGTTTGTATGACGAGACACAGATCACCTTAATTCACAAGTGTTTTAAAGAAATTAGTGAGCCCCAAATATAATTGCTGGCTGTGTGACGAGACCCAGAAGATCACCTCAATTCACAAATGTTTTAAAGAAAGTTGTAAACCGGCAAAAAAATTGCTGGCACAGTGACAAGACACACATCACCTAAATTCCCTGATATTTGGTAAAAATGACACCCAAAAAGACTTGCTGGCACAGTGGTGAGTGGTGACAAGACCCAGAAGATCACCTTAATTCAAAAATGTTTTAAATAAAGTTGTAAACCCCAAAAAAACTTGCTGGCACAGTGACAAGACACACATCACATAAATTCCCTGATATTTGGTATAAATGAGACCCAAAAAGACTTGCTGGCACAGTGTGACAAGACCCAGAAAACCTGTGGTCAGGTGCAAGGCTGTAGCCAATTACGAGCTTCAGGCAGTGGAAAAATGCATTGTGGTCCATTGTGGTCGAACATGCGGCGAACACCCGGAAATGTTCGGGGTTCGCGATCTGCTCGAACAGGCTAAGTTCGGGTCGAACCCCGAACCGTCCGAACCCGAACAGCTCATCCCTAGCTCTGAATAGCTAAATGGCCAGGAAATGTAGCCGTATGCTGAATTTCAGTGTCCGGTTACATTTCGGGGCCAGATCGGCTCTCTTTGAATAACCCTGTAAATCTTCCCTGCATCATTCTGAGAGACACCACAACACGTTGAGCCGTCTGCATAGAACACTGATGACATCAGACATCTTTTCTCTTAAATATCCCACACCCCTTTTCACACTCTTGCTGCTTCGTTTGTTGCTGACCCAGATTTTATATTGATCTTGCTTATTTCTGTGTTCCTGCCCCTAGCGTTCTTTAATGTTCTACATACCTCGGTTACCATTGATTCATGATTTGTCTCCGACTATTCTATTTCTAGTGGTAGGACTATTTTTTGTTGCTTAGGCCAAGCCCAATCCCTCTTCTACCGTTTTACTTCCTTCTCTGATACCTTAGCACAGCAGAAAATTTGGCACCAATAACATCCTACTGGTAGAGATTTTACTTTCTAGACAGACCTACACAACTCATTCTCTTGCAGTGATGTTTTGTTACTCGCTGACTCCATAACTATCCTTAAACTCTCAATAGGCAATATAAATTTTTCAGACCCTGCCCCGATATCTAAAAATCTCTTACAAATCCCCTGCAAATATAAAGTAAAAATAAGGATGCAGATGTGCATGATCTGATGACATCAATTGTGGGCAACTAACCCAAAATTGGATCTGGATATGGCATTTAAAAGGAGAGCAGCACCAGGGGACATTATACACCAAATGAGAAAGCCAACAAGTCGCAAAATGTGTCTTGGTATGTTATTGTTTATTTTATAGTCTTATATTTTATGATAAATCTGTGGTCTTTAAACTGGAAAGACAGCACTCATAGACCAAGAGGTAGTGGAGATCTGGTCCTCCTCTTAAGTCATTGTCTGTGCAATATTTCTTGTCTCTTTGTGGAAATGGACACCAAAAATGTGAATAACCTTTACCTTCTCAATCGCCTCGTTTGGTACTGTATAGCTTGCTCTATAAAGGTTTCCATATAGCATACACACCAAGAGAGCTCATGTGTCAACCCTTTTGATGGAAGGGAGAGAATGAGAGATGAAATGAAGAGAGGGTCACCTTTATGGGTTAATCTGCAAACATTGAGCCAGGGCTTGACCAAGCTCAATAACACGAACTGAAGAATTAAGATCAATACAATTGTCATATGGACTATTTAAGATAAGATTATTCGTGCTGGACTAATGTTTTGCTAGGTATACACCTACCCACCCACAACCCTCACCCCACATATACGCACCCAACATTTCTCACGCACACATGAAAAAAATTACAGCTTCTGATTTCCATGGTTTCATGCATCAGGACTTCAAAAAAATCATCTGGCCTTAGCAGGTCTGTAAATTGGGTAAATACAACTTCAGATGAACAACATGAAAACTAGGGAAAATGGAGAAGCCATGTGTTGAAAACTAAGATCTCCCTTATCGTTTCCATAAAAATTATGATGGTAAGTAACAGCCAGGTGCTGCTTATCAAATGCCCTTGATTAATTGAGCATCAGAAAGTGTGACCACCTCTATTAAAACAGAGGGTTTTGGCAGTTTGGCATCTGACTGCTCCAGACCAGCAAAGAGGAAAGATATCAGCAACGATCTTAAACAATCGTTGCTTCCTATGAATATGGGATGGGTTATTCGGTCATTTCCAAACAATTTAAAGTCCAGCATTCTACAGTGAGGAAGATTATTCACAAGTGGAAACCATTAAAGAGAGTTGCCCATCTTCACACAATTGGACACTACTAAGAGAAAATGAAAAAGACCCAGGAATAGCATCTCAGACTAAGATTTAACATGCTACCTGAGGTATGGAAAGTGAAAATACTATTAGAAAAAAAGACTGATCAAGTAAAGCTTATATAGAAGGGTAGCCAGGAGAAAACCTCTTCTCTCTAAAAATATTATGGCAGCGCAGCTTCGGTTTACAAAGTTGCATCTGAACAAACCACAAGATATCAGAAACCACGTCCTTTGGACAGATGGGACAATAGTGGAGATGTGTGGCCATAATACTCAGCACCACATTTGGCAAAAATCAAACACAGCATATCCGCACAAACACCTCATACCAACTGTCAAACATGGTAGAAAGTTAATGATTTGGGCTTGATTTTCCACCTACCGGACCTGTGCACCTTGCAGTCATTGAGTCGACCAAGAGTTCCTCTGTATACAATGGGAGGCCATATGTCCAACAGCTTAGGCTAGGGTCAAACGAAAGCATTTTTCCCCGCGAACGTGAAAAAATGCGTCCGAACGCATTGACGTATTTTTTCACGGATTGCGCAAATACAGTCAGACGACGCGCATTTTCGGGCGTGATTTTGTACGGATCGTCAATAAAACACTTTTTGCGTCTGGACGTTATGTAGCGTCTGACATCTCCTAATCACGCAAACAAGCCGCTATGCCGCAGCTGCGCACTCAGTACGTCAGTACTAGCGGTTCAGCGTTCTCAGAAAAATGCGTTTAAATTCCACTTGCGTTGCACGGCTGGACTTTTGTGCGGCCGTACATCGTATATTGGCCGTCATTGCCCGTCATCTGCTGCTAGTGCGACGGTAATTATGTGCGCCAGAACGCACGTTAAAAGTGCGCTGGTCTGACCCCAGCCTAAAGCTTGGCCAAAATCTGGTCATGCAAAAGTTTAATTGTCAAGCACACTAGCAAATCTACAACAAAATGACTGAGAAATAAAATAATCAAGGTGTACAATGGCCCAATCAGGGTGTAGACCTCAACCCAAATGGACCTGTAGTGGACCCTTAAGAAACCTGTGCATAAACCGATGTCCACAAAATGCAAACTGATGCAACATTGTAAAGAAGAATGTGCTAAAACGCCTCCCCAACAATGTGAGAGACTAACAGGTCTATTCAAAGATAGGTGAAAATCAGGAGAATTGGCAGGAGAAGAAAACGATCTAGACAAAATAGGCGATTTGGAAAGTGAGATAAATGGGAGAATTTTTCTGGTTTGGCTATCTTGACCTAGACATTTCACTTCTCCAGTCATTCTCCAGAGTTTCACCTTTCTTTGAATAGACCTGTAAGTCGCACAGATAATTATTCCTTAAAGTTATCGCTGCTAAATCTGTTTCTACAAGCTATTAAATCATAAGGTGTACTTAGGTTTTCAAATATGTTGTTTTGATTTTGGGTTTATTTTTGTTAAATTGTGACCAGGCGAATATGTCATATGTTGTTGTTGTTCGTCTGGTTGTATTTACCTAATTTTGAGACCTGCTAATGACCAGGTGATTTTTTATTTTGTTCTGATATGTATAACCATAGAATTCAGAGTGTGTTGTTTTTTATTCACATGACTGTATATCCAATGACATCACTGAAAGCATAACTGCACAACGAAACAACTCGATTTGTGATCAAATTAACTGCAAGGTTGGATGTGAAACTAGATAGACGATTATCACATGATAAGTGAGATAATGATGTTGGTGTGAGATTTTGATGTTGGTGTGCTGTTTCTTTTTTTCTCCACACATAGTGTTGTGTGTTTTTTCCAAACAACTCAATTTTGGTTTCATCTGTCCACAGAATATTTTGCCAGTAGTGCTGTGGAACATCCAGGTGCCCTTTTACAAATTTCAAACGTGCTGCAATATTCTTTTTGGACAGCAATGGCTTCCTCCGTGGTGTACTCCCATGTACTCTATTCTTGTTTAATGTTTTCCTTATTGTAGATGTGTCAACAAAAATGTTAGCATGTGCCAGAGATTTCTGTAAGTCTTTAGCTGACACTCTAGGATTCTTCTTTACCTCATTAATCATTCTGCGCTGTGCTCTTGCAGTCATCTTTACAGGACGACAACGCCTAGGGAGAGTAGCAACAGTGCTGAACTTTCTCCATTTGTAGACAGTCTGTCTTACTGTAGACACATGAACATCAAGGCTTTTGGAGATACTTTTGTAACCCTTTCCAGCTTCATGCAAGTCAACAATTCTTGATCGTAGGTCTTCTGAGAGCTCTTTTCTGCGAGGCATGGTTCACATCAGGCAGTGCTTCTTGAAACCAGTAAACCCAAAACTGGTGTTTGTTTTTAAAGGGCAGGAGAGCTTTCAGCAGCACATCCAATAATATCACACTGATTGGACTCAAGGTTGGCTCACTCCTGGCTCTAATTAGCTCTTGGAGACGTCATTAGGCTAGGGGTTCACATACTTTTCCCACCCTGCACTGTGAATGTTTACATGTTCTGTTCAATAAAAACATGAAAACATATGTTTGTGTTGTATTATTTTACGCAGACTGTGTTTTTCAAATTGTTGTCACTTAGATGAAGATCAGAGCACATTTTATGACCAATTCATGCAAAACTCCACGTAATCCCAAAGGGTTCACATACTTTTTCTTGCCACTGTAAAAGATGGGATACTGTAGAGAAACAGGACAATTAAAACCGTTTCCTCAGCAGTTAAAAATAATGGTACTCGGAGGCGGAGTCGAGCCGGCAACCAAGATGGCCGCGACCTGAGTGAGCTCCCGCTAACACCCGCCGAATAGCTGCTCCTACCAGCAAAACAACCGCCGACACAGCTCACTGGGGGGTGTCGCTACCCACCAGCCATGAAGAGGACCCTCAAAAATAAAAAAAAAGACACGGAACCCGCAGTAGCGTCGATCTTTTCCCGCGGGCCAGGCCGGAAGCTGCCTCTCAAGATGGCGCCCGATCGGATCCGGCGCCAACATCAGCCCAGGAGGAGCACGAGTCTGCAGCATGCCCCGCAATGAAGGCGGACATTCTGGGGCTACGGGCCTTCATAGCGGCCGAACTAGACAAGACATCGCTCTGTCTATCGGCGGACATCCAAGAGATCGGAGACAGGACAGCCCGGCTCGAAGACAGGTCAGACCACATTGCGGCCGCTTATAATACGATGGCGGCTCACGCCGATGCGATGGAGACAAGGGTACAATATCTAGAAGAGGCTCTGGAGGATCAATCTAATCGATCCCGCCGCAATAACATACGCCTTAGGGGCCTGTCAGAAACAATCACAGGGGATCTACTGTACTGGTACTGGTCTGGTTTGTATCTTTAGAGGGAGAGAAACCTCTGGTTTATTTGTCAATTTAATTTCTCTTTTTGTTTTTTTTTTTCTGCTGTTTTTTTTTTTTTCTGTTGTGCTTTTTGGTTGTTTTTTTTCCCTGGGTGGCTGGTGACTTGTTAATTGGGGGCGTGTAGCCTGTCAGGTGATTTCACTTGTATGGCTACATAATCTCAATGGCAACTCACTGAGCTTGCTCACAAGGGTTTGAGGTGGTCTACTTTTAAGTGGGCTATTTTCAAGTGGAGTTAAAAACAGGAGTTTAAATAACAGGTATCAATTGTTGTTTATATATTGTCTTGTTTTGGGTATGAGTGTTAGCAAGCTTGAAGGTTTGACCCAGTGCACATCCTGCTGCATGTATGCATGTCTGGAGGAATCCTTCCAGGGTCCATATCTCTGTAGCAAGTGTGAACGTGTAGCTCTTCTGGAAGCTCGTATTGGAGATCTGGAAGGGCAAATCGTAACGCTGAGGCAGATTGACAATCTTGAAAGGAGCCTGCTTCTCACGGAGCAAAGTATAGTGGAGAATCTAGGGGTGTGGGAGGAGTGGAGTTAACCGGGGAACAGGTTGGTAGCTGGGTGTCAGTGACACGTGGTAGCAGGGGGGTAGGGAAGAGGAAAAGGTTGGCTAGTCCTGATCTTGCGCACACCAACAGATTTGCCCCCTTGAGCGAAGATGTTGGGTGCAGCAGCTCAGGTGTAGCAGTACTGGAGGCTGCTCCCTCTAACAGCGGGGGATCAGCCCACCAAGTAAGGGAGGGATAAAGAGAACAAGTAAGCCTAGACAGGTTGTGGTGGTAGGGGACTCTATTATTAAGAGAGTAGACAGGGTAATCTGTCGCGCTGATCGCCTTAACCGGACAGTTTGCTGTCTGCCGGGTGCCCGTGTTAGGCATGTGGTTGACAGAGTTGATAGATTATTGGGAGGGGCTGGAGATGACCCAGCTGTCATGGTCCATATTGGTACCAATGACAAAGTAAGCGGAAGATGGAAGGACCTGAAGAATGATTTCAGGGAATTAGGAAGTAAACTGAAGAAGAGGTCCTCCAAGGTAGTATTTTCTGAGATCCTACCTGTGCCACGTGCTACAGTGGAAAGGCAGCGGGAGATTAGGGAGGTCAATGCGTGGCTTAAAGCTTGGTGCAGGAAGGAGGGCTTTGGTTTTTTAGAGCACTGGGCTCATTTTGCACTGGGGTACAATCTGTATAGTTGTGATAGATTGCACCTGAATGGAAGAGGGTCTGCTGTGCTAGGGGAGAGGATGGTTAAAAGGTTGGAGGAGACTTTAAACTAGTGGAAGGGGGGAGGGATACAGTATCTTACAAAATGGAGACAGAGCAGATAGCGGAAGGGTTTCAGTTCAGACTAAGGGGGTGGAGTCGGGGGATGGGTAATGTCAGAACAGTGGAGGCATGTAATGTAATGTCGCATTCAGCATGTGTGGGTAGAGACAACATTAAATGTATGCTTGCTAATGCAAGGAGCCTTAATAACAAGATGGGGGAACTAGAGGTAATAGCATACACTAAGCAATACGACATTATAGGAATAACAGAAACATGGTGGGACGAAACGCATGACTGGGCTGTAAACTTAAATGGTTATACATTGTTTAGAAAGGATAGGAAACATAAGAAAGGGGTGGAGTGTGTTTATATGTAAATCAGGATTTAAAGCCTAATATTACACAACTGGAAAGTGATGAGGGAAATGTGGAATCGTTATGGGTAAATATTTCGTTGGGGAATAAACAGGGAAGTCAATTATTGGTTGGCATATGCTATAAACCACCTAATATAGATAATGATGAGGAAGAACAACTGTTAGAGCAAATTAGGAAGGCTGCACATCATGGTAGCACTTTAATTATTGGAGATTTTAATTACCCAGACATTAATTGGGATAGTGGGACTAGTAATTCAGCAAAGGGAATCCGGTTCCTGAACATTTTAAATGATACCTTCATGTCACAACTGGTAGAAACGCCAACTAGAGAGGATAACTGTCTGGACCTGGTTATAACAAATAATGTGGATCTTTTCTCAAATATTAATGTAAAAGAACAATTGGGAAACAGCGACCATAACATGGTGACTTTTGAAATAAACTCAAAAAAACACATTCATAAGGGGCATGCTAAAATATATAATTTTAAAAAGGCCAACTTTATTAAAATAAAGGAAGCTCTCAATGTCATTGACTGGCAGAAACTCTTTCACGGGAAAAACACTGAGGATAAGTGGAATATCTTTAAACTAACACTAGAAAAGTACACGTCACAATATATTCCACTGGTTAATAAATATAAAAGAAACAGACTGAAACCAATGTGGCTTAGTAGGAAGGTAACTAAGGAAATGAAAAATAAAAAGAAGGCATTTAAAGCTTTTAAATTTGATAAATCTGAGGCATCCTATAAAGCATATAGGGCAGCCAACAAAGCATGTAAAAATGCGATTAGATGGGCTAAACTAGAAAATGAAAAAGAAATAGCCAAAGAGAGCAAGACCAACCCTAAAAGATTCTTTAGGTACATAAATTCCAAAAAACCTAAGAGTGAAAATGTAGGTTCACTAAAATCTGAGTCAGGGTTATTGTTAACTGAAGATCAGGATAAGGCAGAAATTTTAAATGATTATTTTTCTTCAGTATTTATCAAAGAGAAACCTATAACAGGAGACATGAAATTCATTAATAAAAACTTACTAATACAAAGTGACTGGTTGACTCAGGACAAGGTTTTACACAAATTAAACAATGTGAATGTTAATAAAGCCCCAGGGCCAGATGGAATTCACCCGCGAGTACTAAGAGAGCTATGTGTTGAAATATGTAAACCTTTGTTCTTAATCTTTCAAGATTCTTTTCTTTCAGGAATAGTACCAGAGGATTGGAGAAAAGCTGACGTGGTCCCTATATTTAAGAAAGGTTTAAAATTTGTGCCTGGGAATTATAGACCTGTGAGCTTAACATCTGTGGCTGGGAAAGTATTTGAGGGGTTACTAAGGGATAGTATTCAGGAATTTATTGGGAGGTATAATGTAATTGGCAAAAATCAGCATGGTTTCATGAAACACAGATCATGTCAGACTAACCTAATTACGTTCTATGAGGAAGTAAGTAGAAGTATAGATCAGGGGGTCGCAGTGGATGTGATTTACTTAGATTTTGCCAAAGCTTTCGACACAGTTCCACACAAAAGGTTACTATTTAAATTAAGAAAAAATGGTCTAGATGAAAATACTTGTTCTTGGATAGAAAACTGGATAAAAGATAGGGTACAGAGAGTGGTCATAAATGGTACATTTTCAAGATGGACACCAGTGGTAAGTGGTGTCCCTCAGGGGTCTGTTATAGGACCAATACTATTTCAATTTATTTATAAATGACCTTGAGATAGGCATTGAAAGTCATGTATCAGTGTTTGCAGATGACACAAAGCTAGGAAAAGTAATACAATGTGAGCAGGATGTTACTTCGCTGCAGAGGGATTTAGATAGATTGGGGGACTGGGCACTTAAATGGCAGATGAAATTTAATCTAGATAAATGTAAAGTTATGCACTTTGGAGTGAAGAACACACAAGCAATGTATACCCTAAATGGTACGGAGTTAGGGAATCCAAGCAGGAGAAGGATTTGGGAATAATCATAGACTTCAAACTAAGTAACAATGTGCAATGTCAAACAGCAGCCGCCAAGGCCAGCAAAGTACTGGCATGCATTAAAAGGGGAGTTCACTCACGGGATGAAAACATAATTTTGCCTCTGTATAAATCAATGGTCAGGCCGCACCTTGAATATGCCATGCAATTTTGGGCACCTGTCTTAAAAAAAGATATTATATCGCTAGAAAAAGTGCAGAGACGGGCAACTAAATTAATAAGGGGGATGGAAGGGTTAAGTTATGAGGAAAGACTAACAAGCTTAAACCTGTTTAGTTTAGAGAAAAGGCGCCTTAGAGGGGATCTGATAACCTTATATATATATATACGGGGCCATTATCAACCATTGTCTGATAACCTATTCATTAACAGGACTATACATAGGACAAGGGGTCATCCATTTAGACTGGAAGAAAGAAAATTTAGCTTAAAGCATAGGAAGGGTTATTTTACGGTGAGAACAATAAAGCTGTGGAATTCTCTGCCTGTTGAGGTGGTTGGGTCAGAGTCTGTACAGACTTTTAAAAAACGACTGGATGACTTCCTGCAGACACAGAATATTAAGGGTTATAATATTTAATATGTGGGTAAAAGCTTCTTGATCCAAGGAGAAATCTGACTGCCATTCTGGGGTCAAGAAGGAATTTTTTCCCAGTATGTTGCATATTGGCAAGCATTCAGACTGGGTTTTTTGCCTTCTTTTGGATCAACAGCAGTAGGTTATGTGGGAGAGGCTGAACCCGTGGACGCATGTCTTTTTTCAGCCTATATAACTATGTAACTATGTAACTATGTACTGCAGCCCACGCTGACGGGGATCGTTAAACGGCTTCTCCCAGAACTGCCCCCGGTAAAGTTACTTTTTGACCGAGTACACAGGACCCTGGGCCCCAGAAGGGACAAGACAGCACCGCCTCGAGATGTTGTCGCAAGATTCCATTACTATCCTACCAAGGAGGCCCTGCTGAAAGCCACAAGAGATCAGAATGTGGACTATGAGGGTACCCCCCTCTCTTTCTACCAGGATTTATCTCCCGCCACTCTGTCGCGCCGCAGGGAATGGAGGGATGTCACGAGCCTGCTGCGTCAAAAAGGCATCCGTTACGCATGGGGATTCCCATTTAAGATCATAGTTACGAAAAATAATCGCACTCATGCGTTCTCTCATCTACACCAAGCCAAATCCTTGTTACGGCTATTAGATCTTCCAGTGCCACCGGAGATAGCGGAGCTAGAGCCTCAACCACCGCTACCCCGCCTGGACCAGGACTGGTCTACAGTTGTGGACTGACCGGGACTGACGGGGTCCTCTAAGTCCTCTGCGACCTCGTATGAGGAGTTGTTTTTTTCCCCCTGGGTTCATTCCCAGGCGGCCGTGGGCTCCTCCACTCCTGGTGCCCCGCTCGGACGAGCGTATCAAGGCCCTAATGGATGCGATGCTCTCTGGTCAGGTTATATTTCGGTGCATTGCAGGTTGTTTATAGATGTTTTTTCTCTTATCCAGCTATGTAGGAAATGTTTGTTTGTTTTTGTTTTATTAACACTAAATGTGCTTCTATTCACTGTTCGGCAGGGGGTTGGGGCCCCATCTGTGCAGTTTTCCCTCTGCGCAGGATGGGGGTCGGTTTCCTCCCTTCTGTTTCTCCTTCCCACCAGATGCCTCCCCTCCGGTTTCCCCGTTCGGTTGGCGCTCTTTTCTACCCCCGTGACTGCCCATCATGGGGTCTGCTGTCCACTTTCTTTCTTCCTCTCTCTATTTCACATCTTTCTCTTCTCTTCCGTACCCTCTTTAGGACAGGCTCTCCCATAAATATTGGTGGGGCTGCTCTGAGGTCGAGGAGGGGGGTGGGGGGCCCTATATCGGCACTGCACGACTCTATACCACGATGGCCACCGTGAATGTTTTATCCTTAAATGTTAAGGGCCTAAACTCTCCCCGCAAGCGACGTCTTCTCTTCCGGGAGTTGAAGCGCAAATCTATTGACATAGCAATGATTCAAGAAACTAGAATATCCAGGACTGCGGCATTCCGCCTTTCTGACCCGGCATATTCTAGGGTTTTCCTCTCCTGTGCCATTCCTAAAAGGAATGGGGTCGCGATTCTAATACGGAACTCGTGCCCATTTACGGTCACGAGCTCTCATATGGATGATGTGGGATGTTGCGTGGTGGTGACAGGCACGGCATATGGACAGGATTATACATTTATCTCACTATATGGTCCAAATGTTTCAGACACGGCATTTTGGTCTTCCGCGCAATCCTTCATATCGTCCCACGCAAGGGGTCACGTCCTAATGGGGGGAGATTTCAATGCGGCCCTGTGTCCGCCCCTGGACAGGTCGGGCCAACACGGTGTTCGGACCTCACACACCCCTTCCACGCAGGATAGACAATTTCACAATTTCATTCAACAATTGGGTTATATAGATGTGTGGAGGGTCCACCACCCTTCAGTCAAGGAATACACGTTCTACTCCCCAGTGCATGACACATACTCCAGGATCGACTGTATTTTGACGTCCCCCTCATGCCTCCCCGCGGTTAAGTCATCCTCTATTTGTTCTATCACATGGTCAGACCATGCAGATGTCACTGTGCAACTTCAGCCTTTCGCACCTTTAACGGGACGAAAGTGGCGCTTAGACCCCTTCTTATTGGACAAACTAGAGGTACGTAAATCGGTAGCAGACACCTTACAGGAATACTTCCAAATAAATGACACACCTGACATCTCCCCCCAGATGCTCTGGGCCGCCCACAAAGCGGTAATCAGGGGTAAACTCTTAAGCCTAGCGTCCCATTATAAAAAGCAGAAACTGGCTGACATCCAAGACCTTCAGCACCGTCTGAGGGACCAGGAATTGGCCCATAAGGCCGCTCCTTCAAAGGAAGGATACACCGCTTTGTCGCAAACTAGAATGGACCTAAACCACCTGTTTCTGGAGGATGTGGGGAGGTCACTTCTTTGGTCTAAGCAGAGATACTACGAACGATCGAATAAATCTGACACCCCTTTGGCGCGCTTACTTAGACCCCGACCGCGCGGGCTGACGATGCCTCCAATACTGGACGACACTGGCGACCCACTGACTTCGCCAAATAAGGTTAGAGATGCTTTCACCCAATTTTTCAAATCCATCTACAACCATTCTCCCTCCTCTCCTGACCCGACCTTGTGGGACAGGATTGAGGACTACCTAGATAGAGCCTCATTACCCTCTCTTAACGAAACACAAGCAGATAGCCTAGCTGCCCCAATTACGGAGGAGGAGATAGTGACGGCCTTAGGGTTGATGAAACCCCATAAGGCTCCCGGACCTGACGGCTTTACATACCATTACTACAAGTCGTTCCCCAATACTCTAATCCCGCACCTTCTTAAGATGTTCAATACTTTAATGGAGGGAGGCCTTTTACCGCAGGAAGCCCTTTTAGCCTCTATAATTGTTCTGCCCAAGCCGGGAAAAGACCCTCACCTCCTAGGGAACTACTGCCCCATCTCCCTTATCAATACCGACCTTAAATTATTTGCAAAAGTTCTTTCGCTCAGACTAGACCCATTCCTACATGCACTTATACACCCGGACCAAGTGGGCTTCATGCCCCATAGACAGGCGTATGAGAACACCCGAAGGGCAGCTACATTAGTATGGAGGGTAAGGGAGACACAAACGCCGGCCATGTTCCTGTCCCTAGATGCGGAAAAGGCGTTTGACAGGGCAGAATGGCCTTTTCTCTTTTCCCTGTTACGACATATGGGACTGCCGGATGCCTTTGTCGCAGCGATTGGGGCTTTGTACTCTTGCCCCTCGGCACAGATTTCGCTCCCTGGAGCGGACCCGGTGCCATTCGCGGTATCTAACGGCACCTGACAGGGTTGCCCCCTCTCCCCATCCCTATTTGCGCTATACTTAGAACCCCTCCTCCAACACATTAGAGCTCACCGGCTGATTAGTGGGGTAGCAGTGAGGGATGAAATGTATAAGGTCTCGGCGTATGCGGACGATATTCTTCTATCCATAACTCAACCCCTCATCTCCCTTCCCTGTCTGTTTGAGATCCTGGATGAGTTTGCACATATTTCAGGGTACAGGGTGAATATTTCGAAATCAGAAGCCTTCACGATCCATGTCCCTCAGGATACTATTGACTCTTTGTGCTCTGCCTTTCCTGTCGCTATCTCTCCCTCCTCCATCAAATATCTAGGCATCGTGTTAACTAATGACCCTCACACTCTTTACGAATCTAACTATGATAAACTAAGGGCACAACTGAAAACTGACCTAGAATCGTGGGATAAGTATGTGATTTCTTGGGTGGGTCGTGTCAACTGCATCAAAATGAACGTTCTACCAAGGTTACTATATTTTTTCCAGGCGCTCCCGGTGGCACTGAAATCGGAGGATATCACGGACTTACAACGCGCCATTGACTCATTTATCTGGAGGGGCAAACGTCATAGAGTTGCCAGAGCCACACTGTACAGACCTAGGGAGGTGGGAGGATTGGGCTTGCCATGTCTTTTTTCATATTACTACGCTGCACAACTAGCCCAAATTGTGGCCTGGCACTCCCCGCCTTCTTCTCGTCGATGGGTGGATTTAGAGAGAGATCTTATGTACCCGGATTCCCCTGACATGTGGATGTGGCTTCCCAGGACTCAGAGGCCCTTACTACACACCATATGCCCTGCTATCGTGAATTCTCTCAACTAATGGGACAGGTTGGCGACAAAATGCGATCTCACAACGTTTCCATCTCCACTTACGCCGATTATGCGGAATCGCGAATACCCACCTGGACTCACCTACACCTCCCCCTCGGGATGGATGGGATCCACTATATCACGGATATGCCATCTCTATATCAAGGGTAAAGTGCTCCAGCCCGTGGATCTCACACCTTCAGTTCAGTCCAGATTAGCACACCCTTTGCCGTATCTTCAATTGAAGGCCTTTGCAACTCGACCACATATAAAAATGGCGGCGCTGACTGCTCAGTCTTTTTTTGAACGCCTTTGCATGCGGGGATCTCCTCAGAAGGGTCTGATTTCTACACTATACCGCCAACTTACTGCCCTAATGGACTGGAAGGAACTCTGCTATATTCAAGCCTGGGAGAGGGACCTTGTAGAACACCTAGAGGCTGAGGACTGGGTCGATATTTGGGAAGCTATGAGGAGTGTCACCGTGTGTACCTCTCATCAGGAACAACTTATCAAGACGATCTTCCGTTGGTACACCACGCCTGTTCAGATCTCACACATGTCCTCGGCTACACCGGATCTCTGCTGGAGGGGCTGTGGTCAAAAGGGGACATATATTCATATGTGGTGGTCGTGTCCCGAGGTTGGAAGATTTTGGGATGCTACACATACCTTGATACAAGCCGTACTCCCGGGTGCTACTTTGATGGACCCTTGGGCCTACCTTCTCTCTAGACCTTTCCCGGAACTGACCAGGCAGGAAAATAAATTGATCGCCAAAATTACGCTTGCAGCTCGCAGAGTTTTAGCGGAACACTGGAACTCACCGACACTCCCTTCTTTCCAGAAAATCTATTAAAAAATGAGGGACATTCAACTGATGGATGAGTTGACAGCTATATCTAATCACACTCTACCAAATTACTACAAAACCTGGACTCCCTGGCTGGCTCAGATGGGATCGGGTTAGGCGGGGGTGGGGATGGAGTCGGGGATACTTTCCAGACGTGGGGGACGCAGCAGAGACAATAATATGATGTTGATTTAATATTTTCATGCATCGCTTATGTCATATCTCATGGAAGTGCCAGTTCTTTTTCTTATCTTCTTCCTTATCTCTTTAATCTTTCCTCTTTTTTCTTTTCCTCTCTGGGTCTGGGCAACCCTTTTTTCGTCTTTTTTTTTTCTCCTTTCCTTTCTCTCTTTTTTATCTTTCTCACCCACACACCTTTTAAAAGTAGGAATATTTATGTTTGTATTCACAATTACTTGTTTTATGGAAATAAAAATTACATTTAAAAAAAATAAATATCCAGGATGATAACAAATACATCATGGCTATCAAATGTATAAACATACATCTCAACATTAGGGAACACTGAAGAAAATGCCCCATGAGACCATGTATGTTTTGGTGAATATTTTGACGTTGTTTATTTTAAAGGGACTCTACCACTAACATAAACTGTTACTAGATTACTTGTGCAATAAAAAAAACACATTATAAAAAAAATAAAATAATGGTACTCAAGAAGTTGCATGATGACATCGGGCATATAGAAGTGGAGAATGTGCTTCACCTTGCTCGTAAATGGATATACTGGCCCTCTATGTTTGAGACTGAACAGTATGTAATAATAAATGTGCCCATTTAAAACAAAAAAACATTCAAATGTTCATATGAGAGCAACTGTGAGTTCTCTTACCTTTTGTGCACCTTTTGCGCTTGTGAGTGTGGACTATTTAAATCTGGAACCAAGTAAGGGTGGTTTTCAATACATTCCTGTGCTTGTAGATAACTTCACCCCTTTTGCTCAGGCATATTCAATGGCAAACCACTCTGGTAATATCACAGCAGAAAAGCTCATTCAAGACTTCATTCCTAAATCTAGGTTTCTTTATCCATAATCAAGGATGCGAGTTTGAAAATACCTTGTTTCGAAGACTGCAGCAACAGACAAGGAAGCTCTCTCAAGAACTACTTCATGTCATCCATAAGATAACCCAGTGGAAAGAGTAGAGTGGATAGTTTTTCAAATATTGAGAAAGCTAGCAAAATTCCAGAAGAATAAATGGAAAGACCATTTACCTCACATTGTGCCCACATGCCACTGCACTAGGCACGAAGCACTGGGCATTCATCATTTTTCCCTCTTGCATGGCTGTTTACCACAATTACCTCTGGTAAAACACTGGCAGTACAGCTTCAACCACCCAGTGGCAGTATGCCATGGTCTGCGCAATTGTTCTGCTAATGTTGTAAACTAAAAAACTAATTTGTTATGCCTGACATAAACCTAGTACAAAATCAGAGTAAAGCAGCAACACGTCTTCTCCAGTTACCGTTACATCCTTTTGGAGATACGGTCTCCAGTACTGCACACAATACTCCAGGTGAGGTTTCACCATTTCTCTGTACAACGGCATGAGTACATCCCTCCTTCTACTGTTAATACCTCTCCCTACACAACCATGCATTCTGCTAGCTTTTCCTGCTGATCTATTACATGGTCTACTTACTCTTAGATCCTATATCTCTATCTAATAACCCCTAAACACATTTCCTCAGATGTTGAGGTTAGGACTGTATCAAGTATTCTCCCGAGCTGCCCCCTTTCTATGGAACTCGCCCCTCGCAACATCAGACTCTCATCTCCCCAGTCCTTCAAGAAGTCTCTGAAAACATTACTTTAGAAAAGCCTATCAGCTCACTCCATAAAGACCCATGGTTCATTTCCTGCTCCATCTTCCCACACAGCCCACATGCGTCCCAATACTTCATGCACTCTACTCACCCTCACCTAGTGCGTCACCCCTCTCTTCTTACAATGTAAGCTCTCGAGCAGGGTCCTCTCTACTACTGTTATGTGTGTAATGTGTATGCATATTTGTTGTTCTGTCCCATTGTACGTCGCTATGGAACTTGATGGCGCTTTATAAAATGCTTGTAACGGTATTCTATAACAGCCCATGGGTTTTTGCACCCCAGGTGCATTATCTTGCACTTCCACATTAAAATGTTATTTCTGACCATTTTTTTCAGTTACCTAAAATTAAATCCTTTATCTGATCCCTCCAGGAACATCAACCCTGTTGCAAATCTTGGTGTCATCAGCAAAAAGACACACTTCACCATTGATACTTTCTGCAATATCATTAATAAAAATATTAAAGCTGGCCGTCCACATGGGTCCGTATTCATGCGATGGTGCAATCATCCGATATAGTCTGAAGTCCTCAGACCGAACTCACAACTTGCAGGTGAATCAGACCTCATTCACAGCCTCCGACTTCCAACAGACAACTTCAGACGATTTTTTACGATAACAGACTAGCGATCTTTCCCATGGGATTTATCGGACGATTGTACAAGTTACATGAAAAAGATGAATTGTATAGTTAAACCGCCATTCCGCAGCAGGGAAATTGCCCCATAGAGAAGTGATTTAGTACAACAGCCCATAGGATTCAATGCAAAAAAACATTCTTTATTTTATTCAACCGTTTATTTTTTTCAACCGCAGCAAAAAGCCTTTTTAGTTACCGATTTTTTTATTTTTTTTTAGAATTTTCCTTTGGCGAAATGTTTTCAAAAAGTTGCATCGGAACCATCCACAAGACCTAGGCTTCCCCCTCGCCGAATGCAGCTTTTTTTCTTCCTTCAGGCTGGCTGCGTTCGGCGTTGCTGTCCTTGGAGCTGAAACCTATTTCAGCACCTGAGACAGGGAGGTTTATCCCTCCCTCCCCAACCTTCGGCAAGGTTTTTTATTTTTTCTTCTTTGGCTGCGCTCAATGGGGCTGAAACACTCTTCTCTTTCATATTTCTCGCACCCTAATTTTTTATCCCCCTTTCACCTTTACCATATGACAATCAGCTCCTATCCTGGCCCTTCACTCTTGCCACAGTCTGAGAGAGCTTACAATAATATGGCTTGGCCTAGTTATATTTCATAACCCTCATGACTCTGATTCAGACCCCCTACTTTTTACTCTGGATTGCAGCCTGAATGCAGAATTTCTCATGTCTGCCCCTTTTTTTGTTTCTATTTTTTTCTATTTCTGGCACCCCATTTGGTACAGGAACCATTCCAAGAGCTCCTCCATCCAGTTCCTAAATTTACTACAGTTAATTCGTTAATCTAGAAGAGGATGGAGATGGATTGGGCAGGTCATCAAAAAAAGAGCATGGGGACATCAGCAGAACTGCACTTCATTGGACATCAGAAGGAAAATGCAAGAGAGGAAGACGACCACAGTGCACTTGGCGTTGAATGACAGAGAACTCAAGACTAAGAATCACATGTGGGGTACCATACAAAAGCTGGGCCAGAAAAAACAAGAGTGGCGAACCTTTGTTGCTGCTCTACATGCCAATAGGCATAATGGGCAATAAGTAAGTAACTAGTTAATCTTTAGAGTTCTTGTTATTCTAGTTCAAGCTCTTCAGGTTTCACCTGCTAGTGCAGGGCTGGATTTATAACTAGGCGGAGTAGGCATGTGCCTACAGGTGCCTGCCACAAGGGGGCACCTTGATCTGTATAAAAAAAATATATATCTCCTTTTAAACTATCTCTGGAGCCCTAAGGGCTAGATGGACATATGAGGTATCATTGGCAAGGTCAGATTTTGACCTTTCCAGCGACACCAAATATAACCAGGTTAGATTTATGAAAAAATAAATAAGATATTATTTTTCTCTCTTTTCCTAATGAACCACTATTATTCAGTTTAAAATTATAAAGTGAACGGCCATGCTGTGCTAACTCACCTTCTCATTTCCCACACTGCCAGCAAGTGTGGAGCTGATGATGCCACGTGTTGTTTCTTCGATAACCTAGACTGTGGCACTGCAGTGAGTAGAGACATGGTGACTTTGGACCACGGCATCTCTGAATTGTACACCGCTGTGTCATAGGGTTAACTCTGGTTAAAGTTTAATCCACACCCCTCTACTCACCTATAATAAAAATCATGTGTGACGGATCGGCCGCCACAGGATTTATTTCGTTTAATTTCATTCTTATTTTGTTATATTTCGTTTACCCTTTATTTATAGGAACTAATTTCCTTTGTTAGATTTAGTGTAAAACTGTTGCTAGACTTCTAATTAATCATGTTTTTCCCCTGCACCAAACTGCTAGTTTATGCTCAGTTATATTGTATGGTTTTAAATGTATTGTCAATTGCTCATTTTTAGTTTTAAACAGACTTATATTTCTTTAGTTAAATGTGGTTTTTTAAAGACACTACCTGCCACTAGTGTCAAATGCTTTCCTTTGTATTGAATGTACAATAGGTTTGAGTAATTTGTGGATTATGCAAAAGTGCTTTCTCTTTGGATATCTGTTATCTGTTTACCTGATCTGAAAGGTTGGGAGTCACATTGTCTCAGCCACCCACTATCTGATTCCCTTTACAATGGGTTATGTAAATCACTGTATGTGGTCACTGTGGGGTCAAGACTTCATCTGCATACAACCAGTGGACCAAAGTGAAGACTGAGAGGACCTGAAAGAAGCCTGCAATGGTCTTGGAACCAACCAATCAGAACTGTTGGGGTGGGCGGGAAGTCTGAATGTGCATGGCTGTATTTTGTATATAAGCACTGTCTGTTCCCATTCTAAATACACTCTGATTGATCTACAACCTATACTGCGTTTCGACGAGTATTTGGGAGGGCATAATCACTGAATCCTTCGCTTCCAGGCCTTCCAGGGACCGCTGCCAATCACTCTCCCACCTTGCTAGCTCGCTACCCGGCTAAGCTCTCCAGCAAGACTCGGCGCCGCAGACGGAGCTACCCCTGCAGGGTAGCTGATCTGTTACATTGGCTGGCAGTGGTGGGATCTCCGAGACCAGACAAGCAGGGGGAAATATAGCCGCTGGCTTGACCCCGGTCTTGGGCACCACAACCGCCGAGAGCCTGGAGCAGCACATCACCTGGGGAGATTCTGAGACCAGCCCAGCAGGGGGAAATACAGCCGCTGGCTTGACCCCGGTCTCAGACACCCGGGGATTCGAGAGATTGCTACACTGTCCTACAGCCGTTCACCCCGTATTGCTCAGCGCTACGACGGCTGGAAGCGAAGGGTCCTCAAGGAACTTCTCAAAGCCAGGGATAAAGCGGTCAGCGGTAAGCCAAAGGCTGCCCTCACCAAGGACCTGATGGAGGACGAACAGGCAAGTCTGGCCCTCCACGAGGACTCAGAATCCACAGAATGGCGCCAGGAGGTATGAGGTACAATGGAAGCTGGCCCTGTTCGGAGTCAACCCCCCGGCGGAGGTGATCGCTATCGTTTTGGCAGGGGTCAATCAGCTCAGAGTGACCGAGTTGCGGTACCAGCTCGGGGAATCTACAGCGTCCCAGGAGATACTCCCTGCAGTCGTGGAAGAGGAGTTCTGGGACCAAGGAATGGAAGCGCCTGACTAGCACAGTGATCCAGGTTTCGGCCAGGAGGTGTTGTGGCATAATGACTCAGCACGGCAGAAGCTCTGGAGGGACGTCCTACAGCTTGAACAGGACTACCTGGAAAAGATTCTTCCTACCTTGGGTGAGAAATACTGGAGACTGTGAGACCTGCGGGTTCCATTCCTAGGAGTGCAACGCCAGGTAGAAAGACTGTCCCAAATGGAGAACCTGATCCAGACGGAGCTATGGCTGGAGGGCGGGTACCAGGCACTGGAATGGTATGCTGCCAACCTGTGTCCAAAGTTGGAGAGGAAAGATCCTACGGAGGGCTATGACTACGGCGGCCCGGGATTAATATTTGACACTCTCCAGGATGACCCCTCCTTTGGCAGTACAGCTAAACTGAGATGGGAAGAGATCCGGGACTTTCGGGAATGTGAGCACCTTGACGACCTCGGGCTGAGCAGTGATCTGGACTGGCTAGCCACTCAAGAGTGGGAGCTGGAGCAGGGATACAGGAGATTGTTTGAGGACGCTCCCCCGCTCGCTCTTACCCCGATGGACATGGCAGAAGAGCTGCAAACAGAACCTGGCGGTGCCAACCTACTTTCAGGATTTTCTGCTGGTTCGGAGCACCAGGGTGAGGAGGCAGTCGGCCCCTCTCCCCAGCTGCAGAATGCATCCCAGGCCTCAACTGCTACAGAGGAGGTGACTATCCTGCAGCCGCAGCGCAGCATGTCATCCGGGGAAAAGACAGAGGACTCAGCAAGTACCGTTCCTGCAGAACCTGCAGCGGAACAGAGTGACGAAGTGCTTCGGACACCTACCAAGGTCAGTGTAAGTGCACCGGTGGATGGGACTGCGGTCTCCACCAACGAGAGCCGTCAGAACAGCTGTCCACTGTGGAAAGAGGAGAACTGGAAGACAATGGGTGAGATTGAGGCCCACCCAGGCAGATGGCCAGAGGGCTCACCAGGAGACCCAGAGTCCCAATGGAGTGCTCCTGCTCAGGGATGGGTTGAGGAGCTAGCGACAATGTCATGGCCAGCCAAGGAAGAGGCTGTGGTCCTTTCCACGGAGCCCAGGAGATGTGGGCCAGTTTGCCCAGATTCACTGCTTGCATCAGCATGTACTTCAGCGCGTGAAGAGGACAATTTATGTACGGGGGAGCGGTTCCCCAACCCAGCAGCAGAGCTGGCATCGGGACAGAGCTCGGCTACCCTCTGCCCCCAGCTGGAGGCTCCACAAACCGGGGAGAATATCGGGTGCCAGACGAGGGAGGGGGAGACTCAGGCCCCCCCGTGCCAATTGCTGGCGTACCCGGCAGGGAACCCCGAACCCCAACCAAACGCTCCTATCCACGTATGGATAGAGGAGCGGGGGACAGCGGACATGCTACGGCCTGCTGTGAATGAGGCTATGGTCCGTTCCATGGTGCCTGAGAAGTGCAGGTCAGCTAGCCCGGGGCCCTGGCTGGTGGCGTCAGGGATCAAGGATAGCCATTCATACATGGGGGAGCGGCCCCCCACTTCAGCGGAAAAACTGTCACCGCGGCAGAGGACCGCTAACCTCTACCCCTGCCCTGCCACCGCAGAACTTGAGGAGAAAGAGGAGAACTACCTTCTCACCAAGGAGCCCCAGGGAGTGACAATCCACTCCTCTCCTGAACTACAGACCAAGCTCTTGGCCTCTACTGCTACGCAGGAGGCAGAGAGCCTACAACTCCAGCACAGCATGCCATCTGGGCCGGAGAAAGCATCAGACTGGGCAAGTACAGTTCATCAGGAGCTATCAGCAGAACGCAGTGCCTGTGATGGTGCGCCGCATTACGAGTTCCAGGGTGGGGAGTCAGTCGGTCTCCTTCCACTACAGCAGTGGCTACCCCAGGTAGAGAGTACTGGCGGTACCTCTCCCCAGCGACAGGTAATAATCCCGGAAGGGGAGATGGCAGGTCTCGCTCCCCAACGTTTTGAGCCCCAGCGTGAGGGTGGAGGTGTCCCCTGTGCCAAGCAACGGCGTGCTGCTGCTCCCGTTCTCCAGGATGTGGGAGACTCCCATTGTGGAATTGTTGATGGTGCTGGGATTTGCAACTGGGTGACACCGAGATGCTGGGCAGACATCCCAGATCCACAACCACTTTTTCTGGAGACACCGGTCACCCCATCTCCCACCCAGCTTCTGACCGAGGCACCAAGAAAGGGTGCTATCGGCCCGTTTTTCCTGCGGCTGACTGTGGCACCGGGAGAAGGTACAGGCGGTATCCCTCCCCAGCGGGTCATGGCCCCAGGAAATGGTGCCAGCAAGGCTGCACACCAGCGAGGGGCTAGGAGACCAGGAGGAGAAGAAGCCCTCAATGTCCCACCCGGGCCAGTTGTTTCCCCATGGCAGGGTACCAGCCCCGGGTGTCTGTATGGTCCGTCGAACACCGGTCCAGACCAAGGAGGCAGCTGGAAAAGCCTGGGGGCCAGCCCCCTCCCTACGGACTATGGACCTAAAGACTATCGGGGGTTGGCAAAGCATTGCCCCAGCAACCCAAACGTGAGACTTTTTAAAGACACTTGCACCTGGACATCCCCAGGCGGACCCATAGAGGGTCTCACCGGGTCTGCCATCATGGGACTGGGGGAGCTATGTGACAGATCGGCCGCCACAGGATTTATTTAGTTTAATTTCATTCTTATTTTGTTATATTTCGTTTACCCTTTATTTATAGGAACTAATTTCCTTTGTTAGATTTAGTGTAAAACTGTTGCTAGACTTCTAATTAATCATGTTTTTCCCCTGCACCATCCTGCTAGTTTATGCTCAGTTATATTGTGTGGTTTTAAATGTATTGTCAATTGCTCATTTTTAGTTTTAAATAGACTTATATTTCTTTAGTTAAATGTGTTTTTTTAAAGACACTACCTGCCACTAGTGTCAAATGCTTTCCTTTGTATAGAATGTACAATAGTAATTTGAGTAATTTGTGGATTATGCAAAAGTGCTTTCTCTTTGGATATCTGTTATCTGTTTACCTGTTCTGAAAGGTTGGGAGTCACATTGTCTCAGCCACCCACTATCTGATTCCCTTTACAATGGGTTATGTAAATCACTGTATGTGGTCACTGTGGGGTCAAGACTTCATCTGCATACAACCAGTGGACCAAAGTGAAGACTGAGAGGACCTGAAAGAAGCCTGCAATGGTCTTGGAACCAACCAATCAGAACTGTTGGGGTGGGCGGGAAGTCTGAATGTGCATGGCTGTATTTTGTATATAAGCACTGTCTGTTCCACACTCTGATTGATCTACAACCTATACTGCGTCTCAACGAGTATTTGGGAGGGCATTATCACTGAATCCTTCGCTTCCAGACCATCCAGGGACCGCTGCCAATCACTCTCCCACCTTGCAAGCTCGCTACCCGGCTAAGCTCCCCTGCAGGGTAGCTGATCTGTTACATCATGCAAACCCTTTTATCAGGGCTTGCATGTTGGTTTCTCAGGTCCATACTTAAAGCATACACTCCAGTCTCATATTTGCCTTCAAGATGTTCCCTCCTTTCATTTCTGGTGGATTACTCTTGCCAATCCAATTTTTTTTTTTTTAGAAAGTATTTTACCAGGAAGGATACATTGAGATTTCACTCATTTTCAAGTATGTCCTGGGTGGCGAGTATGTACCGTTAGGTGTCTTGCCCAAGGACACTTACTGGATCCATACATTCCACTACTACATCACTCAGCTGTCCGGATAGCTACTGCCTCTGGAATTAAGGCTCGTCTCAGACGAGCGCACTGCAGAGTGGAAGGAACGTCCGTGAGAGCGGACATTCCTTCTACTCTCTGCTGCCGTTGAGTGCGCTCAGCTGTCTAGCTTTCTCAGCTGTCTAGCTTTGTCTAGCTGTCTAGCTGTCAGCTTTCTAGCGCATCAACAGAGAGATTCGCTACACGGACACTTGCTGCGTGCGCAGTTAGTGTGCATGCACAAACGTGTGACCGGCCCCGTCGCTGCATCACACGGCTGCGACGGGCACCGGTGAGTGCGGGCGCACTAGGTGCGCTTGTCTGACACGAGCCTAAAGGAATCAACTGATCCTGCTTTCTCCCTGTAACATTACCTGTTCAGCCATTCAGAATACACTGCTACTGCTGATCATAAACATTGTTGGGATCACATCAACTACTCCAGCCATTAGAAGGAATATCTTCTTCCTCAGAGTTTAAATCCTCCTTCACTGCTCCATGTAAAGATCTCCTATATACGAGTAAGAGACTATATCCACCTTGTTTCTTTATATCTACTGCATGCTGCAACACCTCTGCCCTCCAGAGGTAATCTTTACAATAATTCTTGGTGATGGAACGGAGAATAAAAGTGAACTGATTTAATTACTGAACACGGTGCCCTTTTATCTACAGTCGAGTTCCTACTCGAAGTCTTACAAACGCACAAGGTTAATTGAGGTGTCTTTGGAAAGGTCAGAGTCTGGTCTTTACAATGATACCAAACATGTATCGTGTGGAAAAATAGTAAATTGAAAATGTATATTTTTCTCTTTTCTATGGCAGAGGCAGCATAATCTTTTACATATAAAACAAACAATCCCATGGCACTAACTCAACTAAGGCAACAGATTCTGCCCCTTCTTTTGATTCATGTACCATGTAAATTTCTATTTTGACTATTCTGATTTCTGGCATTCTTTGATTTCTGGCTTGTATGAGAACATCCCTTGTTGCTGACCTTTGCATGTATGACAATCTCCTCTGGCTTATGACCTTTGCTTTTCCCTGGACTTTGCATTCTGTATTTATTTATCTTGTAGGTAGTTTACTACTGGCCATTTCATGAACTAGCAGTGTATGTTGTGGTTTGTACTATGTGTAACGATACAGGAGTCGCGACGTGCATTCACCGATTACATAACTATCAGGGTTTATTCAGAGAGAATCGAAAAGTCACCGCACGTTCGGTGACTTTTCATTCTCTTCAATTCGGTTCGATTTGGCGGTCCCATTTTGGCGACCCTGCGGTGTATTCAGCAAGCACCACAGGGTCCCCGAATTGCAGGGAAAATTTGCCGCAAACCTGCCGAAAACCCGGCGAAGGCACACCGAAAATCCGCAAAAACATCTGGGTTAACCCCGCCAAACACGCCGGAGAAACCCGAATAGGAGCCGATCAGAGCGCAGAGCAGCCGCCGGAAAAAGCTGACACTGCAGACGAATGGAGTGAGAAACAAAAAAAAAACAGTTTGCTTGAATGTTTGAAAAGTGAAACGCTGTTTGCAAAGAGACTACTGAGCGAAAAGATCTGAAATTTACATATGAGGTCCAAAGAATGATAATAAAAAGAGCTGTTACAGAAAAAAGAAGAAAAGTTTACAAAAATTTGAAAAATAAAAAAAAAAAAAATCGGAAAAACACTTAAAAGATCCTAAACAAAAATCTATAAATAAAGAGACGTTTTACTGCAGAATATTATAATCAACGGTTTATTAGATATTGAATTAAAACGGGAATATTTTTAACATTGAAGCCTATGGGATACGCCTGAATAAATCTGCCGCAGGAAGCCACCGAATGGCAGGGCAATTCGGCTTTTTTCACTGCTGGTTTTTGCTCTCTGAATAGCCGAAGCATTGCTTCTCTATGTGGATTCACTGCCCTCGAACAGGCACCGTATGTGCAGGCAATTCGCCAGGATTTGGCAAATTGCCTGCTCTCTGAATAGCCGAATGGCCAAGAACCATTCGGATCTCTTTGAATAACCCTGTATAAATAGTTGTGAGTAAAGAGGCTGGAGAAAGACTTAGGGCCCTATTACATTTTCTGCGCAATTGCGTTCGCACAGTGCAATTTTTTTTGTGCACGAAAAAAAACGATCGCGCTAAAATTTACGTGGTATTTCGATCTGAGCGCATTTTTTCGTCCATCAAAAATGTTCGTGCACAAATACGATGCGTAAAGCCGTTCGCAAATGAACGTTGCGTGCAGGAATCGGTGGGCAGACTGTTTTGTCACGGGATTTGTCACGGGAATCAGCCAACATCAATCACCCATTTCCAATAAAATATTTACAAACTAAAAAAAATTAACAACAACCACCAGCCAAAAAAAGAAAAAATTTACAATGACACAAGTTATAAATTTTAATGTTTGGGTATGTGTAGAATGTGTAACTGTACTGTGCTGTATTTTTTTTTCGTGCTGGTGTATTTCGTTTAGCCCAGAACGATCACATTTACAGTTACCACCTGCTTTTCAAAGACGTTACGAAAATGCGTGCAAACTTTTGTTGTGCGAAGATTGTAATACCATCCGCGTACCAGGGCACAAACGCATTTGCGCTCACAATGTTAAGTATAGGACGCACGCAGTACAGTACGCTCGTGCAGCGTTCGCGCAGGTTCACCCGCGGTAGACGTTAACGTGCATTTTTTGTGCGGACATTGTAATACGACGTTCAGCGCAAAGGGTTTTGCCCCTCGCGTTAATGCATTTTTGTGCACGCGTTAACGTTTGCGCGAAGAATGTAATAGAGCCCTATAGGTGTATATCTTAAACTGAAAGCACAGACTAGCCATTCCATCCAGAAAGTCTTCCTGAGCATACGTACAAGTGTTGTAACGCTGTATTCTAGTAGACATTTATTAAAGCTTTTATGCATTTGTTTCACAATACTGTAAAAGCTCATGGTAACAGAGCATGGCATTACAAATTACACAAATGTATTCACTTTGGATAGTTAATTGACATGGATGTGTTTTTTTTTTTTACTTTTAATACATGTATCTATCAACTATGGTTTTCTGCTGACAAACGATGTACAAACTGATACCTGTGCTGCATGGCATTAGCACATGCAGCAAACTATAGGGTATAGGTTAAGGTATATTTTGCACACTTTTATGCAATGAAACAAGATATGTGTTAAAAGAAAAAAAAAACTGATGGAAAAACTCCTAAAACCGGCTAAGAGAAAAGCAGTTAAGATTCCAAATCCGTTACAATTTTCTGTAACCTTACTACTGCAATTATTAAAAAAGTGCCACAAAATCTAGATCATTTTTGAACGGTATGAAAAGTTATATTAAGTGCCTGAGGAAAGTTTAGTGAAACATTTTTGCTTAAACAATCCATACTGCGCTCATAGACAATAGATTGTAACAAAAAATAGTAATTTTGAGCAGTGATCTAAAAGGGATAGATTTGTCATTATAAACCAGATGAATAAAGATTTCCTGAGGATTTGGAAATGTGCAAAACTTTGATCCATGATTTTTCTTTATAAATATTCCAAATGTATTTTACAATGCACAACTTTAACAGCATAGTAACATGTGAATATTAGTGAACAAAGCCAAAAGGAAATAAGATACTTTAAGAATAGCCACAAGGCTCATATGATTCACATTCGTCTCATACCTAAAACATCTAGATCTGTATTCCAACCATGGTGTAAACTTCAGCAGAGCTGTTGTCAAGTTAGTAACTCCATAGACTACAATAGCTCTGGTAAGTGTTAAACCAGGTTTGGAATAGGGACCCTAATCTTTGCATTATTGTTTTGACTTCTTGACGTCTAATCTATGGGCCTTAGAGATTTTCCAACTAGGAGGGGAAGGGTTTAGACTAACCTTGTGGTCTGCAAATGTTAAGTATCAGGAAACTTACTCCAGCAGTTAGTCTGAGAACATACTCTATATTGCCAAAAGTATTCGCTCACCCATCCATATGCGAGTCAAGGCAGGTGAGCGAATACTTTTGGCAATATAGTGTATGTGTTGAAAACATTGAGCACATCTGACCAAAAAGTCATTTTGAGATTTCAGCTTACATTGTCCTTAGAAACTTTCATGAAAATGCAGCCTGCTTCATAATTTGATGGTCAATTGATCATCTTTACAAGTGATTTATACTATTGTGTCAGTTTTAAGCAGAGACAATATAAAAGGCGGAAACATAGTTGATGTTATCTATTTCAAGAGCCAAAAAATTGCTTACAAAATCATTGAAATTCAGACAGAACAGTAAAGAATGCAAAAAAAACAAAAAACAACATTCTATATATTACATGCAGCCCACAAACCATAAAGAATCCACATTTCCCTTTGTATTGATCTCTTTTTAAGCCTGGTGTAAATTTAAGCAGAGCTGTTGTAAACTTCCCAGATCCATTAAAGTCGATGGAGATCGTAAATTTACAACAGGATTTGAATACCGGCAGTATTCTTTTACCATATGCCAAAGACAGCTGGTATCATATTGAAGGCCACAGCTATTTTGTACCTGGAATTAACTAAAACTCTCCAAGAATAGAAATATTAGAACCCCCACCTCTCCCAAGGTAGCCATTATAAATCTGCACAATTCCAGTGTTTGGGTAAAGGAACAAAGGGAGGCAGTGCATGAGATGGCTTTCAAAAAAAAAAAAAAAAATGGTGTCTAGTTCCAAGATACATGTTGAGGAACGTTGCATTTGTGTTTATATGTTCTTCTAACAAATAACATTGTCTTTTGAATTGTAGTGCGAGTCACACTTTGTTTGCACTTATTAATTCACACAGTTGGGTGATGTAGTATGAGCCATTGCTTTTCTTTTTTTATTTTGACATTCTTTTCTACTATTACACTACTGGCAGCAAACTGTAGTACTAGTATATAGATAAGTATAACTATGCTTTACTGTCAAAAGCTGTTTAGTTTTGTAGAATGCTGTAATAGATATGACGACTAACAATGGCACGGTTAGAACAGTGTATATTTTGAAAAGATCTCGTGTGCTGAATTTGTGCAGTTTGCTGGGTTTTTGTGTATCTGTATTACCAGTAGGTCTTTGTGACTCCACATTGTTGGAGCATGAAAAGAATGTACATATATATCAAAAATAAGAAAGCACCGATCATGTTATCTCTCCCAGAGACCGCAAGACTGTAAAATGCATGGTGTAAGGCATATTTGTGCATCCAGCAACATATGTCCATATGAATATTATTTTCTCCGCTCACACATACCACTCCTTCTTGGAAATGAAGGAACCATCATTTTGGGGTACTAAGTTGTCTGGCAGATCTTCAGGTTCATATTGGAATGGAAGAGTTCTGTCCTCAACATAACCTCGTCGCTCTCCCTCTTCCACAGTAAAGTATGGACGCTTTGAATCATCTTCATATTTTGAGCCTAATTTGCGTCCATCTTCTTCATCCTCATCATCATAGCTAATGCTACCCACTGGTCCTGGCTTCTTTTCATCTTCAGAATCCTCTGGGTACTGTAGGCTCTGAGCCATTGGTGGGTGTTGTGCCATCCCTGGTTTGCTGTATCCATTTCCATATACATGTTTCTTTGTGTTGTAATCTCCCTTGAAGGTATGATGCCTTCTTCGCAGCACCACAAAAAGGATAACTGATACTATCACGACAAGCAGGATAACACCAACTACACCGCCAATTATTGCTGCTGAAAACATGGATGGCACATCCCGAAACTGTTGCTCTGGAGGAGTTGGGGTGAAAGGGAATTCTGGGTAGGAAAAGACAAGGAGAGGGACAAATATCAGGCATTGGCTACATGCTACTCCCTAGAGCAGAGACGCAAACTGACCTAGTGCAAGGAAATTTTTAACCCCCTTTTCTCTGCATATTTCATCGGCATAAATCAAAACATTTTTGTTAGGCTTAAGGTTACAGTTCTGAAAACTGCAATCAACAAGTATGTTACATTGTTAAAATCCCTCTCACACTCGCTACTGAAATAAACATGTTACTGTCAACTTCACTGTTGTTAAGGTTGCAAAACAAGAGTGTTTAACATTATGAGCAAGTACTTTTGTGGGAAGGAAGTTGTGTCCCATCTTGTGATATTTTGTAATTGTAATTAACAACTTAACTACCACACCACACAATGATTGCATATTTTGTACTATGGTTGAACAATTAAAACTAGAAAAATATAAAGTCTTCTATAAGTTGCTTTAACGACTAGGCATATTTGTGTTTATGTATTTTAATTATTCGGTCTCCATTATTGCGTCCCTGCTTGGGTAGGATAGGCAGGATAGGAAAGAAAAGGAAAAAATAAGGACTGAGGGAAATTAGGAGAGGGCATAATGGGTACATTCAAGATCTTGAGATCTGTTGCCAATAATAAGTCATCTGTACGTTTATAAACACCATATTATACTTTTCAGAAAAATCAAGCACAAATACTAGTTGTGACTGCAGTTTAAAGAAAGAATGAGAAAGCAAGCAGATATTCATAACAAAAAATATGAAACAAGCTCCTCACAGTCAGCAATCAGGATGCTCGATTAATCAAGTTAAAGTGTTCAGAAGTATCAAAACAGGAAAGGAGGATCACCAATAAAGTAAGCAATGGAAATGATTATGCCCATGAAAAAAAAATAATGAAAAAACACTCAAACCAAAATTAAAATTTTATGTCAGGCTCCTAAATTTTGGATTATTCTACACCAAATATAAATATACGAAAAAATGAGACAGACGCGAAAAATGTGTAGTGCTCACATTATTTTTCTTATTGTCGAGATAAATGTATATTTGTCAAGCCCTGATCACATTTACCTCAATGTGTTCATGTGTATTTTATCTAAATGATAATCAATCACACACTAACATTTGGTGCACGTTATACATGCTTCACAGTTTTTCACAATTAAATACCTTCTTTGTTGACCAGATCGTTTGTTTTTTTTCCTTCTTCTAAGGTCATTTCCCCTAAAAGGAGTAATTTGCTTTACTCAAGGAAACAGTGCTACAAATAAACCCTGTTTAAACAACTTTTTGTAAAGCAATCTAAACTGTTTTGTTGAGCAACAAGTGTGAAATATTGATGCAAGATCATTATTTTGCTGGATTGTTCTGTTAGACGTAAAGCAATTGAAATCTTGCAGCAATTTAATACGCTATGTTCTCTGACCAGTATTTTGAACCTGATTCATGCACCTGGATCACTGCAGTCAGCACAGTAAAATGTATAGAGAGAAGGAGAGATTAACAAAATGCTCCTTTGCGGGCTCCCATCTCTGAAAGTCTACCACTCCATACAGAAAGGCTGCAGATACAGTTTCTTTTCTAAAGGTCTTTTTGTGTTACATGTGCTGGCTTGAATCTGCTCAATTGTACATGGGTTGAGCCATGTTTTGCCTCCTGTGCTTTCATTTCCTGAAGCCGATGATGGATCTAATCCCAAGGGCATGGAGAAATTGTATAGTATTGTTCTGTACAATTACATAGGTGTGCAGTGCTTATGACACAACTGTGTAGGCAGCACTTATTAATAAGTGATACTGAGCCCAAAGGCTAACAGAGAATAATTTCTCGAAACAAAAAGAGCAAAAAACCCAAAATACAGCTTTAATTTAGTATGGAAATAAATACATACACGCACAGAGTATCAAACTCTACAAATCTAGGTTTTCCGTGACTCACATAGTTCCAGCATTCAACATTATGGGATTGCGGAGAATATTTTCTTCAGTTAAACAAAATGTTCTTTTTTAGGCCGTGGTCAGACGAACGTTTTTCAGAGCTGGAAGGAATGTCAGTGAGAGTGGATGTTCCTTCCACTCTGACGCCTATCTGGCCACCTCGCTGAGTGCAGTTAGTGCGCTCGGTGCTGCAAGGCTCGAATTCCCCTATGGAGGATCGCGCTTTGCAGCCCCGAATGCGTGTTGTAGCGCTTCGACTGGGAGGCTTTCAAAACGTCTGCAGCACGCACGCTGTAGCACGTGCAATTCGTGCGTCGCTACAGTGTGTGGCCAGCCCAGTCGAAGCGTCACAATGCTGCGATGGGCGCCAGGAGGCACGTCCTTACAGGTGCACATAGTACGCTTGTATGATCCCAGCCTTAATAGGATTCGTTCAAGATTGTATATAAAATGTCATGTCTAGGGTTGTAGCCCAACTGCTGTATTTTTTGTTAAAAAATTTACAAAATTAAAGATGAATTTATTCAGCTGATCACACAATGATTCTCAACATTTATTATGCAACTGATTTAATTCAGAAAGGGCATGGTGAGGATGGAGTCACGTTTTTAATCGAATGTGATAATGGGTTTCACATTGGTGTGCACTATTTAGAATGTATAGGGGAAAAATGTATCCTAACTTGTTCTGCTTCCATAATGGACTATAATGGTTTCTGCATGCAGGTTTTATTGTTTTCCCTGCAAACAATATACAGAAAAAAATGCTGTCCATTTTTTTTTGCATCATGATGAAAATGCCAGTTATGATCAAGAAGCGAGAAAATATGGAGAGAATGACCTTCAGATATGAGTAGCGATGGGGGAGAGCAATGTATGATTTAAGGTGACCGAGTAAATCCCCTTTGACCATACTTAGATCTACTTAAATATTTGTCTAACATTTTTTGTAGTCATTACTTTTGCATCTATATTTTGCAAAATTACATGCCAATATATTGCTACTTGTTGTATACTCCTCCTCTCACAATGCAATACTTCCAAATGATAAGTGTGAGAGTAATCCATTCTGTGTTGTATATATTACTATTAAATGAACCATCTTTTTTTACCTTGTCCAGTAAACAGCATCTTCATCTGCTTTTCCAGATAAATACAGTGCCCTCCACTAATATAGACATCCTTGGTAAACATGAGCAACGGTGGCTGTGAAATTGTATCTTTATTGTTTGTCCTTTTGTTTAAAAATACACAAAAATACTATGCTCTCATTGATAAAGAATTGAAAACGCAAGACAGGTTTATCCAAATAGTGAATCTTCGTTAATTATATGTTTGACACAATTATTTTATTAAATACTTTGTGCTACTTCCCTTTGCAGCTCTCTGTCTTTGCCTATAATTTTTTTTTTTTTTTTAGAAAGGATTGTACCAGGAAGGATACATTGAGATTTCTCTCGTTTTCAAGTATGTCCTGGGTGGCGAGTATGTACCATTAGGTGTCTTGCCCAAGGACACTTACTGCAGAGGTGCTCGTCGGGATCGAACCCATGACTCCACAGGCTCTCCCCACGCAGAGCAGTGATGTTACCTCTACTCCACCCAGCTCTCTGTCTTTGCCTATAATGCCTGAGGAGTTTGGAGAATACGTGGCAAGATCAAGTCTCCTTACAGATATTGTATAGGGTTCAATTCAGGGGACTGGGGTGTCCATGTCATGTCCTTGATATTGTGGTCAATAAACCATTTTTGTGTTTATTTTGATGTTTACCTGTATTTTGGATCACTGTCCTGTTGGAAAATCCAATCATGGCTCATTTTAAGTTTTTTCTTTTTTGCAGAGGCACTTAGGTGTTCATTTAATACTGTTGATATCTGATCGAGTCCATGACACCATGCATCCTAACAAAATGTCCAGGTCCTCTGCACAAAAATGCCCCAAAACATTGAAGAGCCACTAACATGAACAGTGCGTATCATGTATTTTTCCGTATGGCTGTGTCAATCACACCTTTGGTGTTTATTGGGAAAAAAAACAATCTATTTTGGTCTCCTCTGACCATAGAACCCAATTCCATTTGGATTTCCAGTAGTGTCTGGAAAACTGCAGATGCTTGAGTTTGTGTATAGAAAAGAGTAGTCAGACTTTTCTTTAAACCCTTCCAAGCACCTTGTGAATGATGTAGGCGACGTTGGACTGTAGTTTGGAAGATTTTATGACCCAAAGGCACAACTAACTTCCCCAATTCTCCAGCTGTGATCCTTCGATATTTTATGGCCGCTCTTCAATGTTTAAGACAATACAAGCACATGTTCTCGTACAGGTAGATTCATAATATTTCCATTTGACCAACTATATTCCTTGGTCTTGCCCACAGTGGTGTATAACTAAATTAATCTGGCCTATATGTTACCTCAGTTATACCGCTGTGAAACAGGAAGTCATGGTTAAACAATTTCCTGTTTCTAGTTACCCAGGTGTACTAAAATATGTGAAATATCAATGGGAGTATATTTCAAATAGATTTTTCTCATTGAAATCATATGGCTGCCAATAACAGTATTCTACAAATATCTAACAATTATTCATTTTGGATAAACCTATGTTGGGTTTGCAATGGTTGGATATCCATGACCACAGACTATTGTATTTAAAAAAAATGTCAAAAGGATAAACAATGAAGGCAGTCATTCACAGCCTTCTTCGTTCGTATTTACCATGTGTACCGATATTAGTGGAGTGTGCTGTACATGTCTAGTTCTACTAAGGTATTCTACCCGATCTTGCAATAGAAACAGCCAAACCTTACCATAGAGAAAACCTTAGAGTCTGCCCAACTTCATTTTACAAGAAACACAATCACAGCGAAGACAAAGCGTTATAGAAATGGAATACATTTATACGACTCACAAACATATCATCTATCTAATCATAGCTGCTGTTGTGTGTGTGTCCTCTGTAGATGTTCTGCAGGTTGCGTGAGTCTTACCAACCCAGTCTAAAGTATGAATTGAAAAGCCCATTTTTAATGAGAATTCTTCCCCTGCTGTTTGATTTACATGGAAACATGATCTCTGTCCTATGTACTTTCCCAAAGCACAGTGTTTATCCATCCTGTAATCTTCCCTTTTCCCCTGAGTGACATGTAGGTATGATATCCCTGCAAACTCTCAAGGATGCTCCTTCCTGCGCCTTCCAATTACTTACAGGTGTGATATCCTAAATCTGCTTCTGCCACACACACTAACTGCATCAATTTATATCAAATATGTTACATATGTTTATCCCAACATTCCCCCAGTTCAGTAAGATCCATAAAAGATCTTATTTCACCTAGAAACATCTAGTAACCCAAGACACAGCACAGAGAATAAATACAGAAATCACATTTTATATATCCCAACACTACTCTATACTGATAAAAGAGCCTGTCAACTCCTTGGTTTTTAAATTTATTTCCAGAGGGGGATTATGGATAATTTCTGCATAAATATTAAAAACCAAGATTATTTTGTAAACATATTTATACCTGAAAATTGGAGACTAAGAAATTTAACTAATTCTTACCTGTTACATTCACTTCCACCTGGCCTGTATGGTTTCCAATTGTATTCACTGCCTCACAAATGTAGGTTCCTGCTAGGCTATAGGTTACAGGACCCCGGAATATTAGTGTACCATTGTTCACCTCTGCTGTATCAGGAAGGGATCCATTTGCCCTGCAAGAAAAAGGACCACATGTAAGTAGCCATACTCTTAAAATTGGACCTGTAAGGACCTATTGGCTACCATATCATAGTACCAATAAATATACAGATGCAACTATATGTTCGAGCAGAGATAAACTCAATAGGGCCATGCTATGAAAACTGCATTAAGTTACAGTAAACAGGTGATCAAGGGATGTATGATTAACAGTTTCCTGGAACAGTGGACATCTGTGAGAGTGACAGTGACATAAAGTTTAAGGCTAATTCTATCAGGACATTACATTCCCTTATCTCACCAAACATTGATCTTCTAGAGGATCGAGAAGTGTTCATTTCTCTACTAAATGTTCCTCTGATATGCTGTTTAACCCCTTAACCCTGCATTTCACTGCTGTGTGCTCAGCTCATTTTTACCCCTTTCGCTCATCATGTTTAAACGCGATTTGAAGCCACATTTTATTAAATGACCCAGACATATTAGATATCGTTCTTTCCGGCAGACTCTGCAGATTCATAATATATCATTTTTATATGTATACGTCATGTCCTGCCTATATGTTATGACAAAAAATGCAATAAAAATTGAATTTTTAATCATCTGCAGTGTGTAAAGTGGGGTGCGTTTGTACAAAAATTAGAAATGGGGACTTGATACATTTTGTGGGAGGAATTACGTGATTTTTCCCATAGAAAAAAATCATTAGTGCAGCATCATTGTTCACATTATAATTGTAATGTGAACAATATTGCTGCATTAATAAAAATGATGATGTTCGTCCATCGTATTCGATGAGGACCTTGACATCTAGTAGGTTGTGGGTTGTCCACGGTGTGTCCGCAGATGGCTGATGAGTCCTATTCGAGCACGAAATGTTCTGCCACACGTCAAGCAGACATGTGTGGGTACCCCTGTTGCAACATTTGCAGTTCTGACTTTGCGAAGTGCTCGCTTCTCTTGTGCTGTGGTTGCTCTTCTGTCCTCACATATCTGGCAGCCTAATTAATAAATGAATTAATAAAAATAACACAAACAAAAATGCATGTTTTTATTTTTTATTTTTATACTTTATACCTAGTCATGTTGGGTATCATTCGAAAGGCCATGCTCATGCCTTTCGATTCACACCCTCCATGACCCCCTAGCTGCCACGGTTCTGGAGATATCGGGGTTCAAATGAACCCCCTATCTCCACCAGGGGATTCCGGGCAGCTAGGGGTTCCCCGGCTATCTGACGTCATCACGCTATGCGTGAGGACGTCAGGCAGTGAGGGGGGACCCGGGGGTGGAGCTGCCATCCAAGATGGCGGCCCCCACCGGAGCTAGGCTGCACTTCGGCGCCGCAAGGCATCTCTATACACAGCCTCACAGCAGCTCTATACACAGCCTCACAGCATCTCTATACACAACCTCCCAGCATCTCTATACACAGCATCTCTATACACAGCCTCACAGCATCTCTATACACAGCCTCACAGCATCTCTATACACAACACCATCAGCATCTCTATACACAGCATCTCTATACACAACCCCATCAGCATCTCTAAACACAACCTCACAGCATCTCTATACACAACCCCATTAGCATCTCTAAACACAGCATCTCTATACACAGCCTCACAGCATCTCTATACACAACCTCACAGAATCTCTATACATAACCCCATCAGCATCTCTATACACTGCCCCATCAGCATCTCTATACACAGCATCTCTATACACAACCTCACAATCTCTATACACAACCCCATCAGCATCGCTATACACAACCTCACAGCATCTCTATACACTGCCCCATCAGCATCTCTATACACAGCATCTCTATACACAACCTCACAGCATCTCTATACACAACCCCATCAGCATCTCTATACACGGCATCTCTATACACAGCCTCACAGCATCTCTATACACAACCTCACAGCATCTCTATACACAGCCCCATCAGCATCTCTATACACAACCTCACAGCATCTCTATACACAGCCCCATCAGCATCTCTATACATAGCCTCACAGCATCTATATACACAACCTCACAGCATCTCTATACAGAGCCCCATCAGCATCTCTATACACAACCTCACAGCATCTCTATACACAACCTCACAGCATCTCTATACACAGCCTCACAGCATCTCTATACACAGCCTCACAGCATCTCTATACACAACCCCATCAGCATCTCTATACACAGCCTCACAGCATCTCTGTGAACCCTCAAATGAACCCCCTATCTCCACCAGGGGATTCCGGGCAGCTAGGGGTTCCCTGGCTATCTGAAATCATCACTCTATGTGTGAGGATGTCAGGCAGTGAGGGGGGACCCAGGGGTAGAGCTGCCATCCAAGATGGCGGTCCCCACCGGAGCTAGGCCGCACTTCGGCGCCGCAAGGCATCTCTATACACAGCCCCATCAGCATCTCTATACACAGCCTCACAGCATCTCTATACACAACCTCACAGCATCTCTATACACAGCAACACAGCATCTCTATACACAGCCTCACAGCATCTCTATACACAACCCCATCAGCATCTCTATACACAGCATCTCTATACATAACCCCATCAGCATCTCTGTACACAGCCTCACAGCATCACTATACACAACCTCACAGCATCTCTATACACAGCCTCACAGCATCTCTGTGAACCCTCAAATGAACCCCCTATCTCCACCAGGGGATTCCGGGCAGCTAGGGGTTCCCCGGCTATCTGACGTCATCACGCTATGCATGAGGACGTCAGGCAGTGAGGGGGGACCCGGGAGTGGAGCCGCGATCCAAGATGGCAGCCCCCACCGGAGCTAGGTCGCACTTCGGTGCCGCAAGGCATTAGTAATGGCTGATCGCTGTCTGAGGGGGCGGGGCCTGGTGTGGTCACGAGGAGCCATCGGGTTTAAAGCAGGGCGCGAGTATCTGCTCGTCGCCCTGACGTGGAGTAAAGTTCCCGCATCGCCTGCTGTGTTTATTCCTACTGATTGATTACCCAGTTGCCGACCTGCTTGTACGAGGACCCTGTATTACGTTTCTGACCCGGCTATTCCTTGTGACGATTCTCTTGCCGATTCCCTTGGTGTTTTATCTAGCGGTTCTGTGTTTATATTTATGTTTAACCACATGTTTGCTGTTTGGGGTTCTGCCCGCCACATTGGCAAACTCATCTCTCGCCCATGGTCTCTGTTGAAACAATCTTGTTCGAGTCCTAATCACAAGGCAGCCGATTGTGAGTCTGCCAACTTGTGAGACCTAATCATTGCCCCAGTGATCTGTTGTATGCACTTGCTGGTTACAGCAATAACCTCCCTGGCAGTTATCCCGAGTGTGTATCGGAGTTAAATTTCACCGCGGAGAGCGGTAACCCCGAGACACACTCTGCCTGTATACATTACCTCTCCGTGCGCTCCCTCAATGATCTCTGCAGTCTCCTCTGGCGATCGCAGCGTTTTACTTCCTGGATTCCTTCTCGCGAGGAGGAAACCCGGAAGTAATGAGGTCACAGTCGCCGGAGGAGGCAGCTGGGGACATCGAGGAAGCGCAGGGAGAGGTGATGTATCCAGCGGCATCCCGAGTGTTGCTTGGGGTTACCGCTTCCAACATAGGAAGTTAAGCCCGAGCCGCACTCGGGATGCCGCTGGGGGGGGGGGGCAAAAAGAAAAAAACAATTGACCGTTTTCAGCAAAGAATTTTCTGAATAAATAGACCGCCAGGGAGGTTACCACCAAGTTCATTGATTTTGTGACTGCCCTGCAGCCTGCACAAGATTACGCCTATCTTGTACCTAGTCATGCTCATGTTTCCAGGCAATGTATCTATATGAATAACATTTTTGAGCTTACACTAAGCAATCTCTTGGTCTCGAAACCGATTGAGCTTAAGTGGTATTTAGGATTTTGTACTACCTCCCTGGCTTGGTATATCAGGTCTTACAGTCCTCCTTGCTTTGAGATTTTGTACCAGACTAGGGATGCACCGATACCGATACTAGTATCGGTATCGGTGCCGATACTGCCGTTTGCACGAGTACTTGGCACACCTACAAATGGCCCGATACACCCCCCCCCCGATACCGGAAGCCAGCGCTGGGCCGGCTTGCCGGTATCTGCGGGGCTGGGGAAGCTGGCCGCGTGCATGAAAAGCACTCGGTCAGCGTTCCCCTCCGGTGGGCCAAGATACTCACCCTACGGAAGGTCCGGTTGCACGACTGTGATGCGTTCACGCGGCCGCCGGGCACCTCTGTGATGCTGCCTCTCGGCTGGAGGCAGCGTCACACAAGTACCCGGCGGCCGCGTGATCGCGTCACAGCCGTGCGACCGGACCCTCCGAAGGGTGAGTATCGCGGCCTGTCGGAGGGGAACACTGGCCGAGTGCTTTTCATGCACGCGGCCAACTTCCCCAGCGTTCGGTCTGTGAGAGCTGGGGGCATATCCATGAGAGCTGGGGCATATCCATGAGAGCTGGGGACAATATCCATGAGAGCTGGGGGCAATATCCATGAGAGCTGGGGGCATTATCCCTGAGAGCTGGGGGCATATCCATGAGAGCGGGGGCATATCCATGAGTGCTGGGGGCATATCCATGAGAGCTGGGGGCAATATCCATGAGAGCTGGGGGCATTATCCATGAGAGCTGGGGGCAATCGCCATGTGAGCTGGGGGCAATTTCATATCCATGTGAGCTATGGGCAATATAATATCCATGTGAGCTGGGGCAATATAATATCCATGTGAGCTGGGAACAATATAATATCCATGTGAGCTGGGGGCAATCTCCATGTGAGCTGGGGGCAATCTCCATGTGAGCTGGGGCCAATCTCCATGTGAGCTGGGGGCAAGCTACATATCCATGTGAGCTGGGGCAAGCTACATATCCATGTGAGCTGGAGGCAAGCTACATGTGAGCTGGGGGAAAGCTACATGTGAGGTGGGGCATTCTGTATATATATCTCGGGGGTATATACATGTGAGCTGGGGGCATTTTTATATGAGGTCTGTTCTTATTGGAAAGTGATCACATGATATAAAATAAAAGTATCAGTACTCGGTATAGGTGAGTACTTGAAAAAAGTATCAGTACTTGGTATAGGGGAGTACTTGAAAAAAAGTATCGGTACTCGTACTCAGTCTTAAAAAAGTGGTATTGGTGCATCCCTATACCAGACGAATCTGTCCATTAAGATCCCAACAACGCTACACCAGGGTGAGCACCATGGCACCTGTAACATCAGGGCCTAACATGGATCAGACAGATTTATCTGTACTCATGTCTAGACTGTGTGATATTATTACCAAACAGGAGGAACAGGACCATCGCATGGACCAGTTCACTCAGGCTTTGGGCCTACTCATGAATCAGTCCAGTAAAGCCTCACTGCCTCCTTCCCCTGTGATTAACATGACCTCTCAGGCAGTCTCTGTTCCCTCTATGATAGCTGCTGAAGTATCTCATGTGAGTTTGAAAACGCCTGTTTCAATGGGAATTCAGGTTCTTGCAGAGGGTTTAGAACTCAAATCAATATCATGTTTGAACTGAAACCAGGGATGTGCCCCACAGACAGAGCCAAGGTGGGTTACGTTATCAACCACCTAACTGAGAAAGCTCTGCTCTGGGCGACTCCTCTATGGGAATTAAAGAAATCAGTAGTGTATAATCATGCAGAATTTATGAAGGAACTGAGGCGTACTTTTGATCCTTCTAGGCGGGCAACTGGAGCAGCCAGGACACTGTGGCGTATAACCCAGGGCAACCGCTGAGTTGCAGACTACGCTATAGAATATAAAACTGTGGGTGCTGAATTGCAATGGCCTAATGTTGCGCTTACTACGGCGTTTCTTGAAGGAATATCTGATACTACCCGAGGAGCTAGACGACCTGATTAACTAATGCATAGCCCTCGACGATCAAATATGTGACAGGAGGTCTGGCCGTAGTAAGCCTCACAAACCTTCCCATGGTACCTCTTCTACTCCTAGGTTGGTTCGAAATATCTCCCCTCCTAGGCCTGTATCAGCTGAACCACAGCCTATGCAGTTAGGCCGTTCTAGCATCTCAGGGGAGGAAAGACAGTATTACCTCAGAGAAGGCCTGTGTTTCTATTGTGCAGACAGGAGACATTTCCGTTTGGAATGTCCCAAATGACCTAAGAGGTCTATGGTGTCGGGAAACGAGCAAGCCTAGAATCCCCTACAGGTTCTAGGTACTACTGTATCGTCTCCATTTCAAGTAAGAAAGAGCGAAAAAGAAAGTCTCGGGTTGTAGTACCTGTGTCAATTGCTTGGGAGAACATCAAGCATGACACAGAGGCATTGATTGATTCTGGGTCTGCAGGAAATTTCCTGGATTCTGGGTTTGCTGCTATTCACCAAGTGCCCTTGGTGGAGAGAGAAGTACCCCTTCTCATTGAGAGTATTGATGGCAGGAAATTACTGAGACCCCATGTTACACATGATATGGTCCCTGTCGCTTTTTGCACTGGTGTCCTGCACAAGGAAAAAATTCAGTTTCAGATAATAGAATCAGCCACGGTGCCTATTGTTTTAGGCTATCCATGGTTAGCTAAACATAACCCAGTTGTGAACTGGATTGCAGGGGAGTTGGATTCCTGGGGATCTAAGTGTTGGTCCAGGTGTCTGGGTATGAGTGCTGTGGTGAGTAGTCTGAATGTGGCCACAGCTTCTCCACTATCCACAGAGGTACCCAAGTGGTATAGCGACCTTAAGGAGGTTTTTGATAAAGGAAAACCTGAGATTTTACCTCCTCACAGACCTCATGATTGTGCTATAGACCTGTTGCCAGGTACCATGTCTCCTAGGGGACATGTCTACCCACTCTCTCAAAAGGAGAATTATATTATGGAGGAATATATACGGCAAAACCTGGCTCGTGGGTTCATTCGTCATTCCTCCTCTCCTGCGGGAGCTGGGTTTTTCTTTGTATCGAAAAAGGAAGGGGATTTGACTATAGAGGGTTAAACAGAATCACTATACGTAATGCCTAACCCTATTCCTTTGATAGCCGAATTATTTGACTGCTTAAAAGGTGCCAGAATCTATACGAAGTTGGACCTGCGAGGTGCTTATAATTTGGTATGGGTGAAGAAAGACCATGAATGGAAGACTGCTTTCAATACAAGTGGTCATTATGAATACCTGGTCATGCCATTTGACTTGTGTAATGCGCCAGCAGTCTTCCAAGACTTTATCAATGATGTCCGAGGGATTTTTTGCAAGTCTTTGTTATAGTCTATTTGGACGATATTTTGATTTATTCCAGTGATGTTGAAACACACCATGTCCATGTGCGTACAGTATTGCAGAGGTTGCTGGACAACAAACTGTACTGCAAGTTAGAAAAATGCTTGTTTGATATCACTTCAGTCCATTTTTGGGTTACATTATCACGCCAGAGGGCTTTGAAATGTACCCTCAGAAATTGTCAGCCATCAAGGAATGGCCACTACTCCAAGGGTTAAAAGCCATACAAAGATTCCTTGGTTTCACTAACTACTATAGGAGATTCATCAAAGGTTTCTCCACTGTGGTGTCTCCCATCACGGCCATGACCAAGAAAGGTGCTCAGAATTAAGTCTGGAGTGACCAAGCCATGCAGGCATTCGAGTCACTGAAAAAGGCATTCATCACGACACCTATCCTGCGACATCCAGAGCCAGGTTTGCCATTTCAGTTAGAAGTGGATGTATCAGAGATAGGAATAGGTGCAGTCGTGTCTCAGAGAGAGAGTCCTGAGGGACCATTACATCCTTGTGGGGTTTTCTCCAGGAAAATGACACCTGCAGAGAAAAATTATGACATTGGGACCAGAGAGTTACTGGCAGTCATAGCAGCCCTCAAAGAATGGCGCTATTTGTTGGAAGGTACCAAAGACCCGGTGATTATAATCACGGCTCACAAGAATCTTACATACATGGGAGCTACAAAATATCTGAATGCTAGACAGGCAAGGTGGTCCTTGTTCCTGTCCAGCTTTAATTTCTTGGAACCTGGACGATAGGTCAACAAGAATACCAAAGCTGATGCTCTGTCCAGACAGTTTGAGTCATATGAACAACACACGTTCAACCAAAGTCCCATCATTTTGCAAGAGAGGATCTTTGGTACTGCTATGCTTACTGTTTCTTCTCCATTGTTGGAAAGAATTCAGGCTGTCCAGGGGTACCGCTCCAACAGAAAGACCTCCTGGTACACTCTTTGTGCCTGAGGAGGAGAGAACACCAATTATGATGATCTACCATGATTCCAAACCCTACGGGCACATGGGTATAACTAAAACCCTAGCTACGCTTGAAAAACAGTTCTGGTGGGCAGCTATAAGAAGGGATATAAAAGACTATATAGCCACTTTCGAAGTGTGCTATAGAAGCAAGAATCCCAGGTCCTTACCTATCGGTCTATTGCAGCCGTTACCAGTACCTGAAAGACCATGGTCCCACCTCTCAATGGACTTTATTACCGACTTAGAAATAAGGTGGGGTATACCTTGAATGGGCGCTGCTCATGTTTGATTTATTCGTCAATAAGTCCTGTAAGTGTTCTTAGAGATTTATATTTTCTTGTTTGCATATATAAACTGGGTGATGTGCAATTAACATAAGGAGTATTAACAATTACATACAGTGTTATTATGCTCGGATATACATATAATAATGTTATAAGAGTAGTTCCTTGTAAAGTATATGCGTCAAGATGTTAATAGGATATATCAACAATATTATATTGCCACCTTGTGGCCAGAGTGATCCATCTGTAGTGATGCAATATTTAAAAGTTAATTGAGGTCAAATTGTTGCTGCCACCTGGTGGCATAGATGGTGGGCATCAATGTATTTAATGAGAAAAGTCTATTCCTTGTCCTATGCAGCCACCTTGTGGCTAAAGTTTGGTACAGGAATATTCAGGGATATTTCAATGTTCAGTTTTTCTTCTTCTTGTCGGTAGCAGGATAAAACCTCAAATGCAAGGTGACAGAGAAGCAGAGAAACACAGTCAGGGTTATCCAAAGAGATTCGAAAAGTCACTGCACGTTCGGTGACTTTTCGTTCTCTTCAATTTGGTTCCTTTTGCCGATCCCATTTCGATGACCCTGCGGTGTATTCAGCAAACACCACAGGGTCCCCGAATTGCAGGGAAAAGCTGCCGTAAACCTACCGAAAACTAACCGCAAAACCCGGCGAATGCAGGCTGAAAAGCCACAAAAACATCTGGATAAACCCGTCGAAAAGCCCGAACAGGAGCCGAACACACAGAGCCGAAGCAGCTGAGACCGCAGACAGAGGGAGGTGAATAAAGTAGCAAAACCGTTTGTATGAATGTGAAATTGAAACACTGTTTGCAAAGAAACTACTGAGTGAAAATGTCTGCAATTTGCACAGGAGGTCCAGGGAATGATAATAAAAAGGGCTGTATTAAAAAAAATAAGTAAACTGAAAAAAAAAAAAAAAAATTGGACTTTTAAAAAAAAAAAGTTCAGAAAAATGCTTAAAGTACCTAAAAAATCTATAAATAAAGAAACTCTTTACTGCAGAATTTTATAATCAACGGTTTATTAGATATTGAATTAAAACGGGAATATTTTTAACATTGAAGCCTATGGGATTCTCCTGAATAAATTTGCCGCATGAAACCACCGAATGGTAGGGCATTAGGGGAACCTTTCACTGCTGGTTTGTGGTCTCTGAATAGCCGAAGCATTGCTTCTCTATGGGGATTTCACTGCCCTCGAACAGGCACCAAACAGGCACCGTATGTGCAGGCAATTCGCCAGGATTTGGCGAATTGCCTGCTCTCTGGATAGCCGAATGGCCAGGAAGGGCAACCAAACCCTGATTTTCAGCGTTCAGTTCCCTCTCGGCAGCCATTCGGATCTCTTTGAATAACCCTGATAGTGTTTTACCGTAGTATTCTTCACCTTAAATAAAAGGACAAAAAATTGCCAACTCACGTGGATTTGAGCCGGTATTGAAACCACGCTCACTCTTTTTTGCGTCCCTAGCCAGTATAGGCGGCCAGGAATCCTTCTTTCCCTCCATCTCCTTGTTCCTTCCTTACCGCAGACTTTCTTACTCTGCTGGGCTGGAGTCCTCACGATGTCAGCGCTGGAGTCTGCCCTGTAGGTAGGCTGTGCTGGGCTTGGAAAAAAACAGGATGCAGTGGTATTTGGGAAAAATGTATTTAATGATAAAATTGGGTGAATAAATAAACAACAGAGGTTGCTAGAAGGGGTTAACAAAATAATAAATAAAATCAATTGGTGAGGAATGGATCCAGGATGCGTTTCGCCAACTTGTATGGCCTCCTCAGCTGGATAGTTCCTCTCTCTTCTTGTCCTGCTTTTATGGACTGTCCGGTAGTTAGAATTTTCTTTCGTTTTCGGCGCGTTGGTCCTGCGCATGCGCTTTGGGATGAAATTGCGGTCTCGTGCTCTGTTGGATCACGTGGTTGTTGACTGCCAATCGGTGTTTAGGTTTCAATTTCTCTGCATTACTGGTGCTGGATTGGGTCAGAAAGGTTCTGTGTGCATCCTTTTGAGTGTCTTACGGTCTAAATCGATCGCAGAGTGATTGGTGGACTAAGCAATTCTTTGGTCACTATTGCAGTATGTGATTCAAAAGGTGCAACATGAAGAGTGGTCATGGTGGGGTGCATAATTCCAATAAATGCTAGTTATGGCATCGCATTGTGATTAATGCAGAAAAAGAGACAGTTGTAATTTTCTGGTATATTTCTTATGCTGGTGCATTGGGTCATATGGGTGTTTTTATAATGGGGGAGGGGTGAAACATATCTCTTTTTAATATTGGGGATGAGACTTGAGTTGAATATTGACACACGGGGTATTGGTGGATATTTATACCCGAATGTGTTGATGGTCTATATTTAGTGGGGGAGTAGTAATTAATCTACAGGGTAGGAGATAGATAATCGTAGGTTATAGATATTCTGTTCTTATACAGAGATAACTTGTTTGATGTATTGGAACGGCTCCTGCGTCCGATAAGGGTTATATGGGTTGAAGGTCGTAGCCAGATGTGATTTTTTTTGTTGTTTAATCTTCAGTTCTTTTAAATGTAGCTTTCATGAATGTGACTTATATAGTCTTCAATGGAGTACTTGGAAGGTTGCTTGTGTATACAGTTGTTGGTGAGGGTAATCGTGTTGTTCTTTTTAGATATGGAGTTGTGAGCATCGGTGGCAGAACGATTGTTTTAGGATATAAATTGGGTACTGATGGCCTAATTAACGGGGTAAAAGTTGGAGCCTGATTATAGGGGAAGTCATTACCGACTTACTAGTATCCCAGGGTCATACTGTGATCCTTACTGTGGTATATAGGTTCTCAAAAATGGTGCACTTTGTGCCTCTTGCCAAGCTACCATCAGCCAGTGAGCTGGTACCAGTCTTCATCCTGAACATAGACTTCATGGGGTCCCTCTGGGAATAGTATCTGACAGAGGAACCCAGTTCGTGTCTCGATTCTGGAGAGGGTTTTGTGAGAATCTGGGTATTGAATTGAGTTTCTCCTCTGCTTATCACCCTCAGACTAATGGGGCAGCAGAGAGCCAACCAAAACGTTGAGCAATACCTGAGATGTTTCGTCTCTGAAAAACAAGATGAGTGATCAGATCCTTTGCCGTGGGCTGAGGTTGCCCTAAACAACTCAGTGAGACTACAGATCACTCACCTTTCCATACCGTGTATGGATATGATCCACCCATGCTCCCCTCTGCATTTCAGGGAACTGAGTTGCCTGCCTTGAATGAACAATTGGACTCCCTAAAGGGGACATGGGAGAAGGTGAAAGAAATTATGGAGGCCAATATCAAAAAACAAAAGCAGATGAATGAAGGAGTCCTGCCCCCGTGTATACGGTAGGGGGAAAAGTTTGTCTGTCTACTAGGAACAGCAAGCTTCTAGTACCCTCTATGAAAATGGCCCCCAGATTTATCGGTCCTTACAAAGTTTTACGCAGAGTTAATCCAGTATCATATGCTTTGGCTCTACCCCATATCTACGCATCCATAATGTATTCCATGTTAGCCTCCTTAAACCCTATACCTGCAATAGGTACATGAGAGTCACTGTTCCTCTTCCACCTATTCAGTCCCAGGGTGAGGAGGAGTACGAGGTCCGTGTCATCTTGAAGTCCCGTGTGGTCAGGGGTGGTCTCCAATACCCTGTGGATTGGGAGGGTTATGGTCCTGAGGATAGGTCTTGGCTGCCAGCCAGCAAAATCCTTGCACCTCGTCTGGTTCACCAAATCCATGCGGCCCATCCTTCTGCGCCTGGGGGTCATCCTGAGGCCGACTGTAGATGGGGGGTTATGTTACGTCCTCAGCCCTCGCAGCGCTGCCTGGGGGGTCTGGGCACCAGGCGGTGTCTTTGGCGGGCCGGCTGCCAGCACTTAGTAATGGCCAATCGGCATCTCAGGGGGTGGGGCCTGGCGTGGTCACGAGGAGCCGCCGGGTTTAAAGCAGGGCGCAAGTTTCTGCTAGTCGCCCCAACGTGGAGTAAAGTTCCCGCATCGCCTGCTGTGTTTATTCTTACTGATTGATTACCCAGTTGCCGACCTGCTTGTTCAAGGACCCTGTATTACGTTTCTGACCCAGCTATTCCTTGTGACGATTCCCTTTGTGTTTTATCTAGTTGTTCTGTGTTTATATTTATGTTTAACCACATGTTTGCTGTTTGGGGTTCTGCCCGCCACCTTGGCAAACTCAGCTCTCGCCCATGGTCTCTGTTGATGAAACAATCTGGTTTGAGTCCCAATCACAAGGCAGCCGATTGTGAGTCTATCTGCCAATTCGTGAGACCTAATCATCGCCCCAGTGATCTCTTGTAGGCACTTGCTGGTTACAGCATTAACACCAAGGTCATTGATTTTGTGACTGCCCTGCAGGCTGCGCAATTCACCTACCACGCTAACTCCTTGTCCAAAACCAAATGTAAATTTGATTACGCCTATCTTGTACCTATCTATGTGAATAATGTTTAGGAGTTTACACCAAGCAATCTCTTTGTCTCGAAACCGATTGAGTTTAAGTGGTATTTAGAATTGTGTACTACCTCCCTTGCTTGGGATATCAGGTCTTACAGTCCTCCTTACTTTGAGATTTTGTACCAGATGAATCTGTCCATTAAGATCCTAACAACGCTACACCAGGGTGAGTGCCATAGCACCCGTAATAGTAGGATGGTGGGAAGTGTGGATGAATTGCAGGAATCATGAAACAAAAATAAACAGGAACCAAATAGTCTGTCTCTTTCAACACACAAGAGCTGTAATGAACCAGCAATGTTGTAGTGTGGGGCAGAGCCCTTTATTTTGTGAGTCATCTGTGTTTGTGATTTAACTGTTGCATTGCTGGATGTGCCGGTTGCTGGATGCAGGTTACAGGGCAGGAACAGTACAGGGAATGTACCACCAGGGGGGGTGTCAGGATGGTTGCAGCCATGGGGCATGACAGTACCCCCCTCTCAATAGTTGCACTCTGTGCGATCAAGGACTGGCAGCAGCTGGGCATCAGCGGCCAGGTTGTAGTGTCCATTCTCCTGATACAGGGTCCCAGACAGGTATGACAAACGTCACCTGTACAGTACAATAGCCTGGTCCTTCAGGCGGCGGATCTGGATGAGCAGGAATGCCACAGCCCCGTAGACTCTTAGAAACGGAGTGGCACAGGTAAGAGGCAGCGTTACCCAAGAATACCGTGCCCACGTAGGCAGAGGGCATCGGGGCAGTAGTTGTGTGTAGACCATCCTGGGCCTCTCCAACCTTGGGTCTAGTAACACTGGTTTAGTAGCAGTTTTTCCTCGCTCATCTGCGGGTCTTCAATATGGACTTCTTGCCGCGGTTGGCATCCAGGGAGTTGTTAATAACAGGGTCAGTGGTAAGGATTGGCATCTTCTCTTCTCCCCCAGGTTCACTTTCATCACTAAAGGAGGAAAAGAGATTAAGACGGGATGTATGGTCCTCTTCTTCCTCATCCTTTTTACCGCAATCCCAATCTGAAAGACTCGTCGCTGTATGAGGAACAGCAGCCACACCATGCCTTAATAGGGGTGTCAGACCCCGCATGTTGACCCGGGGGTCCTTCAGAGACAACGAGGTTCTCTTGATCTGACTCCTTAGAGGGTATATAGCCAAATGGAATAACATCCTGTAGAGGGTCATAACCAGCATCTTCATACCCACAGACGACCGGATCTTGCTGGCTGTGAGTGATGGGAGTAGTCGAGCCTGGAAACTGTATGCACAGAATCTCCATCGGCTCTGGTTCCACAGACACAGAACCACGTTCATAGGATGGACAGGTTCGGGCTCCCTGGGGAAGGGCATGGAGACCTTTACTTCTATATGACTGTCAGACTCATTCTCAGAGCTAGTCTTTGGTGACGCCGTACTTGGGAGTGAGTCTGGGTACAGGAGATTTTCTGGATGCAACTGGTTTCATGGGTACAGGTTTGGGGGGAGGTGGAGGTTTTGGGGACCTCTTGGGCACAGGTGGTTTTCTGGGTGCAGGCTCTCGTGCAGCAGATCTCCTGGGGGCTGGTTTGGGCGCTGCAGGTCTCTCTGAAGCTGGCTGCGAAATGGGGGCTTACTTGGAGACAGTAGTAGGCCTGGGAGACCGAGATTGCTGTAGAGTTCTAAGCACTGGAGCGTCCTTAGAGGTAGTAGCAGGCTTTGAAACGGTGGCATGCTGATTGAAAGCAGCGGTAGGTTTCTGGTGTCTTACTGGGCAGTGTACCAGATAGTGGGTGGGGTCCCCACAGTACAGGCACAGGTTGGCAGTCTGTCTCCTGGCCCGTTCTTTGGGAGACAGGGGATCTCTGTTCCTGCTGGTCGCAGGTACACACTCCTTGGGTGAGGTTGTCTGTAGATTGTGTAGCAAGCTCTCCACCAGTGTAGCAGAGCTTCTCACCATCTCCTGGAGGCAAGGTGGAGTGCAGGGCTGCGGGTTCATTCAATTTTGTCTGGTTCATTCGGTCATGCTCAGGTACCGGGGTGGCACCAGGATGTGGGGGATATGAACCCGTATGCGGTTTCCTGCACAGATGACCACGAGGATAAGGTTTGGAAGGGGATGAAATATGGAAACTGACCGGATGAATTCTGTAGGATGGTGGGAAGCTTGGAATAATTGCAGGAATCAGGAAACAAAAATAAACAGGAACAAAATAGTCTGTCTCTTTCAGCACACAAGAGCTGCACTGAACCAGCAATGTTGTAGTGTGGGGCAGAGCCCTTAATTCTGTGAGTCACGTGTGTTTGTGATTTAACTGTTGCATTGCTGGATGTGCTGGTTGCTGGATGCAGGTTACAGGGCAGGAACAGTACAGGGAATGTACCACCAGGGGGGTGTCAGGATGGTTGCAGCCATGGGGTATGACTTATAATTTCCATGAAAAAGATGAATAGTAGTTAAACCACTGTGACGCGGCAAGGAAATTGCCCCATTGAGAAGTGATTCAGTGCGAAGCCCATAGGACTCAATGTAAGAAAAATATTTAACTTTTTATTCAACGATTTTTTAATCCACAGCAAGGAGCCTTTATTGATTTTTTTATTTATAAATTTTTTGGGGGACTTATCTGGATTTTTTTTTGTGAAATTCTGGGGTCCAATTTTTTTAAAGAATAGGCTCTGCCCCTTCCCCTTGCCGACCAGGAGCCAGGAGCTCATGGAGGATACTTTGGACTTGGCTCTTGGCTGAGGTGGTCAGATGAACTCCAGGTAGAAACAACGTGATGGTGTCTGTGTCTCTTTTCTGCGCGCGTGCAGGTACGTATGGCAGGGATGGCAGAGAGCTGCTTGTAAGTGCAGCGGATCAAACTACATTAGGGAATTGATAGTAGATTAATTTCCAAAACATATGGCGAGTCAGCTAAACAAGGAACCAACAGATTTTTCCTCTGCACAGAAGAAAAAAGGAGAGAAAGCAAAGTGTCATTTTGTCTTTTGCGTTGAGGAAATGTCTGCTTGATAAAAGAACGATTTTGCTCGTTTTGCGTAAGAACGAGATAAGTAATTTTCTGGTGTAGTTTTTGGTGGATCTGAGCTGATTGTACAGAGACTGTATGGTGAGATTGTGACGTGTGTGCTGACCAGTACAGGATATCGTTTTTGTTGTAACTTCTATTTGTGTAACTTTTATGTTTGTAAGAGGTGATTTTGGTGTGTAGAGGCAGAATTTTGTTTTAATGTTTGTACAGGAGAAACTGCATTTAGAGGATTTTTTATACTGTTAGCCTGTAAATCAGAGGAGGTTTTTACTCTGGTTTCGGGGGTGGGGCACAGGGAATAGAGAAACTGTTTTATTTAATTTGGTTTCTCTATTGCTGGATTTTGGAGACACCATCTTGGTCTTCCTTTGTGTGAAAAAAACCATGCTGCTTGGCAGCCATCTTTGACTTCCTTTGTGTGAAAAAAACCATGCGGCTTGGCAGCCATCTTACCTTTGTGTGAAAAACATGTGCTTTGGCAGCCATCTTGGTTAGTTTGGTGCTGCAGGTTTTTTAACAAGGAATTCAGTTTTAGATGGAGCTGATTCACTTTTAGTTTTGGTATCTATGGAAAGCGATTAGTTTGTTTTTGCCTCAAATGTTAGTTTTTGTCCTGAAGTTATTTTTGTCTCTTTTGTAACTTTTCTATGTACGCTTGATTTTGTTTTGAGTGTTCGGTTATGTTATAGCCCAGTGACCAGCCTGATAGGGGAATCATTGTGTGATGGTTAATGATTCTGCTTAACCCCTTCACTGCTGAGCCATTTCACTTCTTAAAAAAAACACATTTTTCTTTTCTGTATTATTATTGTTATTATTTTTTTTCTTTACTTTAAACATGCTCATGTTTGGTATCATTGGAAAGGCCATGCTCTGGCCTTTCTAATGATACCAAATATCACCCTCCTAGCTGAAAACAGTCGGGAGATATCTGGGTTCAAACAAACCCTTATCTCCACCCCTTTCATTAGGAGTCAATGAGGACGTTCCCCACACGTCCTCAGCAGTGAAAGGGTTAATGTTTGTATATCTGTGGCTGTTACACTGAATTGTATCTCTCAGGGTAATTGATTGGTATAGTGAATACGGGTACTACAGTGTAGGAGGGTGGTGTTTTGTAGTTCTGTGCCAAAAGTATTGGGACAACTCAGAGATTGATAGCAGTGTCTTTTTCGTAGTAACCATTGTAGTGTTTGTATTCCTGTACAATGGAAAGCATTTTTAAGGAAGTAGCTAAGGTACAACACACGGCGGCCATTGTTCAAGCTATGCAGGGATCTATTGACCCTTGGTGGGAGGCCAAAAATTGTGTAGCAAACCTGATAGGTAACGGAAAGTTCCGCAAATGGAAAGGAAAGTATGCTCTGATTTTTGCCGCTGGTTGGATAGCTGATAAATTTCAGGAGTCTTGTAGGCTGAAGCTGAGTTTGGAAGGAGAGATGGAAGATTTAAAAGTAGAAATGGATAAATTGAGAGCTCTTGTTGTCCAGCAGGCAGCTGAAGCTAGCACAGAGTATGAATGTACTGTGAGGTCTAATACTGAGCTCTGCAAGGAGAATGAATGTTTGTCTGAAAGCTCGACGCATGCACAGGAGGCTGTAAGGGAATTGTCTGGTCCCGGCAGCAGGACAGAAGCTGAACATTGTGCTGTAACTATGGAGAAGTCTGAGGACTTTGGGTCAGATACTGAAACCGACTCAGGGATGGAGATGGACAATTTGTCTGACCCTGGAGTTGGGAATGTTGGTATACTTCAGGTGAGTCTGTGGTAAAAGTACTCCATTCAGATAGTGATGTGGGATCTAGTCATGCTAGGATGGTTAGTGTTGGGCAGCAAGGCCGATCACCATGTGCCCAGAGAAGGTTTTGTGCAGGGAGACAAGCCATTCGTTGCTTTGCGTGCGGGGGATGTTCACATATTGCCAGGTATTGTGTGGTAACTAATGGCAACAGACAGAGAGATTCTAAGTATCCCAGAACCACAGCTAGAAGTAAAGCGGTTTATTCAGCAAGGTGGGGTAATGGTCCCAGACATGGATCTTTGCAAAGGCATAGAAGCCAGGGACAGCCAAGGTCATGGATCCAGGAAACAGATTTAAAATCCCAATATGAACGGCTGAAATGTGAAAATGTGAAGCTTAGAGAGGAAAGAGATCGCCTCTGGGAATTCAGCAGAGTTCCTAATTTTGGGTTCCAGAAAAGGGGAAATGAAGAAATGTTATTGAGGTCTTTCTAAACTATTTTACTGTTTGTATTTTTGCAGGAAAAAAAGAAAAAAATTGAACTTTTAAAACTTAATTCAAATTGACTTTTTCCTTTCGCTGGAAACCTGTTTAGGGACCTTATTGTAATGTTAAATCCTGTTTCTATGGTAATATAAAGGTGGCCGGGGACTGGACTGTTTCAGGCATTGATGTGTTAATTTAGTCCTATACAATTGTTTGTTCTAAGGGTTTTTTTGTTTTGTTCTTGGTGTTTGCATTGAGTTTTGGTTTTAAGTTAAAAGTTACTTTTTACTGAATCTCAATGTATATAGCAAGACGTCCTGTAACTGAAGTTTTTATAGAGAATGTACTTCAGTTGTGTTTTTTATGTTATTGTTTTGAGTTTTAGAACTTTGCTGCGTTTTGCATAGTATCGCATTACGGTTGGTTTTGCGGTAGAAAAAGAAAGGATTTGGTTTTAAAACTTTCTTTTGATATTTACTACGTCAAAGCGGATTGTGCAAGCGAGAATAACATGCTTTTATTGGTTTAGAGTTGCTTTGCGCAGCAAGTAGGTCATTTCGGTTTTAAGTTCAGACTGTTAGGTTTTTTTGAGAAGTTTTTTCATTTGGTGACAGTGATTCATGTGTTGTAATGAGACATCGTACAGCTAGGAAATAGACAGCAGAAGGCTATCCCCATTTAACAAATTTATACTGAGAGAAGCCACATTGTTCTGTAGAGAAAGAGGATAGTCATTGAGCTGTGCGGTTTAGTCTGGCGATGCAGTGTACGGGCGTACAGCGTATACGTTTGTGTATGCATACACTGTGAGGGGTAGAGACATAATTCAAGGGGGGTAATCTGTGGTTGTTGACTAATCGTTTGGGGCATAGTTCTGTACCAAACCTGTTGGGACAACAAGCCATAGAGTTACACGTTGCCTCGGTTAGGGTCTCTAGTTGGGGGACTATAGTGGATATAGTCTGACAATCTTCCGTGAAAGAGGACACCAGACGGTGCTCTCCTAAATTGGTGCAGGGTTTCCCTGGACACAGGGGTAAGACGATAAGCCGATTCGAATCGCCATGGGCAATGTGCCATCCATGCAAGGGAAGGAAAGCGAGGCTTCCCACAGTCAGACGGCTGCGCAGCACACGAAAATCCTAGGTTTGGGGCGAAGGCCATGAAACCCCATTTAAAGAATGGCATAGATGGTCCAAGGGTATCGCTTGGGGAATCCCTCTGGAGGGGACATTTGACGCCAGGAGATGGGAGAAATTCATAACGGAGTTTAAACCCAGACTCTGGACGACAAAGACCTTAGGTGTAGCTCAGATGTAGCTTCAGAAGTCTTTTAAGGTAAACTGACAGGGTATACAGAAGGGGGTTTCAATCCGGAAGAACCGCATTATGTACACCTGGCCAGAGGGGATAGCCGCGATTGGTAATCCAATGATGGAAGCGGAAGAGGCGCTTTCTGGGCTAACTCTGCTAAGGCAGGCTGGATCCACTAACACTGGATCTGTTGTAGTTTCCTCTGATGTTTCTGTTGTCACCAATGTAACTAACTTTGCTCTCTCCAGTTTTTTTGTGTTTTTACATTCCAAGGTTAACACCTAACATGGACACGTCTTCATCAGGGGTCGGTGACTAGTCCCTCGGAATACAGTTGCAAGCTGAAGATCGTGTTAGATTAGTGGGCCCCAATCGATCCAGGGGTGGTATGTGGATGACTTGGTACTTTGATGTCCCACACGGGAGGTTTGTTATCGGCATACTGTATCATTTCTTAACCATCTGGTGCCCACAGGTAATAAGGCTAACAAGGAGAAAGTACAGTTTTGCAAGGAAAAGGTTATCTTTTTAGGACATTGTATCTCTCAGGGTACCCAACATTAATCACCCAGAGAGTAAAGACATTAAGTAGCTCTAACACCCACTAAACTGACTCTAAGATGATGCACCATTTTTGAACACAGCGTCTCTTCTTCCTGTTATGAAGGAGGAAGAGAAGGGGGGAGATAATGGTGTGAAAAACGTAAATTTTCCAACTTTTACTAACTATTCTAACCTCTCAACCTCTAATCAATTTTCCAACCTAGTAGGGAAACACTTTGAGGACCATCAGGATTGCTTTTCCTTGATGAGCTCCAAAAAAGTCCACCAGGTCCGGGAGTCTCTCCCAGACCCAAACTCAATAACCAGTGTTCATTCTAGTCAACCAGGTGATTGGATCATGCTAAAGAAACATCCGAGGACGGGACTAGAGGCGAGATATCGTGGGCCATTCCAGGTGCTGCAGACGACGCCAACCTCCCTGAAGTTCGAGGGACGAGACAACTGGATCCACGCCGGTCACTGCAAGAAGTTTCTCAACTACGTCAAAGAGTGAAGAGTATAATTTTCTTTATTTGTTTAGCTTAGGTTTTAGCGAGGGAAATGTACCTAAGACTAGGAAGGGCCACAAGGAGACATTTGTAATTGTAACTCTGGCTCCTGTCGTTCGCTTGTTTAAATTCTTGCGCGGTGTTGTAGTGAGGGAGATCACCAAGAAACAACGACAGTAGAGCGTCCAAAGGGGGGGGATTTACAAGGGTCAAGTCCACACTGATGGGAGCAGGGCAGAAGCGGAGCTATAGCTAGTGAGGGTTGGAATCTTTTTTAAAGCTTTGGGAAGCTTCGGGGGATTTCTTGTTTTCCATTGGACTGGGAGTATAAATACTTATGGTGTTTCTGTCTCTATTCCTTCTATATGCCGGAGTGAGATGTTCCTGATGTCTAATCGACTGAGTTACCGAAGCCCGAACAGATGAGACGCCCAGAGGACCAACCCTTAAAGCTTAAAGCCAACGCTTAAAGCTTGGTGCAGGAAGGAGGGCTTTGGGTTTTTAGAGCACTGGGCTCATTTTGCACTGGGGTACAATCTGTATAGTTGTGATAGATTGCACCTGAATGGAAGAGGGTCTGCTGTGCTAGGGGAGAGGATGGTTAAAAGGTTGGAGGAGACTTTAAACTAGTGGAAGGGGGGGAGGGATACAGTATCTTACAAAATGGAGACAGAGCAGATAGCGGAAGGGTTTCAGTTCAGACTAAGGGGGGTGGAGTCGGGGGATGGGTAATGTAAGAACAGTGGAGGCATGTAATGTAAAGTCGCATTCAGCATGTGTGGGTAGAGACAACATTAAATGTATGCTTGCTAATGCAAGGAGCCTTAATAACCAGATGGGGGAACTAGAGGTAATGGCATACACTAAGCAATACGACATTATAGGAATAACAGAAACGTGGTGGGACGAAACGCATGACTGGGCTGTAAACTTAAAAGGTTATACATTGTTTAGAAAGGATAGGAAACATAAGAAAGGGGGTGGAGTGTGTTTATATGTAAATCAGGATTTAAAGCCTAATATTACACAACTGGAAAGCGATGAGGGAAATGTGGAAGCCTTATGGGTAAATATTTCGTTGGGGAATAAACAGGGAAGTCAATTATTGGTTGGCATATGCAATAAACCACCTAATATAGATAATGATGAGGAAGAACAACTGTTAGAGCAAATTAGGAAGGCTGCACATCATGGTAGCACTTTAATTATTGGAGATTTTAATTACCTGGACATTAATTGGGATAGTGGGACTAGTAATTCAGCAAAGGGAATCCGGTTCCTGAACATTTTAAATGATACCTTCATGTCACAACTGGTAGAAACACCAACTAGAGAGGATAACTGTCTGGACCTGGTTATAACAAATAATGTGGATCTTTTCTCAAATATTAATGTAAAAGAACAATTGGGAAACAGCGACCATAACATGGTGACTTTTGAAATAAACTCAAAAAAACACATTCATAGGGGGCATGCTAAAATATATAATTTTAAAAAGGCCAACTTTATTAAAATAAAGGAAGCTCTCAATGTCATTGACTGGCAGAAACTCTTTCACGGGAAAAACACTGAGGATAAGTGGAATATCTTTAAACTAACACTAGAAAAGTACACGTCACAATATATTCCACTGGTTAATAAATATAAAAGAAACAGACTGAAACCAATGTGGCTTAGTAGGAAGGTAACTAAGGAAATGAAACATAAAAAGAAGGCATTTAAAGTTTTTAAATTTGATAAATCTGAGGCATCCTATAAAGCATATAGGGCAGCCAATAAAGCATGTAAAAATGCGATTAGATGGGCTAAACTAGAAAATGAAAAAGAAATAGCCAAAGAGAGCAAGACCAACCCTAAAAGATTCTTTAGGTACATAAATTCTAAAAAACCCAAGAGTGAAAATGTAGGTTCACTAAAATCTGAGTCAGGGTTATTGTTAACTGAAGATCAGGATAAGGCAGAAATTTTAAATGATTATTTTTCTTCAGTATTTATCAAAGAGAAACCTATAACAGGAGACATGAAATTCATTAATAAAAACTTACTAATACAAAGTGACTGGTTGACTCAGGACAAGGTTTTACACAAATTAAACAATGTGAATGTTAATAAAGCCCCAGGGCCAGATGGAATTCACCCGCGAGTACTAAGAGAGCTATGTGTTGAAATATGTAAACCTTGTTCTTAATCTTTCAAGATTCTTTTCTTTCAGGAATAGTACCAGAGGATTGGAGAAAAGCTGACGTCGTCCCTATATTTAAGAAAGGTTTAAAATTTGTGCCTGGGAATTATAGACCTGTGAGCTTAACATCTGTGGCTGGGAAAGTATTTGAGGGGTTACTAAGGGATAGTATTCAGGAATTTATTGGGAGGTATAATGTAATTGGCAAAAATCAGCATGGTTTCATGAAACACAGATCATGTCAGACTAACCTAATTACGTTCTATGAGGAAGTAAGTAGAAGTATAGATCAGGGGGTCGCAGTGGATGTGATTTACTTAGATTTTGCCAAAGCTTTCGACACAGTTCCACACAAAAGGTTACTATTTAAATTAAGAAAAAATGGTCTAGATGAAAATACTTGTTCTTGGATAGAAAACTGGCTAAAAGATAGGGTACAGAGAGTGGTCATAAATGGTACATTTTCAAGATGGACACCAGTGGTAAGTGGTGTCCCTCAGGGGTCTGTTATAGGACCAATACTATTCAATTTATTTATAAATGACCTTGAGATAGGCATTGAAAGTCATGTATCAGTGTTTGCAGATGACACAAAGCTAGGAAAAGTAATACAATGTGAGCAGGATGTTACTTCGCTGCAGAGGGATTTAGATAGATTGGGGGACTGGGCACTTAAATGGCAGATGAAATTTAATCTAGATAAATGTAAAGTTATGCACTTTGGAGTGAAGAACACACAAGCAATGTATACCCTAAATGGTACGGAGTTAGGGAAATCCAAGCAGGAGAAGGATTTGGGAATAATCATAGACTTCAAACTAAGTAACAATGTGCAATGTCAAACAGCAGCCGCCAAGGCCAGCAAAGTACTGGCATGCATTAAAAGGGGAGTTCACTCACGGGATGAAAACATAATTTTGCCTCTGTATAAATCAATGGTCAGGCCGCACCTTGAATATGCCGTGCAATTTTGGGCACCTGTCTTAAAAAAAGATATTATATCGCTAGAAAAAGTGCAGAGACGGGCAACTAAATTAATAAGGGGGATGGAAGGGTTAAGTTATGAGGAAAGACTAACAAGCTTAAACCTGTTTAGTTTAGAGAAAAGGCGCCTTAGAGGGGATCTGATAACCTTATATAAATATATACGGGGCCATTATCAACCATTGTCTGATAGCCTATTCATTAACAGGACTATACATAGGACAAGGGGTCATCCATTTAGACTGGAAGAAAGAAAATTTAGCTTAAAGCATAGGAAGGGTTATTTTACGGTGAGAACAATAAAGCTGTGGAATTCTCTGCCTGTTGAGGTGGTTGGGTCAGAGTCTGTACAGACTTTTAAAAAACGACTGGATGACTTCCTGCAGACACAGAATATTAAGGGTTATAATATTTAATATGTGGGTAAAAGCTTCTTGATCCAAGGAGAAATCTGACTGCCATTCTGGGGTCAAGAAGGAATTTTTTCCCAGTATGTTGCATATTGGCAAGCATTCAGACTGGGTTTTTTGCCTTCTTTTGGATCAACAGCAGTAGGTTATGTGGGAGAGGCTGAACCCGATGGACGCATGTCTTTTTTCAGCCTATATAACTATGTAACTATGTAACTATGTAACCCATGGACCGGATACAGAGGATTTCAGACCGACCGAGTTACCAGAGCCTGAACAGATGAGACGCTCAGAAGATCAACCCATGGACCGGATACAGAGGATTTCAGACCGACCAATGATCGGCGCAACCCACCACCTCATGTCCTCCCTCTGAGTCACCTCCCCTAAAGGAGATTCTACGTGTCAAGTTCTACGTGTCAAGATTTGTTTTAAGATTTGCCCAAAAAATCGGCGTGTCAAGATTTGGTTTTAGATTGGTTTATCCACGTGTCAAGATTTGTTTTTTGCTTTATGATCCACGTGTCAAGATTTGTTTTAACACTTGCTTTAAGATTCGGCGTGTCAAGATGGACTGTCTGTTGTTTTCTATCATGTGTTTGGCTTTTTGCATTCAGAACTTTACAAGAGGAACTGTTTCTTTCCAAGGAAGATCGAGATTCATCGAGGGACACTGGGGAGCAAATGACAAAGAGGAGGGACTGTTGTGGAAATTTTAGTATGTGGACATTATAGTCTAGGATGTGTGTGCTTTTATAAGTTGTCATCTGTCTCCCTGTGTTGGATTTGAATGTGTGGTTTCAAATCCAAGCCAGCGGCGTACATTATACTGTAGGGATAAGGTGTGTACAGGGGGCCGGTCCGTCATTCTAGTCCACACCTCTGTCCTTTTTATATGTAAATGTATTTACTGGACAAACTTGTTTTCAGTGGCCACTGGGCGTTGTCCTATGGGGTAATAAACAAATGACCAGAAGCCAGGAGCTCACAGAGGACACTTTGTACTTGGCTGAGGTGGTCAGATGAACTCCAGGTAGAAACAACGTGATGGTGTCGGTGTCTCTTTTCTGCACGCGTGCAGGTACGTATGGCAGGGATGGCAGAGAGCTGCTTGTAAGTGCAGCGGATCAAACTACATTAGGGAATTGATAGTAGATTAATTTCCAAAACATATGGCGAGTCAGCTAAACAAGGAACCAACTGATTTTTCCTCTGCACAGAAGAAAAAAGGAGAGAAAGCAAAGTGTAATTTTGTCTTTTGCGTTGAGGAAAAGTCTGCTTGATAAAAGAACGATTTTGCTCGTTTTGCTTAAGAACGAGATAAGTAATTTTCTGGTGTAGTTTTTGGTGGATCTGAGCTGATTGTACAGAGACTGTATGGTGAGATTGTGACGTGTGTGCTGACCAGTACAGGATATCGTTTTTGTTGTAACTTCTATTTGTATCGTATCACAGAGCTCCACAGCAATAAAATTCACAGTAATGGTCTTTAGTCGGACAGAGGTAATTGCGAGCACATAGGTCAAAGAATGGTGGTTAGAGAGGGAGGGTGCACATTGAGAGGTAACACATTTTTGGGGCTATTTTAAAATGGTGATAGGTGTAATTGAGTCTCCCTAGGGGTTCTGAGACTTGGTTACACAGCGGAATATGGTTTGATTGACACGTAGGAGAGAGTTAAGTGTGGTCACATGGATCAAAAAAATGTTGGTTAGAGAGGGGGATGATAGGTGTAACTGAGTGTTTCCAGGGTGTGGCACCTGCTGTGACCATATTGTGTATATTTTATGGAATAAAATCTATTATGGTAAGCGTATGCACGTGAAATTTAGTCCTATTTGTAAGCACAAGTATGGCTTTAGAAAGACATATTTATTTTAATTATAGAAATTGCATTTGATATATAGGGAAATGTTAAATGTTTATATATACACATGCAATAAAAAAATATTTATGCAATTGATGAAATAATGTTAATTCTTCAAGGTAAAACTGTCTATATGTAGGTGTGTGTGTATATAATTAAAATAAATTGGTAAGGGGTTAATGGGACTGGTTTTACTGAAAAAAGGTTTTTGGAATGAAGGGTTAATATGTGACTGCAGGGTTTTAGAGGTGTTTTGTGCAGGGTTACTTGAGGGTTGCAGTCAGTAAGTGTTAATGGTTAAATCAGGGCTGCAGGTTGCATGGTTAAATTAGGGTTGTATTGTGAAAGGTGAATAGGGGCTGCAGGGTCTTAGTAAGGGTTAAATAGTTGGGGCTGTGGAAGAGAGTGTTAGTGTTCTGCTTTGGTGACACTCTCATGCTCCCGCTGGACTTAACACAGAGCAGCTGTCACTTTAAACTATGGGAGGAGCCGCTTCTCTGCGCTGACAGGCTTTCAGCACCACTGCAGCGGGGTCGGCTACAGAGAGGAGGTGGGGAAACAGACACAGCTTGATGGTGTGAGTCTTCCAGCAGAGACAGGCTTCCCTCAGAGCGGTGTGTCTGTCTCCAGGCACCACAGGAATGGAGCACCCGGGCAGCGTGTCCTGTCTGTGTGTGGCCGCTTCATGTTTTAGAAGCCAGGCAAACGTTTGCTTTAAATATTCTATGTAGAATAAGCCAGAAACTGGAGTTAGTATTACAGCATCACTGACTGACTGCTTCCTGGACACTGAGATTGCCAAGAATATGTGCACATATATCCCTGTGTCTGCAGAAATAAATGGCTTTTTTGGGTAACAACAGGAGTCAAAAGGTGACAGACTCCCAATACTGACATGTCCAGGGGCAGATTAGCTAAGTGGTGATTTGAGCAGGTTTCAATGATTCCCCACCAATCACCACAATCCCCGGCTGTAAACACAGGGTTTGGGCACCTGATGTACTTTTTTATTTTTTGGGGGAAAACTTAATTCTCGGTGTGTTTGGTATATACTGGGCATTCAATATTAAAATGACATGGCGGCATGTTCTGCTGGATAATTGCCTTTAGCACTATGGCTATTAAACCCTGTGTGTATGGAGCATTCTCATAGTGCAGATGCAGGATATTAATTACAGGTAACCCTGTGCTCGTTCTCTTTTGGGGTTGCTTACATCTCAGGTGCCCATAGACTCCGCTCTTGTATCAGGTGTGTCTAAAAGGCCCACTTGTCTGCCTTTTGGGTCTGTAGTTTAAACAATTCAAACAATGGGAGGAGCTGCTTCTCTGCACAGATGGGCTTTCAGCACCACGGCGGGGGAGGGGGGTCGGCTACAGAGAGGAGGTGGGGAAACAGACACAGCTTGATGGTGTGAGCCTCCCAGCAGAGAAAGACGCCAGAGAGGGGAATTGAATCAGGGAGGAATGCCGGAGGAGCTGGAGGAGGCGTGGCCAGTGAATCGATTAGCAGCCTGAGAACATTGATGCAGCATCGTGGAAGGAAGCATCGCGATGCATCAGGCAAACGATTATATTTGACAGCTCTAGTTTACACACCCCCACCCACGCGCTCAGCGGGGCTGTCCTTGTGCCAAAACCATGTCCATCGGTTGAACTGGATTGTCCACAGACTCTTCCAGTGGAGACCCGTATCGGCCAATGGCATTGTCTGTAGTCGGGTGACCAAGTCGGTTGCCCGACTATGGTGCCAATGGACGACCAGCTTAAGACTGGTTAACCTCCCTGGCAGTTATCCCGAGTGTGGCTCGGGGTTAAATTTCACCGTTGAAAGCGTTAACCCCAAGCCACACTCAGGCTTGATTAGATACATACCTTTACCTGCACTCCCTCGCTGTCCCCCGCAGTCTCCTCCTGCGATCACAGCGTTCTGCTTCCTGGTTCCCTTCTCGCGAGAAGGGAACCAGGAAGCAGGAGATCACGATCGCCGGAGGAGACTGCGGGGGACAGCGAGGGAGTGCAGCGGCAGGTAAGTATCCAGCAGCATCCCGAGTGTGGCTCTGTGTTACCGCTTTAAGCATTGGATAACGCTAGGGGGAATACAAGAAAAAAAATTGTACCGATTCTGACATCTATAAGATGTCAGAATCGTAACGCCAGGGAGGTTAATAGAGGTTTAATGTTTTTAAAGACATTTACAATAACCATACCATGCATCACAATTCTAATGTGAGTTTTAGCAAGTAGAACTAAATACAATGGTTAGGCAAGTGTTTAACCATCAAACGCTAAAATACATTTGAAGCAAAGAAAGTAGCAGGTTTATTCAAAGAAAGGTGAAACTCAGGAGAATGATTGGAGAAGTGAAATTTCTAGGTTGAATTAGCCAAAGCAGAAAAATTCTCCCATTTATCTCAATTTCCAAATCGGCTATTCGGTCTAGATTGTTCTCTTGTCCTGCCAGTTCCCCTGGTTTTCACATTTCTCTGAATAACCCTGTACGTTTATTAGTGGAGGCAGTCTCTACTCCGTGCAGATTCAGGTTTTAAAATAAGTTCAGGACAAATAGCTAGAGTCAGGGGTGATTTTCTACATCTTGTGATTTTATACAGATTGGGAATCCATGAAACTTTTGATATGCAGTTGCAAGAAAAAGTATGTGAACCCTTTGGGATTACGTGGAGTTTTGCATGAATTGGTCATAAAATGTGCTCTGATCTTCATCTAAATCACAACAATTTGAAAAACACAGTCTGCTTAAAATAATACAACACAAACATTATATGTTTTCATGTGTTTATTGAACAGAACATGTAAACATTCACAGTGCAGTGTGGGAAAAGTATGTGAACCCCTAGCCTAATGACTTCTCCAAGAGCTAATTGGAGCAGGATGGATTGGATGTGTTGCTGAAAGCTGTCCTGCCCTTTAAAAACACACACCAGTTTTGGGTTTACTGGTTTCAAGAAGCACTGCCTGATGTGAACCATGCCTCGCAGAAAAGAGCTCTCAGAAGACCTACGATCAAGAATTGTTGACTTGCATGAAGCTGGAAAGGGTTACAAAAGTATCTCCAAAAGCCTTGATGTTCATGTGTCCACGGTAACACAGACTATCTACAAATGGAGAAAGTTCAGCACTGTTGCTACTCTCCCTAGGCGTGGTCGTCCTGTAAAGATGACTGCAAGAGCACAGTGTAGAATCTAGAATGTAGAATGTAAAGAAGAATCCTAGAGTGTCAGCTAAAGACTTACAGAAATCTCTGTCACATGCTAACATTTTTGTTGACACATCTACAATAAGGAAAACATTAAACAAGAATGGAGTACATGGGAGGACACCACGGAGGAAGCCATTGCTGTCCAAAAAGAATATTGCAGCACGTTTGAAGTTTGCAAAAGAGCACCTGGATGTTCCACAGCACTACTGACAAAATATTCTGTGGACAAATGAAACCAAAATTGAGTTGTTTGCAAAAAACACACAACACTATGTGAAAAAAGAAACAGCACACCAACATCAAAACCTCATCCCCACTGTAAAACATGGCGGAGGGAGCATCATGGTTTGGGGCTGCTTTGCTGCCTCAGGGCCTGGACGGATTGTTGTCATTGATGGAAAAACGAATTCCAGAGTTTATCAAGACATTTTGCAGGAAAACGTAAGACCATCTGTCTGCCAACTGAAGCTCCGCAGAGGATGGGTGATGCAACAGGACAATGACCCAAAGCATACAAGTAATTCAACAAAAGAATGGCTTCGGGGGGGCGTGGCCAGCTGCTGAAGAGAGAGGACGTGTCTCGGTGGAGCTCCGCACGTCTTCTCCATACAGGGACCACTCAATGACTTTTTCTGCAGCATTTTGCTTCTAAAAGGTCCCTGAGCAGCTGACCTTTGGTATTGTGCCGTCCGGAGCCGGTTTAGCACCCCCTCCGGACCAGAGACTTTGCTGGCGGCTGCTGCCTCGTGGCTGCAGCGCAGCACCAGCGGCCATCTTGCAGCCTGAAACCAGGTTCCAGCTGTCTTGGCAGTCGTGCTGGTCAGACCGCCTTGCCCCGGATTGAGGTACTGTTGTGGACGACAGAGATGGTGGGCCCCCATCTCCCCGTAGACCTAGGTGCCTGTACCATGGGAGTGGCGAACGGACCTGCGGGGGGCTGGATGGACAGATCCTTACCCCCCTCTGGAGGTGAGGGAGCCCTGGTCATGGGCCTGGATGCCTGCCTAAGACTGCTAGATGGAGAGGACGCTGATAGCCCTGTCACCAGGGGTGTCTGGCGCCGTATGCTGGCTACTCTGAGGAGCTACAGCGGAGTGAAGACCTCGAGGTCAGAAGAGACGGAGACCGTGGAGGGTACAGTGGTTCTGCGGCCTGCTCGCTCGCTGAGGTGTCCCTGGGGAGCTGTGCTGGGAGCGGCGATCTGCCTGAGGCTGAGGCCTCTGGAGAGGGAATGGGTTGCAGAGCTGGAGACGTAAGCTACGTGCCGCTGGTCGACCTCCTCCTTGAGGGAGCAGCCCCGGAGGGGAGAATTAGAGTGGAACTGACGCCTGCAAAGATGTGCGGAGCAGAGGTGGAACCCGTGCGACCTGCCATGTCTCCCCCTACGATGACTGTGCTGAAAACGCGGCGAAGCTCCGAGAAGCTGGGGCACCTACGTTGGCCTTGTGCGGTGAACCGTCCTGCAGTGATGCTGGCTCAGGGGCTATCGGATTGTCGCAACCTTTGCGTGGTGTCCCAGGGTGCTGGGGAGGCCCACGAGACCTTCCCGTGGGATACGGGCTGATGAGGACTGTAGTATCTCTCTTTTCTTGTGTAGCAGGCCCGTATCTCCTTGAGGATCCCCCTCCTTGCAGCCTTATCTCCCCCCCCTTGCTGAGTATTATTATTCACTGTCCCCCCCTTCTTTTTCCCTCTTATGTTGAGATTCCCTGTTTTTTTTGTTTATGAGACCCCCCCTCCTTTCCCCCTTTTGTCTGGGATGTTGTGAGTATTATCTGAGGACACTTTTCATATCTTGACGAGACCCCCCCCCCCTTTGGGGATGTTTTTCTGGAACACTTTTGTGGAGTTTTCACACTGCTTCTGCCTTTTATTTTTTTCTCCCTGATTCGTTCGGAGTTTTCGCTGAAGTTTTTTTTTTGTTTTCTCTCACTGTGATATCTGATGTCATATGAAGGCCCTGCGAGGCCCTCTCCTTTTATTTGATCTTGATTAGGGATGTGCGTTTCGGGTTTCGGAATTTCGGAATTTTCACGAAATTTCCCGATTCGTGCATTCGGATTCGGCTGATTTTCCGAAAAATTTTCAGATCCGAAAACGGCAGATCCGAAAAAATTTACGAAACTAAACGAAAATTTGTTCGGATTTTTCGAATGGACTAGAAATGTGTAAAATCGAAAATCATTTTCGTTCCATTCGTAATTTCGGCTCCATTCCTGATTTCGGTTCCATTTCAGTAATTTCGGACAACGTATTTTTTTTGTTATATCGCTGATTCTGTAATTTTGTATCATTCCCATCTCAATGTATCCTTCTTGTAAAACATGAGAAATCTCAATGTATCCTTCCTGGAAAACCAGAGAAATCTCAATGTATCCTTCTTGTAAAACCAGAGAAATCTCAATGTATCCTTCCTGGAAAACCAGAGAAATCTCAATGTATCCTTCCTCGGAAACCAGAGAAATCTCAATGTATCCTTCTTGTAAAACATGAGAAATCTCAATGTATCCTTCCTGGAAAACCAGAGAAATCTCAATGTATCCTTCCCGGGAAACCAGAGAAATCTCAATGTATCCTTCCTGGAAAACCAGAGAAATCTCAATGTATCCTTCCCGGGAAACCAGAGAAATCTCAATGTATCCTTCTTGTAAAACATGAGAAATCTCAATGTATCCTTCCCGGGAAACCAGAGAAATCTCAATGTATCCTTCTTGTAAAACATGAGAAATCTCAATGGCAGAATTATCGTATCGACAGAATTATCGTATCGACAGAAATATCGGATCCAAAAAAACATTAGTTTACGTCAAAACGAATAGACAATATGAAACGAGGAGAACAGACGTTCCGAAAAACACTAAAATTTCCGAAATTACGAAAAAAAGTCGATACGAAAAACGAAACGAACCGAAACGGAAATCGTCCGAAACGAGCCGAAACGAAAATTTACAAAATACGAACGAACCGAATCGAACCGAAAAAAAAAAATCGGTGCACAAGTCTAATCTTGATGTGCTTGTGCAAAATTCATAAATAAAGAAATAAAAAAAAAAAAAAGAATGGCTTCAACAAAACAAAATACGTCTTCTGGAGTGGCCCAGAGTCCTGACCTCAACCCGATTGAAATGCTGTGGCATGACCTTAAGAGAGCGATTCACACCAGACATCCCAAGAATATTGCTACACTGAAACAGTTTTGTGAAGAGGAGTGGTCCACAATTACTCCAGATCGTTGTGCAGGTCTGATCTGCAACTACAGGAAACGTTTGGTTGAGGTTATTGCTGCCAAAGGAGAGTCAACCAGTTATTAAGTCCAAAGGTTCACATACTTTTTCCACCCTGCACTGTGAATGTTTACATGTTCTGTTCAATAAAAACATGAAAACATATAATGTTTGTGTTGTATTATTTTAAGCAGACTGTGCTTTTCAAATTGTTGTGACTTAGATGAAGATCAGAGCACATTTATGACCAATTCATGCAAAACTCCACGTACTCCCAAAGGGTTCACATACTTTTTCTTGCAACTGTATGATATTATAAGATGGTCACATTTAGTGCAAGCACTTACCTGGTAAGTAACAAGCAAACGTTTAGGTCAGGAAAGTGAAATTTGTGGAATGTTATTTCTAAACTAGTTATTCCTGTCTGAAATTAACATTTTCACATGCCGATTTAAGTAATGTAGGGCTAATTCAAAATCCACAACGTGTCATTAATGTGAGGACTGACATTTATCCATTTATATTAACTTACATCCTCCAATGGAACGAGAAGGGAGGAGGATTAGCATCTGTTATGCAGGTCAGCTTCACCTCAGTCCGTTTCACATACCAGTTTCCATCATAACCTTCAATTGAAACCTTTGGCTTATCTAGAGAAGGAAAAAGACAAAACTTGAATAAGTGACAAATTGTAAAATTGCCTGAATCAATTAGAAAAACAAAGCTAACGAGGTTTGGCACGAAAGTACCAATTTTGGGACCTCTTCTGTCAGCGCAGCACTTCTCATAAGCACACGGATTTCCAGTTACCAACACAATAAATAAATAATGTGGACCTAGGTAAAGAGGAGTTAACTATAAAATCATGACTTCAGCCATACATAAAAGAAATACAAACCAGGTTAGTGCCACCACACGTGTCAGGAATAAAGATACAAAAAGAGGATACGTATCTTTAAACTCTTGGAAGTGTCTCCTCCTATAGACGTAGCAGCAGATACAAGAAATAGAAGAAACAAGAGCGTATCTATAAAGGATAAAACACAACAAATAAACAGATCATAGTGATATGTATGTAATGTCTTTATATATTAATATGCCCCTGCTGGAAACGCACTCACAAGATAGTCATATAACAGCGCATATCATTAATTGATGTTACCCCTCCTTGGTAAGTGAAGACTCCAGGAAGCCAGGTACACCGCAGCACACACCAATCTGCATGAGCAGCAAGAACCTGTCAGATGGAGAGATCATCAGCTGAATCATCGGATGTTCAAGTATTTCACGAGAATGGTATTAAAATCCACAGCAGGGCCAGATGTAAAAAGTAAAATGTAATATTTATTAAAACCCTAAGTCCCAAGTCCAATTCCTCTTTCTTTGGGTATGGATTGATTAGTTAATTGCATCGGACTGTGAAGCTGCCATCTTCCTTCTTCAATCGCAGGTCCATACTACAAATCCCAGCATGCCTTGGGTCTGTCTGGCCATGTTCGATGACTACTTCCGATCTGAATCCTAGCCACCTTTCTCCAATAAGCACTCTTGACAATCCCACTGTCGCTATCTTTAAACATCCCGGTTGCCCATACGACAGAGTGAAGGAAATAACACGCAAAAAATTACCTAAAAACACTGAATCTGGAGATGTAGGAAATTGCATTTAATGTAATGTGTTGATGCAGTGTTTTAGGCAATACTGGTAGTTATTTTTGCATGTTATTTCCGCTTCACTCCATCGTATGGGCAACCGGGATGTTTAAAGTTGGTGACGGTGTGATTTTCAAGAGGACTGATTGGAGAAAGGTGGCTAGGATTCAGACCGGAAGTAGTCACCGAACATGACCAGACAAACCCCAAGGCATACTGGGATCTTTAGTACGGGCCTGCGATTGAAGAAGGAAGACGGCAGTTTCACAGTCCGAGGCAATTAACTAATCAATCCACACCCAAAGAAAGAGGAACTGGACTTGGAACATAGGGTATTTAACTGGGGTATTGTATAGGAGGTGTAATTATTCTTTATCCCTGAAAAGGTTAGCTTTACACAATGCAAGGAGTTGAATGTTTTAATAAATATTACATTTTACTTTTTACATCTGGTCCTGCTATGGATTTTAATGCCATCCTCATGAAATACCTCAACCTCCAATGATTCAGCTGATGATCTCTGACAGGTTCCTGCTGCGCATGTGGATTGATGTGTGCTGCGGTGTGCCTGGCTTCCTGGAGTCATCACTTACCAAGGAGGGGTAACATCAATTCATGATATGTGCTTGTTATATGGCAATCTTGTGAGTGCGTTTCCAGCAGGGGCATATGGATATATAAAGACATTACATACATATCATGTTACGATCCATTTATTTGTTGTGTTTTACCCTTTATGTATAATAATGTAAATATTCGGGGCGTGGCCGGAACACAGAGAGAGCTGGATGTGTGAGTGCTGAGCTCCCAGGCCCGAGTGCACAGATTGTCATTTCGGGGCAGAAATAAGAGCAATGGCACAGCGGAAAAAGACACTTACTACCCCAGGACTCTTGGGGACTGCGGGGACCCAACGCCGATCCTCCATTTTACCGTTCTTGGGAGATACATCTCAGCCGCGGACCTCTGGTAAGGGATCCAAAATGGTGCCCGGCGACTCAGATCAGGAGGCCTCCCCGCCACGATTAGATTCAGCAATAAAAGGGAGCGATATGGACCACGAACTGCGGGCCTTATTACAGAGTTTGCCGACCAAAACGGATTTGGCTGCTCAGTTTACTCAAATGGAGCGCAATTTTAATACTAAATTTGATGAACTGGGGTCTGATTTGAAGCAGTTGGGAGGCCGCGTGGTGGACTTGGAAGAGGACAGAGATGCGTTATTTTCTCATGTGGAACGTTTAAATAGTCAAATGCTAATGCAAGCTAAACAGCTGGCCACGCTGCATAGACACCTGGATGATGTCGATAATAGAGGCAGACGAAACAATCTTCGCATAAAGGGTTACCCGGAAGCAGACTCTGGCAAGGAAGATGTTAAAGAGCTACTCCGTGGTCTGTTTAATGATATCCTGGGTCGATCTGGAGAGGAATTATTAGTTCTGGATAGAGCTCACCGTGCACTGCGGCCGAGGGGATCACAAAATGACACACCTCATGATATTATCTGTCGCTTGCAAGATTTTACACTGAAAGAGGAAATTCTCAGAGCAGCACGCAAAACTTCGGAAATTAAAGTGGACGGTCAAGTGATACTTTTCTTCCAAGATGTTTCCTGGACCACTTTACAGGCACGGAGGGCTCTGAAACCGTTAACTGATGCACTCCAGGAACGTGATATTCGTTACCGATGGGGATTCCCACTATCTTTACAGGTGACGCATAACAACCAAGTTCATTCTGTTGCATGTCCTGAGGACATTCCGGACTTTGTGCGTGTTTTTGGACTCCCAGAAGTTGACATCCCAGACTGGTATGGTTCGCCGTCGCCATCTGACACTCTACCCTTCCCACAGCGACCCCGCTGGACTCAACAGGCGAAAAAAAAATGTAAAGGCAAGACCTCTGCAGCGACCCCTTCTGAGCCAGACCCAGAACCGTGAGGGAAGCCCTTGCTTTTGCTGCCATTGTCATTTGAAAGTTTATACGCTTTTTTGATATTTTCTGCCCCCTTGCAAATTTTTTTGATTGAATGAGCTCGGGTCCGGCAAACGAGACAGTCGGATGAGACTCTTGTACGGCACCCAGAATTGTTGGAAAATTCTTAGACTTTCTCGGCCGCCTCCTGAGTGGTGTTTTTTTTTTATGTCCTCTGATGTGTTTTCCCACTATCAGAGTCTATACTACCTCAATTTGTTTCAAGTTTTGTGTTGTTATTGTTGTTTGTTTTTAGATTTTTCTTTCTGGTGATCACTCGTACTATTTGCTATGCTACTAGGGGGTATGGGCAGGTCCCGGGCTCTGACGCCCTCCTCTCGCACTAGTTTAAATGGCTAATTTAAATTTGATTTCTATGAATGTCCGAGGTCTTAATATGCCTGCCAAACGCTCGAAGGCTCTTGCAGAATTCCAGAGGTTGAAAGGTGATGTTATTTTTGTTCAGGAAACACATTTTAGAGAGGGTTCCGCACCAGGGTTTCGCAATGCTCGCTATCCGACGGGCTATTTTAGCAATTTTGGGGAGACAAAATCTAGGGGCGTTGCCATTCTTTTTGCGAGACATGTGCCTTTTACTCTGCAAGATGTGGTAATTGACCCGCAAGGTCGATTTTTGATGGTTAAAGGGATGTTGGGCAATACTAAGTTAACTTTTGTAAATGTTTACCTGCCGAACCGCTTGCAAACCAAAGGTCTCCGAAAAGTGTTACGACGTTTGTCCGAGTTTCAGGAAGGTTTTGTGGTTTTAGGGGGTGATTGCAATGTTTCGTTAGATATGCCGGCAGATTGTGTCCAGGGTGGGGGATCGTCTGTTCCCTCTCTACGGGTCCAATTTCGTATACTCTTGTCAGCGGACCGTCTGATGGATTGTTGGCGTCTCAATAATCCAGCAGTAAAGGACTACATGTTTTATTCACATGCCTTTAAGAAGTATTCTAGAATAGACTATTTTTTTTGTGGAACATAGGGCTTTGGAAATGGTACGCAGTTGCAAAATAGGACCCATCACATGGTCGGACCATGCAACCCTTCTGTTATCTTTAGCCTTACCTAATTTAGTGAGAACGAAGAATGCCTGGCGTTTGAATGAGTCATTGCTATCTGATCCCATGACGCGAGCGGAGGTGACTGCCTCCTTAGAGAATTACTTCCTTGAAAATGACACGGATGATGTAACACCCACGACGGTTTGGGAGGCTCACAAGTGTGTGTTGAGAGGTGCTTTTATCCAGTTGGGCTCCAGGCGCAAGAAGGAAAGGACCGCCAGAACGGAGGATTGCTGAGGGAGATCACGGCCTTAGAACTGACGCATAAATCTGACCTAGATCCTGAATCATTCGGACGATTAGTTCTCTTAAGAGCTGACTTAGCTAAATTAATGAATGCGCAGGTGGCGCGGGCCCTTACACTGACGAAATGTGCTTACTACACCCAAGGGAATAAATGTGGCAGGCTACTTGCACGTACTTTGAAGAAACGATATCAAGCTACTTTTATCCCGAAACTGCGTACTAGCACGGGATCCGAGGTCAATACGACCCGAGACATTGCGGAAGCCTTCCATGCTTATTACCAAACTTTATATAATATCGATAAGAGTAGGGTCCCTGAGCATATAGTGGACTCGTTTTTGGCTAAGACGATTAAAACTACTTTACCGCGTAATGTTAGCCGACAATTAGATAACCCGCTTACATTAGAGGAATTTACGGAGGCTTTAAAATTAACGCCCTTGGGTAAGAGCCCGGGTCCTGACGGGTTTACAGCGCTATATTATAGGACTTTCAGGTCTATTCTGGGCCCTAGATTTGTTAAAGATTTTAACTCTATTTCGGATACCTTTCCTATTCCACCTGCGATGCTCCTCGCCTCTATCTCTGTGATACCGAATAGAGACCCGTTAAATTGCGCTAATTATAGACCCATATCTTTACGAAAATACTGGCTTTACGACTTAAGCCTCTCCTGACTTCTGTGATTCACCGAGACCAGACGGACTTTGTACCGGGCAGGGAAGCCCGTGATAATACTATTCGTACCGTCTCCCTCATCCATCATGCTTCCAGGATGGATCAGCCTTTGTTAGTCCTCTCGGTTGATGCTGAAAAAGCGTTTGACCGAGTGGACTGGTCTTATCTTTTTCGGATGTTGGAGAGGATGGGTTTTGGTGATCGATGGTGTTCGTGGTTGCGGGCGCTGTATGACTGCCCTCAGGCACAAGTGCGGGTTAATGGCAGACAATCGACTCCGTTGACGATACATAATGGGACTCGACAGGGGTGCCCTCTGTCCCCTCTCCTGTTCCTGCTGTATCTGGAACCCCTATTGCAGGCGATTAGAGATAATCCGGCGATTCGAGGAGTAACTGTTCCCGGGACAGGAGCTCAAGGTGGCCGCATTGCGGATGACCTGTTGTTCACCTTGACGGATCCCCTTTCATCGGTGTCGGCTTTGATGACGGAATTAGATGCGTTTGCAGCTTTCTCGGGATATAAAATTAACGTGCTGAAGAGTGAGTTTCTAGGGGTAAACCTTTCACGAGTCGTGACTGAGAGTATTCGTCATACCTATGGAATGCGGTGGGTTCCGGAGGGACTTAAATATTTAGGAATACGCTTATCGTTGGAAATGGACAAATTATTTCAGTTGAATTACGTTTCTCTGTTGCAACAGATCAAGGGGGACTTACGTAACTGGAACTTACCCCATATTTCATGGTTGGGAAGGATCAATGTCTTACGGATGAATGTATTACCTCGACTGTTGTATTTGTTCCAAACCCTTCCTATTACTGTACCTCAGACATTTTTCTCTGATTTGCGACAGACATTTACAGGCTATGTTTGGAGGGGGAAGAGGGCGAGGATATCTTACAGTGAATTGACAAGACCGGTGGGAAGGGGTGGTCTGGGCTTGCCCCATGCTTATTTTTACTATCTAGCAGCGGTTTTTTCTATACTTTACGGCTTGGCAAAAGGAACGATGGGTAAGCTTTGGGAAAATGTGTTACAGGCAGGAATTACTTGGCCATTGTCCTCCTTGCCCTGGCAGTCGGCACCGCTGGCAAACCTGGGGCTTCGGTCACACCCGTTGCTGGGCACACTGCTAAGGCTGTGGAGGAAACATGGAGTGGCGTTAGGACTGACTACACTGACTTCCCGCCTGACACCCTTGACTCACAATCCCCTGTTCCCACCGGGACTGACCCTGACATTTTTGGATGGGTTACTACCAAAACTGTATATACCGCTAGAAGCAGTAGTGGAAGACGACAGATTGCTCCCCCTGGACCGATTGTGGCCCCAGAAATAGCGAACAAGTCTATGGTGAAGTTCTAATATGCCCAACTAAGTCACTTTATTTGCTCTACTACGTGGTTGACAGAGGGGTTGCCTCCATTGGCCCCCTTTGAGACCTTCTGTACCGATAAGAATAGATATGGACATATTGTCTCGAATCTTTATTCATACATAATGAGAGGGGCCTATAAAATTGATTCTCCGTTGCTACTTAAGTGGGAAACAGATTTAGGAGTAGATATTTCGGCTGAGGAATGGTCCAGGGCTTTCGAACTTACATACTTTGCGTCCAGGAGTCAGGCGCTTCGTGAATCGAATTGTAAATTGTTTATGAGATGGTATCTTACCCCGTCTGTTTTACATGCCATGGATCCATTGTTGCCTGATATCTGTTGGAGGTGTAAAGTGGCCAGAGGTAACTATGTCCACATATGGTGGACTTGCCCGAAAATTCAAAACTTCTGGTCAGACGTTGCACACGATATATCGCGTTTAGGGGGCCTGGAAGTGGAATTTACTCCCTCCGCCTATTTGCTTAATGTACTGCCCTTTTCGATGCCCTCCTTTAAAAACTCGCTTCTGGCAATTCTGTTAACCGCATCGAGGGCACTGATTCCATTATATTGGAGGAGGGAATGTGCACCCACCGTCAGGGATTGGGTTCTGAGGGTGGAGGGGGTCAGAGCTCTAGAAGAAGCGCACTACAATAGTTTGGGTAAATATGAGGAATTCTATGCGATCTGGCGTCCATGGTCCTCGAACCTTCGCTCAATAACGGTATCAGACAGGTCACCGGTGAAGGAACAAGAGGTCTCGTAAGATAATCGACCGGTTATGGTGGGTCAGAGGGGAATTCAGATCCGAGCCTGGGCAGTGTTGTCTTGACATACCATTCTGGTACTAGCTTTACTGCTGTTTATTTAAGGATACGATGATCACCTTTTTAGTTAGTTAGAGTTAATTTAGAATTTGTTATTTGTTATATTATAAAATTCCGGCACTGTCTATGACCAAGAGGCACTTTGATTGTATTCTACATTATTGTGACAATATTGTCTCTTATGCGACTTGTATTTTATACTTTGCCAATAAAAATATTTTACACAAAAAAAAGTAAATATTCTTCTTTTTAAAGCCCCCCCAATGTATAAAATAGTCCCAAGTGTGTGAAATAATCCACCAACTCTAGTCTTGCACTATGATAGTACAGGGTGATTCATAAAGAAGTACAGTGGTACCTCGGTTCACAAACGCCCCTGTTCACGACCAGTTCGGTTCGCGACCAGGAAGTGTCGGATATAATCTCTGCACGTGAATACAACACATTTTATATTGGATTTATCAGCCAAGCCTCCAATATGTCTATATTGGATTTACTGGACCTACCTCGGCAGTTGCCTCCAATATATCAGGGATTATTATGTCATAAGAAACTTATACGAGACACAAATATCAATCGTTTATATTTCCTAGAAATTATCCTGAATTCTTTTAATTGTCTGTTTTTTGCTTTAAAAAATATAACAATCAATAATCGGATAAAAATATATATATATATTTATTACGTATACAAAAAAGTTTCAAATCTCATATCATAAACAAAAATTTATAAACCACAATCCATCAGCATATAAAAACTAGCTTCACAAAATATGTATCTCCGGTTAGTAACTGCATATATGATTAATATCATTTACCTTATCAGTTAGTAACTAATACACAAATGGTTAATAAACATTTCTGCTTAATGCAACTTTCATTTCCTAGCAAACAATGTTTAACCAGCCTGCTCTTATAGATATATATATATATCTCTATGCTACATGGTTCAACAAAAGATGAGCTAATTTAATGATAAGTAATAAAAACTTATTTAGTGAATCCTCCCCTAATCTCGAGAATCAAATTTCTAATCTTTTGCTTTTTATTTTGTAGTTATAGAATTCCTTGCTTATTAATTTTAATCACAGTAATTTCCAAATTCAATATATATATTGGTATCAATCCTACATTTCTTTTAGGAATAAATCCTTATATCCACTTCTTCATATTTCTATCTGCAGAATAGAAAATACTTAGAATTTGGATCGAACCGTATCTGAGAAGTCTCAGTCTACGTTGCAAGAATATCTACAAATATATATATATATAATTACATTAATTCCTTCTTTTTTTTCATACATTACCTGTCCAATTTGGATGTTGATAAGTCTTGGAATTTTCTATGTGATGCTTTGTTTTGGAATATGTGAAGATTATCGAGATCAGATAATCAATGCATGTGAGTTAGAGATTTGGTGAGAATCTTGATTGCCTCATGTCTTGGGATCTGCTATGTGTACTGGACGTCTGAATGCATTGCGGTGTGAGTCTCTGAATGCTGGAATCTCCGACTGACTTGTAACCAACATTGCCACTTATTATAGCCAATTTGACGTCACTGGCTGCATTATTGCTATATCAATTATTATATTTACTATCCTCTAGAGGGCAGTATTGCACTTCTTAATTAATTCCCCCATTTCTTTTTAATTTTCTTATCTCGGGTCAAAAATTCAATCTACACAAAAGACCTTCTCTTCTCCCTATGTATAGACATAGTGTCTCCATCTGTCATACCTAATTTATATCCTCACTCCCTTTTGGTTAGTCCTTTCAGCTGAATTCTTTTCTGGTTAACTCAACAGAATCTATTCTTTAGTAATTTTTATTATTTACCAATTATATACTTTCTACAATATTTATTGGAATATATATTTCCTACTGTAAATATAATAAAATATACCTTGATTATAAACATATATTTTGTGAATATAAATCTATATTAGAGAATATTAACTCTTATTCCTATACCCAAAAGACAAAATATCTTTTGTTTTAGAAACTTAAGACAGACCAATAAATTTAATTATGACACGTCTTAGCACTTAAACCTAGCCTTATCACATACAAACATTCTAGGTTCCTTCGTGTCTGGCACTTCTTAAAAAAAATTTGAAAGACTTCACCCAGGAATGAACTCTGTAAAAGAAATCTCGTTCATTTCTAAACCTAGAGAAAATTTTAAAGAAAAGAAACCGTCTTTAAAAACAAAATGGCTACAAGCATCCATTTCAAATTTCCTTTGTGTGTAATATACCTGACAGAAGTTCGTCAACATTTTACCTCCGTTCACGAACTCCGCCTCGAGTTACGAACAAGTTATGAACACGACCGCGGCCCTGTGGCTTCCTGTACTGTACACATACTTCCTGTACTCGAGATCGCGGTCGCAGAGGGCTGAAGGTGTGAAGTTTTAAATCCAGAATGGGTCCCAAGAAAGTGCAGAACAAGCATGGTGGGAAAAAGAAAGCGCAGAGAGGTGACAAGAAAGTGCAGAGCGTTATTGAAAGTGACAAGGATGATGTGCAGAGCGTTATTGAAGGTGACAAGGATGTGCAGAGCGTTATTGAAGGCGACAAGAAAGTGCAAAGCAAGAATGGTGGTAAAAAGAAAGTGCAGAGCGTTATTGAAGGTGACAAGAAAGTGCAGATCGTTATTGAAGGTGACAAGAAAGTGCAGAGCAAGATTGGTGGTAAAAAGAAAGTGCAGAGCGTTATTGAAGGTGACAAGAGAGTGCAGAGCGTTATGGAAGGTGACAAGGATGTGCAGAGCGTTATTGAAGGTGACAAGTGCAGAGCAAGAATGGTGGTAAAACAAAAGTGCAGAGCAAGAATGGTGGTAAAAAGAAAGTGCAGATCATTATTGAAGGTGACAAAAGAGTGCAGAGCGTTATTGAAGGTGACAAGAAAGTGCAGAGCGTTATTGAAGGTGACAAGTGCAGAGCAAGAATGGTGGTAAAAAGAAAGTGCAGAGCAAGAATGGTGGTAAAAAGAAAGTGCAGAGCGTTATTAAAGGGGACAAGAAAGCGCAGAGCGTTATTGAAGGTGACAAAGTGCAGAGCAAGAATGGTGGTAAAAAGAAAGTGCAGAGTGTTATTGAAGGTGACGTGGATTTGCAGAGCGTTATTGAAGGTGACGAGGATGTGCAGAGCGTTATTGAAGGTGACAAGAAAGTGCAGAGCGTTATTGAAGGTGACAAGGATGTGCAGAGCGTTATTGAAGGTGACAAGTGCAGAGCAAGAATGGTGGTCAAAAGAAAGTGCAGAGCAAGAATGGTGGTAAAAAGAAAGTGCAGAGCATTGTTTAGAAAGGATAGGAAACATAAGAAAGGGAGTGGAGTGTGTTTATATGTAAATCAGGATTTAAAGCCTAATATTACACAACTGGAAAGCAATGAGGGAAATGTGGAATCCTTATGGGTAAATATTTTGTTGGGGAATAAACAGGGAAGTCAACTATTGGTTGGCATATGCTATAAACCACCTAATATAGATAATGATGAGGAAGAACAACTGTTAGAGCAAATTAGGAAGGCTGAACATCATGGTAGCACTTTAATTATTGGAGATTTTAATTACCCGGACATTAATTGGGATAGTGGGACTAGTAATTCAGCAAAGGGAATCTGGTTTCTGAACATTTTAAATGATACCTTCATGTCACAACTGGTAGAAACACCAACTAGAGAGGATAACTGTCTGGACCTGGTTATAACAAATAATGTGGATCTTTTCTCAAATATTAATGTAAAGGAACAGTTGGGAAACAGTGACCATAATATGGTGACTTTTGAAATAAACTCAAAAAAACACATTCATAAGGGGCATGCTAAAACATATAATTTTAAAAAGGCCAACTTTATTAAAATAAAAGAAGCTCTCAATGTCATTGACTGGCAGAAACTCTTTCACGGGAAAAACACTGAGGATAAGTGGAATATCTTTAAACTAACACTAGAAAAGTACACGTCACAATATATTCCCCTGGTTAATAAATATAAAAAAACAGACTGAAACCAATGTGGCTTAGTAGGAAGGTAACTAAGGAAATGAAAAATAAAAGGAAGGCATTTAAAGCTTTTAAATTTGATAAATCTGAGGCATCCTATAAAGCATATAGGGCAGCCAATAAAGCATGTAAAAATGCGATTAGATGGGCTAAACTAGAAAATGAAAAAGAAATAGCCAAAGAGAGCAAGACCAACCCTAAAAGATTCTTTAGGTACATAAATTCTAAAGAACCCAAGAGTGAAAATGTAGGTTCACTAAAATCTGAGTCAGGGGTATTGTTAACTGAAGATCAGGATAAGGCAGAAATTTTAAATGATTATTTTTCTTCAGTATTTATCAAAGAGAAACCTATAACAGGAGACATGAAATTCATTAATAAAAACTTACTAATACAAAGTGACTGGTTGACTCAGGACAAGGTTTTGCAGAAATTAGACAATGTGAATGTGAATAAAGCCCCAGGGCCGGATGGAATTCACCCGCGAGTACTGAGAGAGCTATGTGTTGAAATATGTAAACCTCTGTTCTTAATCTTTCAAGATTCTTTTCTTTCAGGAATAGTACCAGAGGATTGGAGAAAAGCTGGTGTGGTCCCTATATTTAAGAAAGGTTTAAAATTTGTGCCTGGGAATTATAGACCTGTGAGCTTAACATCTGTGGCTGGGAAAGTATTTGAGGGGTTACTAAGGGATAATATTCAGGAATTTATTGGGAGGTATAATGTAATTGGCAAAAATCAGCATGGTTTCATGAAACACAGATCATGTCAGACTAACCTAATTACGCTCTATGAGGAAGTAAGTAGAAGTATAGATCAGGGGGTCGCAGTGGATGTGATTTACTTAGATTTTGCCAAAGCTTTCGACACAGTTCCACATAAAAGGTTACTATTTAAATTAAGAAAAATTGGTCTAGATGAAAATACTTGTTCTTGGATAGAAAACTGGATAAAAGATAGGGTACAGAGAGTGGTCATAAATGGTACATTTTCAAGATGGACACCAGTGGTAAGTGGTGTCCCTCAGGGGTCTGTTATAGGACCAATACTATTCAATTTATTTATAAATGACCTTGAGATAGGCATTGAAAGTCATGTATCAGTGTTTGCAGATGACACAAAACTAGGAAAAGTAATACAATGTGAGCAGGATGTTACTTTGCTGCAGAGGGATTTAGATAGATTGGGGGACTGGGCACTTAAATGGCAGATGAAATTTAATCTAGATAAATGCAAAGTTATGCACTTTGGAGTGAAGAACACACAAGTAATTTATACCCTAAATGGTATGGAGTTAGGGAAATCCAAGCAGAAGAAGGATTTGGGAATAATCATAGACTTCAAACAAAGTAACAATGTGCAATGTCAAACAGCAGCCGCCAAGGCCAGCAAAGTATTGGCATGCATTAAAAGGGGAGTTCACTTACGGGATGAAAACATAATTTTGCCTCTATATAAATCAATGGTCAGGCCGCAACTTGAATATGCCGTGCAATTTTTGGCACCTGTCTTAAAAAAGATATTATAGCGCTAGAAAAAGTGCAGAGACGGGCAACTAAAATAATAAGGGGAATTGGAAGGGTTAAGTTATGAGGAAAGACTAACAAGCTTAAACCTGTTTAGTTTAGAGAAACGGCGCCTTAGAGGGGATCTGATAACCTTATATAAATATATACGGGGCCATTATCAACCATTGAGTGATAACCTATTCATTAACAGGTCTATACATAGGACAAGGGGTCATCCATTTAGACTGGAAGAAAGAAAATTTAGCTTAAAGCATAGGAAGGGTTATTTTACGGTGAGAACAATAAAGCTGTGGAATTCTCTGCCTGTTGAGGTGGTTGGGTCAGAGTCTGTACAGACTTTTAAAAAACGACTGGATGACTTCCTGCAGACACAGACTATTAAGGGTTATAATATTTAATATGTGGGTAAAAGCTTCTTGATCCAAGGAGAAATCTGACTGCCATTCTGGGGTCAAGAAGGAATTTTTTCCCAGTATGTTACATATTTCAGACTGGGTTTTTTGCCTTCTTTTGGATCAACAGCAGTAGGTTATGTGGGAGAGGCTGAACCCGATGGACGCATGTCTTTTTTCAGCCTATATAACTATGTAACTATGTAATTAAAGGGGACAAGAAAGCGCAGAGCGTTATTGAAGGTGACAAGAAAGTTCAGAGCAAGAATGGTGGTAAAAAGAAAGAGCAGAGTGTTATTGAAGGTGACGAGGATGTGCAGAGCGTTATTGAAGGTGACGAGGATGTGCAGAGCGTTATTGAAGGTGACACGGATTTGCAGAGCATTATTGAAGGTGACAAGGATGTGCAGAGCATTATTGAAGGTGTCAAGGATGTGCAGAGCCTTACTGAAGGTGACAAGAAAGTGCAGAGCAAGAATGGTGGTAAAAAGAAAGTGCAGAGCGTTATTGAAGGTGACGAGGATGTGCAGAGCGTTAGTGAAGGTGACGAGGATGTGCAGAGCGTTACTGAAGGTGACGAGGATGTGCAGAGCGTTACTGAAGGTGATGAGGATGTGCAGAGCGTTACTGAAGGTGACGAGGATGTGCAGAGCAAGAATGGTGGTAAAAAGAAAGTGCAGCGCAATAAAGAGGGTAACAAGAAACTGCAGAGCAAGAATAGTAACAAGAAGGTTTCAAAGAAAATAACCATTGAATTGAAGAAGGAAATTGTAGAAAAGCATGATCGTGGTATTCGTGTTTCTGATCTGGCCTCGGTGTACAAGATGGCGAAGTTGACCATCGACTATTTTGAAGAATAAAGATGCCATCAAAGCAGCTGATGTGGCAAAAGGAGTAATCATGTTAACCAAGCAGAGGACACAAGTACTGGAAGAGGTGGAAAAGTTTCTGTTAGTGTGGTTGAATGAGAAACAGCTGGCATTTGATAGTGTTAGTGAAGCTATGATCAGTGAAAAAGCCAGGAAATTATACAGTGATTTGCTGCAGCTAAACCCCTCCACAAGTTCGAGTGATGAATTTAAAGCCAGTAGAGGGTGGTTTGAAAAATTCCGCAAGAGAAGTGGCATCCTGTAACGGGCAGTGTAGCGCCCACAAAGGAGTAGCGAAGTTGAGATCCTTAAGGACTGATAAATCTGCTTGGCGTTTAAACACTGCTTGGTATTTTCAGACTTCTATGCACGAGGCAGGGATAATGAGCAAACCACTGAGTTGCTACTAAGCACTAAAGGTTTCGAGACCGATAGACAACTTAGAGCACTTTCAGAAACAAAGATACGTCAGACAGTTGGTGAATTGCACGGACAGGGCAGTCAGGAAATGTGCCGCTTTAACGGTTTCTGATAATCTGGAGCAGGTCAAAGGTACTTTATGATATTCAGAGGCAATACATACACATCGGGGTCTATCGTTGGTACAGCATCGAGTATATTTAGCGATGAGTGCAGACTGAACATGAGCAACATACAAACAGTACCTTTTGATCGCAGTTGTTACAGAAATGTGTGGCAAGAAAACATGAGCCCTGGGTTGGGTATAGGAAACGAATGCGGCCACAGATGATACCCACAAACGAGAAGGGACAACACCCCAGTATTGTGTAAACAGCCCAGCGGCAAACATGGGGTTACACCACCAAAGCACCACACAGGCGATCGTAATCGAGCAGCAATTACAATGGTCAAAACAAGCCGGGTCAAAAAGCAGGAGCAGGGATCGTATCCAGAAAAGGGTTGGCAACAAAAATCAATGCACAGAATGAGTTAGCGATGCGGGAACAGAACTCCACGACAGGGCGAGGAGGCAACTCCTCGCGCCCTGTTTTAAACCCGGCGGCTCCTCGTGACCACGCCAGGCCACACCCCCTCAGACGCCGCTCAGCCATTCCCCAGTGCTGGCAGTCGGCCAGCTCTTGGCACAGGACCTTGCCCAGGCCCCCCAGGCAGCACAGCAGGGGCTGAGGCTATGACACATCCACAGTGTGATAAGACATGGTGAGGCTTCCAGTTCTGACAAGGCCACTGCAGAAGCCTACAAGAAAGACTTTGCGGAATTCATGAAGGCAGAGGGATATGTCGCTCAACAAGTCTTCAACTGCGATGAAACAAGGCTCTTTTGTAAGAAGCTGCCGTACAGAACCTATATTACACAGGAGGAAAAGGCACTTCCAGGGCACAAGCCCATGAAGGACAGATTGACCATTTTGCGGTGTGCGAACGCAAGCGCCGATCTGAAGATTAAGCCACTACTGGTGTACCATTCCCAGACTCCTAGTGCATTCAAGGAACAGAATGTGAACAAGGCCAGACTGCCTGTCATGAGGAGGGCCAATACGAAAGCTTGGTTCACAAGACAATTGTTCATGGAATGGCTGCACGAGGTGTTCGCACCCACGTGAAAAAAAATCTTTCTGACAACCAACTGCCTGAGAGGTGCCTTCTTAGAAACATAGAAACATGTCGGCAGATAAGAACCTTTCGGCCCATCTAATCTGCCCAATTACATGGATACTTTACCTGGATTTATCTTTTGTTTAGGATAGCCTTATGCCTATCCCATGCCTGCTTAAATTCAATTACTGTTTTGGCCTTTACCACTTCAACTGGAAGACTGTTCCATGTATCCACCACCCTCTCAGTAAAATAATGCTTCCTGATGTTACTTTTAAACCTTTGCCCCTCTAATCTAAGACTATCAGGGTTATTCAAAGAGATTTGAAAAGTCACTGCACGTTCGGTGACTTTTCGTTCTCTTCAATTCGGTTCCTTTTGCCGATCCCATTTTGGTGACCCTGCGGTGTATTCAGCAAGCACCACAGGGTCCCCAAATTGCAGGGAAAAGCTACCACAAACCTGACGAAAACGAACCGCAAAACCCAGCGAATGCACACCGAAAACCCTCAAAAACATCTGGATTAACCTGCCGAAAACCACGAAAAACCTCGAGCAGGAGCCGATCACCTGCAGCGAAGCTGCTGGAAAAAGCCGAGACAGAGCGAAGTGAATAAATTAGGAAAACAATTTGCATGAATGTTTGAAAAGTGAAACACTGTGAAACACAAAACTACTGAGCGAAAATGACTGAAATTTACATATAAGGTCCAGGGAATGATAATAAAGAGGGCTGTTACAGAAAAAATAGGTAAACTTAAAAAAAAAAAAACGGACTTTTTAAAAAAAATAAAGAAAAATGCTTAAAATATCCTAAAAAATCTATAAATAAAGAGACTCTTTACTGCAGAATTTTATAATAAACGGTTTATTAGATATTGAATTAAAACGGGAATATTTTTAACATTGAGGGATTCTCCTGAATAAATCTGCCGAATTAAACCACCGAATGGCAGGGTATTTCGGGAACCTTTCACTGCTGGTTTGTGTTCTCTGAATAGCCGAAGCAGTGCTTTTTCATGGGGTTTTCACTGCCCTCGAACAGGCACCGAACAGGCACCGTTCAGTAGGGATGAGCTGTTCGGTTCGATCAGTTCGGAGTTCGAACCGAACTTTGGTCGTTCAAAAGTTTGCGAACTTCGAACTTTTTGGGTGTGTTCGGTTCGAGTTCGCAAAAAAAAAGAAATTTTGAAAAAAGTATAGAAAATGCTTAAAAAAATACTAAAAAAACTAGAAATAAAGAGACTCTTTACTGCAGAATATTATAAGCAACGGTTTATTAGATATTGAGTTAAAAACTAATGTGTACGTGTAAAGATTCTCAACTCTAAATGACCTGTGTTTTTCAAACGGCATAACAGGTGTTTTTAGTCTGGTCTAATCAATTTGATACATTGTAGACTATACTGAGGGGGTGGGGTGGTGTCTGCTTCTGATTGAGATTTGAGAAGTGTTAATTTCCCTCCTAAAACTTCTAATATGCTGTATTTCACCGCTGTGTGCTCAGCTCATTTTTACCGCTTTCGCTCATCATGTTTAAACGCGATTTTGAAGCCACATTTTGTTAAATGACCGACATGTTAGATATCGTTCTTTCCGGCAGACTCCGCAGATTCATAATATATCATTTTTATATGTATATGTCCTGTCCTGGCTGTATATTATGAAAAAAATGCAATAAAAATTGAATTTTTAATCATCTGCAATGTGTAAAGTGTTGTTTTTTTTCACATTTTAGCACATGAGCGTTTGCCGTTATGTTTTCTATGGGGTGCGCTTGTTCAAAAATTAGAAATGGGGACTTGTTACATTTTGTGGGGGGAATTACGTGATTTATAGCAAACGCACACCATAGAAAAAAATCATTAGTGCATCATCGTTCACATTATAATTGCAATGTGAACAATATTGCTGCATTAATAAAAATAACACACAAAAAATACATGTTTTTATTTTCTTTTTTTTACTTTATACCTGGTCGTGTTGGGTATCATTCGAAAGGCCATGCTCAGGAGACTAGATGCCTGGAGATATCGGGGTTCAAATGAACCCCCTATCTCCACCAGGGGATTGGCCTGGGCAATATATATATACGCATGAAATTGAAATTTACGTGACAACTCTTATTTTTTTTCTCGTTAATTTATATTTGTTCAAAACTGTTAATTTAATTTGTTTAATAGAGTTAATTTAAAATGGTTTAATACAGTTTATTTATATTTATTTTACCTTTACTATTGGTGCTTTTCAAACTTTATTCTTAAGTAAAAAGAAATTTAGCAGTTTCATGTTGTGTCATTTTTTTTTGGGGGGGTGCAGGTAGCTGGTCTTGCCTAGGGCGCAAAATAGTCTAGCACGGCCCTGACCGCATGGTCCTCCCCTGCACTCTTCCACAATACCACAGAGGGGTTACTGTATGATGGCACTTGCTGGCCTGGCACCAAAGGCACAATATTTGGCTGCACTGCCACTGACGCCTGTATCAGATTCATATCCTCAGAGGGGTGAGACTGTGTGACGGCACTGTTGCCGACGCTAGAGGCCCAATTTTAGGCTAGGGTCAAACGAACGCATTTATGGCAGCGAACATCAAAAAGTGCGTCCGAACGCATTGAGGTGTTTTTTCACGGAAAGCGCTTAAACGGTCATACGATGCGCATTTTTGTGCGTGATTTTTTACGGATCCAAACCAGGAAACTTTGGGTGTCTGGACGTTATGTTGGCCGGACATGAGCAGCGTCTGACGTCTCCTAATCACGCACACACGCCGCTATGCGGACGCAGCGCACTCTGTACGTCAGTACTAGCGGTTCAGCGTTCTTGAAAAAATGCGTTCATTTTCCACTTGCGCTGAGTGGCCGGACTTTCGTGCGGCCGTACTTCGTATATTGGCCGTCATTGCGTGTCATTTGCTGCTAGTGCAGCCAAGATTAAGTGCGTCTAAACGCACGTTAAAAGTGTGCTAGTCTGACCCCAGCCTTAAAGCACCTATTGTTACTTTCATCCAAAGCCTGCATAAGTTTCACAACAATGTACCCAAAAAAATCACTAAACTTTTTCTGCGTGTCCGAAAATGTCTCCTCTGTTCATACAGACTGCCGCCCCAAGCAGTTGTTTATGGATAGATTAAAGGAAAAGCATTTACCGTCATTTGAAACGTAATTTTTTTGTTTTTAAGTGTCTCTATACATCCTAGAAATCCGCCACTTCACGGGCAGGTTATGGGGACCTCCTAGGCACGATATTTGAAGAAATTTTTTGTTTTTATTTTTAACCCTTATTTTATGTAAAACGCACTGTCCCTTTAAAACTTTTTTTAAAACTTTTTGTCCTTGTTTCCTGTCCCCCAGGGCACTACCCGGACCCCCATACACCCTTTTATGGCAAATATCTAGCATATATGTCCTCTTGGAGGGCACTCTAAAAACCGAATTTTCAGCCCCATTGACTTGTATTGATTTCGAGTTCGGGTTCGGATTCGAACATTTGGAAAGTTCGGGTTCGAATACAAACCGAACTCGGGCGTGTTCGGCTCATCCCTAATGTTCAGGCAATTAGCCAGGATTTGGCGAATTGCCTGCTCTCTGAATAGCCGAATGGCCAAGAAAGGTAACCGAATGCTGATTTTCAGCGTTCGGTTACCTTTCTCAAGCAATTCGGATCTCTTTGAATAACCCTGATAGTCCTCTTGTTTTGCTACTTTATTTCCTTTTAAATATACTCCCGAGGGGGCGGAACTGACTACGGACAGGAGAGGACGCATCTCGCTGAGCTCTCTGAGCTGACATCTACAATTTATTGAATTTTAGCATCTTCCAGTCAATGTTGAGACCCCCATTTGAGAAGGTTTAGTATCAGGGAGGTAGTGACCACATATTGTGTTGGGTGCCTGGCCCTTTGGAGGATTTTGGAGCCGGTGCTGGAATTCGGGCCTACTGCGGCCTGCTCCCGGCGTCCATTTGCAAAGCCTGTCTCGCCTTTCAGGATTTCTGGATCTGTCCTGGGTACTGCCTCCAGCCACGCGGAATGTTCATCCTTCGCTGCCGCTGTGTCTGCAGGAGATTCTCCTTCACGCGTGCCTCCCATAGAGCCGCTGCTTCCCATCGCCGATGTCTGACCCTGATTTGCAGCCGCTTACGAGGGGGATGCTGAGGGAGCTGCTGGAGGAGTTCCGCGAGCAGTGGTTCCTTGCTTGGAGAGAAGCTGGATGGTCCGACAAGGTGGCACTGCCGTGGCGGGGTGCTGCGGTCCTGGAGAGGGAAGACGAATCCGGGGGGGATCCCTCGGCTGCGTGTGGCGTTGGAATCCGTGACATGGAGGGGATTTCCTCTTCCCCGGCCGGGCATGCTGCGGATTTACTACTATGGGCCCTGTCGACTTACCTGAACTGGAGGTCGGTGAGCGGTGCCGCGATTGCCCTGATCCGGTGGGGCCTTCTGACGTCTTACACCTGGTCTCTTTACTGGAGTTCTCTACCGCAGCTGCTGCAGCTCTCTTGCCTGGCCGACTTTGTGGATGGTCCTTCCCTCCTGCTGGGGTGCTTCTCCTGGGACTCCTGTCGCTGACCGTCATACCTGCCCTGACTTTTGATATCTGGTGCCTTCCCGTCGCTACGCTGTGGGCCTCAGTCCCCCCCTTGATCCTGGACACTGGCTGAGTGGCTGCGAGGATGCTGTGTGCCCTTTCCCTATCCTGACCTGGACACTGGCTGAGCTGACTGACCCTGCTTCTGGAATCCTGGCTTTACACGGTTGATCCCACCTGTTGACACACCCTGCTGACATCCCCCCCCCCTCACCGCAGAGACCCCTCTCGGCTGATTATTTCCCCTTCCTCCCCTCATGTTTTTATTGATATAGCTGAGATATTTGAATTTTTCCCCTTTTATTATTTCCACCCCTCCTGAAACTCTGAGACACTATTTTTATATTTTTTCGCTGTCTTTTTCGGTGTATAGCTTATTTCTGATGTGTTGGTGGATGCTGAGGACCTCTTTGATTCCCCCCCCTTTCTTTTTTTTTTTTTTTGGCAGAAAAGGGCTTACTTGGGGTGAGCGACTATGGCAGCTACCATGGCTCTGCCTGTCATAATTGGCCCCCGAGAGCCCTGGCTGCGTGACATTTGTCCTCCATGGCCTCCTTGTCCCTTGGACTTTCTGGAGTGAGCCAGGAGAGTCACGTCGTTGGCCTTTGCCATATCCCCCTCCCTTGTTTTGTTTTCCTTCTTTTTTTATTTTTTTACACATCTTGGTCTCCGGCTCCCACCTTCCTTTATTTTGTTCACTACTGTGTACACCATTGTTTCTTTTCTTACTGGTCCTGCGTGGCCATTGTTTTTCACTGACTTATTGTCCTGCAGACATGTCTTCAAAATAAAAATACAAAAAAAAAAAAATATATACTCCCTTCCTCTACCTTGTGGATTCCCTTTACGTATTTAAATGTTTCTATCATATCTCCTCTGTCTCGTCTTTTTTCCAAGCTGTACATGTTAATATCATTAAGCCTTTCCAGGTAACTTTTCTCCTTCAAGCCGTACACCATTTTAGTAGCCCTTCTCTGAACTCTCTCTAAGATGTCTATATCCATCTGGAGATACGGTCTCCAATACTGCACACAGTACTCCAAATGAGGTCTCACCAGTGCTCTGTACAGTGGCATGAGCACTTCCCTTTTCCTACTGCTAATACCTCTCCCTACACAACCAAGCATTCTGCTAGCATTTCCTGCTGCTCTATTACAATGACTACTTACCCTTAGATCCTCTGAAATAATAACCCCTAAATCCCTTTCCTCAGATGTTGAGGTTAGGACTGTATCAAATATTCTGTATTCAGCCCTTGGGTTTTTACGTCCCAGGTGCATTATCTTCCACTTATCCACATTAAAACTCAATTGCCACAGCTCCGACCATTGTTTTAGTTTACCTAAATCTTTTGTCATTTGGCTGATCCCTCCAGGAAAGTCAACCCTGTTGCAAATCTTTGTGTCATCAGCAAAAAGACATACTTTTCCATTAATACCTTCTGCAATATCACTAATAAAAATATTAAAGATAATGGGTCCAAGTACTGACCCCTGAGGTACCCCACTGGTAACAAGACCTCGCGCCGAATAAACTCCATTTACCACAACCCTCTTGTGACGGATCCCGCTACTCGGGGAGAGTAGATCCGCCGTCAGCGCCGAGTACACCTGGAGGTCGGTAGTGTGGTAGCGTGGTGCCGCTGGTGCTCGTAGAATACCCCGAGGTTGCAGCGCTGTAGAGAGGTCCTTGAAGCGTCTTGGTTCCCAAAGCCCTGTTATCCCCAATTACTAGCCGAAGCAGGAGTAAAGGTTCAAACAAGAGTGATTTATTTTTCATGGAGAACACAGCTTATTTATGGGGAAAAAAAGACATTGTTCTCCCCTGGTCCGCCCTCAGCCCTCCCGGGGTGATTTCTGCCACTGCCTCAAGCCATGGCCCAATTTCCCTTTGTTCACCTGGGGCCCCCCTGGTGGGTGCAGCCCTTATCTTGAGGCTCGGTGCCAGCTCGTCTGGTGAACTTTCTGTGGCTCTGAATGAGCGGTGAACAGGGGAAGAACAGGGAAAAGCACATTGGGGTACTTATAAAAATAAGGGCTAACGAGCTTTTAATAACACACAAATAAATAAACACTTGAACTGCTGTACTGCGCTACAGCGTAGTGGCGGCCGTCCCGTCACATATCTCCCCCAAGTTACCAGTTGGCAGACCCGGTGAGACCCTCTGTGGGTCCACTTGGGGATGTCCACGGACCCCACCCTAGGTCTCAAGTTCAGTCTGGCGGGATAGCCCATCCGCATTGGCATTTTGCTTACCAGGACGGTATTGGATAGTAAAGTTGAAGGGCTGTAGGGCCAGGCTCCACCGCAGGAGCCTGCCGTTGTCTCCGGCCACCCGGTTCAGCCATACCAGGGGGTTGTGGTCTGTGAGGACCGTGAAGGAGCGCCCATACAAATAGGGTTGGAGTTTCTTCAGTGCCCATACCAGGGCTAGGCACTCCTTCTCGATTGCCGCGTAGGCAACCTCCGTGGGTAGAAGTTTCCAGCTGATGTAGGCAACCGGGTGGTCATGCCCATCTTCACCGACCTGGCTCAGCACCGCTCCCAGTCCGAACATAGAAGCGTCTGTGTGGACGACGAAACGTTTAGTTGAATCAGGAGCGGTCAACACGGGGCCTCCACCAGTGCTCGCTTGAGCTGCTGGAAGGCTTTCTCACACTCAGGGGACCACAGTACCTGTCGGGGAAGGTTCTTGCGGGTCAAGTCAGTCAGGGGTTTGGCAATGGCGCTGTAGTTGGGGACGAAGCGTCAGTAGTACCCCGCCGTACCTAGAAATGCTAACACCTGGGTCTTGGTGCGGGGTGTGGGCCACTGGGTGACAGCTTCAACCTTGGTGGGTACCGGGTGCTGCCTTCCGCAGCCCACCCGGTGGCCCAAGTACTGGACCTCGGACATGCCAACATGGCACTTGTCTGGTTTGACTGTCAGACCTGCGGTGCCAAGGCGGTCCAGTACTGCCCGTAAAAGCTGTAAGTGGTCCTCCCAGGTGTTACTAAAGATGGCTATGTCATCTGGTAAAGTCCTGCATCCCCTCTAGCAGCCGATAAACCATGTGTTGGAACGTGGCCTGGGGAATTCTTCATCCCGAATGGCATGACCCGAAATTGGTACAGGCCAAACGGAGTGATGAATGTCGATTTCGGCACACCTTCCTCGGCAAGGGGAATCTGCCAGTACCCCTTACACAAGTCAATGGTGGTGAGGAAGTGACCCTGGGCAATGCGGTCCAGGAGCTCGTCTACCCGGGGCATGGGGTAGGCGTCGGTAACGGTGTGCTCATTGAGCCTTCTGTAATCTACACAGAACCTGGTAGTGCCATCCTTCTTGGGTACTAGAACAACCGGGGAGGCCCATGGGCTCTCGGATGGTTCTATTACCCCTAGATCCAGCATCTCGCGGATCTCCTTCTGCATCCTGTCTCTCACTGCATCGGGGATTTGGTACACCGTCTGCCGCAAGGGGGTTTGACTCTGGGTATCGACCCGTTGCAGAGCTACAGAGGTGTAGCCGGGATGGGACGGGAACAGGTCTCGGTGCTCCCGTAGCACCTGCTGAGCCTGTTCCCTGTGGCGTGGATTGAGTCCCTCGCCCAGCCGGACATCAGCTATCCCCTAGGCGCTCGGATCCCCAGGCAGTACCGGCAGGGGGAGATCCTCCAGATCCCCCGCATCCGGTGCGCAGATGGCGGCTACTGCCTCTTCTCTTTCAGGAAATGGTTTCAGCATGTTCACATGAAAGGTTCTTTGGATCTTTCATCCGAACATCTGGCTGCGATGAAGGTGGTATCACAGATCTTCTTTATAATTTTATAGGGTCCCTCCCAGGCTGCCTGCAACTTATTTTGTTTGACCGGCCGGAGCGCTAACACTTTCTGCCCTAGCTGGAAGGTGCGGTCCCTAGCCGACCGGTCATACCATCTCTTCTGCTTGGTTTGGGCCGCTTGGAGATTGTCCCGTACCAGGGCGGTCAATTCCTGCAGCCGGTCCCTAAACTCAAGCACATAATCTATGGCCGAGGTCCCCTCCTCGGCCAGAGCACCTTCCCAGTGCTCCCGGAGCAAGTCCAAGGGGCCTCAGACGCTCCGGCCGTACAACAGCTCCAAGGGAGAGAAGCCAGTGGCTTCCTGGGGTACCTCCCTGTACGCAAACAACAGATGGGGCAAGTGGCGTTCCCAGTCCTTATGGGACATGGTAAAGGTGCGAAGGAGTTGGTTGAGGGTCCCGTTAAACCGCTCGCAGAGCCCGTTGGTTTGCGGGTGGTAAGGGGAACTGTACAGGGGTTTAATCCCGCACAGTCTCCAGAGCTGCTGGGTCACCTCGGCCGTAAATTGCGTGCCCTGGTCAGACAAGATTTCCTGGGGAAATCCGACCCTGGAGAATATCTGTAGTAGAGCTCCAGCAACGGTCTCTGCATGGATATCTTGGAGGGCCACGGCCTCTGGGTACCTGGTGGTGTAGTCTACTACGGTCAAGATATACTTCTTGCCCGTAGTACTAGGCACCGCCAGGGGTCCTATCAGATCCACCGCCACCCATCTAAAGGGTTCTCCCACTATGGGTAGGGGTCTCAGGGTTGCTTTCCGGGTGTCCCCCCTCTTTCCTACCCGCTGGCATACCTCACAGGTCCGGCAATAGTCCCTAACATCCCCGGATAACCAGGGCCAAAAGAAGCTCTGGGTCAGGCGGTGCAGTGTCCGCCTGTGCCCCAGATGGCCTGCAAGGGGAATATCATGCCCAATCTTCAACAGATCGCGCAGATATCTCCCCGCCACTACCAGTTGCCTATGGGGTACCTGGTCCACTCCCCTCCTCGCTCCCCCAGAGGTCCTATACAACTTCCCCTGGTCCCAGGCAAATCTCACTTCCCCTACCCCTCCCGGATCCCGCCCAGCCTGTTGTCTGTAAGAGGCAAGGGTGACGTCTTCCCTGGTGGCTTGGGCAAAGTCTGTCGGGGAATCCCAGGTCAGGGAGGGGGTATTGTCGGGCCAAGGGTTGGGCTGGTCTCACTTACGGCGGTCCCCTCGGAGTCTGTGTGCGGAGCCTTCCTTGCTTGATGAAGGGTGGTGATGGGGCATACCCCGCCAGGGTGGGTGTCCTCAAAAGTAGAGGTCAGCAGACCAAGGTCGTTGCCAAGTAGTACTTCAGTTGGTAGGTCTTTCATGATCCAAACTTCCACGTCCCGGGCATCCGTGCCCCAATCGAGATGGATGCGGGCCGTAGGGATCCGGTAAACATGGCCGCCGGCGACTTGGACAGCCACCGAGTAGCCTGTGGAGGCAGCTGGGGTAATAAGGTGGGGCTGTGCCAGGGTAAGGGTTGCACCGGTGTCCCACAGGCCGTTGGCACTCCGTCCATGCACCCGAACCTTTTGGCGATGGTGCTGCCGGTTGTCTTGGGCAGCTGCTTGAATCGGGTCTGCTTCATGTAGGATGCCCCAGTCTTCGTCCAGAATCGCTGTGGGTTCTGGCTCCGGCTCATGTTGGCAACAATATGCCGTAGCTCTGCCCAGAGGGTGTGCTGGGCGATGCGGGGCAGGACGGTTGGCAGTCAGTTGACAGCGGTCCCGGATATGTCTAATTTGATTGCACCCATAGCACCGGGGACCGGTCCGAGGAACCGGGGTGTGGATTGTCGGTGGCCGGGGTGCTCTCTTGGTGGGTGCGGTACGAGGCTGGGGTGCTGGATGGAACCGGGGAGGTGAGGGACGGATGTCAGGAGGAGGTACTCGCCTGGCGTCCTGGTATTCATTGGCGAGGCAGGTAGCTTCGGGCAGGGTAAGGGGACGTCGGTCTCGCACCCAATCCCGGACCTCTGGAGGTGAATAGTTATAGAACTGCTCCAGCAAGAGCAGTTGGATGATCTGGTCCGGGTGGGTGGCTTGGCATCCCTGGATCCAGCTGCGGACGGCCTGTTGCATGCGGTACCCCCATTCTGCGAAGGAGTCATGGGTCCCTTTCTTTAGAGCTCGGAACCGGACTCGATACGCCTCGGGGGTGAGCGCATAGCGGGCCAGCAGGTGTTCCTTGACCCGCTAGTACACCATGCAGTCCTCATCCGCCACAGCCCGGTAAGCTTCAGCCGCCCTGCCCGTCAACTTACTCGCCAGTAGAGGTACCCAATCTCGGGCTGCCACCTCTTGCAGGGCACATTGTCTTCCAAAATCTTGCAGGAAGCCGTCAATATCCTCGCTTCCCTCTGGGAAGAGTTTGAAGGCAGCAAAGGGAATCTTTTGCTTGGGGGTCCAGTGCTGCCCTGGGGAGTCAGTGACCCACCGGACCGTTGCTGCATTTCTGCTTGGTGGAGTCTGTCTGTATCTGCCAAGACCCTCCCGATGTCGTTGGCGGAGGGGGTCTGTTCTGTACAGGGCCAGCCGCCACCGACCTCTCGCCGCCATTCTGAGGTCTCAGAGCCCTCGGAGGGAGGCATACAAGCACGGTCGTCCTTCATCAATTCGCTGATGATGACCGCCTTCGGTTTGCCCCCGGGGATCTTGCCTCTGGCTTTCAGCAATTCTTTAAGGACCGTGCGCTTCAGACCCTCGTAGTGCTGGGCCATACAGGGTTACGGCCGTTACTTGGGGTGTCCGCCTCTCGGACCCAGGGGTGTCTGAGACCGGGGTCAAGCCAGCGGCTGTTTTTACCCCTGCTGGGCTGGTCTCAGAATCTCCCCCCGGATGGCGGCCGCTCCGGATGCTCAGCATGTTGCGGTGGCTGAGACTGGGGTCAAGCCAGCGGCTGTGTTTCCCCCTACTTGTCTGGTCTCAGCCGATCCCACCAGGCTGCCAGCCAATGTGATGGATCCCGCTACTCGGGGAGAGTAGATCCGCCGTCAGCGCCGAGTACACCTGGAGGTCGGTAGTGTGGTAGCGAGGTGCCGCTGTTGCTCGTAGAATACCCCAAGGTTGCAGCGCTGTAGAGAGGTCCTTGAAGCGTCTCGGTTCCCAAAGCCGTTATCCCCAATTACTAGCCGAGGCAGGAGTAAAGGTTCAAACAAGAGTGATTTATTTTTCATGGAGAACACAGCTTATTTATGGGGAAAAAAGACATTGTTCTCCCCTGGTCCGCCCTCAGCCCTTCCGGGGTGATTTCTGCCACTGCCTCAAGCCATGGACCAATTTCCCTTTGTTCACCTGGGGCCCCCCTGGTGGGTGCAGTCCTTATCTTGAGGCTTGGTGCCAGCTCATCTGGTGAACTTTCTGTGGCTCTGAATGAGCGGTGAACAGGGGAAGAACAGGGAAAAGCACATTGGGGTACTTATAAAAATAAGGGCTAACGTACTTTTAATAACACACAAATAAATAAACACTTGAACTGCTGTACTGCGCTACAGCGTAGTGGCGGCCGTCCCGTCACACCTCTGTTGCCTGTCACTCAGCCACTGCCTAATCCATTCAACAATATTCGAATCCACGCTCAAAGATTGCAATTTATTGATAAGCCTACTATGCGGAACAGTATCAAAAGCCTTACTGAAGTCTAAATAAGCAATGTCTACTGCACCACCTGTGTTTATTATTTTTGTTACCCAGTCAAAAAAATCAATAAGATTAGTTTGGCATGATCTCCTTGAGGTAAACCCATGTTGTTTCTGATCCTGTAATCTATGTGTTTTTAGATGTTCAACAATCCTTTCCTTTAACAGGGTTTCCATTAATTTCCCCACTACTGACGTAAGACTAACTGGCCTATAGTTCCCCGATTCCTCCCTACTACCCTTCTTGTAAATGGGCACAACATTTGCTAATTTCCAGTCTTCTGAGACGACTCCCGTTAACAAGGATTGGTTAAATAAATCTGTTAACGGTTTTGCTATTACACCACTGAGCTCTTTTAATGATTTAGGGTGGGTCCCATCAGGCCCCATTGACTTATTTGTCTTTACTTTAGACAGCTGCTGTAGAACCTCCTCCTCTGTAAACTCATATGTAAATGTCTCATTAGTGTTTCCTCCTAACTGAGGTCCCTTTCCTTCCTTTCCTTCTGCAAAGACTGAACAAAAATATTCATTGAAGCAGTCAGCGAGACTTTTATCCTCTTCTACATACCTTCCTTCCTTTGTTTTTAATCTAACTAATCCTTGTTTTACTTTTATTTTCTCGTTTATGTATCTAAAAAATGTTTTGTCCCCCTTTTTTACTGACTGAGCTATTTTCTCTTCTGCGTGTGCTTTGGAAGCTCTTATAAATTGCTTTGCCTCTTTCTGCCTAATTTTATAGGTTTGCCTATCTTCTTCACTCTGAGTTGTTTTATAATTATTGAATGCTATCTTTTTGTTCTTCACTATTTTGGCCACTTCTGCAGAGTACCACAGTGGTTTCTTTTTTGTTTTTGCTAACAAGCCGAATGCAATTGCCTGTGGCCTTCAATAATGCCTCCTTTAAATAATCCCATTTCTCCTGGACTCCCTTTAAACTCCTCCAGTCTGATAATGACTCATTCACACAAAATCTGATTTTAGAAAAATCAGTTTTTTAAAAGTCTAAAACTTTTGTTTTTGTGTGGTGCGACTCCATCCCTGTTCTTATATTAAACCACACTGACTGGTGATCACTAGATCCCAAATTTTCACCTACAACAACGTCTGATACCAAACCTCCATTTGTGAGTATTAAATCCAATATGGCCTCTTTACGGGTCGGCTCCTCAACTACTTGTGTTAGAGATAATCCCAGTAGGGAGTTTAGAATATTTGTACTCCTGGTGCACCCAGCTATTTTGGTTTTCCAGTTCACATCAGGAAGATTAAAGTCCCCCATGATAATAACTTCCCCCTTCATTGCCATTTTGGCTATTTCCTCAAACAGCAGATTATCTAGCTCTTCTACTTGTCCAGGGGGTCTATAGATCACACCTACATGAGCTACTGTATGATTGCGAAATGTTAGCGAAACCCAAACGGACTCTATGTCCACCTCACTCACTTTTATTTGGTTTGTTTTTATGTTGTTTTTCACATACAGGTCCACTCCTCCTCCTTTCCTACCTTCTCTGTCTTTTCTATATAAAGAGTACCCCGGTATTGTTATGTCCCAGTTATTTTTCTCACTGAACCATGTCTCAGTAACCGCCACTAAATCTACTTTTTCAGCTGCCATCATTGCGTCCAGTTCATTGAGTTTATTGACTAAACTGCGAGCATTTATAGACACAACTCTGAGCATGTCATTTTTTACCCCGCATGTTGCTTGCACCCTCCGATTTAGTTTTGGGGGACAATCAGGCAGATTGTTTTTTACCCTTTTGTCCCCCCCTCTTAGTTTAAATATTCCTTTGTGAATTGTTGAACTTCTCACTGAGAACATATGTTCCCCTATGAGTAAGATGCAAACCATCTTTTTTATACAGTTCCTTTCTGCTCCAATTAGAGCTATCATGGGACACAAAGCCAAATCCTTGCTCCCGACACCATTCCCGAAGCCACAAATTAAATTCCCTATTGCGCATCTGCCTATCCTGAATGTTATGCACAGGCAGAACTTCAGAGAATAACACAGTGGACGCAATCTGCTGTATTTCACCTCCAAGAACACAAAAATCTTCCTTAATCTCAGAAACCTCATTGCTAGCCAAGTCATTTGTCCCTAGATGGATTAGAACGTCCACTTCCCCTTGCTGCTTTGCTTGTTTGACAATATTGAGAATTCGTCTCTTGTGTCTACGAGCAGTAGCCCCAGGAAGACATCTCACCAAACCACTACTCTCCAGCTCAACACCTCTTATGATAGAAGGCAATTGTTGCTGGGTGATTCTATCAAGTCCCACCTTTTTCCTTTTTGTCCTTGGTTTCAGTCCTGCATACCTTAGGCATAGGGGATGGTGGTTCCTCAACTATGGTGTCTGAGCCTACTTCCGTCTTACCACTACACTCTGAAAGTGCCTCAAAAGAATTAAGAAGAGCCACAGACTGTGGGATATGCCTTCTATCCACAACTCTAAGTCTACCAGATCCTACAGTAGTCCATCTGCCACTCCTAGGAGGCCTCTGTGGCAGTGGCTTTTTAACAGTCATAGCCTCAGTTTGTCTAACAGATAATTTACAAATCTCAGACTTCAAACAGGCAATTTCCTGCTGCAATAAAGAGAACTGCCTACATATCAGGCACACTCCAAACCTCCAAAAATTGGATATAAAAACAAATGCATGACAGCTCTTACACTGGACCAAGCCTGACATTATAAAAGAATGGATTTAAAACCAGCAAATCTTACCTTTTTGTAGGTTTTCTACCTCCTGTCTAACCTCAGACTACCTCTAGAGTATCTCCAGAATATCTCTAAGTGCTCACTTGGAAGGCTCTGATGGACTCTGATGGACAATGCCCTGACACATCCTCCAGCCTTGGTGGATGATATGGACGCTGAGTATGACTTCATAAAGGTCAAATTCCTCCCCCCCAACACGACACCTCTTCTGCAGCTCATGGACCAGCAAGTGATCTCCAACTTCAAGAAGCTCTACACAAAGGCACTCTTCACCAGGTGTTTCAATGTCACTGAAGAGATGTCTTTGACTCTGAAAGAGTTCTGGAAGAAACATTTCAATGTTCTCCACTCCATCAATCTCATTGACAAAGCGTGGGAAGAGGTCACGTACCGGACCTTGAACTCAGCCTGGAGGAAACCGTGGCCAGAATCTGTCGCTCAACATGACATGGAAGAGTCTGATGCACAGGTAGTGGAGGAGATTGTTTCCATGGGCAAGACTATGGGTCTGGACGTCGATGGTGCAGACATAGAGGAGCTTGTTAAACACCATGCTGAGGAGCTGACGACGCAAGAACTTGCTGAACTCCAGAGTGAGCAGCAGAAGGCACTTGTTGAGGAGCATTCCACCAAGGAAGTGGAAGAAAAGGAGGAGGTTAGCAGTGATGGATAACATCCATAATGGAGAAATGGAATGAGTGGCAGGATTTCTTTGAGAAGCACCACCCCAACATAACTGTGGCGAACCGAGTCTTGAATATGATGGACAATGTGGTCTCTCATTTCCGGAGTCTTCTGCACATAGGAAAAAACAAGGGACATTAGGCCGATTTTTCACCAAAATTGACCCTGCAGCTAAGATACAAAGAAGAGAGGAAACCCCTGAAGGAGATCTCCCCGATGTCTCCTCCAACCAATAGCATCCTCCCCTCCCATCTTTCTGTCCTCCATGCCAGAAGTTGCCCCAAGAAAGGTAAGTGTTCACTATCTTCATACAGTACTTTTTTCCCCATATGGTTCAGAACGGATTAACCTGATTTACATTGAACCCTATAGGAAATTGTGATTCGGTTCACACCCCAATTCGGTTCGCGACCAGAGTCGTGGAACCAATTAAGTTTGTGAACCGAGGTACCACTGTATACAGTTTCCATATACTGTAAACAGTAGCAGTTGAAGACACGGACCACAACTGTGAACCATTAGGTAGATGTATTCAAAGTTTGTGTCCCGCTGCTGAGGGAAGAGATGTAGGTGATGGCGTGCATGTCATGCAGGACCGGCGCTAGTGTAAGGCAGCACAGGCGGCCGCCTTACTGCTCTGGCCTGATGCCAAACTGGGGGGCGTGAAAATTGTCTTCCCGTTCATAATCACTCACTGCTGGCCGGGGATTTCCTTCTGATGCCGCCCATTATGTAAATTGTGCTCCCCCTTGTGGCTGGATCAGCTGCTGCACTTCTGGCCTGGTGAAGGGGAGAGCGCACAGGAAGAGGCAGAAGAGTCTGGGCCATGTGCTTCCTGGTGCTGCTCCTCTTACAGCAGAACGATTGAGGAGATTAATCAGCCCCTGCCCTGCAGCAGCAGAGACCCCATGAAGCCAGGAGGTGAGTTATCACACTGCCTGCCCTCCATCTGCCCCTCTCCCTTTCATGATATCCTCCCTCTGAGATGCGAGATGGTGCCCCCCCCCCTACACACAAACACAGCAAAAGTGTGAGAGATCTTCCCTGATGTGAAGATGCTTCTGTTTTTAACTCTTGCTGGACCAGGTCATCCTTCCTGACAGTAAAGCTCATTGTAATATGGTGCTCAGATACCTGGTCCAGCAAGAGCTAAAAACAGGCTTCTCCTTCACAGCAGGGGAGATCTCTCACACTTATATCACTGGTACATGGAATAACCTCCCAGTGGGAGCAGTATCTAATACCCTTTCTATATAACTGTTACTGCTCCCACTGGGAGGCTATTCCATGTAACAGGGATATAGAAAGGGTAGTAGATACATGGAATAGCCTCCCAGCGGGAGCAGTAACAGTGATATAGAAAGGGTAGTAGATACAGGGAATAGTCTCCCAGTGGGAGCAGTAACAGGGATATAGAAAGGGTAGTAGATACAGGGAATAGCCTCCCAGTGGGAGCAGTAACAGTGATATAGAAAGGGTAGTAGATACAGGGAATAGCCTCCCAGTGGGAGCAGTAACAGTTACATAGTTACATAGTAACAGTATCAGTAACAGTGATATAGAAAGGGTAGTAGATACTGCTCCCACTGGGAGGCTATTCCATGTATCTACTACCCTTTCTATATCACTGTTACTGATACTGTTACTATGTAACTATGTAACTGTTACTGCTCCCACTGGGAGGCTATTCCCTGTATCTACTACCCTTTCTAGATCACTGTTACTGCCCCCACTGGGAGGCTATTCCATGTAACAGTGATATAGAAAGGTAGTAGATACATGGAATAGTCTCCCAGTGGGAGCAGTAACAGTGATATAGAAAGGGTAGTAGATACTGCTCCCACTGGGAGGCTATTCCATGTATCTACTACCCTTTCTATATCACTGTTACTGCTCCCACTGGAGGCTATTCCATGTAACAGTTATATAGAAAGGGTAGTAGATACATGGAATAGCCTCCCAGTGGGAGCAGTAACAGTGATATAGAAAGGGTAGTAGATACATGGAATAGCCTCCCAGTGGGAGCAGTAACAGTGATATAGAAAGGGTAGTAGATACAGGGAATAGTCTCCCAGTGGGAGCAGTAACAGGGATATAGAAAGGGTAGTAGATACATGGAATAGTCTCCCAGTGGGAGCAGTAACAGGGATATAGAAAGGGTAGTAGATACATGGAATAGCCTCCCAGTAGGGGCAGTAACAGTGATATAGAAAGGGTAGTAGACACATGGAATAGCCTCCCAGTGGGTGCAGTAACAGTGATATAGAAAGGGTAGTAGATACTGCCCCCACTGGGAGGCTATTCCATGTAACAGTGATATAGAAAGGGTAGTAGATACATGGAATAGCCTCCCAGTGGGGGCAGTAACAGTGATATAGAAAGGGTAGTAGATACATGGAATAGCCTCCCAGTGGGAGCAGTAACAGTTATATAGAAAGGGTAGTAGATACATGGAATAGCCTCCCAGTGGGGGCAGTAACAGGGATGTAGAAAGGGTAGTAGATACATGGAATAGCCTCCCAGTGGGGGCAGTAACAGTGATATAGAAAGGGTAGTAGATACATGGAATAGCCTCCCAGTGGGAGCAGTAACAGTGATATAGAAAGGGTAGTAGATACAGGGAATAGTCTCCCAGTGGGGGCAGTAACAGTGATATAGAAAGGGTAGTAGATACTGCCCCCACTGGGAGACTATTCCCTGTATCTACTACCCTTTCTATAGTACTGTTACTGCCCCCACTGGGAGGTTATTCCATATAACAGTGATATAGAAAGGGTAGTAGATACATGGAATAGCCTCCCAGTGGGAGCAGTAACAGTGATATAGAAAGGGTAGTAGATACATGGAATAGCCTCCCAGTGGGAGCAGTAACAATGATATAAAAAGGGTAGTAGATACTGCCCCCACTGGCAGACTAGAAAGGGTAGTAGATACATGGACTAGCCTCCCAGTGGGGCAGTAACAGCGACATAGAAGAGGCAGTAGAAACAGGGAATAGTCTCCCAGTGGGGGCAGTAACAGTGATCATGCACAATTGTAAATCTTTTCTCTATGCTGATAGGCATGGCACAGATAAGGGAGGGGGGGCACCAAAATGCACCTTCGCCTGAGTAGACAAAATGCTTGCACCGGCCCTGATGTCATGCGACTAGTCTGTCAAATTGGCAGCGTCTGCAGTGGAGAAGGCGTTTTGTATTCTTTGAGCAAAATGGAATCTGTAACTGTTGTGCAACAGCATTTTCGATCATGATTCGAAAAAGAACCTCCAATCAGAAAATCTATCTACGATTGGCATAAAAAAAATATAAAAAAATAAATAACAAATAATCGAAATTACGGACTGTATGTGCAAACTTAAAAGTCCTGGACTTTGTATCAGAAGAAGTTGTTGATAGTGTTTGCACCGCCATTGAACGAAGCCCGGGAAAATCAACGCGGAGGGTGAGTTGTGAAGTGCAGATTTCACAGCCCACTGTCTGGAGAATTTTGAGAAAGAAGCTGAAAATTATGCCATACAAAGTGCAGATGTTCTAAAATCTCACTGACCTTGACAAGACAAAGCACTTTAAATTTTGTGCCGAAATGCAGCACCGTTTTGAAAATGAAGATTTTGCCGCTCACTTAGCTTTCACCGATCAAGCTACATTTCACATGAGTGGAACAGGTAAACAAGCACAATGTTTGCTTTTGGGGAACAGAGAATCCCAGATTTACAGTGCAACACATGCGAGATTCCGCTAATGTGTGTTCTGTGCCCAAAAAGAAAGTGTACGGGCCCCTTTTTTCACGAGAGAACTGTCACGGGAGGCTCTTTTCTGGATGTGTTAAGTCTTTGGTTAATGCCACAGTTGCAGGACAACAGTGACAACTTTATTCACCAACTGGATGGCGCACCACCGCACTTGTTAGGCGCCGTGCGTGATTATTTCGATGAACATCTTCACCGATGGATTGATCAAGCCGCAGGCTACAACATGCCACTGACCCAATGGCCACCCAGAAGTCCTGACTTAATACCTTGTCATGTTTTCCTGTGAAAGTACGTAAAGGACAAGGTATTCGCCCCTCCTTATCCTGTTGATCTAGCGAAGCTGAAACTGCATGTCACAGCCACCATCACTGCACTGGATTCAGATATCTTGCCTCGCATTTGGGCAGAAATGGATTACCGGCTCAAAGTGTGTCGTGTGACTAAGGGTGCACACACAGAACATCTGTGATGGTCTCTAAAACAATTTGAAACATTCCCCTACAATTCTGTTGCAGGTAACATTAAATATCTTCCATTGTTATTGTTTTATAGTGTGCTGAAACTGTATACTTCTTTATGAATCACTCTGCATAGTGTACCCTCGCATACTTTATGAAATTATCAAAATCCCACATTATTATTCTGAATCAAGAGGCTGGAGGAAGTTTTGCAGGTTCATTTAGAGATTTACAGCAATCCAAACTTCCACACATCTGCTGGCAAAAGATCCTCACCCATATATAAAGGTTCCAAAGCCATTATTCAAGCTTGGTCAGAAATATGGATCCAAGACACAAAGAAATGAAAAAATTTGGGGGCGTGGCCGGCGGCGGATAGAGACAGACGCATGCAAGTGGAGCTCCGATCCTCATTTTACTAACGGCGGATTTTGCAGTGATTTTCAAGCGGGCCACCTGCCTTTAATAGAAACACAGCCGTCGGCCATCAGGTAGAGGTGTTCCGGAGCCTGTCTGATCCCCCCTCTGGACCTGCGCTTGGTGTGTGGGCTGCCCCCTCCTCGGCCTGTTGGCGGCCTCGGCCATCATAGGGGCCTGGTGTTGGCGCGCTTTTCTTTCCTCGCGCTGAGACGCTGTCTCCCCAGATGGGGAAGAAGACTAAAGCTGGAGAAGGATACCGGCACCCCCGACATCCGACTTTCGCTTGGCGGGGGCTTGGGGCGGAGGTTGCCGCTGCGCTCTGCGCTAGACCCGGGGACTCCACTGGTGGTGGAAGAGGCTGATGTCCCTCCCTTCTCACATGTGGCGCCGTCAGGACCGGGGGAGGATGCGCTCCCCGCCACAAAAGGGGATAAACGTACCTTGCTGAAAGATGCCAGGAAATCGTGGCAGGCGGATTTCCAGTCCCTCGGCACGGCAGTGGCGGAGACGCAGGCCCAGGTGGAGGATCCCCGAACCCACACGCAAGAGGTGGAAAGTGCACAGGCCGTGACCTCCTCCTCTGTACGCGCCTTGCAAGCTCAGATCAGGAGTTTGCACTCGGCCGTGATGTTGGAATCGCGGCACAGGCGGCGGAATGTGAAACTCCGTGGCATACCAGAGACAGTGCCAGACTCGGAACTGTTGCAGTATATCACACAATTTCTGGAGACTGTCCTTACTCCATCAGAATCTCTCCAGGACTCTGTCCACACGGCCCTACGCGTTCGGAAGGTGGCCCTGGCTCCCACGGAGGCACCTCGCGGCGTCCTCATCACCCTGCGAGAAACCACCCTGCACTCCTCATTGTTCCGGGCTGTGCGGAATTTATCTACAGTCCCCTTTGAAGGGGCTAATGTCGCCGTATGTTGTGATATCCCCTTTCTGGAGCTGGCTGCCCAAAGACAACTTAGGCCAGCCACGGTCATCCTCCGCACTAAGGACATCAGATATAGATGGGGCGCCGCAGGCTCCCTTATCATTTCCCCACAAGACGGCCGAGCCCTGGTGGCCAATACGTTGGCGGAGGCCGAAGGACACCTTCGCACACTGGGACTGCTCCCCATATTTTTTCGGGTCAGCCTGCTGCGACCCAACCTGTTGGCCCCCCCACTGCCCCCGGGTGAACCTGACTGAGTCAGGGTCTCTTCTTTTTTGCCCTAGGATGACACAATGCCTTTGCCTTACCCCTACGTGACGCTCTTGTCTCTGATTTTCGCGGTTGCTGTTCTTTTCACCCCCTCCCCATCTGAGACTCTCCTTGATTTGGTGCTCGACCCACTGTTCATGGTGTACCCACTTCCCTCTCTCACACCACTCCTTTTTTTTTTGTTTGGTGACTTGGGGCGTGCCACCGTGGCTTTGCTAGCCATGATTGGCCTTCGAGCCCCTTGGCTCCGTGACATATTCACTCCATGGCCTCCTCAGGGAGTGCGCCAGGAGCGTCACGGTAATGGCCGCTACCTTTTTTCCACCTATCCTCCCCACTTTTTTTTTTCCCTCTCTTCTTCTCCTCTCTCCTCGCCCCTACCCTTCTCTGGGTCACTGTCTTTTATGAAGTGACACGGCTAGCACTCTCCTTCCCAGTACTCCTCTGTTTACCTTAGATGCATAATTTGAGTCAGGCCCTGCGCGGCCATTTACGTTAGTCAACTTGTGATGCTTTTTTCTCAAATAATTTTTTTTTGAAATTTAAAAAAAAAAATGAAAAAAGTGGGCGGGGAAAAATCTTAAGGTGTTATTGACAAAGGTTGCGAACCTTCCACTGAAATGCACAAAACTGAATTTCACCTTGCAAAACTGCCAATTCGCAAATTGATGATAAAATACAGTGCAGTTTGTCGATCTTTGGCGCCATCAAAATTGTCCCATAGCAAAATAATGGATAATCTATTCACAAAACTCCAAACTGCACCGGTGTCAACGAAGTGCCCTGATTTGTGGTGGTTAAGTGCAACGAAATTTTTCATTCCCTGTTTTTCTAAAAAGGTGTTTCTGTATTCTGCAACAGACCTTTATTAAAATTTTTATAGGACCTTTATTATTAATTACACACATTTTAATGCATTTTTATTTGTTTAACCCCTTCACTGCTGAGTCATTTCACCTATGTCCCGAGCTCATTTTGAAGGTTTTGTGGTCACCGTTTTTAAGCACAATTTTAAGTCATGTTTTATTGTAGGACCCAGACAAATTATATATCCTTATTTTCAGCAGACTCGGCAGATTCAAAATATATCATTATTCTAGACATGTGCATTCCTTTTAGTACTAAAACGATTTAGTCCGAATTTTGGGATAATTTAGTTTTCGTATGATTTAAAAGATACTAAAGTGATCAGTACAAAAAACGAAAAACTAAAATAAAATGCACTACATTTTAGTTTCAGTCCTTTTTGTGATATTACATTGAGGAGTGAAGGAGACCAGCAATCAGGAGTGCAACATCGCAAAGCTACAGAAAAGGTTGTATGCATAATCCTTCCCAACCCCTACCAAAAATCTGACAGTGATAGAGCTCCAGAATACTCACTCGCAGCACAGCCAGCCAGCATAGGAGAGGAAACCTTTACTTAACCCTTGCATGTCTTTGAGGAAGACAAGATGATTAAAGCAGCTTGAGAAGGAAAACATTCAAATAAATCACCCTGAAAGCTAATGACAGAGGAGGGCTGGATAGTAAAAACCTCTTTATTACAAGCAGCGCTGGGAGAAGAGAGGGACTTTATAAAACGTGTGTTATCTTCCTTCCCGCTCTGCATAATAGGGGCTTAGGTCTGATACGTTTTATATTATCCAGGAGCACTATCCCCCTTTCCTCATCTATAATACACATTTTATAATAAAGTCCCTCTCCTCTCCCAGTGCTGCTTGTTATAAAGTTTTTTTTTTACGTCTGATACATGTAGTATCCAGCTCTCACAGTTACTCTGTCATTATGAGCTTTCAGTGTGATTTACTTGAATGTTTTCCCTGGATTTAAAGTGCTTCATTTTATTATAAAAATAAATTTGCAGCAGTCATCTCTTCTCTGAGCTTTCAGACTGATTTACGTTAATATTTTCCCCTCTCCCCTGCTTTTATAATCCTGTCTGTCTCTCCCACAGAGATACAAAGTTTAAGTAAAAGTTCCCTCTCCTGTGCTGGATAAGCATTGCATTCCGAAGTTCTGCACCCTCCACATGCCAATGCAGTAGGATGTTCTATACAGAGAGGAACAGTAATTTAGGATAATGTTCTATACATTATACAGAGAGGGGTATTATTTAATGCCGGAGGATGTTATCTACTTACACTATACAGAGAGGGGTATTAATGCAGGAGGATGTTCTATACATTATACAGAGAGGAGCATTTTTTTTAAGCCCTTTAAATCCAGTGGCTGTGAGCGCTGAGATTGGCTGCTTGTTATATTATCTCTCAGTACAATGTATCAGGCTCAGCTGTTACAGTAACTGATTGCTGCTCATCACAGCGCTCAGAGTTTCAGTAAAACAAGGAAATAATATTGTTCTTACCGCTTAAATATAAAAATATTATTTACTAGTTTTGGTGAAACTCTGAGCGCTGTGATCAGCAGCAGACAGTTACTGTAACAGCTTTGCCTAACACATTGTGCTGAGAGTGAGAGATACTGTAACAAGCAGCAAACAGCGATCTCAGCCCTCTGAGGAGCCACTACATTAGTAATTGTATCCGCTGGTTTTCGGATGAATGAAATTAGTTGTCATACTAAAGAACTGAAAACAATTTTTTTTTAGCAACTAAATAAATTGTGTTTTAGGATGAATCCATTAGTTCAAAATGAAATTTTGTGCTGTGCACATGTCTACCTTATTCTATGTTATGTCCCGGCAGACTGCTACAACAAAAGAGAAAAAAAAATGGAAAGTTCCTTTCAGATTGCACTCATTTACAGCTAGTAAAAAAAAATTTCCCCCGCATTTTATTATCCAAACCTTTGTGGTTATATATTATATGGGTCAGTCTTGCTAAAACAAAATTAGAAATGGGAACCTGTTCCGCAATGTTGACTAAAACTGAAAAATATAACAAATTTTTTGCTTATATTTTGCTGCATTGTGTGTTAGGAATAATTTTACTATGTGTAAAACACTGACCTTGCTCGCAGTGTGGGAAATGAGAAGGTGAGTATTGGCAGTGGTATTGCTCATTTTATGCGTGACAAAATGGACAAAAAAAAACAAACACTTTTTTGTGGTCATTTTTGGTATCGTTAGAAAGGTCAGATTCTGACCCGTCGAATGACCCCTAACTTAACATCGTGGAGTGTAAATAATGAAGACCACCACCCTCCTCGTAGCAATGAAGCTGCTTGTGTTGTAGTAACTGCTTTGCACCATCACCTCCACATTTGGCCCCGGCGAGGTTAATGAGGTGAATTAGGTCTGGGGCATTGTTTGCTTTAAGTAAAAGCACATAATGTCACAGCCTTAGACCAGAGAGAAAAAAGAAATAAAGTAAATTTTACATTTAATATTTTTTTCCCTTATTTTTATACAGTAGTAATATCTAAACCTATTCCAGAGGTTAATGAACAGTGTTGGAAGATGTATAGGAAAATGTCACCTGCGCTCCAGAGTGAATCTGCTTCTTTCTCAGGCTGCTTGATCTTATGTGATTAATTGCACCCGTATAATAACCGGCTCCTACTGGCTGATTAGGCGCTCCTCCGCTGAGATTGAGAGGAGGTCTCCAGCCCACCATCAGTGAAGTTCTGAGGCACGGCGCCCGTCTGGCGCCGATGGTGGACTTCTCCCACAGTTGGGTGATATCTTGAATGTCAGCTGCCTGCAGGGCCTATCCCCACCCACTGATGTCATCATGCATGGGCATGATGATGTCAGAAACTGGCATCCCCCAGCCAGGAATTCCCTATGGGGCAGATACAAGGTCCTTTGGACCCCCCGTATCTCTGAAAGCATAGAAGCTAGAGGGTCATATGAGGTATCATTGGAAAGGACAGAGCATGGCCAGGGTTTGTGTAAAAGTAAATAGATTTTAATTTTTTTTCCTAATGCAACACTATTGTTCACTTTTCAATTCTAGAGTGAACAATGTTGCTGCACTGTGTAGCTCTGTGATACACTCATACACAGCACACATTACTGTGAGTTTAATTGCTGTGGAACGCAGTGATACGCTCATACACACTGAACATTGCTGTGAGTTACCCGTCACACTGAGCGTGGAGATTCTTTCACCTGAAATATTGTTTAGCTTTCTAGTATTGGCATTTAGGGCCCTATTACAATCTTCGCGCATACGTTTGCGCCCGCGCAAAAACGCATTAACGCAAGGGGCAAAACTCTTTGCGCTGAACGTCGTATTACAATGTCAGCGCAACAAACACGCGTATACGTCTACCGCTGGTGAACCTGCGCGAATGCTGCACGAACTTACTGTACGTTGCGCTTCCTATACTTAACATTGCGAGCGCAAATGCGTTTGTGTGCTGGTACGCGGATGGTATTACAATTTATGCGCAGGAATGAACACATAGACGTTGCGCGCCTAATTTTAGCAATTCCTAAAAGCTGGTGTTAATGGCAAATTAAATCAACCTGGCCGAAACCAAATACTAGACATGTGCACAGCACAAAATTTCGTTTTGAACTAATGGATTAGTCCTTAAATGCAATTTATTTAGTTGCTAAAGAAATTTGTTTTCAGTGCTTTAGTATGAAAACTAATTTCATTCATCCGAAAACCAGTGGATACAATTACTATTGTAGTGGTCCGTCTCTGTATAGAACATCCTCCTCAATTTATACCTTTCTCTGTATAATGTATATAACATCCTCCTGCATTAATACCCCTCTCTGTAGAATGTATAAAACATCATCCTGCATTGATTAATGCCCCTCTCTGTATAGAACATCCTACTGCATTGACATGTGGAGGGTGCAGAACTTCGGAATGCAATGCTTATCCAGCACAGGTGAGGGAACGTTTACTTAAACTTTGTATCTCTGTGGGGGAGACACAGGAATATAAAAGCAGGGGATATTGAAAATATTAACGTAAATTGGTCTGAAAGATCAGAGAAGAGATGACTGGTGCAAATTTATTTTTATAATAAAATAAAGCACTTTAAATCTAGGGAAAACATTCAATTAAATCACACTGAAGGCTCATAATGACAGAGTAACTGAGAGCTGGATACTAAATGTATCAGACATAAAAAACCTTAATAACAAGCAGCACTGGGAGAGGAGAGGGACTTTATATAAAACGTGTATTATAGATGAGGAAAGGGGGATAGTGCTCCTGGATAATATAAAATGTATCAGACCTAAGCCCCTATTATGCAGAGCGGATGGGGAGATAACACACGTTTTATAAAGTCCCTCTCTTCTCCCATCGCTGCTTGTTATAAAGGGGTTTTTACTATCCAGCCCTCCTCTGTCATTAGCTTTCCGTGTGATTTATTTGAATGTTTTTCTTCTCCAGCTGCTTGTATCATCTTGTCTGCCTCATAGACATGCAAGGGTTAAGTAAAGGTTTCCTCTCCTGTGCTGTCTTGTCTGTGCTGCGAGTGAGTATTCTGGAGCTCTCTCACTGTCAGATTTTCGGGTAGGGGGTCGGGAAGGATTAGATTACGCATACAAACCTTTTCTGTAGCTTTGCGATGTTGCGTTCTTCATTGCTGGTCTACTTCATTTATCAATGTAATATCACAAAAAGGACTGAAACTAAAATGCAGTGCATTTTATTTTAGTTTCTTTCGTTTTTTGTACTGAGCAGTTTCGTATGTCTTGAGTCATACTATAACTAAATTATCCCAAAATTCTGACTAAATCATTTTATTACTAAAACGAATGCACATGTCTACCAAATACACCAGGCCAAAATAAAAAAAATGCAGCAAAGTATAGTTACACATTCTAAACATACAAAACCAATACATTTGAGAAGTTGTGTGTGCATTTTTTCTTGATGCAGCATATATGCGCAGATTGACTTTGACAGGCGCAAAAACTTAACGTGAGACAATTGTGGTTCTCAATTCTGATTGGCTGAATCGCATGAAAAAAATTGACACTGATTTCTGCGTGCAATGTTGCTGTGCGTGCGTTTGTGCGCGTGCGTTTTACGCGCGTTATTGCTCGACGGATGAAAAAATGCGAGAGGATTGTAATTCCAGCATTGATTTACACCTGTTAACGTTTATCGCTGGGCGCACAAATTCACGCGTTGCGCATGCGTTTTTGCGTGAATTATTATTATTATTATTATTATTATTCTTTATTTATAAAGCGCCAGCATATTCCGCAGCGCTGTACAATAAGCACAGTATAGACAGGGTTACAATACATTGAACAACATTTGACAAACAGTACAGGAGGAGATGAGGGCCCTATTCCCATAGGAACTCACAATCTGGGAGGGTTGGGGTTGGAAACAGGAGGAGAGGACTGTAAGGGGAGAGTGATTGATGGTTGTGTCAGTGAGTTGGGTGGTAGGCTTCCCTAAACAGGAATGTTTTCAGGGAGCGTTTGAAGGAAGAGAAGTTAGGGGAAAGTCTGACAGCACGAGGGAGAGCGTTCCAGAGAGTGGGGGATGCACGTCAGAAATCCTGCAGTCTATCATGGGAAGAGGTGATGCGGGGAGAAGCTAGGCGCAGGTCACTGTTTGACCTTAGGGAGCGGGCTGGGGTGTATTTGGTGATTAGTGAGGACAGGTAGTGGGGAGCTGAGTTAGTGAGGGTTTTGTAGGTAAGGATAAGGATTTTGAACTTAATTCTGCAGTGGATGGGGAGCCAGTGAAGGGACTCGCAGAGGGGAGCGGCAGAGACAGAGCGGCGGGTGAGGTGAATTAGCCTGGCGGAGGTGTTCAGGATGGATTGTAGGGGGAGAGGCGGGACAGAGGGAGGCCAGATAAGAGATTATTGCAATAGTCGAGTCGGGAGATTACCAGAGCGTGTATGAGTTGTTTTGTGGTGACAGCGGTAAGAAATGACCGAATTCTGGAAATATTACGCAGTTGGTATTGGCAGGAGGAGGAAAGAGACTTGATGTGGGGGATGAAGGAAAGAGCAGAGTCAAGTGTAACTCCAAGGCAGCGAACTTGGTTTGATGGGGAGATGGAGATACCCTCCACCGTGATAGAGAAGTCAGGAGGTGGGGAGGCATTAGAGGGAGGAATAAGTAGGAGTTCAGTCTTTGACATGTTGATCTTTAGGTGGTGGGAGGCCATCCAGGAGGAGATGCCAGATAAACAGTCACTGACTTTTGAGAGGACAGGGGGAGAGAGATCAGGGGTAGAGAGGTAGATCTGAGTGTCATCAGCGTACAGGTGGTAATTAAAGCCAAAGCTGTTGATGATTTTGCCCAGGGAGGAGGTGTAGATGGAAAAGAGCAGAGGACAAAGGACAGAGCCTTGAGGTACACCAACAGATAGAGGCAATGAGGAGGAGGAGTTACCAGCAAAGGACACACAGAAGGACCTGTTGGATAAATAGGAGTCAACCCAAGCAAGTGCAGTGTCACCGAGACCCAGAGAGTTGAGGGTCTGTAGAAGGAGGGGGTGGTCAACAGTGTCAAAAGCAGCTGAGAGATCAAGCAGGATGAGAATAGAATAGTGGCCGTGTTTTTTAGCAGTTAGGAGGTCGTTGGTGACTTTGGTGAGAGCAGTTTCAGTTGAGTGTAGGGGACGGAAGCCAGATTGCAGGGGTCAAGTAGGGAATTGGAGGACAGGAAGAGGGAGAGGCGGTTGAAGACTAGTTTTTCTAAGAGCTTTGATGTGAAGGGAAGCAGGGATACAGGGCGGTAGTTGGATGGAGAGTAGGGATCTAGGGATGGTTTCTTTAGTAAAGGGGTAACTAGCGCGTGTTTGAAGGCGGATGGAAAGGAGCCAGTGGAGAGAGATAGGTTGAAGATGTGTGTGAGAGCAGGGGTGAGGGAGGAGGAGAGGGGAGGAATTAGATGTGAGGGAATGGGGTCGAGCGGGCACGTTGTGAGATGTGAGGAGGACAATAAGGAATTGACTTCCTCCTCAGTGGCTGGGAGGAAGCGGCAGAGGGTGGCAGAGGGGACCTCTGGGAGTGGAGGTGGCAGATAACTATCTTGTGTTGGGATGTTGCTTCTGATAGTTAGAGTTTTACTGAGGAAGTAGTCTGCCAGGTCTTGAGCGCTGAAGGCAGCTGTGGGGGGAGGTGCAGGTGGGTAGAGGAGGGTGTTGAAGGTGGACCAGAGCCGTTTAGGGTTGGAGGACAGCGTAGATATAAGAGATGAGAAGAAGGATTGTTTGGCCAAGTGGAGGGCAGAGGTGTATGACCGGAGAATAAACTTGAAGTGAACAAAATCAGCTTCAGAGCGGGATTTCCTACAGGCACGCTCTGTGGTGCGGGAGCATCTTTGCAGGTAGCGAGTCTGGAGGGTGTGCCAGGGCTGAAGCTGGCGGCGTGGGGCCTTACAGAGTCAAAGAGGAGCAAGAGTGTCTAGAGCAGAGATAAGCGTAGTGTTGTAGTGATTAGTGGCAGCATCAGGGCAGGTGAAGGATGAGGTATGAGGGAGGTGGTGAAGTAGGTTGGAGAATTGATGGGGGTCCACAGCATGTAGATTTCTGCGAGTGTGTGTGCGGGGTGGGGGAGCAGGGTGTTTAGGAAGTCCAGATAGGTTGAAAGAGAGAAGGTGGTGGTCAGAGATGGGGAAAGGGCGACATTTGAACTCAGAAATGGAGCAGAGGTTGGAAAAGACAAGGTCAATAGCGTGACCATCGCGGTGGGTAGGGAGGAGGGAGGATTGTGTGAGTCCAAGGGAGGACGTGAGTGAAAGAAGTTTGGAGGCAGCAGGGGCGGAAGGATCATCAATGGGAATGTTGAAGTCACCAAGAATTAGGCATGGAAGATTAGAAGACAGGAAGTGAGAAAGCCAGGTAGCAAAGTGGTCAAAGAACTGGGAGGTTGGTCCCGGTGGGCGGTAGATGACTGCCACCCTGAGAGCCAGAGGAGAGAACAGGGCCCCTAGTGTGTGAGGTTTTTGGGTTTTTTTCTTTGCCGTTTTTCAGTGTTCTCGAAAGCTATTTAAGTTATTTTGCAAGCACTTTATTTCTCTCAGCTGTTGTAATGTTTACAATTTTGATGCCAGATTTGTGCAGAAATTTCAATGAAAAGAATATTGGCATCTTCTATCCGCTATTCGCCTGAAAGGTGACCGATAATCGGTAACGGTACTGGAAAAAAGGTATTTGGTCTAGCCCTAGTCTAAATGATCTGCTGCTTCTCTGCAGTGTAAAATTCAGCAGTGCACAGATTCCGTTTTAGATGACTCAGTACATAATTACATAATGGGATATAAGAAGGTAAGTGATGGCATGAGAAAAGTGGACAAAGGCACAGTGTCATAATAATAAATTAACTATGGGGTCTATTCACAAAGCTCCGAAATGCATTTTGCTGGATTTTGGCAATTCATTTTAGCTGAAAATACAGCGAGTTCACTATTTAGCGAATGGTCACCGTATTTTGATGAAAATGGAGTTGCCAAATGCAGTTATCGGACATCAGCGAGAGGCGCTGAATTGCGGGTTAATTGCCTCGCCGAATTCCGAACGGAGTTAAAAAATTTAAAAAAGAAATGCGTAATAGAAGCTGAAGTCAATAACTGTATTAAAAACGTGTCTAAATGATGGGAAATGTCCTTTAAAAAAAGAACAATGTCATAAAAAGATGAAAATGTCATAAAAAAAGTTTAAGTAGTACAAAAAGCTCTTTTAGAAAGCTTCGTCAGCTTTGATAATAGAAAAATTGCATAGAAATGCAGAGTTTGCGCTCCCTGCGTAGTGTAGGAAAAGCAAATTGCGCACCACAATGGAACTAGCGAATATTACGTACGCAAGTCCCGTAGCACCTGCGCAGCCTCTCAGAAAGATCACTAACGCAATTGTTTTCAGAGATTGTGACATCGGCAAGCTCCCTAATAACTGATTAGTAACTGGCAACTGGGAAATTCAAATTCCTCGGCTGCTGGGAAGGTGAGGTGGGGCGGAGGAAACTCCATTTCACCCAGCTTTTTACCAACAATGGAGGCTGGGAGTGCAGGGGATGCACTCCTCAAATTTGACCATCTAAAAAATATCAGAGTGTCGCTGATATTATAATGTTGACATGTTCAGGGGATTCCACTAGCTCAATCTGACTTCCTGGAAGCAGATCAGCCAGAGGAGAAGAGTCAGGTCACCAGGGTAGTGACCATTATGAAAGTAACATGGAGAACATGTAGGAATGTCGTCTGCACCACGGAGGTCTAATGCTTACCACACGTCCCTGCAGTGAAGGGGTTAGAGAGATTCTCGTCCACGCATTCACTTGCAGCTTGGACGTTTTAATGCAATCCAGAAATTCTTAATGGCTTGCCACATCAAAGGAGGTACTTCTTAACAGTGTACACTCCCTACTTCTCCGGTTCTTTGCAGCCAACATGTCTGCAGAAGTTGGAGGAGGAGGGAGACCAGGACATGTGAAGGGCTGGATCTGGAGAAAAGGCACAGCATGGAGGATTTTTACATCTCAAGTATATATCTCTCCATGTAATGGATTCAGCCGAAGACTGTGACATGAGTAGAATTAGCATGGATTTAAAATTTTAGGGGCAGGCTGTCAATTTCTTCCATTGCAGCTCTGTGTAGCCTGCCCAAATGTGGCTGGAGTGACAAGAGGAATCCATGAGCCAGCTCAAGATCATGTATACAACATGGTGGGATTGTTTTTTTTGCTGTGCTAGGGTGTAGATTATGAAAAAAATCATTGCAGTTCTATTTCACACATATGCATCTATGTTTACTTTCATTATACAAATTTTTGCCAGTACTTACAGAGCACATTTAGAGTGATTGTTTCTGTATATCGCTCTGCCAGATAATTGGTGAGGCAGGTGAGTGGTTGATTGTGGACATCACGTGTTGGAACCAGCCTATAGTGGCTTATCACTGTCACAGTTCCATTATTATGTTTTAGCTCTTGAAATTCTGCCTCTCCTTTTAGCTTGGTCTCCCAGCTTACACTACTTGGAGGTTTCCCATTGGCAGATATGCAGGTTGCAACAATCACCTTCTCCTTCGAGCTCGAGACAGCGACCAATTGTTTTGTACTTCTTTCCATGAGATTGATTGGTCTGGCTATACAATTGGGAAAAAAAAAAATATTTTTAAAAGTTAATGAACATTTTACTGAAGTAATTTTTTTTAAATTATTTGACTTATCTGTCATTTTATTTGTTAATAGATTGTAATATGTAAAAATAAAAAAAAACAGTTAAATTAAAAAAAACAATTATTGTTCTAACAGCAACAGCATGGTTCCACCCCCTTATAACTCTAACAATGACGCTACACTAACTTCTTTATTTTTTTAAAATATATTTGTGTATTTTATTTAAACTATATAACAATTATTTTAAATAAATTTTAATAATCCACTGTATTTTATTATTTATTACTAGGTGGAAAGCCTGCCCAGAGGGCAGTCTATTGTTTTTGTCGCCAGCTCAGAATTCACGTACACATAGTTTTTTTTCAATGTCCTATCCAAGAGTATCTCTCTATATAAATACATTGTGCATGGCAGACTGGTATTAAGGCTGGCAGACTGGTATTGTGCATGGCAGACTGGTATTGTGCATGGTAGACTGGTAATATGGCAGACTGGTATTGTGCATGGCAGACTGGTATTAAGGCAGGCAGACTGGTATTGTGCATTGCAGACTGGTTTTAAGGCTGGCAGACTGGTATTGTGCATGGCAGACTGGTATTAAGGCTGGCAGACTGGTATTGTGCATGGCAGACTGGTATTAAGGCTGGCAGACTGGTATTGTGCATGGCAGACTGGTATTGTGCATGGTAGACTGGTAATATGGCAGACTGGTATTGTGCATGGCAGACTGGTATTAAGGCAGGCAGACTGGTATTGTGCATTGCAGACTGGTTTTAAGGCTGGCAGACTGGTATTGTGCATGGCAGACTGGTATTAAGGCTGGCAGACTGGTATTGTGCATGGCAGACTGGTATTGTGCATGGTAGACTGGTAATATGGCAGACTGGTATTGTGCATGGCAGACTGGTATTAAGGCTGGCAGACTGGTATTGTGCATGGCAGACTGGTATTGTGCATGGTAGACTGGTAATATGGCAGACTGGTATTGTGCATGGCAGACTGGTATTAAGGCAGGCAGACTGGTATTGTGCATTGCAGACTGGTATTGTGCATGGTAGACTGGTAATATGGCAGACTGGTATTGTGCATGGCAGACTGGTATTAAGGCAGGCAGACTGGTATTGTGCATTGCAGACTGGTTTTAAGGCTGGCAGACTGGTATTGTGCATGGCAGACTGGTATTGTGCATGGTAGACTGGTAATATGGCAGACTGGTATTGTGCATGGCAGACTGGTATTAAGGCAGGCAGACTGGTATTGTGCATTGCAGACTGGTTTTAAGGCTGGCAGACTGGTATTGTGCATGGCAGACTGGTATTGTGCATGGCAGACTGGTATTAAGGCAGGCAGACTGGTATTGTGCATGGCAGACTGGTATTAAGGCAGGCAGACTGGTATTGTGCATTGCAGACTGGTATTAAGGCAGGCAGACTGGTATTGTGCATGGCAGACTGGTATTAAGGCTGGCTGACTGGTATTGTGCATTGCAGACTGGTTTTAAGGCTGGCAGACTGGTATTGTGCATGGCAGACTGGTATTAAGACTGGTATTGTGCATGGCAGACTGGTATTGTGCATGGCAGACTGGTATTAAGGCAGGCAGACTGGTATTGTGCATGGCAGACTGGTATTAAGGCAGGCAGACTGGTATTGTGCATTGCAGACTGGTATTAAGGCAGGCAGACTGGTATTGTGCATGGCAGACTGGTATTAAGGCAGGCAGACTGGTATTGTGCATTGCAGACTGGTGTTAAGGCAGGCAGACTGGTATTGTGCATGGCAGACTGGTATTAAGGCAGGCAGACTGGTATTGTGCATGGCAGACTGGTATTAAGGCAGGCAGACTGGTATTGTGCATGGTAGACTGATAATATGGCTGGCAGACTGGGCACGGAGGAGATGGAGAGCGGGCACGGAGGAGATGCAGGCCGGGCACGGAGGAGATGGACAGCAGGCACGGAGGAGATGCACAAAACAAATCCGATCCATTGGAGAGGCGCTGTGCTGTGTGCCTCTCCAATGGATATTATTTGATTTGTCCCTCGCGCACGCCGGCTGTGCGCGTGCCGCGGCCGTTGCATGCGCGTGCAGCCAATCACCGCAGGTTGCGCGCACATGCGCAGTTCGTTATTTTGGCGACGGACACGCCGGAGCTTATTGTTTTATGGTATAGATAGTGTGACGGGACGGCCGCCACTACGCTGTAGCGCAGTACAACAGTTCAAGTGTTTATTTATTTGTGTGTTATTAAAAGTTCGTTAGCCCTTATTTTTATAAGTACCTCAATGTGATTTTCCCTGTTGTTCCCCTGTTCCCCGCTCATTCAGAGCCACGGAAAGTTCACCAGACGAGCTGGCACTGAGCCTCAATATAAGGGCTGCACCCACCAGGGGGGTCCCAGGTGAACAAAGGGAAATTGGGCCATGGCTCGAGGCAGTGGCAGAAATCACCCCGGGAGGGCTGAGGGCGGACCAGGGGAGAACAATGTCTTTTTTCCCCATAAATAAGCTGTGTTCTCCATGAAAAATAAATCACTCTTGTTTGAACCTTTACTCCTGCCTCGGCTAGTAATTGGGGATAACAGGGCTTTGGGAACCGGGACGCTTCAAGGACCTCTCTACAGCGCTGCAACCTCGGGGTATCCTACGAGCACCAGCGGCACCTCGCTACCACACTACTGACCTCCAGGTGTACTCGGCGCTGACGGCGGATCTACTCACCCCGAGTACCGGGATCCGTCACAGATAGTATAGAATTATTTTTGAGTTTTATTGCTGTATCTATGCCGATACTCCTGCCTCTGTCCCCTGGACTGTCTGGGATAAGCTTAATTAAAGGGGATCCTGTCTTATGGGTCCACCTGCCCATATTTCTGAGCTTTGATTTATAGAAGCACAGCTGCAGCATTAAGAACAGAATGAAATAAAGGACTAACGAGCGAGGACCAATGGGACTTTGGCAACTTTTCATTATAAAGACAAAAAAGAAAAGGGCGCAAGATAGGTGGAAATTGAAAAAATACCTCTGGAGCACCCCAGATACAGTTAGGGTACTCCTAGGGTTCACAGTAGATTGATTTCTTTAAAGAGCGCTTTTCCTTCTTAGTTGGTTAATATAGCATGCAAAAAATAGAGCACAAATAAATGTGCAAAACAGCATTTGCCACAATGGCCAGAACCTCCCGATTTCTGTACTCCAAACCTCCGGTCTGCAGTCCATCAACATATAGATCGAAGCCCGTTGGAATGGAATGGAACGCTGGCTCAGCATAAACTGGAGTTCATTAGAATGGAACACTTGCTCAGCATGGATGTTCGGCTTGGTCTCTGACTTAATTTCTGGCGTACAGAACTTTGCTCAATGCATTTCGTGAGGCACACCCACTTCCTCAGGAACTCCAAGTGTTCCATTCCATGAGCAAGTGTTCCATTCTAACGAACTCCGCTGAGCCAGCGTTCCATTCCATTCCAACGGGCTTCGATCTATATGTTGATGGACTGCAGACCGGAGGTTCTGGCCATTGTGGCAATGGCCAAAATCGGGAGGTTCTGGCCATTGTGGCAAATGCTGTTTTGCACATTTATTTGTGCTATATTTTTTGCATGCTATATTAACCAACTAAGAAGCAAAAGTGCTCTTTAAAGAAATCAATCTACTGTGAACCCTAGGAGTACCCTAACTGTATCTGGGGTACTCCAGAGGTATTTTTTCACTTTCCACCTATCTTGCGCCCTTTTCTTTTTTGTCTTTTTTCTGTCAATTAAGGGTTAACAAGGTACCCTCGTTAAGAGGCTGCAGTGGGAAAGATTCTACCTGTGTATTTTTTGCTAACTTTTCATTATATGCACTGGATTTGCGGTGTTTGCATTTTATTAATATTTGAATGTTCTGACAGTCTGTATTCAAGCCTACAGTTGCTATAACCTGACATAGGGAATTGTTCTCCAGCAGAGACCAGCTTGCCTAAGGCTGGTGTCAGAAGAGGGCAGTGTTAACGTCCGTGATTGCGCCTAAAAGTACGTCCGCGATAGCATGACAGAAAGCCCATCAGAGCCCGTTACACGAAGTACGTCCGCACTGAACTGCGGACACACAACGGCTGCGGCCCACGGACGCAAGGCAGGCAAGAACGTACAACCCCTAGAACGGCCGCACAAAGTGCGCTGCGTCCGCAACATCTACATAGCTTTGTGTGTGAGTGATGGAACGTGGTCAGATGGACGGCATTTATACGTCCAGCATTTTCCAAGGACAAAATGGTTTTGATTTTTATTTTCTCTCCTACATCCGTCAAAATATACATCAGTGATAAACGGACTGTGTGGCCACTACTGCGTCTTCCGTACTGACGTACATCCATGTACACGGACGTACAGTCCGTAGAAATCAGGCTCGTCTGACCCTAGCCTGAATGGGTCCGTGAAGTGTTAGCAGAAGGACCAGTTTTGTTCTGCATGGGGCAAGAGGAGGTGGTTCACAAACCCTTCTGCACCTTGGGAGCAGAGGTAAGTACTTTGCTTTTAGGCCAGTTTTTTCTTCTGTAAGTGTTTGATAATGAAGAGATGCAAAATTACCTATTATGCTTACAAATATATTAGGTTCGGAAAGCATTTCTATTACTACAATACAATACTCTGTAGTAAGAGTTGTTCCATCTGCAATAGGAAAACAATTACTTCTATTTTCCCTAAATAGTGATTTTTTTTTGTGTCAAAGTTTACCTGCCCATACTGATTTATGCTTCTTTGAAAAACTATTTGCGTTCCTACAATTCTTTTATCTACTTTTTATCCAAATTTCCCCACTGTACATTTTTAATGTGTTTGAATGGATTGTTTAAGAAAGGGTGTGTGGAAACTGTAAGATTGAATTTATCATTCACCATACATAAGCAATTTTTTTGTATTTTGTACGTATATTTGAATAAGCAACCATGCATTATATACAGTATTTTCTTCTACTTAAAAGTACTTTGCCAGTACCCAACAAAATTTTTTTATTTTTATTGCTAAACTTTTTTTCTAAGTGCAAAAAAAATCATTCTGCAAACATTACTTGTGACAACTATATTTACAGAAAATGCGTTATAATTTAAATTACATTTTCTTACCCAGCACTGTAAGGTTTAGTTGACTCTCCTTGTTTCCCATTGGAAATGTTGCAAATTCACAGATGTAGGCACCTTCATCTTCAAGTATCAAATTATCTAATTTTATGGTACCATCCCGAGATGATGGGTTAAGGAATGTAACTCGCCCTTTATATGGAGGGAGGATGGACACTCCCATGGCAGGATTATATATAGCCACATTATATTTGGAGCCATTGGAGGACTTTTGCCATGTGACCTGAGTGATCTTTACAGTAGTTAAGGGACTGGAGAAACTGCAATGAAGTACGACAAAATGTCCAGTGTATCCTGACATTGTTTCATTAACCACCACTGTTTGAGAATGCACACCTATAAGGAAAGAAAAAATATATAGACATATTAGTAAAATACAACAGTGATTGTGATCCTCAAAAAGAATGTATAGAACACAATTGCAGTGGGAATGGCATATCATAACCTAATGGTGAATAAACATAAGTGATTGTACAGAATATACTGAGATAAACATGCGATTCTTTAGAAAAAGACAACGTAAAATATCTAGAAGACTCATGAAATCAGTGGTGCTGCAAGTGAAGAAGAGGTAGAATTAGCTCACAAAATAGTGAATCTTACTGTAAATCCAGGACATGCGTGTCTTTAGTTTTTTTTACTCTATATCTGTCAATGGTGCACCCATATTGTGATCATTTGTATAGAAAATTGCTTCCGACCCCCCCCTGTAACCCCCCCAAATCCAAGGATCATCAGTGTGACGGGACGGCCGCCACTACGCTGTAGCGCAGTACAACAGTTCAAGTGTTTATTTATTTGTGTGTTATTAAAAGTTCGTTGGCCCTTATTTTTATAAGTACCTCAATATGATTTTCCCTGTTGTTCCCCTGTTGTTCCCCTGTTCCCCGCTCATTCAGAGCCACGGAAAGTTCACCAGACGAGCTGGCACCGATCCTCAAGATAAGGGCTGCACCCACCAGGGGGGCCCAAGGTGAACAAAGGGAAATTGGGCCATGGCTCTAGGCAGTGGCAGAAATCACCCCGGGAGGGCTGAGGGCGGACCAGGGGAGAACAATGTCTTTTTTCCCCATAAATAAGCTGTGTTCTCCATGAAAAATAAATCACTCTTGTTTGAACCTTTACTCCTGCCTCGGCTAGTAATTGGGGATAACAGGGCTTTGGGAACTGGAACGCTTCAAGGACCTCTCTACAGCGCTGCAACCTCGGGTTATCCTATGAGCACCAGCGGCACCTCGCTACCACACTACCGACCTCCAGGTGTACTCGGCGCTGACGGCGGATCTACTCACCCCGAGTAGCGGGATCCGTCACATTGGCTGGCAGCCTGGTGGGATCGGCTGAGACCAGACAAGCAGGGGGAAATACAGCCACTGGCTTGACACCGGTCTCAGCCACCGCAACACGCCGAGCATCTGGAGCGGCCGCCTTCCGGGGGAGATTCTGAGACAAGCCCAGCAGGGGGAAAAACAGCCACTGGCTTGACCCCGGTCTCAGACACCCCTGGGTCCGAGAGGTGGACACCCCAAGTAACGGCCGTAACCCCGTATGGCCCAGCACTACGAGGGTCTGAAGCGCACGGTCCTTAAAGAATTGCTGAAAGCCAGAGGCAAGATCCCCGGGGGCAAACCGAAGGCGGTCATCATCAGCGAATTGATGGAGGACGACCGTGCTTGTATGGCTCCCTCCGAGGGCTCCGAGACCTCAGAATGGCGGTAAGAGGTACAGTGGCGGCTGGGCCCTGTACGGAACAGACCCCTCTGCTGACATCATCGGCAGGGTCTTGGCAGATAAGGACAGACTCCGCCAAGCAGAAATGCAGCAACGGTCCGGTGGGTCTCTGACTCCCCAGGGCAGCAACGGACCCCCCAAGCAAAAGATTCCCTTTGCCGCCTTCAAACTCTTCCCAGAGGGAAGCGAAGATATTGACGGCTTCCTGCAAGATTTTGAAAGACAATGTGCCCTGCAAGAGGTGGCGGCCCGAGATTGGGTACCTCTACTGGCAAGTAAATTGACGGGCAGAGCAGCTGAAGCCTACCGGGCTGTGGTGGATGAGGACTGCATGGTGTACGAGAGGGTCAAGGAACACCTGCTGGCCCGCTATGCGCTCACCCCCAAGGCATATCGAGTCCGGTTCTGAGCTCTAAAGAAAGGGACCCATGACTCCTACGTGGAATGGGGGCACCGCATGCAACAGGCTGTCCGCAGCTGGATCCAGGGATGCCAAGCCACCCACCCGGACCAGATCATTCAACTGCTCTTGCTGGAGCAGTTCTATAACTATTCACCTCCAGAGGTCGGGGATTGGGTGCGAGACCGACGTCCCCTCACCCTGCCCGAAGCTACCCGCCTCGCTGATGAATACCAGGACGCCAGGCGAGTACCTCCTCCTGACATCCGGCCCCCACCTCCCCGGTTCCATCCTGCACCCCAGCCTCGTACCGCACCCACCGAGAGAGCACCCCGGCCACCGACAATCCACACCCCGGTTCCTCGGACCGGTCCCCAGTGCTATGGGTGCAACCAAATTGGACATATCCGGGACCGCTGTCCACTGACTGCCAACCGTCCTGCCCCGCATTGCCCAGCACACCCTCCGGGCAGAGCTACGGCATATTGTTGCCAACATAAGCTGGAGCCAGAACCTGCAGCGATTCCGGACGAAGACTGGGGCATCCTACATGAAGCAGACCCGATTCAAGCTGCTGCCCAAGATAACCGGCAGCACCATCGCCAAAAGGTCCGGGTGAATGGACGGACTGCCAATGGCCTGCGGGACACCGGCGCAACCCTTACCCTGGCACAGCCCCACCTTATTACCCTGGCTGCCTCCACAGGCTACTCTGTGGCCGTCCGAGTCGCCGGTGGCCATGTTTACCGGATCCCTACGGCCCGCATCCATCTCGATTGGGGCACGGATGCCCGGGACGTGGAAGTAGGGATCATGAAAGACCTACCAACTGAAGTACTACTCGGCAACGACCTTGGTCTGCTGACCTCTACTTTTGAGGACACCCACCCTGGCGGGGTATGCCCTGTCCCCACCCGCCATCAAGCAAGGAAGGCTCCGCACACAGACTCCGAGGGGACCGCGGTAAGTGAGACCAGCCCAACCCTTGGCCCCGACAATACCCCCTCCCTGACCTGGGATTCCCCAACAGACTTTGCCCAAGCCACCAGGGAAGACGTCACCCTTGCTCCTTACCGACAACAGGCTGGGCGGGAGCCGGGAGGGGTAGGGGAAGTGAGATTTGCCTGGGACCAGGGGAAGTTGTATAGGACCTCCGGGGGAGCGAGGAGGGGAGTGGACCAGGTACCCCATCGGCAACTGGTAGTGCCGGGGAAATATCAGCGCGATCTGTTGAAGATTGGGCATGATATTCCCCTTGCAGGCCATCTGGGGCACAGGCGGACACTGCACCGCCTGACCCAGAGCTTCTTCTGGCCCGGGTTATCTGGGGATGTTAGGGACTATTGCCGGACCTGTGAGGTATGCCAGCGGGTAGGAAAGAGGGGGGACACCCGGAAAGCAACCCTGAGACCCCTACCCATAGTGGAAGAACCCTTTAGATGGGTGGCGGTGGATCTGATAGGACCCCTGGCGGTGCCTAGTACTATGGGCAAGAAGTATATCTTGACCATAGTAGACTACGCCACCAGGTACCCAGAGGCCGTGGCCCTCCGAGATATCCACGCAGAGACCGTTGCCGGAGCTCTACTACAGATATTCTCCAGGGTCGTATTTCCCCAGGAAATCTTGTCTGACCAGGGCACGCAATTTACGGCCGAGGTGACCCAGCAGCTCTGGAGACTGTGTGGGATTAAACGCCTGTACAGTTCCCCTTACCATCCGCAAACCAACGGGCTCTGCGAGCGGTTTAACGGGACCCTCAAGCAACTCCTTCGCACCTTTACCATGTCCCATAAGGACTGGGAATGCCACTTGCCTCATCTGTTGTTCGCGTAAAGGGAGGTACCCCAGGAAGCCACTGGCTTCTCTCCCTTTGAGCTGTTGTACGGCCGGAGAGTCAGAGGCCCCTTGGACTTGCTCCAGGAGCACTGGGAAGGTGCTCTGGCCGAGGAGGGGACCTCGGCCATAGATTATGTGCTTGAATTTAGGGACCGGCTGCAGGAATTAACCGCCCTGGTACGAGACAATCTCAAAGCGGCCCAAACCAAGCAGAAGAGGTGGTATGATCGGTCGGCTAGGGACCGCACCTTCCAGCTAGGGCAGAAAGTGTTATTGCTCCGGCCGGTCAAACAAAATAAGTTGCAGGCAGCCTGGGAGGGACCCTACAAAATTATAGAGAAGATCTGCGATACCACCTTCATCGCAGCCAGATGTTCAGATGAAAGGATCCAAAGAACCTTTCATGTGAACATGCTGAAACCATTTCATGAAAGAGAAGAGGCAGTAGCCGCCATCTGCGCACCGGACGCGGGGGATCTGGAGGATCTCCCCCTGCCGGTACTGCCTGGGGATCCGAGTGCCCAGGGGATAGCTGATGTCCGGCTGGGCGAGGGACTCCATCCACACCACAGGGAACAGGCTCAGCAGGTGCTACGGGAGCACTGAGACCTGTTCTCGTCCCGTCCCGGCTACACCTCTGTAGCTCTGCAACGGGTCGATACCCAGAGTTAAACCCCCTTGCGGCAGACGGCATACCGAATCCCCGATGCAGTGAGAGATGGGATGCAGAAGGAGATCCGTGAGATGCTGGATCTAGGGGTAATAGAACCATCCGAGAGCCCATGGGCCTCCCCGGTGGTTCTAGTACCCGAGAAGGATGACACTACCAGGTTCTGTGTAGATTATAGAAGGCTCAATGAGCACACCGTTACCGACGCCTGCCCCACGCCCCGGGTAGACGAGCTCCTGGACCGCATTGCCCAGGGTCACTTCCTCACCACCATTGACTTGTGTAAGGGGTACTAGCAGATTCCCCTTGCCGAGGAAGGTGTGCCGAAATCGGCATTCATCACTCCGTTTGGCCTGTACCAATTTCGGGTCATGCCATTCGGGATGAAGAATGCCCCGGCCACGTTCCAACGCATGGTGGATCGTCTGCTAGAGGGGATGCAGGACTTTACCAGCGCCTACCTAGATGACATAGCCATCTTTAGTAACACCTGGGAGGACCACTTACAGCACTTACGGGCAGTACTGGACCGCCTTGGCATCGGAGGTGTGACAGTCAAACCAGACAAATGCCACATTGGCATGTCCGAGTCCAGTACTTGGGCCACCGGATGGGCTGCGGAAGGCAGCGCCCGGAACCCGCCAAGGTTGAAGCTGTCGCCCAGTGGCCCACACCCCGCACCAAAGGCCAGGTGTTAGCATTTCTAGGTACGGCGGGGTACTACCGCCGCTTCGTCCCCAACTACAGCGCCATTGCCAAAGCCCTGACTGACTTGACCCGCAAGAACCTTCCCCGACAGGTACTGTGGTCCCCCGAGTGTGAGGAAGCCTTCCAGCAGCTCAAGAAAGCCTTGGTGGAGGCCCCCGTGTTGACCGCTCCTGATTCAACTAAACGTTTCGTCGTCCACACAGACGCTTCTATGTTCGGACTGGGAGCGGTGCTGAGCCAGGTCGGTGAAGATGGGCATGACCACCCGGTTGCCTACATCAGTCAGAAACTTCTACCCAGGGAGGTTGCCTATGCGGCAATCGAGAAGGAGTGCCTAGCCCTGGTATGGGCACTGAAGAAACTCCAACCCTATTTGTATGGGTGCTCCTTCACGGTCCTCACAGACCACAACCCCCTAGTATGGCTGAACCGGGTGGCCAGAGACAACGGCAGGCTCCTGCGGTGGAGCCTGGCCCTACAGCCCTTCAACTTTACTATCCAATACCGTCCTGGTAAGCAAAATGACAATGCAGATGGGCTATCCCGCCAGACTGAACTTGAGATCTAAGGTGGGGTCCGTGGACATCCCCAAGTGGACCCGCAGAGGGTCTCACCGGGTCTGCCAACTGGTAACTTGGGGGAGATATGTGACGGGACGGCCGCCACTACGCTGTAGCGCAGTACAACAGTTCAAGTGTTTATTTATTTGAGTGTTATTAAAAGTTCGTTAGCCCTTATTTTTATAAGTACCTCAATATGATTTTCCCTGTTGTTCCCCTGTTCCCCGCTTATTCAGAGCCACAGAAAGTTCACCAGACGAGCTGGCACCGAGCCTCAAGATAAGGGCCGCACCCACCAGGGGGGCCCAAGGTGAACAAAGGGAAATTGGGCCATGGCTCTAGGCAGTGGCAGAAATCACCCCGGGAGGGCTGAGGGCGGACCAGGGGAGAACAATGTCTTTTTTCCCCATAAATAAGCTGTGTTCTCCGTGAAAAATAAATCACTCTTGTTTGAACCTTTACTCCTGCCTCGGCTAGTATTTGGGGATAACAGGGCTTTGGGAACTGGGACGCTTCAAGGACCTCTCTACAGCACTGCAACCTCGGTTATCCTACGAGCACCAGCGGCACCTCGCTACCACACTACCGACCTCCAGGTGTACTCGGCACTGACGGCGGATCTACTCACCCCGAGTAGCGGGATCTGTCACAATCAGATTGAAGTGATTACTCTGCACACCCTTGTGTATTTGTTTTATTGTTTCCCGCTAGCTAGTGCTGCACTTGCCATGCCTTAGAAGATTTCTGTATTCTCTTTTGTACATCATGTAAGTTGCATGTCTTGGTGAATATGAAATAAATTTTAACGTAATCTAGTTAGTTTATTTAAGTTTTAGTGTCCCTGTAAGGCTACGGTCACACAAAACATACTGAGTGTGTCCGTGTGACCGCTATTTTCTGCGTCCGTCACAGCTCTGTGACGGCTCGATGAATGCTACCAACGGACGTGCTTGTAACCTCCCCATCAAAAAGCTTTGTAGCCAGGGGAAAAGTCCCGGGGGAACTCGTGGGAACGGAGTTCCTGCACAATTTGTGCAGAGGGAACCTTACGCGTCACTTCCAGTAACAGCATATGCAGGCGGATGTCCCGGAGAACCACAATGATATTGCGGGGGACGTTGGAGCCATGGCCGCCTTTCGCACCCGGACTGTTGAAAGCACTGGATCCTGGACGTCGACATGGGACGAGAGACAGGTCAGCACAAAGTGGGTAAAGTATTGTAGCAGGTCAGAGTCCATGCACTGACTCTGGCACTCCGTGTAGCTTAATGTTTTGTCGCCGATGATGAATTTCCAGATTCACCATAGCTGTCTGCAAACTCCCCACCTGTGCCTGAAGTGCCCGCAGTTGAGAGGAGGTTGCAGCCTGCACCCCCTCAATCTCCAGCATGCGTGCTTGGACGGAGATCACTTGGGTCTGGGTAGCGGTGACATTGGATTTGAGTGTCTGGAAGTCAGCCTGCCAAGAAAGCCTGGCGTCAGTCAACAGGGCTTGAATATCCCGCTTCGTGGCCGGCAAGTCGCCATCATCCATTGTGGCCAGAATCCGCTGAAAGGCAGAGGAGAGACCAGGCGTACCAACCTCCAGCGGCTCTGTCTCCTCGGTACTCAAAAGCTGTCATTGCTGTAATCGTCGTGCCAAGGCGCCACTCAGTGAGAGCCTAATGTCCGGAGTGTGGGGACCCTCCGCCACCCCACCGATCTCAGACTTCTTCCCCATTGAGAAGCAGCGTATCGCCAAGCTGGGATCAGGCTTCTCCCGTCCACCAAGCCTCAAAGATGGCGTCCAGTCACTATCAGTCTGGCTATCATGTGGATCGCAAGTCTGGAGAGGGTGCGAAAAGGGCACAGGAATACTCCTCCCAATGACCCGCCGCAGAGGAGCCGTCAGGAATGAGGCGGGACAGGAGTCCCAGGAGTCCTGAAAGTGAAACATATTATCATACTATATTTCACTTTCAGGACCATGGTTAAGGCTCGGAACTGTCCATGGCTCTGCCACAATGTATCCAAATGTCACGCTGGGGGCCCACTTAGGCCATTGTGGTGGCTTGGAACAAGGAGTGTAGCCCTTTAGGCAGGTGAGCTGCTGGCTTGATACAGGACAGAAATACAATACAGATTCCAGGGCAATAAAGGAACCAGACTGAAACACAAGAGACAGGAGGGCCAGGAAGAAAACTAAAGGGATCCCTATGCTGGGAATGATTTCTATCTAAGAAAACCTCACAAAGAATAACAGAGCAAGGGAGCAAGAAGGGCAAGGGTTAACAAGACATACAGAAATCCTAGACTGGAGAGGTCCTTATATGTTGGCCTCTGAGTAAACTAAACTCAGACAAACAAGATACATAAAACATGAAACATAAGAGTAGTCAGGACTAGCAGAGGTTGGCAACAGAACAGGCATACAGGTTAAGGGGAGCAGACCAGAGAATAAACCAGAACAATAGCAGAAGTCATACACAGGAACGGTTCTCAGTCAGGCCAGGTCAGCAACGGGATTAGCAGAATACAGAGTACAGGGATCAAGAAAGAGAATATCCAGGAACATAAGCCAAAAGTCAAAAAACAGAAATACTCGACATGAAGCTATGCAGCAACGCGGGAATCAGGAACCAGGACCAGGACACAAGAAACACAACCACCACGAACTCCACAAGCGGTCAATGAAGCTCTGTGCTGCTGGGAGTTATATAGGGAGTGGGTCTGTGTGATTGGGCCATGTGACCTCAGACCAGAAGATCACAGCAGAACCCCAGACAGCATAGCCAAACATAAAACAGGTGAAAACAAACATGAATGCCTCTCACCACCAGGGGGCGCGGCCAAAACCAAGGAAAATATGACAATTCATTGCTGAACGCAGACAGACTGTAAGAAAATGATACAGCTGCATGCACACCTTGTTATTACATTTAAAATAAGTTAAGAAACCTAAACTTTAACCCAAAAATTCCGGAAAAATGCCAAGAAAATCCTAAATAAATATAAATACGTATGGAGGACTTTCATTTTCTTGGTAGTAATCTGTTTCCCATTCTGAAGTAACCAATAAAAAACTAAATAACCCCTAAAAACAAAATACAAATCAATACAAAATACATAATAACTCCCAAAAACGAAAAATAAATAAATAAATAACCCATTAAAACAGAATGCCGAATCGATCTGAAACTGACTGAAAAGAAACACAAACCTGTCCGAAATTACCCAAAACAAAAAAAATCCCAAAAAGACAAACAAAACAAAACGAAACGAAAGAAAAAAAAAATGGCATGCACATCTCTACTCAGTTCTATGCTCAATGCCCCACAGTGAGGAGCAAATACTGTAAAGATTTATGGGGGTGGAATTACAACACAAAATAGACACACATAGACCGTAAAATATTTTCTTAACCAACCATACATGAGAAAAGTAGTACATGTAAGATATCCACAACATAAAAACACAAATTAACCATTTCCCAACACAGGGCATTCTATGTCGCACGTGCAGCACGTGGGCCTTGAAGATGCAGGGCACACAGGTACACTGGGCTGGCTGTCCTCAAAGGGCTGCCTCGGCCCTTCCCCGCAGCTGGCACGCATCTTTGGCTGCACAGAGACAGCCTGAACTCAGGCCGTCCCCCTGCAGCCAATGAGGCGCTCTGCACGTCGGCTGTGTGGGTCGGCCAAATTAGAGGCCCGCGGTAGCATCTGGCACGGGGGACGCCAGCCCGTCGTGGAGGGGTTAACATTTCATATAATAGAGACTTATGGGTAGTAAATAAGTGCAAAGTGTTAAAGTACAGACTTGCTCGATATAACCGTGAAATATGAATTTACGAACTTCTGTGTTACAAGTGTAATAATGGAATCTTAATTATGGACTTGTGTGAGCATAATAGAACAATGTAAATGTTATTGTACAGTATTGCCCATTTTTACTGTAAATGTAACCAAATTGGATCCCCATTTACAGTAAAAACACATACTCCGTACTGTAAATTTAAATTGCGTGGCTCTGTAAAGTCATATTTCGCTGTTAGTTATAACACACAAGTCTGTACGTTAACATTTTTCCAGTTAGATTTACATAGTATATGTATATACACTGCACAAACGTATATACCCAGGACATACACTTCCTGGTAAAATCCTTTATAAATAATTAAATAAATATACTAGCAAAACTATTATAAACAAAACAAATATAAATCTAGAAAATAAGTCACATACACAGCACACACATGTATAATGTATCAACAGCACACAAACACGTCAGGGCAGTTAACAGGATTTATAGCAGTGTATGCAGCTCCTCCAACTCTGAGACCTTTTATGCAGGGTTTAAAGGAACAATACTACTTACATAGGCTGAAAAAAGATGCGTGTCCATTGAGTTCAGCCTTTCTCACAACACCTACTGCTGTTGATCAAAAAGGCAGCCAAAAAACTCAGGCTGAAGCGCTCGCCTAAATGCAGCATACTAGGGGAAAAATTCCTTCACCCCAGATGGCGGTCAGATTTCTCCTATGATCAAGCAGCTTTTACCCACATATTAAATATTCTAACCCTTAATATATTTTTGCAGGAAGACATCTATGGTTCCATCACCTCGTTAAAGAGCTAGAGCTAGAGCTCACATAAACGAGTGCTACCGATCGGGGTGTGATTCAAGTGGAGTGCTAACGGGTTTAAAATCCCATTAGCGAATCAGTATTTGTGATTTTTAGCACCAGGTTACTCTACGTTGCACTCCCTATGCTTAACATGGGAAGTGCAAAGTGTAAGCACTGAGTAACTAGCGTTCGGATCGGAAGCTCCTAACGCTAATTACAAAGAGCTGTCCCTAACTAAAAAAGTTTACTACAGCTCAGAGCTGGTGCTAACCGATACTGCTACTGCAGAGTCAGCAGAAGCTGAAAATACTCCCAAAAACCAAATACTCACCTCTCATCCTGCGGTGAGAACGGCAGCCTGATCCGCCACTTCTGGCCACCAGGAACAGAGTGAGACTGGGGGGAAAAGTCCCTAGTCTCCCTCCTTGACCAATTCCGCGGACCTGCAGGATCTTGTGAGAGGAGAGATCCTGCCGGTCATGTGACCCAGCAGCAGAAGCCTCCATGGAGGGGATGCTCAGGACGGCACGTTAGCATCTGCCCTGTAATCTACAGGTAAAACAGGGGCGCTAGGAGAAGATTAGCAAACGCTAATTTTCCCCTTAGCGTCCCTGTTTTAGCTGTAAGCAGCAGATGGGGCCCCTAGTCGTTTATTAAAAGTCTGTACAGACAAAACCCAACCACCTCAACAGGCAGAGAATTCTACAGCTTTATAGTTCTTACTGTAAAAGGCACTACCTTTGCTATGCTTTAGGCAGAATTTCCTTTCATGCAGTCCAGTGGGTGACCTCGTGTCCGGTGTATAGTTCTATTAATGAATAGGTTTCCAGACAATGGTTTATAATGACCCCATATATATTTATATGATATTATCAGATCCCCTCCAAGGCGATACCCTCTATTATTTTCATTTTTATTTAACTTGTACCATGGTCATGTTTGGTATCATTGGAAAGGCCATGCTACCCAACATGACCCTCTAGCTCCAAAGGACTCTCCTATCTCCACCATTGGGTTTCCATAGGGAACCCCTTGGCAGCTAGGAGTTAATTCTCGTGATGACGTCAGTGGGCATGTAGAGGCCCAGAGGCTTGGCTGATATCCAAGATGTCAGCCACCTCCGGGAAAGTTCCGCAATCCGGCATAGGATCGAAAGGCGCAAGATTGCGGGACGGCACCTCAGGAGTTAAAGAGGCAGCGCTGGAAAGGTAGTCTCTAGACATGTGCATTCATTTTAGTACTAAAACGATTTAGTCCGAATTTTGGGATAATTTAGTTTTAGTATGACTCAACAGATACGAAACTGCTCAGTACAAAAAATGAAAGAAACTAAAATAAAATGCACTACATTTTAGTTTCAGTCCTTTTTGTGATGTTAAATTGATGAGTGAAGGAGACCAGTAATGAACGCAACATCGCAAAGCTACAGAACAGGTTTGTATGCGTAATCCTTCCCGACCCCTACCCGAAAATCTGACAGTGTTAGAGCTCCAGAATACTCACTCGCAGCACAGACAGCCAGCACAGGAGAGGAAACCTTTACTTAACCCTTGCATGTCTATGAGGCAGACAAGATGATACAAGCAGCTGGAGAAGGAAAACATTAAAATAAATCACACTGAAAGCTAATGACAGAGGAGGGCTGGATAGTAAAAACCCCTTTATAACAAGCAGCGCTGGGAGAAGAGAGGGACTTTATAAAACGTGTGTTATCTCCCCTCCCGCTCTGCATAATAGGGGCTTAGGTCTGATACATTTTATATTATCCAGGAGCACTATCCCCCTTTCCTCATCTATAATACACGTTTTATATAAAGTCCCTCTCCTCTCCCAGTGCTGCTTGTTATAAAGTTTTTTTTTTAGGTCTGATACATTTAGTATCCAGCTCTCACAGTTACTCTGTCATTATGAGCCTTCAGTGTGATTTATTTGAATGTTTTCCCTAGATTTAAAGTGCTGTATTTTATTATAAAAATCTATTTGCACCAGTCATCTTTTCTGAGCTTTCAGACCGATTTACGATAATATTTTCCCTCTCCCCTGCTTTTATATTCCTGTGTCTCCCCCACAGAGATACAAAGTTTAAGTAAAAGTTCCCTCTTCTGTGCTGGATAAGCATTGCATTCCGAAGTTCTGCACCCTCCACATGTCAATGCAGTAGGATGTTCTATACAGAGAGGGGCATTAATTAATGCAGGTGGATGTTGTATACATAGAAACATAGAAAAATGTCGGCAGATAAGAACCTTTCGGCCCATCTAGTCTGCCCAATTACATGGATACTTTACCTGGATTTATCTTTTGTTTAGGATAGCCTTATGCCTATCCCATGCTTGCTTAAATTCAATCACTGTTTTGGCCTCTACCACTTCAACTGGAAGGCTGTTCCATGTATCCACCACCCTCTCAGTAAAATAATGCTTCCTGATGTTACTTTTAAACCTTTGCCCCTCTAATCTAAGACTATGTCCTCTTGTTTTGCTATTTTGTTTCCTTTTAAATATACTCCCTTCCTCTACCTTGTGGATTCCCTTTACGTATGTAAATGTTTCTATCATATCTCCTCTGTCTCGTCTTTTATCCAAGCTGTACATGTTAAGATCATTAAGCCTTTCCTGGTAAACTTTCTCCTTCAAGCCGTACACATTTTAGTAGCCCTTCTCTGAACTCTCTCTAAACTGTCTATATCCTTCTGGAGATACGGTCTCCAGTACTGCACACAGTACTCCAAGTGAGGTCTCACCAGTGCTCTGTACAGTGGCATGAGCACTTCCCTTTTCCTACTGCTAATACCTCTCCCTACACAACCAAGCATTCTGCTAGCATTTCCTGCTGCTCTATTACATTGACTACTTACCCTTAGATCCTCTGAAAGAATGACCCCTAAATCCCTTTCCTCAGATGTTGAGGTTAGGACTGTATCAAATATTCTATATTCAGCCCTTGGGTTTTTACGTCCCAGGTGCATTATCTTGCACTTATCCACATTAAAACTCAATTGCCACAACTCCAACCATTTTTTTAGTTTACCTAAATCATTTGTCATTTGGCTGATCCCTCCAGGAACGTCAACCCTGTTGCAAATCTTTGTGTCATCAGCAAAAAGACATACTTTTCCATAAATACCTTCTGCAATATCACTAATAAAAATATTAAAGAGAATGGGTCCAAGTACTGACCCCTGAGGTACCCCACTGGTAACAAGACCTTGCGCCGAATAAACTCCATTTACCACAACCCTCTGTTGCCTGTCACTCAGCCACTGCCTAATCCATTCAACAATATTGGAATCCAAGCTCAAAGATTGCAATTTATTGATAAGCCTTCTATGCAGAACAGTATCAAAAGCCTTACTGAAATCTAAATAAGCAATGTCTACTGCACCACCTGTGTCTATTATTTTTGTTACCCAATCAAAAAAATCAATATAGATTAGTTTGGCATGATCTCCCTGAGGTAAACCCATGTTGTTTCTGATCCTGTAATCTATGTGTTTTTAGATGTTCAACAATCCTTTCCTTTAACATGGTTTCCATTAATTTCCCCACTACTGACGTAAGACTAACTGGCCTATAGTTCCCCGATTCCTCCCTACTACCCTTCTTGTAAATGGGCACAACATTTGCTAATTTCCAGTCTTCTGGGACGACTCCTGTTAACAGATTTATTTAACCAATCCTTGTTAACGGTTTTGCTATTACATCACTGAGCTCTTTTAATAATTTAGGGTGGATCCCATCAGGCCCCATTGACTTATTTGTCTTTACTTTAGACAGCTGCTGTAGAACCTCCTCCTCTGTAAACTGATATGTAAATGTCTCTTTAGTGTTCTCTCCTAACTGAGGTCCCTTTCCTTCCTTTTCTTCTGCAAAGACTGAACAAAAATATTCATTGAGGCAGTCAGCGAGACTTTTATCCTCTTCTACATACCTTCCTTCCTTTTTTTTAATCTAATTAATCCTTGTTTTACTTTTCTTTTCTCGTTTATGTATCTAAAAAATGTTTTGTCCCCCTTTTTTACTGACTGAGCTATTTTCTCTTCTGCGTGTGCTTTGGAAGCTCTTATAAATTGCTTTGCCTCTTTCTGCCTAATTTTATAGGTTTGCCTATCTTCTTCACTCTGAGTTGTTTTATAATTATTGAATGCTATCTTTTTGTTCTTCACTATTTTGGCCACTTCTGCAGAGTACCACAGTGGTTTCTTCCTTTTTTGTTTTTGCTAACAAGCCGAATGCAATTTCCTGTGGCCTTCAATAATGCTTCCTTTAAATAATCCCATTTCTCCTGGACTCCCTTTAAACTCCTCCAGTCTGATAATGACTCCTTCACACAAAATCTCATTTTAGAAAAATCTGTTTTTTTAAAGTCTAAAACTTTTGTTTTTGTGTGGTGCGGCTCCATCCCTGTTCTTATATTAAACCACACTGACTGGTGATCACTAGATCCCAAATTTTCACCTACAACAACGTCTGATACCAAACCTCCATTTGTGAGTATTAAATCCAATATGGCCTCTTTACGGGTCGGCTCCTCAACTACTTGTTTTAGAGATAATCCCAATGTTGTATACATTATACAGAGTGGGTATTAATTAATGCAGGAGGATGTTATCTACATTATACAGAGAGGGGTATAAATTAATGCAGGAGGATGTTCTATACATTATACGGAGAGGAGCCTTTTTTTTTTAGCCCTTTAAATCCAGTGGCTGTGAGCGCAGAGATCGGCTGCTTGTTATATTATCTCTCAGTACAATGTATCAGGCTCAGCTGTTACAGTAACTGACTGTAACAACGCTCAGTGTTTCAGTAAAATAAGGAAATAATATTGTTCTAACCTCTTATATATAAAAATATTATTTACTAGTTTTACTGAAACTCTGAGCACTGTGATGAGCAGCAGTCAGTTACTGTAACAGCTTTGCCTGACACATTGTGCTGAGAGTGAGAGATACTGTAACAAGCAGCGATCTCAGCCCTCTCAGGTGCCACTACAATAGTAATTGTATCCACTGGTTTTCGGATGAAAGAAATGAGTTTTCATACTAAAGAACTGAAAACAAATTTCTTTAGCAACTAAATAAATTGCATTTTAGGACTAATCCATTAGTTCAAAACGAAATTTTGTGCTGTGCATATGTCTAGTAATCTCTTTTACAAATATCTCCCCCCGATAAGGAGGGAGAGGGGTCCGAAGGACCCCCACCTCCTTTCAGGCTCTCTTCTGGCTTTGCCAGGGAGACGCCTGAAACTGACGTCATTGTACCCGTCAGTGCGCCAGGAGGGGTATAAAGCGGGGTCTGACTTCAAGGAAGTCTGATCACTGCAGCACCCAGAGAGAGAGGTGTGGGGAATGTCTTCCGCATATAGCAGGAGATTACATGACATTCCCCACACGTCTTCTGCAGTGAAGGGGTTAAATTAATTACAAAGTGTCTGAGGCTCTTCCACCAGTGTTTCTGGCTTGTCCCTGTCTACCTCCAGGACCCTCCTTACATTGTTGATTTTATCTGCTTTGTGCATTGCTAAGACCCAGGTCTCATCAGCCCAGCTGGAAGCCAGGAGATGTTTCTCTGGATAAGATCCTTCCCCTCCTGCTTATGGTGACAAGTTATGCAGTAGCTGCTGGCTTTGGGAGGGAGAGGATGAGCTCAGCAAGCACTTGTAAACTAACAGGATCTTGGTTCCTGCTGGAGAAACAGAGGGATGCAGTTCCCATGAGGTTGGATTGATAAATTTTGTATACTGTTTTGTTGATCATCTGTTTTTGTTTCAAACTACTCTTATTTTGTAAACCAATGACAGTTTGCTAGGATGTACTGCTACAAATTTGAAGCAGGAGAAGAGTGAGAGTAACCAACAGCGCTGTTTACACGCAAGCAAATTTTATTAGGGTTTCAATATTAGAGGGTTGTATATCCCCGCTAAGTGATATTCTCTGTATGTGGATACAAAACCGGCCAATCTTAATTTCTTTGTCCTGCAAGAGACCCATTTTAAACGACAAGTCACGCAACGCTATCATACCCCCACTGCACTACTCAATACCATGCCACAGGTCCCACTATAGCGAACCAAGTATCAATTCCATTGGCGTGCGCAGCCTGTTACATTAGGGTGTGCACACATGGAACATTAATTGAAAACTTTAGGTTTTGAAAATTGTGCAAAAGCCTTTTTCATTAGAAATAAGCCTGTAATCAGAGATAGTCATTTTTTATGCTATTCATCATGAACCAGATAAGGGACATCAACAATGTCCGTGTAGGAGGTGAAAGAGGACCTCTTCACTCAACATTAGGGTGTGCCTGGGCACACCCCCTGCACATGCCTATTATCAATATTCCTTTTATAAAAGCAATGGATTTACCCTCCATAGGAAGATTAGCAATCCCAAGGGCATATTTCTTCTCTTGGCATGTACTGACCGATTAATCAACAGAGACACAATCATCAATGTCTACTGCCAAAACCCTCACAGATCTCCTTTACACAATCGGTGATGAATGAAGTACGAGTGCAGACAGGCAAACACCTTACAGAAGGGGATTTTAATATGTGTTTGGATGCAATTCAAGATCTGCTACCTACACAGATCTGCTTCACAGACTTGATGGCCTAACATAATTTTTTATGATGTATGGCGTCTACTCCACCCAGGGTAAAAGGATTTCACTTTTTATTTCCTACCTTCGCAGAATTCATATTCCAAGATTTTTTTTAGTGGGGATCCCTCTTGTTCTCTGTAAAGGACTGTAAAAGAGCTTTACAAGCTCCGATCACGCACTACTTAGTAAGTACCTACCAGCATCAGACTGAGTGTTTGGGAAACCTCCCGTCAGCTAAACGATATCCAAAAATCTGATCTGGAACTAATAGAACAAATAGTCTGTATCTGACCTACCTTATGGAGAGCACAAATAAAGGTTATATGATATATTTAAGTCTACAGAGACTACTGAAAGTGAAACACGACTCGACATTCAATAAGGTGGGAAAAGCCTCCAACTAGACTGAGCAAACTAGCCGCCAACTAGACTGAGCCATATGCAACACACCAGGAGATTGATGTATTTAATAGAGGAATCTAGCCGTAGAACACAAGGCATTTTCTAAGTATTATTGTAAATTATATGATTTGAAAGATTATATGCCCTCATGCGTATTAAAATTTACCTTTCTAAGACGAACTTTCTTAACTAAAGAGCATCAGTAATGGCTAAAGTTTAGCATAACAGATACGATTTTACGGGTCATTAAGGAATTGCCCCAGATGTTGTCTAGCTCTACATATTATAAAAGGTATCCTCCCCTCAATTACGGTAATAGCCCTCATTTATACACTATGCATTCTTCACGCAAACGTTAACGCTCACATACTTGAACATTAACGTTTGCTGCAGTATTTACCACATATTACAATCCAAACGGGTTAAAAAACCCGTTTGTGTTTGGTACCTTGCACTTCTCAGCGCGAGGTTACTTTACTTTGTGCTCCCTATGCTTAACATGGGGAGCGCAAAGTGTTAACCAGCGCTGGTATTACAAAGTCCCAGCACTGATTATCGCCTGGCTGCAGAATCCGTTAACACCAGGCTTAAAAAATAAAAAAAACAATCCTATACTCACCTCCTGTCCCGCGGCGAGGACCGCGGCTTTGTTCGCCAGCTCCGGCCGGCGGGAGCAGGGAAAGACTGGGGGAAAAAGTCCCCCCAGTCTCTCCCTGCATATCACTACGCCGACCAGCCGGATCTGTCACGTGACCGTCAGGGAGGAACTCAATGGAGTCCTATGGACTCCAGCGAGTGGATACTCGCGGCTGCGCTCAGCGCTGCCACGAGCATCCCTGATTTTTACGCTCGGAAACAATGCAGGCAGCATTTTTTGCGCCTGCATTGTAATCCAGCGTTAAAACGCGGGTGCAAGGGGGAAAACTGCGGGCGCAGTTTTTCCTCCCTTGCGCCCGCGTTTTAACACGAAGAGCGTAATAGGGCCCTATATGAGCCTGCAGGTGAAACAGGGACGGGACCTGCAATGAGCTAACTTCCATCCAATTTCCCTCATAAAAGTAGAAATCAACATATACACGAAAAACCCTAGTAAAAAGATTGGCAGAGGTTCTCTTATAGTTGCAGAATATGCTGGCGCTTTATAAATCAAGAATAAGAATAATAGTTAATAGCCAGTAGGGATGAGCTGTTCGGTTCGATCAGTTTGGAGTTAGAACTTTGGACGTTCGCAAGTTCGCGAACTCCGAACTTTTTGGCGTGTTCGGTTCAAGTTCTAATTTTTTTTAAAAATTTTTAAAAGTATATAAATGCTTAACCACTTCGCTGCCGAGGACGCGCTGAGCGTGTCCTGCAGCAGGAAGGGTTGGCTGCGGAAGACGCGCTGAGCGCGTCCTCCCGAAGCAGCCTGCGATCGGCCGGATTCCGATCGGCCGGAAATTTTATTGCATATTTAGTTATAATATACAGACAGGACATAACGTATACATATAATAATAACATATTATGAATCTTCCGAGTCTGCCGGAAAGAACGATATATACTATGTCTGGGTCATATAATAAAATAAGGCTTCAAAACGCAGTTAAACATGATGAGCGAAACCGGTAAAAATGACCTCAGCACACAGGCGGGAATTGCCTCGAAAGCAGCGAAAGGGTTAAAAAATACTTCAAAATCTAGAAATAAAAGAGACTCTTTACTGCAGAATATTATAAGCAACGGTTTATTAGATATTGAATTAACAAATAATGTATACGTGCAAAGATTCTCACCTCTAAGTGACCTGTGTTCTCAAACGGCGTAAACAACAGGTGTTTAATTAGTGTTTGGAAATAACATGTGCTTTTAATTAGTTGGTCTGATGAATTTGATACATTGTCTGGTGAGGGTGTGGTGTCTCCTGATCTGAACATGTATCAAACAACACCTGTGCTTCTGAGAAGTGTTCATTTCTCTACTAAATCTTCCTCTGATATGCTGTTTAACCCCTTAGCTCATTTTTACCGCTTTCGCTCATCATGTTTAAACGCAATTTGAAGCCACATTTTATTAAATGACCCAGACATATTAGATATCGTTCTTTCCATCAGACTCCGCAGATTCATAATATATCATTTTTATATGTATACGTCATGACCTGCCTGTATATTATGACAAAAAATGCAATAAAATTTTAATTTTTAATCAGTGTTTTTTTTCACATTTTAGCACATGAGCGTTTGCGGTTATGTTTTCTATGGGGTGCGCTTGTACAAAAATTAGAAATAGGGACTTGTTACATTTTGTTGGGGGGAATTACGTGATTTATAGCAAACGCACCCCATAGAAAAAAATCATTAGTGCAGCATCATTGTTCACATTATAATTGAAATGTGAACAATATTGCTGCATTAAAAAAAATAACAAGAAAAAAAAATCTCTATACACGGCATCTCTATACACAACCCCATCAGCATCTCTAAACACAGCCTCAAAGCATCTCAATACACAGCATCTCTATACACAGCCTCACAGCATCTCTATACACAACCCCATCAGCATCTCTATACACAAACAGCATCTCTATACACAACCCCATCAGCATCTCTATACACGGCATCTCTATACACAACCCCATCAGCATCTCTAAACACAGTCTCACAGCATATCTATACACAACCCCATCAGCATCTCTAAACACAGTCTCACAGCATATCTATACACAACCTCACAGCATCTCTATACACAGCCTCACAGCATCTCTATACAACCCCATCAGCATCTCTATACACAACCCCATCAGCATCTCTGTACACAAACAGCATCTCTCTACACAACCTCACAGCATCTCTATACACAGCCTCACAGCATCGCTATACACAACCCCATCAGCATCTCTATACACAGCATCTCTATACACAACCCCATCAGCATCTCAATACACAAACAGCATCTCTATACACAACCCCATCAGCATCTCTATATACAAACAGCATCTCTATACACAACACCATCAGCATCTCTATACACAGCATCTCTATACACAGCCACACAGCATCTCTATACACAGCCTCACAGCATCTCTATACACAATCCCATCAGCATCTCTATACACAGCCTCACAGCATCTGTATACACAGCCTCACAGCATCGGTATACACAGCCTCACAGCATATCTATACACATCATCTCTATACACAACAACATCAGCATCTCTATACACAAACAGCATCTCTATACACAACCCCATCAGCATCTCTATATACAAACAGCATCTCTATACACAACCCCATCAGCATCTCTATACACAGCATCTCTATACACAGCCTCAAAGCATCTCTATACACAACCTCACAGCATCTCTATACACAACCTCACAGCATCTCTATACACAGCCTCACAACATCTCTATATACACAGCCTCAGAGCATCTCTATACACAGCCTCACAGCATCTCTATACACAACCTCATCAGCATCTCTATACACAGCCCCATCACTGCCCGTGAAGTGGCGGATTTCTAGGATGTATAGAAACATTTAAAAACAATCCGGGTAGTGCCCTGGGGGCCAGTGACACACAAATAACTGGCACTCATGTTCCCCCAGCAGCTGCAGCAGACTGCCAAGTTGGCTCTAGTGACAAAGAGATAGGGGGTGATGACGATGATGAGGTCACTGACTCCACCTGGGTGCCTGATCGAACAGAGGAGTCAAGTGAGGAGGAGGAGAAGGCACAACAAACACGAGGCTCAACGTCCTCTATGAGCAACCATAGCCAGTCCAAGGCATCAAAGGTCACAGCTGCTCAGGTGCAGATCGCTGTTGTCTCAAAGCACATGTACAGGAAGTCTGCTGTCTGGGAGTGCTTTAGGGAAAGTGCAGCAGACCGCACCGTTGCTATTTGTAATCTATGTCAGAAGAGGATCAAATGTGGGAAAGACATCCCACACTTGGGTACCATTTGCATGAGGCGACAGATGACCACCTGCCATACATTTTGTTGGCACAAAACTTTGCATAGGTCCTCCTCCTCCTCGTTTGTCTCTACCCCCACTATATGTCCTGCCATGTCATTGCCTACAACCTCCACTGACAGGGATGATGCTACAGTAATGGGTGTACCAGGTCCTTCCTCAAAATGTGACAGCATCCCATCAGCTGAAGATTTACGCAGTCAGATTATGTTGCCCCAGCTGCTGCAGTGTAAGAAAAAATATAGAGTAAAGAGAGAATGCAATGGAGGCGCTAATTAAATGTGGATATATTATGTTATGCGGCCAACAGGGATTACAACACAAAACCTCGACAGAAATGTGTCAGTGATAGAGCAGAGAAAAGGAGGGGGATCCTAGTGGCGCAGTCCCTTCTGTGGATAATTTGAGAGGAATAGTAAGGATTCCTATTAGTTCAGAAGCAGCGTGGTCTGAATGACCGTTCTAAAGTGCTGGTTAGAGGGCGGGGCTATAGGCAAGGTGCAGACAAGCTGTGAAGCTGTGAGCAGGTTATACAATAGCAGCCTTCCTAGATCAGGGAAACATTCAAATGCATACAAAGTGCAAAACGTGCGTACAAAAAATGCATGTAAAGTGCAATATGCGAATTGTGAACAAAAACACAATGTGAAAGAGTGTACAATTGCAAAGTAAAATAGGGTACAATTGACCAAGTGAACAGTAGATGCCCTGGTGGCTCAAATGTGCGTACAGATGTAAAAAAATATGGGGTTAAATGTACATAGGAAGGTCATTCAAAATATTAAAAAAGGGGGGGAAAAAGTCTTGTTTCTATTGTCCGTAATGGATAAAGGAAAAGTAGAAAAAATTCGGACCGTATATTGCGGTGAAGGCAAGAGATAGCCCGTTCTGATCTCTATTGGAGGGATCTAGTAGTTCCAGGTGCAGTCCTAAAACGCAGTCTTTGCCATGGTCCTATATAGGCTCCCAATTTCCCAAAAAATGGGAAAAGAAGGAGGGTAAAGAGGAAAGAAAGAGTATATAGTGCAATTATGCTTAATAAATAGTAGGTGCCCAAAAGACAAAGGGACACTTACAGTGTCCAGAGCCTCTTCTACCGGCTCTGGTGTGAAATGCCTAGGGCCTGGTCAAGGGTGGCCTCTGCCCTTCTTTACAGGTGCGGGGTGGTCTTCACAGTTGCTATGGGGCAGCCTTCGTCTTTCTTCTGACGATTTAGTTGTTGCCTCCAATACAAAGGGAAGACATCTCCATAGCGTAATGAGTTTAATTATTAAGTGAGGTATATAATAGTCAAGGACAAACTCACCAATGCTGGAGCCATAAATCCAGGCTCAACTTGTAGGCCTATGGTACTTCTATGGTGGGTACCTGCACCTCTTTCAACAGCAGCGCAGCTTCCATGCAGGCAGAGAAACAGAGGGGGGGGGAAGGGAGAGATCAAGCATAAAAAATGCAAAATAAAATAAAGGATTCCTCAATGGATGTAGATGATTAGAAAAAAGGGTTTAATACTCCTTTTAATTAATAAACCCTTTTTTCTAATCATCTACATCCATTGAGGAATCCTTTATTTTATTTTGCATTTTTTATGCTTGATCTCTCCCTTCCCCCCCCCCTCTGTTTCTCTGCCTGCATGGAAGCTGCGCTGCTGTTGAAAGAGGTGCAGGTACCCACCATAGAAGTACCATAGGCCTACAAGTTGAGCCTGGATTTATGGCTCCAGCATTGGTGAGTTTGTCCTTGACTATTATATACCTCACTTAATAATTAAACTCATTACGCTATGGAGATGTCTTCCCTTTGTATTGGAGGCAACAACTAAATCGTCAGAAGAAAGACGAAGGCTGCCCCATAGCAACTGTGAAGACCACCCCGCACCTGTAAAGAAGGGCAGAGGCCACCCTTGACCAGGCCCTAGGCATTTCACACCAGAGCCGGTAGAAGAGGCTCTGGACACTGTAAGTGTCCCTTTGTCTTTTGGGCACCTACTATTTATTAAGCATAATTGCACTATATACTCTTTCTTTCCTCTTTACCCTCCTTCTTTTCCCATTTTTTGGGAAATTGGGAGCCTATATAGGACCACGGCAAAGACTGCGTTTTAGGACTGCACCTGGAACTACTAGATCCCTCCAATAGAGATCAGAACGGGCTATCTCTTGCCTTCACCGCAATATACGGTCCGAATTCTTTCTACTTTTCCTTTATCCATTACGGACAATAGAAACAAGACTTCCCCCCCCTTTTTAATATTTTGAATGACCTTCCTATGTACATTTAACCCCATATTTTTTTACATCTGTACGCACATTTGAGCCACCAGGGCATCTACTGTTCACTTGGTCAATTGTACCCTATTTTACTTTGCAATTGTACACTCTTTCACATTGTGTTTTTGTTCACAATTCGCATATTGCACTTTACATGCATTTTTTGTACGCACGTTTTGCACTTTGTATGCATTTGAATGTTTCCCTGATCTAGGAAGGCTGCTATTGTATAACCTGCTCACAGCTTCACAGCTTGTCTGCACCTTGCCTATAGCCCCGCCCTCTAACCAGCACTTTAGAACGGTCATTCAGACCACGCTGCTTCTGAACTAATAGGAATCCTTACTATTCCTCTCAAATTACCCACAGAAGGGACTGCGCCACTAGGATCCCCCTCCTTTTCTCTAAGAAAAAATATAGTCCCAACCATCCCCAAGCACAGCGTCTAAATGCCAGTTTAGCAAAATTACTCGCATTACAGCTGCTGCCTTTCCAGCTGGGGGACTCTGCTTCCTTCCGTGAATTTGCCGAATGTGCTGTACTACAGTGGCAGGTTCCAAAACGCAAGTTCTTTTCACGGAAGGCCATTCCAGCACTATACCAGCACATGGAACACAATGTTATGGAGTCATTGGGAAAGGCAGTCAGCAGCAAGGTGCACATTACTTTAGACGCGTGGCCCAGCAAGCATGGACAGGGCCGTTACATTTCCTTCACGACACACTGGGTAACTCTGATTGCAGCTGGCAGGGATCCAGGACGGGGCTCTGTGCTGGAGCTTGTTCATCCACCACACCTCCAGAAAGCTGGATACCTTTACAGCAGATGATCCACTGGCTTACTGGGTGTTGAGATTGGATCACTGGCCAGAATTTACCCAATAAGCTATGGAGCTACTAGGTTGCCCTTCATCCAGCGTGCTTTCTGAAAGGACGTTCAGTGCCGCTGGAGGTAATGTCACAGACAAAAGAGTGCGTCTGTCCACCGACTCTGTAGACCGGCTGACATTTATAAAAATGAATCAGTCCTGCATCAGCAGCTATCAATCCCCTGATGCTGATGTAACTGAATAGATTGGGGATCTCTTCTGCATTCCCAAAACCTCCACCGCTGCACTCTTCCACAATACCACAAAGGGGTTACGGTGTGAAGGCACTTGCTGCCACCAAAGGTAAAATATTTGGGTGCACTGCCACTGACGCCTATACCAGATTCATATCATTTTAAGGTTTGACCGCAATACTGCAATACCACAGTCCTGCATCAGCAGCTATCAATCCCCTGATGCTGACGTAACTGAATAGATTGGGGATCTCTTCTGCATTCCCAAAACCTCCACCGCTGCACTCTTTCACAATACCACAGAGGGGTTACTTACGGTGTGAAGGCACTTGCTGCCAACAAAGGCACAATATTTGGGTGCACTGCCACTGACGCCTATACCAGATTCATATCATTTTAATATTGGACCGCAGGGTCCACCACTGCACTCTTCCACAATACCACAGAGGGCTTACGGTGTGAAGGCACTTGCTGCCACCAAAGGCAAAATATTTGGGTGCACTGTGTCAGGTATATTATAATGGAAAAACAAAATGGATGCCTGTAGCCATCTTGTCTAAACATATCTATATGCTTATATGAAACAAGTTTTTGTCTTTCTCAATTTTCACCTAGTTTTAGAAATGGACAGAGATTTTTTTTAAATAGTTCATGGCTAGGTGAACCATAAGAGTTCTAGGTGTTTTTATAAATGCTATAGACGATAAAATGTCTTTATTTGATATAATGCTTAGCTAAGTGCCAGACATGTCATATTTAAATTTATTGGTTTGTTTTAACAAGTCCTTGAATTAAAGATATATTTCTTTTTGGGTATAGAAACATATTTAAAATATCTATGCAAGTGTATAAAAGTATTCACGAAATATATTTTTATAATCAATATATTCTATATATTTATAGTAAATAATAGATGCTCCAAATATTTGTAGAGTATAACTGGCAAATAGTATAATTACTGAAGAATAGAATTTCTGCTGATTTAACTAGAAAGGCATCCAAGTGATAAGAGTACTTAGTATAAGTTTTGAAATGTCTATGAGAGTAGAGATATTAAATCAAAATTTGACGAGACGCACTGTCTGGAATAACCATAGTTGTTCTTTGTTCAAAACTAAGATAGTGGATTGACCTCTGACCCAAGATAAAGGAATTACAATTAATTTGTGAAATTATATTTGAAGAGCAACACTGCCCTCTAAGGTATAGTAAATATTATATTTTAAGAATAAATATAATATATATAATTATATATATATATATAAATATATATAGAGAAAGTAATATTTTATTGAAGGGGTAGATTTTCAGTGACGTCAAATTTACTATAACTGGATCTGTACTGTTCATTGCAATGCATTCAGATTTCCAGGACACGACACAATGCATTCAGATCATTCCAGGACAAGACACACAATGCATTCAGGATATTACATCTCACTTAATTAGGACCACACCTAAATTTTCCCTCATGGGAATGCACAATTCTAACTCTCATGCATTGAATATCTGACATTGATAATTTTCACATATTCCAAAACAATATATTATATCCAAAGAATATTGCTGCTGTAACTGCAGAAACATTGAATCCAGATCTTGGACAGGTAATGTATGTGAAGGCAAAATTAAGGGATTAATGTAAGAAATATATATATATATGAGTGTGTACTTTGCAATGAAATAGATTGGATTTAACAGTACTTGAGATAATGTCAGAGTCTTCAAAATATTTCTAAATCTGCAGATAGAGATATGAAGAAGAATCGGATATAAGGATTTTATCCTAAAGTATTTGTTGCAAATAGTATATACATAGATATATATATATATATTGAATTTGGAAATTACTGGGATTAAATTAATAGACAAGGAAATTATAACTACAATATAAAAAGCAGAAGATTAGAAGTTTAATTCTCAATATTAGGGGAGGATTCACTAAATAAGTTTTTATTACTTATCATTCTAGAAATAGAATAAGTGATCGTTCATCTTTTGTTGATCCACGTAGCATAGAGAGATACATATATCTCTACAAGATCTAGCTTGTTAAACATTGGTTTGCTGGGAAATACATGTTAATTGTTTTCGTTAAGCAGAAATGTTTATTAACCATCTGTGTATAGTTACTAACTGATAAAGCAAATGATATAATCATATATGCAGTTACTAACAGGAGATACATATATTGGGAAGCTAGTAATCTATGTGCTGATGGATGGATGGATGTTGTTGTTGTTTATAAATCTTTGTTTATGATATGAGATTTGAAACTTTTTTGTATACGTAATAAATATATGTTTTTATCCGGTTATTGATTATTGGATTTTTTTAAAGCAAAACACACATACAATTAAAAGAATTTAGGAGAATTTCTAGGAAATATAGACGATTGATATTTATATCTCGTATAAGTTTCTTATTTGATATATTTTCGACAACTGACGCCTGCTCCAGATTTCATATCATTTTAATATTTGACCACAGGGTCCAACCCTGCACTCTTCCACAATACCACAGAGGGGTTACGGTGTGACGGCCCAATTTTAAAGCACCTATTGCTACTTTCATCCAAAGCCTGCATAAGTTTCACCATAATTTAGCCAAACAAAATCACTAAACTTGTTCTGTGTGTCCTAAAACGTCTCCTCTTTTCATACAGGCTGCCGCCCCAAGCAGTTGTTTATGAATAGATTAAAGGAAAACCCATTTACCGTCATTTGAAATGTCATATTTTTCTTTTTAAATGTTTCTATACATCCTACAAATCCGCCACTTCACGGGCAGGTTATGGGGACCTCTTAGGCACGATATTTGAAGTAATTTTTGTTTTTATTCTTAACCTTTATTTCATGGAAACTCACTGTTCCTTTAAAAAAACAATTTAAAACTTTTTGTCCTTGTTTCCTGTTCCCCAGGGCACTACCCGGACCCCCATACACCTTTTATGGCAAATATCTATCATATATGCCCTCTTGGAGGGCACTCTAAAAATCAAACGTTCGGGTCCCATTGACTTACATTGAGTTCGGATCGTGTTCGAGTTCGAACTTGAACTTTTGAAATTGTTCGAGTTCGGAGTTGAACCGAACACGGGGGCGTTCGGCTCATCCCTACTTGTTGGTAGTTACGAAAAGGAAGTTCCCGTTTCGCTTTTGTCTTCTCTGATTTTTCTCATTCACCTATGCTGTTTGCTGTAACCAGATGTCTGTAAAGTTATGACTCTTTATTGTTGAATAACCTAAGTAAATCTGCACTTCTGTAAGTCACTACTGCCTCTTATTCATATATATCCAACATACCGCAAGGTTTCAAAGCATGAAATCAATAGCACTAAAAATCAAGCAATGCCTACTAACCTGTCTGAGCTCATGAGGACCTCCTTAAAAACTGAGCATGGATTCAAATGGCAAACTACTTTTATAGCATACCAAGGTATTTGCCTTATGGCTTCCACTACTGATCTAAATTATACTAAATGGATATCAATATATGTCTCAATAAACCACTTGGCAGCTCAAAAAAGAACCGGCAAATGGCACTGGAGGAGTGGCTACAGAAAAATTAATCTTTATTAGGACGAATATAGACACTCTCAGATACAAGGAAAAATCAATTAAAAAACATAAATATGACAGCAGACAAAGCAGGGTGTACTGGAATTGACGCCAGTGTAAAATGGCTGTGCATAAAAGAGGTGTGGAAAGAGGATTGCAATCAATGTATTAGGCACCATAATAGAATTCCATAACTGCACAAAGGGATTAGCATCAAAAAGCAAACCATAAATCACCTTCACAATCAGCACGCCAACACTGACCCTTAGCTAGTCGAGCTCATGCTCAAAATTTCTGTCCTCACCCTGCAAATGCTGCACACACAACAAATCACGGCTTAAAATCAAGGTTGATACATCAGCTCAACATATGTTTCGCCAACTGGACATTGGCTTCATCTGGAGCAAAAAAAATAGTTAGTGACTATTTTTTTTGCTCCAGATGAAGCCAATTTTTCTGTAGCCACTCCTCCAGTGCCATTTGCCGGTTCTTTTTTGAGCTGCCAAGTGGTTTATTGAGACATATCTATTTAGGTCAGGTTTAATCCTGAGTAAGAGGTTGTGCTGCTCTCACTCATTTGGATGAGAGTCAGGTGATTGTCTAAATTTGAGGGTTCCTGCTGTGGGTCCCCCATCTCTCTCTTTTCTGTTAAAATAAATGGATATCAAACATAAAGGCACTATTGAACTCTTGGAGTAGGTTTTGATGGTCACGGCTGGGAAAGATGGATGTAATTAAAATGATAATTTTTTTTGTATTTCAAGATTTTATTTTGAAAAAATGACAGCAATAAAACACGCAGTATGAAATAACGGTCGCGCAGGACCAAAAACAAATTCCGCAGTAATGTATCTCAGAAGAAGTCATCATATAAAGTAACAATATATATACTACAAATATATCCTGCTAACATAAAAATAACAAAGAGATGGGGAGCAGGGGAAAAAGAAAGGGTGGGGAGTAACAGTCTGAGCAAAATAAAGGAGTCCGGGTGGACCAGATATGGGGGATGGGTGGAGTCTCGTGTGACAGCCGGAAGGGCACAGAACAGATGGCTGGAGAGGGAGAGGAGAGAAGCAAAAAATAATAATAATAAAAAATAAAATAAATAAATAAAAAAGGGGGGAGGGAACTGCCCAAGTAGGGTGACATTCCTGGCTCACCCAGGAAATCCAAAGAAGGACCGGGGGTCATTGAAGAGGCCACAGGGCCGGGGCTCCTGGGGCCACGAGAGACGGCGAGAGCCTAGGTGGCCATCTCAGCGGCTCACCCAGGACCACCCAGTGTCCCGCCTGTTAAAATAAATAAAAAATAAAAATAAAAAATAAAAATAATAATAAAAAAAAGGGGGGGTAAGAGCCAAACATCCTGACATCCCAATAAGTCTATAAAGTCATAACCTAGAGTGAACCAGCAAAGTCTATAGAAAACTAAAAGTCCAATCCGGAAAAAAGAGAGAAAAAAAAAGGGGAAAGGTAAATAAAATGAATAGGAAAGAGAGAGGGAAGGAGCAGCACTCTCAGCCCGGGTCGGTGAACATGGGCTCAGCAGCCGTGGCAGTAGATATCCCAGTGCCCCAGCTGTTCCGTCTGGGCCCGGAGTCATCAAACCCAATTTGGCAAACAAAAGCCAAGCTTCGGCCGGCGTGCCAACTAGGTGAGATATTCCGTCATTCTGGAAAGCAAGAGTACCGGAGACTCCCCACCGGTAGCGAACCTCTGCCGCCCTCAATGCAGCAGTGACCTCACGGAACCGTCGCCTCGCCATCAGAGTAAAAAAAGGTAAGTCATGGAAAAGAGCCAAGGACTTATTTTCAAACACAAAAGGTGCACGAGCCACTGGCAGAGACGTCAGCTTCCCTTTAAATGAAAGATCTCGTATCACCGCGAGAACATCCCTCGAAGCCTCCGAAGGAGCCGTGGCAGCCTTCCGCAGACGAACAGCTGACACGATCACCTGAGGGTCAGGATCCGGGAGAACCAGGAGGTGACGGACCAAACGATTCAAAAAATCCAGCAGGTCAGTAGAGGCCACCGACTCAGGTACCCCTCTAATCTGGATATTTCGCCTGCGGTGGCATGCCACCAGCGACTCCATTGCCACAGTGAGGTGAGTTACCTGGTCCTGTAGTGCAGCGACCTGTACAGCTTGGCGGGTCCGCTCAACTGCCGCTCCATCCACCTGTGTTTGCACAGCATCCACCCGAGCTGTCACAGCAGTCACATCCTCCCGGAAAAAACGGAGATCCGACACCCAAAGCTCCCGCAATTCCCGCAGCTCTGCGAATATACGGCTGATATCTCCCTTTGTAGAAGGCCTGGTGTCAGCAGTTAGATCATCCTGGGGTAAAGTAAGCCGCTCATCGGGGTGCACCTCCACGGCTGTAGAGCAGCGCAAAGGTGTTTGTCCAGAGCTGGCTGGTCTTGGTACATGGGTCGAAGAGGCTGCAGGGGTCCGGGCTCGCGCTGCAGCCACACGGCTCTCCGGCCAGCACACCCCCTCTTCATCAGAGGAAGGGCGAGGTGTTAGGGACCCAGTCTGGGAGGCATCATGCTGGTGTCCGAGGTTGCCGCTCAACGACGTCCGGATGTCACTCTGGCGCGGACCCTCCACCTGGCCAGCCCCCTTTCCCGTCTTTTTCACCATCGACGAACTCGGGGTAGAGGGGGACCCACCAGAGGAGAGCATCTCGCAGCAAGGCCGGATCAGGGGTGTATAGGCCCAAGATGGACGCCGGAAGCAGGCAGCTGAGGTAGGCCCAGATTCACCTCACACCAAGATCCACACTCAGAGCGATGCAGCGGGACCCCGGCCTGAGTCAGAGGGCTACAGGGACCACTTGTCACCTTCAGGAAGTCTTATAACCGACGAGGGGTCACCAAAAAAGGCCAAATAGACAGCTATAGTCGAGGAGCTCCTCAGAACGTGACCTTCCGCGCCGGCAGCTAGCTCCGCCCCTCTAAAATGATAATTTTGCCTAAGGCATTATGTTTTCGGGACTCTGCTGATCTCAATCTTCCGCAGTTACATCTCGTCATTCAAGCTATCATCAACAAATCTATTTAGAACTTTAAAAAAATACTGATAGTGAAAACGCACATTCTTCATCGCTCCATCTCTAAAGGTGGCTTGGCTTTGCCCAATATGTACATGTACGGCAAGGCTTCGCTAACCGCTACAGGCTCCAATTTTCTCCGCTATTCTAAAAGGCACCAACATGGATTTATCAGAGACATGCCTCACAACTCCATACAATATTAAAGTGCTGTTAGGGACACCCCCTAACAAGAAACCCATACTTCCTAAATTACTGGCCAATACAAAGGACTCTCTGCGAAGTTGGGATGCCAACTTAAAATATCTAGGACAAATTTATTCTGCAAGGTTCCAAAAAACATTGATTTTCCTATAATCTTCAAATATGTACTTCTGCACAAAGGCATGGCCTTTTAGACTTCTGTTCCTTTCAAAAACTTCTCACTACAGTTTAGCAATTATCCTGAACCCCTAGGAGGCCAAAGGGATTGAATGACCACTGGCTACTATGTGGTATACACCAACCAACTACCACCTCAGTGGCGGTTACAAAAAACTTTGAAAAGGACATTGGGCTAAGGTCTTCCAAAGTACTGTGATTAACCAAAAATATGTCCGTGTTTGGAACCAGCAAGAAAATGCTGAATAGGTGGTACATAATACTGGAGAGGATTTCCAAATGTAACCCTACAATATCCCAACTATGTTGGAGATGCCTAGGAGAGCAAGAAAGATTCCTTCCTATTTTGTGGACCTGCCCTCAAGTGAAAAACATGTGGACACAGGTTGCTGAGCTTATGACAGAAAGTATCCCCACAAAACCGAAAACCTTATACAGAGGAAGTTCAATCCATAACTATGAACAGCAATTCAGAATGGGTTTTTCATAGAACCTCCATAGTAATGCTATGATTGGCCAGAGAATGGAAATCTCCACAATATTGGTGGTATGAACAACCCTAGCTAAACAGCATACGTATGGTGTATGTTTAACACATATCCCCCCAAGACCCATGGCAACTCAGGATTTTTTTTTTAAGTAAAACAATGTCACTAGAGAAGAAAAGCCAGTGGTTCCTGTTACAACAGAAGTAGATAATTGAGAAACATGGGCTGATATTACACTGGAAAGTATAGTTGAAGGCAGTATCTGTCGAACAGATATTGCCTCCGTGCTCAGTGAATCGAAGATGGTGACTCAGACTATCTGTGCATGAGCAGGTGTGAGGTGATGACCGGTTGCTCACCGCTTCAGCTAGCGATACGTCACTCCTGCACAATCGAAGGCATTATGTGGCGATCGGCAGTATTTGACGGGACACCGGCAGCCGCACGCTGGAATGTGGTATGCCAAAAGAGGCCTGGCAGAATGACATTGAAGCATTCTGCCAGCCGCCCCAGCCCTCACATACAGTCCAACAAGCCAGCCCAGTGCTGGCTTCCAGTATCTGTATAGGGGGCATTTGCACAGGTACAAGTACCAGTGGTGTCTTTTGGCCTAGGCCAACAAGGCCTAGGGCGGCACTTTCCAGGGGGCGGCGGCCTGCACTGGTGGCCCCACCCCTCAAAAAAACTTTTTTAATTTTTTTTTACTTTTGCAAAGAACTTTGCCAGGAAGGATACATTGAGATTTCACTAATTTTCAAGTATGTCCTGGGTAGGCAAGGCCTAGGCTTTCACTTTCCAGGGGGCAGCAAAAAACCTCACCGCTAAGTGGGTTACTCACAGAGCACCGAAATGACGCCAACATTTTGGTGTTCTGTAGTTCCCTGCACTTCGGCGAATAAAATTTCCCCACCCTGCAGTGAATTAACCATTCACCGCAGGGTCCCCAAAGTGCATGTAGTCGGCCGCTGAATGCTGTTTTCATAAGAACTACTGAAAATGTCTGGAATTTACATATAAGATCCTATGATTGATAATAAAAAGTTCTGTTACAGAAAAAAAGAAAAACCGCAATTAAAAAAAAGGGGGGGAAATTTTGCAGAAAAATTACTAAAAGGTACTGAAAAAAATCAATAAAGACTTTTTACTGCAGATTAAAATAATAAATGGTTTATTAGATATTGCATAAAAACGGGAATATTTTTAACATTGAAACCTATGGGGTTCGCCTGAATAATCCTGCTGATTGAAACCACCAAACGTCAGGGCATTTCACTGCCATTTCTCTGCTGTTCTCTGAATAGATTAACCATTACTTCTCTATGGGGATTTGCAATGCCTTCAAACAGCACCGTACTTGCTGGCAGTTCGCCAAACTTGTGTGTGAGCATATCACAGAGCAGTGGTGTACTTAGGGGAGTGGCGGAGGGCGGGCCGCCCCAAGTACCAGTGATTATTTGGGTGTCATTAGGGGGTACTAGGAGGGGGTACTAGGAGGGGGTACTAGGAGGTGCCACTGTCACTGTGTGTCAGCTTTGAGCTGTGTTCTCAAACAACGAGCAGCGAAGCAGGGTGTTTGCATACGGAATAAAATCGAATAGAATAAAAATCCCCCTCTTCTCCCTCCATAGCTCCTCCCCTGCCCCGCAGCAGCTCTAGGAGAGGGGAGGGGGATGTGATTTGTGTGCAGAGAGAGAAGATGACAGTAAATGGCAGGTAAAGGGGGGGTATCAGCAGAATATGAAGCCCTGTCTGCTTACTGCTGTTTAAAGTGGACCTTTCCGTAACCAGTACTGCAGTGATAGAAATTTGTCATTGAGCTGCCTGGCTCCTGGTAAGGCTGCGTGCGTGCAGGTCACGCGGTCTGGCCAGTCAGGTGGTACTGAGTCTCAGTACCACCTGACTGACTGAACCACGTGACACGCACGCAGCTGCCCGCCCTTTCGTTAACATGGACTCTCACTCTATTTTGGACTGAACACCCACCGGGAAGGGAATCAAAGCCACGGTGCACTATCTGGCAGTGGCACCCCACTGCTGACAAGATGGCTCCACACACAGGCACAGCCACGATTATAACGTGGCCTGGAGGGACCTCCTGCTGAGTCCGTACACAGTCCCTGCTGACTCTGCACACAGCCCTACCGGGGACGGAGGCCGGTAAATATAGAATAAATAATTGCTGTGTGCTCATATTCACTCGGTTTGCTGGGAGTCTTATTGCAGTGGATTCTGATGCACTCATACACACCGCACATTGCATTGCTGTGAGTTTTATTGCTGTGAATTCTGATATGCTGACACACACCGCACATTGCATTGCTGGGAGTTTTATTGCTGTGAATTCTGATATGCTGACACACACCGCACATTGCATTGCTGGGAGTTTTATTGCTGTGGATTCTGTGATACACACTGCACATTACTGTGAGTTTTATTGCTGTGCAGTTCTGATATGCTCATACACAGTGCCCATTTCTGTGGGTTTTATTGCTGTGCAGCTCTGTGATACACTCATATGCAGTGCACATTTCTGTGGATTTTATTGTTCAACCAATTAGAGCGGCTGTGATCCTGTATACTTGACATGCATGGCTGTTCTTTGTAAAAATGCTTGAATTTAAACATTTCATAATTTTATTTATCTCAATAGATACATTTGAAATGGTATACAAAATATACAAGTAGGCACTTGGTATCCACTTTTAATATAAAGAGAGGAAAAGGCGGAGCTCTAAGAGGAAAAGGTGGAGCTTAAAGAGGAAGGGTGGGGATTAACCAGGAAGAGGTGTGCCCTTGACAGGAAGGGGTGCCTCAAATTTAAATTAGGGGGTGCATGAGTTTAGTCAGGCCTAGGGCAGCACAAAACCTAAATACACCAATGACAAGTACTCGTGCAAATGCCTGGTAGGCGCACCCTTGGCTTATGGTACGTGTACCACAGGTTGAGAACCACTGATTTACACGTACCCAGGAGGAACGCTCTGAAAGAGAGCATGGCTTGGAGAGATGCAGGGAACACGCCACTGTCACCAGAAACAAATGGACTCCGTGGGAAATAGAAGTATAGAGATATAATTAGCTAACTGAAGATGACATACAGGAAATTAGTTTTTAATAGTAATCTTATATCTTTTTTGTTACCTAAAAATTTTCAAAAATATATATATATTTTTATTTTAAATAGCAAGACTCCAGCTTATGTGCAAAGGGAGGAGGTGCCCCTGAAAGATGCCCATATGGGGCTGTTTATGGAGTCAATTATTTAGGCTTAGGGTCACTCAAGATTTATTGTTTATTTCTTCCATTTTAAAGGTCAACTGACATCTGCATTATCAAGATTTTTTTTCATTGCATATATGAGAAAATTCTGTGCAAAACAAGAAACGCAGATTGCTTGATATCTGTAAGGGAAGAGGTGCCCCTAAAAAGACACCTGCACCAGCAGTTTACAGAGCCGAACTGCGGAAAGGCTCATTGCCGTGTCAGTGTACAAATCTGCATTTAAAATCAGTATACGGAAGGACGTGGCCGGGACGTCCAGAAAGATGGCCGCTTGAATATTGAGCTTCGCCGAACGAGCTGATTTTGCCCCCTTTCTGCCACACATCCGCACTCATGGGCAAAGTCAGAAAGCCCCCACTCACCCCTGGCCCTCCAGAGACCAGTGGAGCCATCAATCCGGGTCCATTAGGCCGTTTCTGGCCCCATCTTCCTCCGCTGGAGCCACCGAGCCAGAATCCAATATGGCGGCCGCCACATGCTCCTCGGCCTCCAGCTCCCCAGCGCATTCAGTGAGTGTGTGGGACCCCCCAAATGACTTTCGCCAGCTCCTCCAATCTCTTCCTAGCAAGGAGGACCTGGCAGCTGCCACCACTGACCTCGGAGCCTCCCTCCTAACGGAGATTTGCGCGGTGCGCACAGACCTCGGCGGTATACAAACCAGGCTGCCGCACGTGGAGGAGACACAGGAGCAGCAGTCTGCCACAATAGCTAACCATTCCACTGCTGTGACTGCTCAGCGTTCTGCCCTGCAAGTTAGGGATGCACCGATACCGATACTAGTATCGGTATTGGTGCCGATACCGGGTTCGGCACGTGTACTTAGTACTCGTGCAGATGCCCCTGATACCTCCCCCGATACTGGAAGCCAGAATTGAGCTGGATTACCGGCATCCGAGGGGCTGGGGCGGCTGTCCGAATGCTCTAACAGCATTCGGACAGGCCCCTGCAGCTTACCGCGTTTCTTCCAAATCGAACGAGCGTCGCCGGCAAAGTCTTCATGCGGCCGCTCGTCGGGAAGCCCCCAGTCGCGATCTCGCGAGATCGAGCTGGGAACAATCTAGCAAGATCGCGACTGGGGGCTTCCCAACGAACTGCCGCTCGAAGACTTTCTGTTAGAGCATTCCGACAGCCGCCCCATGTCTGGTCTGAGGTCTGGAAAAATGGGGGTACTCTCACGTCTGGGGGAAAACTGATTATTAAGACATGAAAATAGTCATAATAAACAATAGTTGTAGCTCACTTAAAGGAAGACACTATAAAAGGGAACCATATTTTTTAATACTGTGTTCCTTTAAATGAACTACAACTATTGTTGTAACCCTATGGGGATTAACTACTAAGTGCCTCTGTTGCAAGAAAATTCTGTATTGCAGTGCAGTTAGCCTTTTTTTTTTTTTTTTGTTTGCAACCCTGGCACTGAGTGGATAACCCCCTAGCATTTGTGAGCACCACAGCAATGAAACGTACAGTTTTGCTGAGTATGTATAAGCTCCAAAGCAATGAAACTCACAGTAATGCGCAGTGTGTATGAGCTCCACAGCAATGAAACTCCACTATCCACCAAATACTGTTTGAATAATATTGGGGGTCTCCAATGAGAGGGTGTTTGACCTTGAGAACACCCCAACATGGTGGTAACAGCAGGACCAGGTGAACAGACCTGTGTTGCCAGAGCTGATATTTTTAAATGCTGTTTTGAAGTGTATTTGGAAGCAGCAGCAGTTTTTTACTTTGTTCTGAGGTCTGCCTGTCACTGAGTCCCTGCAGAGCAATGCAGCCAGGACTTAAATTTCCACCTTCTCACCTTCTAGGGTGCACCACACAATGTCTGGAACTGCTGGGGAGGCTGGGGGTAAAGCGGCAGTGTAGAATTCTTTTGGCATGCCCTCTTCTTGACATCATCAGAGGGGGCCAGGCACCAGCAAGGAGGAAGGGACCAGGAGGAGAGAGAGCGCAGCCGTCCGTATCCAGCACCGCGGGGGAGTCTGCTCTCTGTCCTGGCAGATACAATGCAGCTCGCTGGGCACTGGCTGCATCTTAGAGGAGCAGCAGGGACACAGCACCAGGCAGAAAGTTTAAAATTTGGATCCCTCTCAAGGCAAGTGACCAGGGATTACATTTTTTTTTGCATCCCCTCCTGGTCTTGATCTCTTAGGCGGCCACCTGTACCACCTTACAGTGCCAGCTCCTCTGATTACACCGCTTGCCTGACAATCCACAGCTCTGGCAGATGTGTGCAGAGCCGTAGCTAGCTCCTTTTGTACCCGAGACAAAAACAGAAAATTGTGCCCCCCCCCATAATTTTAAAAATCAGAGTCCCCGACCAGTGGCGCAGTGCTAAGCTCCTGGATGCTCCCCACGACCAGAAGCAGTGGATCGGACCACCCTTTGTGCTGTGGGATGAGAGGCAAGTATGTGATTTTTGGGGGTTCCAGCTGGTGCTGACTGATTCTGCAGAAGCGGCATCAGTTAGCACCAGCATCTAGCTGTGGGTAACTTTTGTAGCTATGGCGGGATGGTAATTAGCGTTAGGACTTTGTAATCCTAACGCTATTTACTCTTTGCTCTCCCTATGTTAAGTATAGGGAGCGCAAAGTACAGTAACCTTGCGCTGAAAAGTACAATCTCCTGGATCTTTTAACCTGTTACCGTTCGGATTGTAATATGAGGGTCCTGTGCTAGGATGTGATATGGGCAGCATGCAGTAACCTCATTTAACCTAGCACCAACGCTCACATGTGTGAATGCTAGCGTTAAGGAGGTGATGGGGCCCTACATATATAGTGCACACACAGTACATGTACAAATACAGTACACACAGAATACATGCATATATAGCAAAAGAACATTTAGCATAATATACACCCCCCAGAATAATATACACAGCACTGAGCCCCCAGTTCACATGAATATAATTGCCCCCAGTTCACATGGATATTATTGGCCCCCTGCTCATATGGATATTATTGACCCCAGCTCATATGGGTATATATTGCTCCAGTTCACATGGATATGCCCCCCAGCTCCCATGGATATTGCCCCAGCTCTCATGGATAATGCCCCAGGTCTCATGGATATGCCCCAGCTCTCATGGATATGTCCCCCCCAGGTCTCATGGATAATGCCCCCCAGGTCTCATGGATAATGCACCCCCAGGTCTCATGGACATGCCCCAGGTCTCAAGGATATGCCCCCCAGGTCTCATGGATAATGCCCCAGCTCTCATGGATATGCCCCCCAGGTCTCATGGATAATGCCCCCCAGGTCTCATGGATAATGCACCCCCAGGTCTCATGGATATGCCCCAGGTCTCAAGGATATGCCCCCCAGGTCTCATGGATAATGCCCAGCCTCTCATGGATATGCCCCAAGTCCCATGGATAATGCCCCAGGTCTCATGGATATGCCCCCCCAGGTCTCATGGATAATGCCCCAGCTCTCATGGATAATGCCCCAGCTCTCATGAATATGCCCCAGGTCTCATCATGGATATGCCCCCAGGTCTCATCATGGATATGCCCCCAGGTCTCATCATGGATATGCCCCCAGGTCTCATCATGGATATGCCCCCAGGTCTCATGGATATGCCCCCAGGTCTCATCATGGATATGCCCCCAGGTCTCATGGATATCGCCCCTAGGTCTCATGGATATTGCCCCCAGGTCTCATGGAAATTGCCCCCCGGTCCCATGGTTAGTGCCTCCAGGTCTCATGGTTAGTGCCCCCAGGTCTCATGGATAATGCCCCCAGGTCTCATCATGGATATGCCCCCAGGTCTCAAGGATATTGCCCCCAGGTCTCATGGAAATTGCCCCCAGGTCTTATGGTTAGTGCCCCCAGGTCTCATGGATATTGCCCCCAGGTCTCATGGAAATTGCCCCCAGGTCTCATGGTTAGTGCCCCCAGGTCTCATGGTTAGTGCCCCCAGGTCTCATGGATATTGCCCCCAGGTCTCATGGATATTGCTCCCAGGTCTCATGGATATTACCCCCAGGTCTCATGGATAATGCCCCAGGTCTCATGGATAGTGCCCCCAGGTCTCATGGAAGTGCCCCCAGGTCTCATGGATTATGCCCCCAGGTCTCATGGATAATGCCCCCAGGTCTCATGGATATTGCCCCAAGGTCTCATGGATATTGCCCTCAGGTCTCATGGATATTGCCCCCAGGTCTCATGGATATTGCTCCCAGGTCTCATGGATATTACCCCCAGGTCTCATGGATAATGCCCCCAGGTCTCATGGATAGTGCCCCCAGGTCTCATGGAAGTGCCCCCAGGTCTCATGGATTATGCCCCCAGGTCTCATGGATATCGCCCCCAGGTCTCATGGATATTGCCCCCAGGTCTCATGGAAATTGCCCCCCGGTCCCATGGTTAGTGCCTCCAGGTCTCATGTTTAGTGCCCCCAGGTCTCATGGATAATGCCCCCAGGTCTCATGGATATGCCCCCAGGTCTCAAGGATATTGCCCCCAGGTCTCATGGAAATTGCCCCCAGGTCTTATGGTTAGTGCCCCCAGGTCTCATGGATATTGCCCCCAGGTCTCATGGAAATTGCCCCCAGGTCTCATGGTTAGTGCCCCCAGGTCTCATGGATTATGCCCCCAGGTCTCATGGATTATGCCCCCAGGTCTCATGGATAATGCCCCCAGGTCTCATGGATATTGCCCCCAGGTCTCATGGAAATTGCCCCCAGGTCTCATGGTTAGTGCCCCCAGGTCTCATGGTTAGTGCCCCCAGGTCTCATGGATATTGCCCCCAGGTCTCATGGATATTGCTCCCAGGTCTCATGGATATTACCCCCAGGTCTCATGGATAATGCCCCAGGTCTCATGGATAGTGCCCCCAGGTCTCATGGATTATGCCCCCAGGTCTCATGGATAATGCCCCCAGGTCTCATGGATATTGCCCCCAGGTCTCATGGATATTGCCCCAAGGTCTCATGGATATTGCCCTCAGGTCTCATGGATATTGCCCCCAGGTCTCATGGATATTGCTCCCAGGTCTCATGGATATTACCCCCAGGTCTCATGGATATTACCCCCAGGTCTCATGGATAATGCCCCCAGGTCTCATGGATAGTGCTCCCAGGTCTCATGGAAGTGCCCCCAGGTCTCATGGATTATGTCCCCAGGTCTCATGGATTATGCCCCCAGGTCTCATGGATTATGCCCCAGGTCTCATGGATATGCCCCCCCAGGTCTCATGGATAATGCCCCAGCTCTCATGGATAATGCCCCAGCTCTCATGGATAATGCCCCAGGTCTCATGGATATGCCCCCAGCTCTCATGGATAATGCCCCCAGGTCACATCATGGATATGCCCCCAGGTCTCATCATGGATATGCCCCCAGGTCTCATCATGGATATTGCCCCCAGGTCTCATGGATATTGCCCCCAGGTCTCATGGAAATTGCCCCCCGGTCCCATGGTTAGTGCCTCCAGGTCTCATGGTTAGTGCCCCCAGGTCTCATGGATAATGCCCCCAGGTCTCAAGGATAGTGCCCCCAGGTCTCATGGTTAGTGCCCCCAGGTCTCATGGTTAGTGCCCCCAGGTCTCATGGTTAGTGCCCCCAGGTCTCATGGTTAGTGCCCCCAGGTCTCAGGGATAATGCCCCCAGGTCTCATGGATATTGCCCCCAGGTCTCATGGATATTGCCCCCAGGTCTCATGGATATTGCCCCCAGGTCTCATGGATATTATCCCCAGGTCTCATGGATTATGCCCCCAGGTCTCATGGATTATGCCCCCAGGTCTCATGGATTATGCCCCCAGGTCTCATGGATAGTGCCCCCAGGTCTCATGGATAATGCCCAAGCTCACCTCTCTGTGGGCCCGAAACAATTGCCGGCAGCTGCGTGCTTCCTGCTAGATCAGCCGCAGACAGGAAGTGCAGCCGCTCGCCTGGGATCGATGAAACAGCCAGCCGCGATCTCGCGAGATCGCAGCTGGCTGTTAGACTGATCCCAGGCGAGCGGCTGCACCTCCTGTCAGCGCCCGTTCTAGCAGGAAGCATGCGGCCGCTGGCAGTAGTTTCGGGCTCGGGCCACAGCTTCACAGCTGTGAAGGGGCGCAGCCATGGCTCGAGTCCTGCGGGAACGCTGCGGGTTCCCGCAGGACTCGAGCCATGGCTGCGCCCCTTCACAGCTTTGCCCGAGGCACGTGTCTCACTCTCCTCGCCCTTCCTATGGCCCTGGATGTGTGTAAACCTGCTGCACCCTCCTCCCCATGCTGTTCAAAGTTTCAGCGGCTGCAAAGAGAGGGGGATGCAGCATATTTACACACATCTGCCAGAGCTGGGGCACTGAAGAAACAGAGGGGTGATTTTATTTAACCAGTCCTCCCTTGTCACTTACTGGGAGAAGAGGGGGGTTATCGGTCCCTACATACACTCCTGACAATCGGAAGCGTTCAGGAGCAATAGGAGCTGCCGAGCGATTCTGATTCTCTGCCTGCCACTGCAGGAGGGAGGAGCATCATTCGGGCTGTGGTGAGGTGCCGGTACTGAGTACCGGCGAGTACCCCCTGAAAAAATAAGATTATATATAATTACACACACACAGAGGTCTGGTCTGAGGTCCGAAAGTGTGATAGATATAATTACACACAGAGGTCTAGTCTGAAACATATATATATATATACATACATACATACATACACACACACTCACATGCTATCTGGCCTGATAATGAGTGTATATATATATATATATATATATATATATATATATATATACACACACACAGAAGTCTGGTCTGAAACTGTATACAGTCAGGTCCATAAATATTGGGACATCGACACAATTCTAACATCTTTGGCTCTATACACCACCACAATGGAGTTGGAATGAAACAAAAATCTGCAAAAACAACCAAAGAGTTTTTGAAGGGACAGAAGTGGAATGTTATGCAATGGCCAAGTCAATCACCTGACCTGAATCCCATTGAGCATGCATTTCACTTGCTGAAGACAAAACTGAAGGGAAAATGCCCCAAGAACAAGCAGGAACTGAAGACCGTTGCAGTAGAGGCCTGGCAGACCATCACCAGGGATGAAACCCAGCGTCTGGCGATGTCTATGCGTTCCAGACTTCAGGCTGTGATTGACTGCAAAGGATTTGCAACCAAGTATTAAGAAGGGAAAGTTTGATTTATGATTATTATTCTGTCCAATTACTTATGGTCCCTTAACAAGTGGGAGGCACATCTGCAAACTGCTGTAAATCCTACACCGTTGACCTGAGTTGGATGTACATACCTTCAAAATAAAGCTGACATTCTGCAGTTAAAGCACATTGTTTGTTTCATTCCAACTCCATTGTGGTGGTGTATAGAGTCAAAGATGTTAGAATTGTGTAGATGTCCCAATATTTATGGACCCGACTGTATATACAGTTGCTCTAAAGTCTGCGCATATGGATTTTTGCAAGTTCGGGCAAATCCACAAACCACCAATGAGACACAGGCTGGATCTTTGTTTGTGTATTTACCCGAACTTGCAAAAATCCATATGCGCAGACCTTAGAGCTACTGAAGCTCCAACAAGAGTACGTGCAAAATTGGTTAAATAGCATATGTTCTCTTGTATCTTGATTCCGCACAAGGAAAGTTGTGCCGTCTTCTCTTGTCTTATATGATCTTTGGGGATGAGAAGAAAAACAGCCGCATAAGGTGTGGGTTACCTGTGAAAGTTTGTAGGAGAAAAAAAAACAACCCCAAACGTGCAGTTCCACTTAGAGCCTGTGCCAGGCTCTATGTTTGTGAGTTTTATATCATTCCTCAACCCATATATATGACCTATGTATAACATACTTCACCATTGTACATTTTTCCTTTGCCTTTTCATATACCAAAATATGGTCTACTACTACTAATCTATGAGACACCAAGATCCTGAGAGCAATTTCGACTGCGCTGATCAATGATATGTATAAGTTTTTGTGATTCACCTGGCATAGGGAAAACCACTGTGTTTGATCTAGCAATTGGGAGACTGGTGGTGGATGTGATTTGTGGCGCTGATCTGTTTTTTGTATATGCACCTATAAGACTCTGCAGCCATAGGCCCAATGACCTGGTCAGAACAAAGCCGGTATTGATCACTCTGTCCACTCCCCTCGCCCGCCCTAAAGAGAAACTGTGGCGCCTTAATGAGTCTCTTCTTGATGACCCCCTGATTAAAGAAGGCCTCCATAATGCGCTGCGTAATTTCTTTGCTGAAAATGACACTCCTGACAGCTCTCCGCAGAATATTTGGGAAGCCCACAAGGCAGTAATTAGAGGCTGTCAGGGATCCCGGGTGCAGGATGCAGGGAGACTAAGGAGTGGAAGGAGTACTCAAAGTCGGGGTTACAGGCCGGATCAGGACAACAGTGGTAGACAGAGATCGGGGTCACGTTCTGGGTCATACACTGGAAGTCAAGGATAACTGAGAAGGAAGAACAGGGGAACTGCTACAATAGCGGAGCAAGGACTGAATGGACATTCTGCGCTTATATACCCATAGAGCTCCTCCCCATGCCAGTGACATCAGAGACGTGCGCCGCCAGCTGGCTGCCATATTGGTGGAGCCTGGCTGTGCACGTGTCCATTCTGGGGCCTGTGCTGGCCTGCAACCTTGGGCTGCGATGCATGGCTGTGGCGGGCACCCGGTCTCCGTCCTCCCCAGGGACCACAGACCCGCAACAGAGTTAGGCCGGGTGTCACGGAACGGACATGAGAGCTCTTTTCAGCGAGCCACAGGACTAAAGACTGAACCCTTTTTAAAGACCATTTTTCCTGTTTTTGTTTTGGTTTTGCGTGTGACCCTATGGACCTCTTATTTTATTGCTAGATGTGGTTTTATTGGTGTAATGTAATGAAAATGTAACCTGTATGATGTGGCTGTAAAAGTATGAAAGAAACCGTTTGTATGTGTGTTTCCCCATCGCCATTTTGCTCATCCCAGCATGGTTTCACAGAACAAAGGATCTCATGCCCAAAGACCTCATCTGCCTAATCCCTGGACAATGGGAAGGCTGAAAGGGACCTGATAGGGAATAGGAGGCTGGGAAAGGAGCCAATCAGTGCTGGTTGTGTGGGTGGGGGAGTTGGTAATCTGTTTGTGTGAAGTTATATAAATGACCCTGTTGAACCCCATAAAATTCAGTTCACTGTTTTAAAGCATACAGCCACGTCTGGTGTCTTCATTTCAGAGCTACAATCACTATTGCAGGAGACACTCAGCGGTCTCCTGCATCACCACACAACCCAGGAACGGGATCCCCAAGGCAACACCGCACCATCTCTCCAGACACCGGATCAACGCCATTTCATCCTCCAGGCTGCTCGAGACGCCGAGTGCTGTGCCACTCGGTAGTCGGGCCGGACGCCACCAAAGGGGGGGGGGTCAGATAGAGCAGGACCGCAGGCGGACTTCCATCCCGCCACACTGGTGGCAGCGGTGGGATAGCTCTTTGAACCCCCAGAAAAAGCACTCAGCATGGCAGGGTACGCCAACTACAAAAAAGACACCCTGCGGGGCATCCTGGAGAGCCGAGGAGGCACCCCGTGCTCAAAAAGTAAAGCCGCCCTGATCGAGGAACTGCAGGAAATGGACCAGGGAGCCATGGGCACGCCAACCTTACCACCCACCCAGGCATTGGTCCCAGAAGATCCCTTCCAAAGGAAAGTGCGGCAGCGGCTAGCCCTCTTCGGAGCCGCCCCGTCAGAAGCCGCTATACACAACGCCATCCAGGAGGTCCGGCAGGAAGAGGAGCAAGAGAAGGACCGTCAGCACAAGCTGCGGATGGCGGCGCGCCGAGCAAAAAGGACTGAATACCCTGCCCCTGAACCCTACCCCATAGAAGCCTGGTTCGAGGTTGACAGCTCGACTGGAGCTTCATCCAGGGAATCTACACCCCCCAGCGATACTTCTTTTTGGACTTACAGCTCGCCTGGAGTTTTAATTGAGGAAAGCGCACATCTCAGCGACCCTTGGATGGAGGCTTACAGCCCACCTGGAGCTGCATCCGAGGATGCCACACCTCCCATCGAGTGGTGGTGCCACTGTTCCAGCACCCTCGCAGACACGAGGGCTGAATTCCCGAGAAGGCTACAGGAGGGCCTGGATCGGTATCATGGATCTACAGTTGAGCCCTCTGGGCCTGAGTGGCGGGACGAGATCCACCAAGAACTCTGGTACGAGGCACTGTGCCATGAAAGGGACTACCGTGGTGTCAATGTTCCCTCCGACGCTGCCATCTACCAAGTGCAGTACAATGCCAGAGCAGCATTCCTGAAAGGCCGACCCCCAGAGGAGTGGGAGGCAGAGCTCCAATACCTGGTTCAGCAGGAGATCGCACTGGCCGCCGCTTACCGGGCGTCCCAGTGGTTAATAGGCCCCCTGCTACCCCGCACCATCGACGGCGCCTCCACCGCAGGCCTCCACTACGGCGGCACAGGGCTGCTATACGAAAGGATGGCCAATGACCCCGGGTTTGGAGAAGAGTCGGAGTGGCGGTTGGAGGAGATACTGGAACACCGGGAAGAGGAACTCTCATACGAGAGCAAGGACTTCGAAATAGAGCAACTGGAGTTCCTGGTAGAGTGTGAATGCTAGCTTGAGAAGGCCTACAGAAGGTTGTTGGACGACACTCCGCAGTCAGGCCTAAGCCCCATGACCTGGGACTGTCTGGCAGAAGAAGCAGACAGTCCAAGTGACACTGAAGTATTGGAGCCCGAGATGCTCCCATGGGTCCCCGTCGGGACCACAGTAGACGAGCCGGCCAGGTCGGAAGAAGCACGGCAGGTAACAAGCGACCAGAATGGGCAGTGTAAAGGGTCCGAGTGGCCCAGAGAGGAAGTTATCCTCCCGCCCCCGCAAGAAGACACTGTGCCAGTGTCCGCTTACCCAGCAGAAGAGCTGGCAACGGAGCAGAGTGCCGCTGGCCTCTGCCCATCCTCCACCATCTGCCCCGAGGAGCAGAAGGGGGATACCCTCGAGCTGCTTATCCCGCAGCCGCTTACCCCATCCAACCCCGGACTTTGTTCCTGTACCCACCTCCCCAGCAGAAGAGATGACAACGGGGCAGAGTGCCGCTGGCCTCTGCCCACCCTCCATCGTCTGCCCTGAGGAGCAGAAGGAGGATTTACTCGAGCTGCTTATCCCGCAGCTGTTGACCCCATCCAACCCCCTGGACTTTGTTCCCACACCCGCTTACCCAGCAGAAGAGCTGACAACGGGGCAGAGTGCCGCTGGCCTCTGCCCACCCTCCCTCGTCTGTCCTGAGGAGCAGAAGGAGGATTTCCCCGAGCTGCTTATCCTGCAGCCGCTTACCCCATCTAACTCCCTGGACTTTGTTCCTGTACCCACCACCCCAGCAGAAGAGCTGGCAACGGGGCAGAGTGGCGCTGGCCTCTGCCCACCCTCCCTCGTCTGTCCCGAGGAGCAGAAGGAGGATTTCCCCGAGCTGCTTACCCCGCAGCCATTGACCCCATCCAACCGCCTGGACGTCGTTCCTGCGCCCGCTTCCCCAGCAGAAGAGCTGGCAACCAGACCGAGTGCCGCCGGCCTCTGCCCAACCTTCACCGCCTGCCTCAGGGAACAGAAAGCGGATACACCCGGGCTGCTTATTCCGCAGCCACTGACCCCACCGGAGATGGAGGACGCCATTCTCCTGCCCGGGGACCCTTCCTCACCCTTGAACCCCACAGCCGACGCGCTGGCAATGGGGCAGAGCCTGTTTCAACTCTGTCCATCTCCACACCCCTTTGGCCCGGAGGCCCCATGCAGCCACAGTTTTTTCCAACGGCTAACCAGGGCACTCGGGGCGCGTGCATTTAGCACCCATTTTTCCGGGTGCGCGATACCTCCGGAGGTGGTACAGGCGGTACCCCTCCCCGACCACAGGACCCTTATTCCGGAGGGGGTACCCCCAAAGACTTGTACCCCCAACACGCCAGGCACTGCCGCAAGGGCAAATGGAGAAGCCTGGTGGCTCGCCTCCTTCCCACAGACTATGGGCCACAAAGACTGCTCCGACTTCCCCGAGTCGACCCGTGTGGGTCCAACCGTGTCCGTCGAACTCTAGAAGGGGGTGAAATGTCACGGAACGGACATGAGAGCTCTTTTCAGCGAGCCACAGGACTAAAGACTGAACCCTTTTTAAAGACCATTTTTCCTGTTTTCGTTTTGCGTGTGAGCCTATGGACCTCTTATTTTATTGCTAGATGTGGTTTTATTGGTGTAATGTAATGAAAATGTACCCTGTATGATGTGACTGTAAAAGTATGAAAGAAACCGTTTGTATGTGCTTTTCCCCGTCGCAATTTTGCTCATCCCAGCATGGTTTCACAGAACAAAGGATCTCATGCCCCAAGATGGAGGATGCAGCGGGCCAGAGGATTGGAGGCTTTTCCAAGACCTCATCTGCCTAATCCCCTGGACAATGGGGGAGCCTGAAAGGGCAAGATAGAGGATACAGCAAGACAGTTGATTGGAGGTTTTTCCAAGACCTCATCTGCCTAATCCCTGGACAATGGGAAGGCTGAAAGGGACCTGATAGGGAACAGGAGGCTGGGAAAGGAGCCAATCAGTGCTGGTTGTGTGGGTGGGGGAGTTGGTAATCTGTTTGTGTGAAGTTGTATAAATGACCCTGTTGAAACCCATAAAATTCAGTTCACTGTTTTAAAGCATACAGCCACGTCTGGTGTCTTCATTTCAGAGCTACAATCACTATTGCAGGAGACACTCAGCGGTCTCCTGCATCACCACTCAACCCAGGAACGGGATCCCCAAGGCAACACCGCACCATCTCTCCAGATGCCGGACCAACGCCATTTCATCCTCCAGGCCGCTCGAGACGCCAAGTGCCGTGCCACTCGGTAGTCAGGCCGGACACCACCAAAGGGGGGGTCAGATAGAGCAGGACCGCAGGCGGACTTCCATCCCGCCACACCAGGTCTCCGGGAACCACCAGGCGGTTGCGCCGGCCCAACTGCCCTGGAACCCGCAGCCTTGACATACCCCCCCGGAAGGCAGGGCCTCAGGACCCGCAACAGACCCGGACGCCCGGGATGAGCAGCATGAAAAGCACGGACAAGGACCAGAGCCTGTACATAGGAAGCGGGCTCCCAGGAACGCTCCTCAGGATCGTAGCCCTTTCAATCAGCCAAATACTGCAGCACACCCCGAAGACGGGAATCGAGGATCTGAGCCACCTCAAATACATCGGAACCATCAATGGACACAGGAGGAGGAGGTGGCAATGACTGACAAGGAAAGAGGTTGGCACCAACAGGCTTCAGGAGGGACACATGTACCACCGGGTGGAACCGGTAACGAGAAGGAAGTCGAAGATGGGCAGCAACCGGTCCTATCATGGCAACAATGGTAAACGGCCCTATGAACTTCGGGCCAAATTTTTTGGAAGGACAGGAGAGACGAAGGTGGCGCGTGGACAGCCACACCCTCCGGCCTGCTGATATGAATTTCCTTTCACCTGCGGCATAGAATGTGGAAGCAGTGTGACGTTGCTCAGCATATGTCTTATACATAGTCCTAGCTGTTATGAGGCATTCATGAGCCTTAGTGCGACATCGCCGGAGAGCCCGTAGGCAGGTGGCAACGCTGGGAACCGGAACAACAGAAGGCAAATCAGGTAGAGGAGCAGGATGGTATCCATACAGCATAAAGAAAGGAGAACAATGGGTAGAATCATGCAGTCGGGCATTGTAAGCGTATTCAGCGGTACACAACAAGGTGGCCCAATCGTCCTGCAGATACGTTGTTACACAACCTAAGTATTCTTCCAAGGATTGATTCACCCTCTCAGTTTGTCCGTTAGTGTGGGGGTGGTATGCTGTAGACAGGTTGACTGAAATCCCTAAAGCACGGCAAAAGCATCTCCAGAAGCAGGATGTAAACTGTACCCCTCGTCGGACACAATGGATTCCAGAACACCATGTAATCGGTAATTGGTCTGCGATCAAGGCCTGTGGCAGACACCCGGGGACCCGGTCTCAGTCCTCCCCGGGGACCACAGACCCGCAAAGGAGGTAAGCTGGGTCTCCGAGAACCACCAGGCAGTCGCGCCGGCCGCAACCCAACACCCCGGGCACCAACTTATCCAACAGGTCTCGCATCGTAAGAGAGAAAGCACCGAGCAGCTGTTGCAATGCATAGTGGCTCTAGAAAGATCTCATAAGTGGCACTCTGACGACTTTATTTACTCTAAACTTCTGGACCTTAGATCTCAACTGCGTTCCCTTTTCAATACGAAGGCCCAGAAAGCCTTCTTGATGGTCCGGAGGACCTTCCATGAGCATGGCAATAAATGCAGCAAGCTCTTGGCCAACACCCTCTGCTCACATCGACAACAGCTTTACGTATCTAACCTTCGCTCCACCCAGGGCACCAAAATCACTCTCCAAAAAGACATGCTTGGTCTCTTTCACGACCACTTCACCAACCTGTACAACTTTACCCCCCCACCCCTAATCAGGCGACCCCTGACCACACAAAACGCTTTCTAGGCACTCACCTGCACTCTACAACGACACTGCTAATGAGGGACTCCATTGAAAGCCCTATTTCCGCAGAGGAACTGCATACTGCTATCCAGTCTACTCCAGTGCGCATGGTCCCAGGCCCTGACGGTTTTACACTGAAATATTATGGGAGCGTGGCTAGCTGTGGAAGGGAGAAGACGTGTCTGGCAGAGCTCCGCTTTAGATTCCCCTGAAAAAGGGATTTTTGAGCCAGATCTCTCTGCTGTTTTTGCCTGCTGAGGTCCCTCCGTTGCTGGCCACAGGATGTTTCTGTCCGGAGCCTGTTAAGTTCCCCCCTCCGTTCCTGAGAGTCACATCCTAGATGCTGTCGCTGTCAGAGGCTCTTTGTCAGTGGCCATCTTGCAGCCTGGTTCCCAGCGGATCCCTCGCTGATAATCCCAATCCTCCTTGACGACTACGTTACCGGTGGGTTATTCTGAAACGGGCTGAAAAGATGGTGGGCCCACATCTCCAAGCTGTCACTGCTGGCAGGAGGAGGAGACTGTAGATGGTTGTGCAGGAGACCTGCGGAACTACTCACCTTCTCCTTTTAGAGGGGGGGAAGCTGTACTGCGGGGCCTAGACGCATGCATGGAAATGCTGTCAGGAGATGAAGACAGCCTTCTTACCAGAGGTACATTGGTGGAAGCTGATGGAGGTGCTGCGGGCCTGCAGGATGCCGCAGCTGGAGGGTGCGATCGAGCCTGAGCGGTCACTGCTTCCTGGCTCCATGGATGTCTAGCGGCTCTCCAAAGATGACACGAGCTGTGATGGTGGCCACCGGGACCCGATGGAGGAGCCATCCCAGGACTCCTTGCTTGAGGGGGTGCTCTGTGGTCCGTGCGATAGCGACGTTCCGGTGGTCTGTGGGGTCTGGGCAGCTACGAGATTCGCTGACCTGGATGCATTGTTCCCCCCGGGGCCTACTAATCTTGGGGGCTTTTGGCCCACCGCATGCTGTGACGTATATCGGAGCTTCGTGTCAGCTGGTGGCAGGCCGGGGATGCGAGACTGCTGCCGTTTACCACGTGATTACTCGGCGCACCCAAGTGCCATACCCTTGAGTGCCCTGGCCTTGTGACTAATTCCCTCTTTGGCCTACCACGGCCCCTTGGGCTACAGGGTTAGCGCCAGGAATGTCACATTTTTGGCCTTTGCCATGTTGTTTCTCTCCAACCACCCCCCATTTTTTTTTCTCTTCACCCCCTAATGTCATCCCTTCCCCACTCACATGCTGAGTTTTTTCTTTTCTGATGAGACCCCCCACCCGGGGATGTCCCCCCCCTCCCCCAGATTTTTTCTACGCTGAGGACTTGTTGTTCTTGTTTTGGCAGAGTTTATGCTGAGGTTCCCTGGCTGGGGACAGTTTTTTCGTTTAAGATGACACGTTATATGCATGAGGTGTTGCTGACACTATCTCACAATAAAAAAAATTTTGAATACAAAAATAATAATATTATAAATTTTGCGAAAAGCTCATTTCCCCTGCCTGGTTAGCCTCCTTTAATGGCCTGACTGCGCCCACACACCACCTTACCCCCCAAACCCTCTCTGCCACCATCACACTGATCCCTAAACCAGACAAAGGCCATGCTCTCTATGCAAACTACCGCCCTATCTCCCTTCTGAATCAAGACGTAAAACTCTTGGCAAAAGTCCTCGCCCTGCGCATAGAAAAACACATGAGACACCTGATTCACCCTGACCAGACAGGATTTATACCGGGGAGGGAGGGGAGAGACAATACAATACCACTATGGCCATTAACCTGATTCATGCCGCTCAACGACCTGGTGCCAAGCCGACCCTGCTCCTCTCCACCGACGCCGAGAAGGTGCTTGATGGAGTGCACTGACCCTTCTGGTTTCAGACCCTACGCCACATGGGATTTGGCTCAAATGCCCTGAGCTATATTAGTGCGTTGTATGACTCCCCCTACGCCCGGATTAACCGTAATGGCATTCTGTCCTCCCCCTTTGCCATTAGAAATGGCACCCGTCAGGGCTTCCCTCTTTCCCCCCCTTCTGTTTGCCCCGTCTCTGGAACCACTCTTACAGCTTACAGGCCGCGATTATAAGGTGGCGGCATATGCAGACGACCTGTTATTTTTTATCCAACAACCCCTGATTTCCCTGCCCTCCTTCATTGACCTACTCCACATGTATGGTTCGGTTAGTAACTATAAGATTAACATGGCAAAATCGGAAATCCTGAACATCTCTGTACCCACCACCCTTAGCAAGCACATCCAGACCACTTTCCCCTTTCGCTGGTGTACCTCCTCCCTTAAGTATCTTGGTGTACACCTCACCCCAACCACATCGAACCTCTACACTGCTAATTTTTCCCCTCTGCTATGGGTCCTCGAAACAGATCTTGCTCGTTGGGCGCTCCCGCACATTACCTGGTTCGGTTGCATTAGTGTACTCAAAATTAACGTCCTCCCTAGGGTGCTTTACCTGCTGCAAACCTTGCCAATTTATGTCCCATCCGCCTTCTTTCACTCCTTACAAATCACTTTTCAATAAATATGTTTGGCCCGAAGCTGACCGAGGCTCCGCTTGACGTTACTAACGGCACCTCGCTCCAGGGGCGGCTTGGCGCTGCCACATGTGCAGCGCTACTATCATGTACAGGTAGATCACCTTTTGCGATTGGTCGACTGGAGCTCGGGTACCTCTTGCAAACAATGGGTCGCCCTAGAACAGGAGTTGGCAGGGCGTTTGCTCACCTCCCTCCCCTGACTCCTGGGCACAGCTGCCCCTACTGACGTCCCACAACACTCGATTTCTACCACCTTGTGAATTTGGCGACAGCTGCAGAGATCCACGGCATTAGCCCCTGGCCCTCTCCAATCCTTCCTCTCAGCCACCTGCCAGTCTTTTTGCTACGACTATTGCCCATTAGACATGTGCACAGCACAAAATTTCGTTTTGAACTAATGGATTAGTCCTAAAATGCAATTTATTTAGTTGCTAAAGAAATTCGTTTTCAGTTCTTTAGTATGAAAACGAATTTCATTAATCCGAAAACTAGTGGATACAATTACTATTGTAGTGGCTCCTCAGAGGGCTGAGATCACTGCTTGTTACAGTATCTCTCACTCTCAGCACAATGTGGGCCATATTACATAGTTGGTGCTAACTTAACCATAGCTGTTGTATACTTCCCAGAGCCATTATAGCCTATGGAGGTTTTCAGTTTACAACAGCTCTGGCTAAGTTAGCACCAACATTGTAATACTGCCCCGTGTCAGGCAAAGCTGTTACAGTAACTGACTGCTGCTCATCACAGTGCTCAGAGTTTCAGTAAAACTAGTAAATAATATTTTTATATATAAGAGGTTAGAACAATATTATTTCCTTGTTTTACTGAAACTCTGAGCTCTGTTACAGTCAGTTACTGTAACAGCTGAGCCTGATACATTGTACTGAGAGCTAATGTAACAAGCAGTCGATCTCCGCGCTCACAGCCACTGGATTTAAAGGGCTAAAAAAAAAGGCTCCTCTCTGTATAATGTTTAGAACATCCTCCTGCATTAATTAATACCCCTCTCTGTATAATGTATACAACATCCACCAGCATTAATTAATACCCCTCTCTGTATAATATATAGAACATCCTCCTGAATTAATTAATGTCCCTCTCTGTATAGAACATCCTCCTCAATTTATACTTTTCTCTGTATAATGTATAGAACATCCTCCTGCATTAATTAATGCCCCTCTCTGTATAGAACATCCTACTGCATTGGCATGTGGAGGGTGCAGAACTTCGGATGTTGCGCTCTTAATTGCTGGTCTCCTTCACTCAATGTAATATCACAAAAAGGACTGAAACTAAAATGTAGTGCATTTTATTTTAGTTTCTTTCGTTTTTTGTACTGAGCAGTTTCGTTTCGCTTGAGTCATACGAAAACTAAATTATCCCAAAATTCAGACTAAATCATTTTAGTACTAAAACGAATGCACATGTCTATTGCCCATAGCTGACTCACCGCAGAAACCTTTGCCTGGCGCATACATAGAAGGTGACCAACCCAAACTACCCCAGGACGTCCTTTTAGCGCACCCCGACTCCTTCCTCACAACCTTTCACATGCATGGCCTCTTGACCTACCTTCGTTCCCTGGCCCCGCTTGACAAATATACGGGCCCCCTGACCACATTTCAGCGTCTGGTCAGCCGTCAGGCTCTTCCTCAACGCGGCATATCAATAATGTACGATATCTTGCAAAACCTCTCACCCCCTACGCCCTCCTATGTAGCTAAATGGGAAAGATCTCCAACAGACCTTCACGGAAGATGAATGGGCCCAAATTTTTACGCTCGCTACTACATGTTCTACAGCAACTCGCGCACAGGAGACGGCCTATAAACTACTGTCTCGGTGTTACAGAGTGCCATCCACTATTGCTGCCTACTCAGCTGCGACTGATGCCTCCTGCTGGAGATTGAGCACTGCGCACAGATCTGTTACATATTTGGTGGGCCTGCCCAGTACTGCAGCCTTTTTGGAAACAGGTCCACGATGCCATTAGCAATGTTTCTGACTCCCCACCAGCTTTTACCCCGGCGGCCATGCTGCTCCATCATATGTCCCTATCCGTGGACACTTACAAACAGTCCCTTGACATCTGACTCTTGAATGCCGTTAAGGCGGTAATTCCCAGGCATTGGAAATCCCTATTATCCCCTACTTTTCACGAATGGCTGGATGAAGTCCAACACCTCAGGGACATAGAGGATTTGATACACCGATCTTTGGCCACTATTGCCAAGCACTTACGACGCTTGTTTTACTGGTCTACATCGGCCCGCCCTCCCCCTGATCTCATGTAGACCTTCCCAGTTAACACTGAGTGCTAGGTGAGTGATTCCCCCCCTTTTACCCTCCTCCCTTCTTTCCTGAGAATTGTCCTCTTTCTAGCTCTGTATTATCTGCTGATTACAACTGTATAAGTGTTGATATTGAATACGTTACACTATTTATTTTGTATAATGTCTGATGAGTTTGCCACTTATTGCAGTGTTACTCTTCTATCCACTGTGCACCTGTTACTTGTTATGGTGATCATTTTTAATGTAATGCACCAGTTTTATGACACACCCTCAGATCGTTCTATTAGTTTACCTTTCTATCTTGTACTGTGAAAATCTTAATAAAATTTATTACAATAATAAAAAAAATCACTATACAAGTCTATCTATGCAATGAAAGGTTTGTTATTTGTATATTTAGGGACCCATTTCAAGATTACATGGAGGTCACCCCAGACCTATAGTAATGTTGTATCACAGTAGTGTTTTGCACGATGGAAGCACTTCATTTGAGTTCTTCTGTATATCTGTTTGCACTGTATTGCAGGTATTGGTTATGGGATTGGAGCAGACTCTTAAAAATGAATTGTTGACTGTGACATTAGCGCTATTTTTTGATGAAATTTTACACTTATTCCGTACTGAGGGCTTTCCTATGATGCCCCATGAAAAGAAAACCCAAAACTGAGCCAACCTGATTATGTTGAATCTAGTTTCTAATTCAAGTGATCCAAGTTTTTCCTGTGACATGTTTCTTGGTACAATTACCTTCCAAGTCATAAAATCATTTACTACATTACATTCTAAACCTCACTGCAAACATCTCACCTCTCAAGGCATCACATATGGAATTCTCTAAAGATACATATCTACATATCATGGAGAGGATAATGAACATTATGCAAATGAGCTTGAAGTCTCAGCACACACACACAACTGTCATTAAACTGGTCATACATGGACCCTTGACAGCCAAACATACATCCCCAGATACTTAAAAAGTATCAAAACATAAATAAAACAATAGTGTACATTATCAAATATCATACTTTACGTTATACCACTTTCTTTAGCATTAATTCCTGCATCAGGGCTATGAAAATATTTTAAATCGGCAGTACAGATAATATTAGGAAATTCTAAAATAGACCTTTCTATAATATGCATTGTAGGATGAAAGTGCTTATTTTCTTAGAAGGCTAACAACAACATCATTTTGTAATTTTGAGGGTAGGGAAAGCAAAACATTGCGACTAAGATGGAAGGGGAGATCAAGAAAATAAATTAGAAAAGAACAATTGATATATTTTGGCATGATCAAGGCCTCAGGTGTTTTGGGATTCTGTGTTTGCAGATCACACAAGACAATTATTCATTCTTATTTACGTTTAAATATGTTAAACAAGCACCAACAGGAAAATCCAGTTTTGCTTCTGGAGACAAAAGGGTTGAGGGAAGGGTGGAAAGTAAGTAATACAACAAAGAGGACAAAAAGCAAAAAAAATGAGTACAGGAAGCTTGCCAATGGATCAGTCAACTAGAAAGTAGATATACAATTTCCTCTAACAAAATAATTCTAAAAAGTGTTACAAATTGATAAAGACCTAGTCTGTGAACCTTTTCAATTATATTTATCTAGCATGCAAATGAAGATCCAGAAACTGCCTAAATCTGCAATAAAGATTATCAAATAGAATGAAAAAGTGTTAATTAAACACTAACATAATTTCAGCAGGTGGGGTTTGAGCGGTCATATAACACTAGAAAAGTACACATCGCAATATAGGGGTGTGGAAATTTAAAAAAAATCTACTTGTCCAACGGACTAAGTAGTAGTCCAATCTACTTGTCCCTCAGGACGATCAACTTGTCCTGATAATTGCAACAAAATAGTGTTTAAATAAAGATCTTTATTCATAACAGCCTAGGGAGGCAGCGTCAGATACATGTGATGAATAAAGACCTTTATTTAAACACGATTTTGTTGTGTGTATCTATGTATATGTGTGTGTAACTGTATGTATAATATATATACATATATATATTCATCCATGATGAAAGCTCCTGTGTGAGCTGAAACATTGGATTTTAATGAAAAAGAAAAAAGGGGTACAAATGATAAGTGGACAACCACCATCATAGACCCCCTTGGGGAGTTGGGGTTAAAAAATTGATTAATCTTTATTATTGGACATTGCCAAATAGTAATGTATAAACAGTTATATGACAATGGCAGGTTGTCACATGTAATTAACAAACAGTGGACAAACAGTACTACGGACTAAATATTGACGGTAGTGGAGTGATCTATATAGTATGGTGAGTCAACAGCTACCAATTAGAAGTGGATAACGTATAGCCAAAAACTGTGACTTTGTCCAAAGTGTTTAAATGAAAAAGACGCTCATAGATTAAGATATAAATGTTGTACATTTGATTGATATCATATGGATAATGAGCAAAACAGTAAGTTAAGGCAACAATATATACCAATAGTGTAATAAATGGTTTGAACCCTTACAGTCATCAGTAGGATATTATTACTATTAGTGGTAGAGCTAAAGGTAAATCTAATGGTATCAGTTAACGAATGTCACAGATAGAGCAATAGTTTTAATAAGACAGTTAGTGACTAAACTGCGACAAATGGTTGAGTGTAAAGAGAGATAGATATCGATATAGACAACCAATAGATATAATGGATGAATTGATCACAGTAGGCAAAAAATGCTAGTAGAATTGTAAATCACATACTGAAATAAAGATCGAACATTCTAAGCGACATAGATAAATGTTTGAATTGTATAGTATAACTCTATGGTGGTACCGTTGGGCTATAATTTAAACACTAAATTATATGTATATTGGACCTTAATATGGTTCCTAAAACAAATATACATATATTAAATGAAATTGAGACAAACACCCAATATATGGTGAATGGAGTTAGTTCTTAAATCTCCATATGAGAACCTAACCACACACCAGGTGGAAATAATTTTATATCGGACAGAGCCGCGTATGTGTTTATCGAGAAAACCATATACCAGGTGAAGAATGAAATATTGAACTAGACAAAATAGCATAGACATGAAATCATACTACAATAATAATCAGCACTCGATTGTGTGTGTAGCCTTGGTTAAGTTAAGATAAGAAACATGCATATATTTGAAGGAGAATTCGACAAATATCCAGTATTGAATGCATAGAACTAAATTCTCATATAGATTGATCATCGACCACACGCCAAATAGAAATTAGTTATATATTGCATCTTTGGTCGGCAATCACACATCAGGAATATTGACATAAATAGATAAAGGCATAACTGAAAATATATCAGTAATAAGATGTATATATAGCCTTAAATGTAATATGAGATACAATCATATATAGATGTGAAAAACAAATCGGCAATCACTTAGCCTTGATGTGATTTGATTAATAAACATGCATATATTTAAGAAATAATTCGGGAAATACCTAGTAATAAATGCATAGGACTAAATTCTTGTACGAAAATGGATCCTCAGCCGTACGTCAGGTGGGAATTGCTTTTTTATTGCATTTATCACACACCAAGTGAAAAGATGATTAGGCTAAAGAGAATAGTACCAACATTTATATAGACATAAAAAGAAAAATAGTCAACACTGGGTTGTGTATAGAACCTCGATATAGTATAGATTGCGGTCATACACATGTGTGGAAGACAAATCGGAAAGCACCGAAGAAAAAATGCGTAGGGCTAGACTCTCATACATTAGCCATAATAGGCTTAAGATTGCAAACATGCATACATATGAAAATAATAAATAAGCAGTCGCCCAATATGCAAAGTGTAACGTTATATTCAGCGTCGACCACACACCAAGTGGGAATAAATTATAAACATCGGAAATGCAGTCGATAATTAATTCAACATAACCAAGAGATTGGAATAAGGCGATAAGAGTATGATTGTTGCCGATATATATATGAGATTGAACAAATTAGGTTCTAAATAGAAAGAGCAATAACCACCAGTCCATAAGCAAAATTGCTTATTTGTTGCGTTTATCACACACCAGGTGAAAAAAATTTAAGGCTAAGAGGCTAAGAGAAATGGTATTGGTATGGAGTTTGTATAAACGTAGATGGAAAAATCAACAACACTATATTGTGTATAGAGCCTTAATGTGGTTTAGATTGCGGTCATACACATGTGTAGAAAACAAAACGGCAAACGCCCAATCGAAATTACGTAGGGCTGAACTCTAATATATTAACCATAATAGGTTTAAAGTTGCAAACGTACATACATATGATAATTAAAAAAAAAAAATTCACCTGGTGTGTGATAAACGCAACAAATAAGCAATTTTGCTTATGAACTGGTGGTTATTGCTCTTTCTATTTAGAACCTAATTTGTTCAATCTCATATATATATCGGCAACAATCATACTCTTATCGCCTTATTCCAATCTCTTGGTTATGTTGAATTAATTATCGACTGCATTTCCGATGTTTATAATTTATTCCCACTTGGTGTGTGGTCGACGCTGAATATAACGTTACACTTTGCATATTGGGCGACTGCTTATTTATTATTTTCATATGTATGCATGTTTGCAATCTTAAGCCTATTATGGCTAATGTATGAGAGTCTAGCCCTACGCATTTTTTCTTCGGTGCTTTCCGATTTGTCTTCCACACATGTGTATGACCGCAATCTATACTATATCGAGGTTCTATACACAACCCAGTGTTGACTATTTTTCTTTTTATGTCTATATAAATGTTGGTACTATTCTCTTTAGCCTAATCATCTTTTCACTTGGTGTGTGATAAATGCAATAAAAAAGCAATTCCCACCTGACGTACGGCTGAGGATCCATTTTCGTACAAGAATTTAGTCCTATGCATTTATTACTAGGTATTTCCCGAATTATTTCTTAAATATATGCATGTTTATTAATCAAATCACATCAAGGCTAAGTGATTGCCGATTTGTTTTTCACATCTATATATGATTGTATCTCATATTACATTTAAGGCTATATATACATCTTATTACTGATATATTTTCAGTTATGCCTTTATCTATTTATGTCAATATTCCTGATGTGTGATTGCCGACCAAAGATGCAATATATAACTAATTTCTATTTGGCGTGTGGTCGATGATCAATCTATATGAGAATTTAGTTCTATGCATTCAATACTGGATATTTGTCGAATTCTCCTTCAAATATATGCATGTTTATTATCTTAACTTAACCAAGGCTACACACACAATCGAGTGCTGATTATTATTGTAGTATGATTTCATGTCTATGCTATTTTGTCTAGTTCAATATTTCATTCTTCACCTGGTATATGGTTTTCTCGATAAACACATACACGGCTCTGTCCGATATAAAATTATTTCCACCTGGTGTGTGGTTAGTTCTTAAATCTCCATATGAGAACCTAACTCCATTCACCATATATTGGGTGTTTGTCTCAATTTCATTTAATATATGTATATTTGTTTTAGGAACCATATTAAGGTCCAATATACATATAATTTAGTGTTTAAATTATAGCCCAACGGTACCACCATAGAGTTATACTATACAATTCAAACATTTATCTATGTCGCTTAGAATGTTCGATCTTTATTTCAGTATGTGATTTACAATTCTACTAGCATTTTTTGCCTACTGTGATCAATTCATCCATTATATCTATTGGTTGTCTATATCGATATCTATCTCTCTTTACACTCAACCATTTGTCGCAGTTTAATCACTAACTGTCTTATTAAAACTATTGCTCTATCTGTGACATTCATTAACTGATACCATTAGATTTACCTTTAGCTCTACCATTAATAGTAATAATATCCTGACAGAAGGGTTCAAACCATTTATTACACTATTGGTATATATTGTTGCCTTAACTTACTGTTTTGCTCATTATCCATATGATATCAATCAAATATACAACATTTATATCTTAATCTATGAGCGTCTTTTTCATTTAAACACTTTGGACAAAGTCGCAGTTTTTGGCTATACGTTATCCACTTCTAATTGGTAGCTGTTGACTCACCATACTATATAGATCACTCCACTACCGTCAATATTTAGTCCGTAGTATTACATCCGCTGTTTGTTAATTACATGTGACAACCTGCCATTGTCATATAACTGTTTATACATTACTATTTGGCAATGTCCAATAATAAAGATTAATTAATTTTTTAACCCCAACTCCCCAAGGGGTCTATGATGGTGGTTGTCCACTTATCATTTGTACCCCATTTTTCTTTTTCATACGTTATCCAGAGGGTTTAATCCCATTTACTGTTGGGGTGCCCCATTCCTATTTCACTTTCCCATCTTTGGGATTAGTGATTGTTCTTTTGTTCCATTGGATTTTAATGCTTTCCCGATAAACTTTTGTTGTTTTATTTCAAGTCCGTGAGTGCTCCCATTTCTCTCACCATATTGATTCACACTTTGACTTTGCACCTCGGCATGATTTTTGGATAACTAGAGAGGTGAGCTGAACTATTTTGGATGACTATATATATATATATATATATATATATATATATATATATATATATATATATATATATATATATTATATATATATATATAAAAATCACGAGTATAGCAGTCTGTAGTGATACCTTTTTTATTGGACTAACGTTACATTTAAAGTACAAGCTTTCGAGAGGATTCCTCCCTTCCTCAGGTATAGAAGCTAACTGATCAGAATAATAGAATAAAACATAGGGACAGTCATAGGGCTCACAGTTGGGGGTGTTAGATGTAGTACATTGCCAAATGGCATGGTCAGAGGGGGAATAAAAAAAAAAAAAAAAAAAAAAAAGGGAAACCTTAATTGTCTCAGGCAAGATGCAATCATGTCCACTTCAAAGGGAATGTGAAAGGACAGAACGAAAGAAATAAGAAAAAAAAAAAAAAAAAAACACACACAAAAAAAAAAACACAACACAGTGAGTATGGGGAAGACACAAAAATAGGAATGATGAATATTACGTGACGTTATTATAGAGGGTTAAAAAACCCGAATCTATATTAAGTCCTTGTTTTATATTGTTGAAATATGTGATCATTTTCATTTCATATGTTTTGCGTTCCCGGTGATCTTTAAAATGTCCTTTGAGGATTTTGATTCTGAGGTTTTGGATGGAGTGGCCTGCTAGATTGAAGTGATGTCCCACTGGGGTACAATATGTGTTTTCCTGGTGGTTCCTGATGGAGTGTCTGTGCTGGTTCATCCTGAGATTTAGTTTAAGGCTGGTTTCACCAATATAGCAGCCCTTATCACACGCCGTGCACTGGATCATATACACCACATTTTCTGACGTGCACAGGAATGATCCCTTGATGTTGTGAGTGGCGTTGTTGTGCTGCGCAGTGCTGCTGTCACATATATGTTGGCACAGTTTGCAGCGGGGTTTGTTACAGCGTTTGGTCCCATTCTGTATGTCATCCTGTTCCTGAGCGAGTTTGCTGCGGACCAGTTTTCGCCTCAGGTTTGGGGGTTGCTTGAATGCCAGTAAGGGGGGCTGTGGGAATATTTCTTTGAGCGCAGGGTCCTCTGTGACCAGTGGCTGCAGATCTTTGATGATTTTGCGAATTCCCTCTAGAGTTGGGATGTAGGAAACAACTAGAGGGATCCGTGTGGTGTTTTTCTTTTCTTTGTAGCGCAACAGCTGTTCGCGCGGTGTTTTCAGGGCAGATTTGATTTTTTCAGAGATTGTCCTTTCCTTGTAGCCCTTCCGCTGGAATGATGCAGACAGTTTGCTCAGGTGTTTATCCCTGTCCCCAGTGTCCGAGCAGATTCGGTGGTACCTGATGGCCTGGCTATAGATGATGCCTTGTTTGGTGTGGTTGGGATGAAAGCTGGTGTTGTGGAGGTAGCTGGGCCTGTCTGTGGGTTTCCTGTACACAGATGAGTGCAGCGTGCCATTGGCAGCTGATATGGTACAGTCCAGGAAGCTCACACTGTGCTTGGAAAAATCCATCTTGAGTTTGATCAATGGGTGGAACGTATTAAATGCCTTGTGAAAGTCTAGAAGGCGTTCCTCTCCTTCTGTCCATATGATGAAAATATCATCAATGTATCGTAGATATTTGTGTGGTTTGTGAGGGTGAGTGTTCAGGAACCTCTGTTCTAGATCTGCCATGAAAAGATAGGCGTATTGTGGTGACATTTTACTACCCATAGCGGTCCCAGTCATTTGTAGGTAGCAGTTGTTGTTGAAGCTGAAGCAGTTGTGTGTGAGAATAAATTCAATCAGCTTGGTAATAATGTCACCGCTATATTTATGTGGAGTATTGTGGGAGGAGAGAGATTGGAGACAGGCATTGATACCATCTTTGTGTGGGATGTTACTGTATAGGGATTCTACATCCATAGTAACTAATATAGTGTCGGCCGGTAGGGTCTGGATATCCCCGAGTTTGTTGAGAAAGTCTGTGGTGTCCTGTATATAACTGGCAGTGTTGGATACTAAGGGTTTCAGGATACCCTCTATAAGGCCAGAAATAAGTTCGGTAAGTGTGTCCATACCTGCGATAATGGGTCGTCCTGGGTTCCCGGGCTTGTGGATTTTGGGCAGCATGTAGAACGTGCCCATGCGAGGATTGGAAGGCACCAGATTCTCCAATTCTTGCTGTAGGTGTTTGGGGAACGGCCTGATAAGTATGCCAAGTTGGGTTTTGTATTCTTTTGTTGGGTCTTCAGTCAATTTACGGTAATATTTCACATCTGACAGTTGTCTGTCACCTTCTGCCATGTAGTCTTGGATGTTCATGACCACTACTGATCCCCCTTTGTCAGCTGGCTTGATGATGTTGTTGTTGCTGGACAGATTTTTTAGGGCCATCCTTTCTGCAGGTGAGAGGTTCGGTGGTATTTTTTTCTGCTGCTGTGTGGTAACCAGGGATGTCACTCTCATGCGGAATTTTTCAATATAGTTGTCTAATCTGTCATTGCGTGCTGCTGGTGGTGTGAAATCTTGGTTCCTAGCTTTCCCTCTGTTGTTCATGGTAGAAATATTGTCATTTTTGTCAAAGAAGAACTCTTTAAGTCTCAGTCTTCTAAAGTATATAGTCTTCTAAATCTTCTCAGTCTTCTAAGTATATATATATATATGTATATAAAGGCATACATGCACACTGAGGGTTGCAGTGTGTGTGTGTAAACATACTGAGTTTTGAAGTGTGTGTGTGTATATATACACACACACACATTTCAGAATTCTGTATATATACAAACACTGCAGGTGTGTGTGTATATACACACATACAGCTGCAATGTGTCTGTATATATACAGCGTTCTGAAATGTGTATATATATACACACACACTTCAAAACTCCGTATGTATACACACACTGCAACCCTGTGTGTGTGTGTGTGTATTTACATACACACATTGCAGCCCTCAGTGTGTGTATATACATACATTGCAGCCCTCAGTGTATATAATTATACACACTGAGGGCTGCAATGTGTGTGTGTATATATATATATTATATATATATATATATCTCAGCCCTGTGTGTGTGTGTATTTACAGTGGCAAGAAAAAGTATGTGAACCCTTTGGGATTACGTGGAGTTTTGCATGAATTGGTCATAAAATGTGCTCTGATCTTCATCTAAGTCACAACAATTTGAAAAGCACAGTCTGCTTAAAATAATACAACACAAACATTATATGTTTTCATGTGTTTATTGAACATAACATGTAAACATGCACAGTGCAGGGTGGTAAAAGTATGTGAACCCCTAGCCTAATGACTTCTCCAAGAGCTAATTGGAGTCAGGAGTGAGCCAACCTTGAGTCCAATCAGTGCGATATTATTGGATGTGTTGCTGAAAGCTGTCCTGCCTTTTAAAAACACACACCAGTTTTGCGTTTACTGGTTTCAAGAAGCACTGCCTGATGTGAACCATGCCTCGCAGAAAAGAGCTCTCAGAAGACCTACGATCAAGAATTGTTGACCTGCATGAAGCTGGAAAGGGTTACAAAAGTATCTCCAAAAGCCTTGATGTTCATGTGTCCACTGTAAAACAGACTGTCTACAAATGGAGAAAGTTCAGCACTGTTGCTACTCTCCCTAGGAGTGGTCATCCTGTAAAGATAACTGCAAGAGCACAGTGCAGAATGCTTAATGAGGTAAAGAAGAATCCTAGAATGTCAGCTAAAGACTTACAGAAATCTCTGGCACATGCTAACATTTTTGTTGACACATCTACAAAAAGGAAAACATTAAACAAGAATGGAGTACATGGGAGGACACCACGGAGGAAGCCATTGCTGTCCAAAAAGAATATTGCAGCACGTTTGAAGTTTGCAAAAGAGCACCTGGATGTTCCACAGCACTACTGACAAATCTTAGTCAGCGGTATTGTTAACTGAAGATCAAGAATGATTATTTTTCTTCAGTATTTATCAAAGAGAAACCAATAACAGGAGACATGCAATTCATTGATAAAAACTTACTAATACAAAGTGACTGGTTGACTCAGGACAAGGTTTTGCAGCAATTAAACAAAGTGAATGTAAATAAAGCCCCAGGGCCGGATGAAATTCACCCGCGAGTACTGAGGGAGCCATGTGTTGAAATATGTAAACCTCTGTTCTTAATCTTTCAAGATTCTTTTCTTTCAGGAATCGTAGCAGAGGATTGGAGAAAAGCTGACGTGGTCCCTATATTTAAGAAAGGTTTAAAATTTGTGCCTGGGAATTATAGACTGTGATCTTAACATCTGTGGCTGGGAAAGTATTTGAGGGGTTACTAAGAGATAATATTCAAGAATTTATTGGGAGGTATAATGTAATTGGCAAAAATCAGCATGGTTTTATGAAACACAGATCATGTCAGACTAACCTAATTGCGTTATATGAGGAAGTAAGTAGAAGTATAGATCAGGGGGTCGCAGTGGATGTGATTTACTTGGATTTTGCCAAAGCTTTCGACACAGTTCCACACAAGAGGTTACTATTTAAATTAATAAAAATTGGTCTAGATGAAAATACTTTTTCTTGGATAGAAAACTGGCTAAAAGATAGGGGACAGAGAGTGGCCATAAATGGCACATTTTCAAGATGGACATCAGTGTTAAGTGGTGTCCCTCAGGGGTCTGTTATAGGACCAATTATATTCAATTTGTTTCTAAATGACCTTGAGATAGGGAATGAAAGTCATGTATCAGTGTTTGCAGATGACACAAAACTAGGAAAAGTAATACAATGTGAACAGGAGGTTACTTCGCTGCTGAGGGATTTAGATAGATTGGGGGACTGGGCACTTAAATGGCAGATGAAATTGAACACTTTGGAGTGAAGAACACAAAGGCAACGTATACCCTAAATGGTACTGAGTTAGGGAAATCAAAGCAAGAGAAGGATATGGGAATAATCATAGACTTCAAACTAAGTAACAATGTGCAATGTCAAGCGGCAGCCACCAAGGCCAGCAAGGTATTGGCATGCATTAAAAGGGGAACTCACGCTGATGAAAACCTAATTTTGCATCTGTATAAATCAATGGCAAGACTGCACCTTGAATATGCCGTGCAATTTTGGGCACCTCTCGAGAAAGGATATTATAGCGCTAGAAAAAGTGCAGAGACGGGCGACAAAATTAATAAGGGGAATGGAAGGTTTAAGTTATGAGGAAAGGCTAACAAGTTTAAACCTGTTTAGTTTAGAAAAACTGCGCCTTAGAGGGGATCTGATAACATTATATAAATATATACGGGGCCATTATAAACCATTGTCTGGAAACCTATTCATTAACAGGACCATACACAGGACACAAGGTCACCCATTTAGACTGGACGAAAGGAAATTCAGCCTAACGCATAGGAAGGGTTATTTTACGGTGAGAACAATAAAGCTGTGGAATTCTCTGCCTGTTGAGGTGGTTGGTACAGAGACTGTACAGACTTTTAAAAAGCGACTGGATGACTTCCTGCAGACACAGAATATTAAAGGTTAGAATATTTAATATGTGGGCAAGCTCTTGATCCAAGGAGAAATCTGATTGCCATTCTGGGGTCAAGAAGGATTTTTTTCCCAGTGTGTTGCATATTGGCGAGCGCTTCAGGCTGGGTTTTTTGTCTTTATTTTGGATCAACAGCAATAGGTGATGTTTGAGAGGCTGAACCCGATGGACGCATGCCTTTTTTCAGCCTATGTAACTATGTAATATATATGGAAGCAAACAAAACGTGTATACAAAAGATCAATGATTACAGTTTAGGGTAAAGTAAATAATGTAACACATGAACAACTAAAAATACATCAACAGAATGTCTTCACTTTATCACTTACAGTCAGATCCAGAAATAATGGGACAGCGACACAATTCTAACATCTTTGGCTCTATACACCACCACAATGGAGTTGGAATGAAACTAACACAATGTGCTTTAACTGCAGACTGTCAGCTTTAATTTGAGGGTATGTACATCCAACTCAGGTGAACAGTGTAGGACTTACAGCAGTTTGCAGATGTGCCTCCCACTTGTTAAGGGACCAAAGGTAATGGGACAGAATAATAATCATAACTCAAACTTTCCCTTCTTAATACTTGGTTGCAAATCCTTTGCAGTCAATCACAGCCTGAAGTCTGGAATGCATAGACATCACCAGACGCTAGGTTTCATCCCTGGTGATGCTCTGCCAGGCCTCTACTGCAACAGTCTTCAGTTCCTGCTTGTTCTTGGGGCATTTTCCCTTCAGTTTTGTCTTCAGCAAGTGAAATGCATGCTCAATGGGATTCAGGTCAGGTGATTGACTTGGCCATTGCATAACATTCCACTTCTGTCCCTTCAAAAACTCTTTGGTTGCTTTTGCAGTATGCTTTGGGTCATTGTCCATCTGCACTGTGAAGCGCCGTCCAATGAGTTCTGCAGCATTTGGCTGAATGTGAGCAGATAATATTGCCCAAAACACTTCAGAATTCATCCTGCTGCTTTTGTCAGCAGTCACATCATCAATAAATACAAGAGAACCAGTTCCATTGGCAGCCATACATGCCCACGCCATGACACTACCACCACCATGCTTCACGGATGAGGTGGTATGCTTAGGATCATGAGCAGTTCCTTTCCTTCTCCATACTCTTCTCTTCCCATCACTCTGGTACAAGTTGATCTTGGTCTCATCTGTCCATAGGATCTTGTTCCAGAACTGTGAAGGCTTTGTTAGGAGTTGTTTGGCAAACTCTAATCTGGCCTTCCTGTTCTTGAGGCTCACCAATGGTTTACATCTTGTGGTGATGTGAACCCTCTGTATTCACTCTGGTGAAGTCTTCTCTTGATTGTTGACTTTGACACACGTACACCTACCTCCTGGAGAGTGTTCTCGATCTGGCCAACTGTTGTAAAGGGCGTTTTCTTCACCAGGGAAAGAATTCTTCGGTCATCCACCACAGTTGTTTTCCTTGGTCTCCCGGGTCTTTTGGTGTTGCTGAGCTCACCGGTGCGTTCCTTCTTTTTGAGAATGTTCCAAACAGTTGTTTTGGCCACGCCTAATGTTCTTGCTAACGCTCTGATCGGTTTGTTTTGTTTCTTCAGCCTAATGATGGCTTGCTTCACTGACAGCTCTTTGGATCTCATCTTGAGAGTTGACAGCAACAGATTCGAAATGCAAATAGCACACTTGAAATGAACTCTACGCCTTTTATCTGCACATTGTAATTGGGGTAATGAGGGAATATCACACACACCTGGCTATGGAACAGCTGAGAAGCCAATTGTCTCATTAACTTTGGTCCCTTAACAAGTGGGAGGCACACCTGCAAACTGCTGTAAGTCCTACACCGTTCACCTGAGTTGGTTGTACATACCTTCAAATTAAAGCTGACAGTCTGCAGTTAAAGCACACAGTGTTTGTTTCATTCCAACTCCATTGTGGTGGTGTATAGAGTATAGAGCCAAAGATGTTAGAATTGTGTCGATGTCCCAATATTTCTGGACCTGACTGTATATTAAGCAACAATGCCCAATGTCAATCAGCAGTCAGCAAGTCCAGTAAAATATTGGCATGCATAAAAAGAGGAATAAATGCCCAGGATGAGAATATAATTTTATCTCTTTATAAATCATTGACCGTTGAATGTGTGTGCAATTTTGAGCACCTGTTCTAAAAAAAGGATCTCGATACTAGAAAAAGTGTAGAAGTGGGCAACAAAATTATTAAAGAGAATAGAAGAATGTTGTTATGATGAAAGACGATCATATTTTAACCTGTTTAGTTTAGAAATACTATGCTTTAGAGGAGATAACAAATATTAAGGTCCATTACGAACTGCCGTCTTTAAAACTATTTATTCATAGGACTATACACTGATGATACCCATTTCGACTGGACAGAAGGAGATTTTGCCTAAAGTTGTTAAGGGTTTTTTGTTTTTTAAAAAAACCATTATGAAATGCCAATTACATGGTGGTGTTAAATACTTCAAAGATTATATATGATTAGTGTTATTTCACATGATGTTTAACCTGATCATCATAATATTGTTACGATCCCCACCAGGAGGAGAATATGATCCTTGTACGCAGGACCTATCCTTTCCCTCTGATCCTCAGAATGGTCGGTATATATATATATCCCTAGGCTGACATTGAAGAAGCCAAGTGTGAGAACATATAGCCAAACCAGAAATGCCAGAGAATATCGTAAGCCGTTGCCAGGGGTCAGTACGCCAGAGAATATTGTAAGCCATTGCCAGGAGTCAGTACGCCAGAGAATATTGTGAGCCATTGCCAGGGGTCAGTACGCCAGAGAATATCGTAAGCCGTTGCCAGGGGTCAGAATACCAAGAAATACCAAATATCAACAGGAGCAGCTCTAAGGGATGTTAAACCACGATAGGGCAACGTATGAATGCATTGCCCGTGGTTTTAAACCCGGCGGGTCCACGTCATCATGCCTGGCTCCGCCCCAGCGTCTCACGTGAACGCCCGGCTTCCCCTCTTCAATCGGCGCCCGGCCAGCGAGCAGCGAGGACGATCCTGCCGGGCGCCGGGTGACCATAGCGCAGTACGTAACAAATATACAGTATATATATAGATTTTCAATATACGGGGTGTCCATAAAGTCTCTTTACAATTTCAAAAATTTATTTCAAATGGTAAATGAAGAGACAGATAAAGTGAAAATTATTAAAAAATTAGACGTATATATTTAAGTTTTTTTGCCTCATTTAATACACCTCTATATGGGCACCATTAGTTGCACGAAGCACATCAAGACGGTACTCGATTTCTTGCTATGTTGGCTGTAGCATACCCTCATAAATGCTGGCAATGGAATCAGTGATCCTCTGCTTTAGATTATGATGTCCCGTACCTTTGTTCGATACACAATAGCTTTACCATAACCCCATAGATAGAAGTCGTTTTTCTTTGGCGAGACATCAATTACTGCAAATGTTTACTTTGACCTTTTGACTGAATACGTGGCACAACAACTACATGACTTTCAAGCAACCATCATTTTCCAGCAAGATGGTGCACCACCACATTGGGGTCTGCATGTTCGTGGGTTCCTAAATTAAACATTTCCAGAGCGGTGGATTGGAAGGGGTGGCCCAATTCCCTGGCCACTTCGTTCACCAGATCACTCCCCCTCGACTTCTTTCTATGGGGTTATGTTAAAGATAGTGTATCGAATAAAGGTACGGGACATCACTAATCTAAAGCAGAGGATCACTGATGCAATTGCCACTATTGATGACAGCAGTGCTTTTTTTCTAGAAAATAGGTGGGGGTACTCTCACGCCCAGGGAAAAACTGATTATTATGATGATGATTTTTCGTGTCCTAATAAATACTCCTTTATTCACACTGGATATATTGCCCCAGTTCACACATGGATATAGTGCCCCCAGCTCACACGTGGATATATTGCCCCCAGCTCACACGTGGATATATTGCCCCAGGCCAGCTCACACGTGGATATATTGCCCCAGGCCAGCACACACGTGGATATATTGCCCCAGGCCAGCTCACACGTGGATATATTGCCCCAGGCCAGCTCACATGGATATATTGCCCCAGGTTCACACGGATATATTGCCCCACGGTCACACATGGATATATTGTCCCCCGGGTCACATGGATATATTGCCCCAGGCTCACACATGGATATATTGTCCCCCGGTTCACATGGATATATTGCCCCAGGCTCACACATGGATATATTGCCCCAGGCTCACACATGGATATATTGCCCCAGGCCAGCTCACACGTGGATATATTGCCCCAGGCCAGCTCACACGTGGATATATTGCCCCAGGCCAGCTCACACGTGGATATATTGCCCCAAGCCAGCTCACATGGATATATTGCCCCAGGCTCACATGGATATATTGCCCCAGGCTCACATGGATATATTGCCCCAGGCTCACACGGATATATTGCCCCAGGCTCACACATGGATATATTGCCCCAGGCTCACACATGGATATATTGCCCCAGGCTCACACGTGGATATATTGTCCCCGGCTCACACATGGATATATTGCCCCAGGCTCACACGGATATATTGCCCCAGGCTCACACATGGATATATTGTCCCCCGACTCACACACGGATATATTGCCCCAGGCTCACACATGGATATATTGCCCCAGGCTCACACATGGATATATTGCCCCAGGCTCACACGTGGATATATTGCCCCAGGCTCACACGTGGATATATTGCCCCAGGCTCACACATGGATATATTGCCCCAGGCTCACACATGGATATATTGCCCCAGGCTCACACATGGATATATTGTCCCCCGACTCACACATGGATATATTGCCCCAGTCTCACACATGGATATATTGCCCCAGGCTCACACGTGGATATATTGTCCCCGGCTCACACGTGGATATATTGCCCCAGGCTCACACGTGGATATATTGTCCCCCGACTCACACACGGATATATTGCCCCAGGCTCACACATGGATATATTGCCCCAGGCTCACACATGGATATATTGCCCCAGGCTCACACATGGATATATTGCCCCAGGCTCACACGTGGATATATTGCCCCAGGCTCACACGTGGATATATTGCCCCAGGCTCACACATGGATATATTGCCCCAGGCTCACACATGGATATATTGTCCCCCGACTCACACATGGATATATTGCCCCAGTCTCACACATGGATATATTGCCCCAGGCTCACACGTGGATATATTGTCCCTGGCTCACACGTGGATATATTGCCCCAGGCTCACACGTGGATATATTGTCCCCCGACTCACACATGGATATATTGTCCCCCGACTCACACATGGATATATTGTGCCCCGGCTCACACATGGATATATTGCCCCAGTCTCACACATGGATATATTGCCCCAGGCTCACACATGGATATATTGCCCCAGGCTCACACATGGATATATTGCCCCAGGCTCACACATGGATATATTGCCCCAGGCTCACACATGGATATATTGCCCCAGCTTACTTGGATATATTGCCCCAGCTTACATAGATATATTGCCCCAGCTTACATAGATATATTGCCCCAGGCTCACATGGATATATTGCCCCAGCTTACACATGGATATATTGCCCCCAGCTCACCTCTGCAGACAGGTCTGAGGGGTGGATCCAGCAGCCACCGCATTCGTTTCTTCAATGAGCGGCAGCCTGCATGAGTATCTGCCGCTCGCCTGGGATCCACCCTCGAGCCTGCCGCGATCTCGCAGAGTTCATGTGAACTACGCGATCTCGATCGCGGCAGGCTGGAGGATGGATCTCAGGCGAGCGGCAGATACTCATGTAGGCGGCCGCTCATTGAAGGAACGAACGCGGCAGCCGCTGGATCAGCCACTGCACCGACGAGACTGCTCCGGATTCGGACTCCGAGAGTCCGATACCGGAGCTGTAAAAAATTTAAGGGTGGCTGGCGAGGAGGTGCCAGTATGGCGCACCGGCGCGTACCGCCTTAAAAAAAAAAAAAAAATGGATAACGGTATGCTACAGCGAACATGGCGAGAAATCGAGAACCGTCTTGATGTGCTTCGTGCAACTAATGGTGCCCATATAGAGGTGTATTACATGAGGCAAAAAACCTTAAATATATACAACTCGTTTTGTAATAATTTTCACTTATCTGTCTTTCCATTTGCCTTTGTATAAAATTTTTGAAATTGTACAGAGACTTTATAGACACCTTGTATAATGTACCAAACACTTGTAACAAAAATCGAGATCTCAAAAAAAGAATCGAGTGTATCTGCATTATCAACCAAAATATAGAGTTTATAGTATCTACACCCCAGGTCATCTCTGCCCAGTCTCATGGTTTTGAGGTGTTTGTGTTAATGTGTAAAGACCCAATGTCTCTTCTACTGCCTAAGATCAAGAAGGTGGTAGAACATTAGTCACTAGTATGAAAAAATTAAAATCAAACAGGACACAGAGTAAAATGTTTTTCAGCTGTAAAAAAAGCTGCTTACAATTTAGATTGTGTGTCTGCAAAGCAGAAAACCCACATACAGTGGTGTTCAAATTTATTCAACCCCCAATGCTGTAAAGGGTTTTAGGGAATTTAGTGTACATTTGTAATTGTATTCAGAATGAAATCCTATAAGGACTTTTTAAAGAACCATATGCAACTAAAATTACATCAATTGGTTTTGTAATATAGTAGTAAATGTTTCTTTTGTGAATTCTTCATTGACACAAATATTCAACCCCTTAAAGACTACCACTCTGAAGAACAGAGGTTCATTCAAGTGTTTTCAATCAGGTATTGAAAACACCTGTGGATGTCACGGAGCAGCAATAAAGCATAATAAGCACCAATTAGGCAGCTTTAAAATGACTGATACTCAGCTCCTTCTAGACATTTACTGGTGTGGTTACAAACATGGTGAAGTCAAGAGAATGGTCCAGGAAGACAAGAGAAGAGGTGATTACTCTTCACAGGAAGGGCAATGGCTATAAGAAGATTGCAAAGATGTTAAACATACCAAGAGAGACCATAGGAAGCATCATTTGCAAATTCAAGGCAAAGGGCACTGTTGAAACGCTACCTGGTCGTGGCAGAAAGAAGATGCGGACTTCGACTGCTGTGCACTACCTGAAGCGTAGATTGGAGAAAAGTCCCCGTGTCACTGCTGAGGAACTGAGAAAAGATTTGTCAGATGTGGGTACTGAAGTTTCAGCTCAGACAATACGGCGCACACTGCGTAATGAAGGCCTCCATGCCAGAACTCCCAGGCGCACCCCCTTGCTGTCTCCAAAGAATAAGAAGAGTCGACTGCAGTATGCCAAAAGTCATGTGGACAAACCACAGAAGTTTTGGGATAGTGTTCTGTGGACTGATGAAACAAAATTAGAACTGTTTGGGCCCATGGATCAACGCTATGTTTGGAGGAGGAAGAACAAGGCCTATGAAGAAAAGAACACCTTGCCTACTGTGAAGCATGGCGGGGGGTCAATCATGCTTTGGGGCTGTTTTGCTTCTGCAGGTACAGGGAAGCTTCAGCGTGTGCAAGGTACCATGAATTCTCTTCAGTACCAGGAGATATTGGATGACAATGTGATGCAGTCCGTCACAAACCTGAGGCTTGGGAGACGTTGGACCTTTCAACAGGACAATGATCCCAAGCATACCTCCAAGTCCACTAGAGCATGGTTGCAGATTAAGGCTAGGGTCAGACTGAGGCAGTGCGAACGCGCGTTCTGGCGCACTTAATCACGGCCGCACTAGCAGCAGATGCCGGGCAATGACAGCCAATATACGAAGTACGGTCGCACAAAAGTCCGGCCGCGCAACGCAAGTGGAAAATGAACGCATTTTTTCGAGAACGTTAAACCGCTGGTACTGACGTACAGAGTGCGCTGCGGCCGCATAGCAGCGTGTGTGCGTGATTAGGAGATGTCAGACGCTGCTAGTGTGCGGCCAACATAACGTTCAAACAGCCGGATTTCCCTAGACTTCTTTTCACCCCATCGTCATGAAATACGTCCAGAATTGCGCATCGTCTGACCACTTAAGCGTATTCCGTGAAAAAATGCGTGCGCACGCATCGACGTACATTTTGACGGTGGCCGCAGAAAATGCGCTCATCTGTCCCTAGCCTTAAGGCTGGAACATTTTGGAGTGGCCATCGCAGTCACCTGACTTAAATCCGATTGAGAACCTCTGGTGGGACTTAAAGAAAGCAGTTGCAGTGCGCAAGCCTAAGAATGTGACTGAACTGGAGGCTTTTGCCCATGACGAATGGGCGAAGATACCCGTAGATCGCTGCAAGACACTTGTGTCAAGCTATGCTTCACGTTTAAAAGCTGTTATAACTGTAAAAGGATGTTGTACTAAGTACTAAGATTGAATGTCACTTGGGGGTTGAATAAAACTGATAATGATGTGAGCACAGAAAAGACATTTGTGGTTATTTCATTATAAATGTTATGTTATATTTGTCTGACCTACACGTGCCTCTTTGATTTAATTGTAAGCAAGATGACTGAATGATCAAAATCAATGTCAAACTGGCCAAAACACTCAATTTCAGTGGGGGTTGAATAATTTTGAACACAACTGTATATACATAAAAGGTCCTTATCCCCATTGGGAGCAGGCATCCTCACTTTGTTTGCGTTAATGATCTGTATACACTGATCAGCCATAACATTAAAACTACTGACAGTTGAAGTGAGTTACATTGAGTATGTTGTTACAATGGCACCTGGCAAGGGCTGGCATATAGTAGGTGAACACAGTTTTGTTTTTTTTCTTTTTTGAGAAAAGATTTTTACCAGGAAGGATGCATTGAGATTTCTCTCGTTTTCAAGTATGTCCTGGGTGGCGAGTATCTACCGTTAGGTGTCTTGCCCAAGGACACTTACTGGAGAGGTGCTCTTGCCGGGATTGAGCGTGTGTCTCCACAGTCTCTCTACATGGTTCTACAGCAGTGATGTTACACCCAGTCGGCACAGTTCTTGAATTTCATGTGGTGGAAGCAAAAATTAAATAAAATCGGCAAATAAAAAATAACTGAATTTACAAGGGTCAAATAGTGATGGCTGATGACTGTGTTAGAGCATCTATAAAACGGAACATCTTCTGGGGGGGTTTCTCAGTATGCAGTTGTTAGGACCCTATGAAAGGTGGTGCAATAGGGGCCATAATTGTGTGAAGTACACAATTTATCAACTCAGCTTCTATGCAATGCTAGTGTACAGAGAGAACATTTAAAACTGAATAGCAGAACAATTAATTTAAAAATATCTAAGAAAAGTGTTATTCAGTGGTTTTGGTGAGGCCCCACGTAATAGGATTGCTCCGGTCTCCATGGAACCCTATATACTCCATGACACTATAATACAGAGACCTCTATATCCATTAGCAGTACCCCAACAATGCGACTTAGTCAAAAGAGTCTTATAGGGGGGGGTCTATTTTTTTTTTTTTTAAGCAGAGACTGTAGGGTCAGGGATTATATGTGGTGGTACCTAGATTATCCCTTTGCCCATTGTATTCAAGCCAATCCCTCTGTTACATGTACATCTAGGGCAGCGATACCAGTCTTCAGAACAGCAAATTATTTCACATTATACTTGCATACCTGGGATGCTAAAGGGTGCCGAGTACAGGTTTGGGAAGAACTGATCTAGGGTGTCACAAAAAGCCTTGTTTATTAGCTTAAACCCAATTTATTAACTATGCTGCAGCTTTGTAATTGTAAATGCACTTCCAGAATAGATAATTATGGATGAATATAAGAGTGTAAAATAACAAAAATTTTATGCTCATCAACTCCCAGAAATTGTGGGAAAAAAATGTCAGTTAAGAGGTTAAGCAATTTGTTTAGTTTAAAAGGATGATCTTGTTCTCAGCAGCAATAGCTAATGTGCAATAGCTAATGGCTGCATTTTTGAAGCTTAGAATATTCACATGCAACAACCACATTCAACACTTATCTTAGTCCATGGAGACTATTACATAGGTGAGCACAGCTTTATCATCATTTTTAGCGAGTAAGTGATAAAATACCATTTTGTCTTGCTGTTTTATATTTATAAGGCTATTACCTCAAAGTAAATTCCTATGATCTGCTTTGTTAGCAATACAAAATATCCATTACATGTTGTTCATAAGGAAAGGATTGAAGAAAATATAACTGGCTTCAAAATATGTCTGTTCCACACAAAAAATTACTACAATATTCAAATCTTTTGTTACAAAGTGGACACAAATATGTGATTTTTCTGCTACTCCCTCATATTATTTATTATAATCTAAAACAGAAATACATCTTTATCCATCAGAACATTAACACACCTTCGAATAAAAAAAAATGAAAAAAAAATGATGCGAGACCGTACATAAAGTTAGAATTAGTCATAGTGAGAAATTTCACCTACAGTCTCATTACAGTAGAGGGGTTTAAGCATAATTCCACATCTAACACACAAGACTCTGAAAAGACGAGGTGGTGGAGAAATATATGAGACTGATGCCTTGAGGTTTGAGTGAAGAGATGAGGGAACGCTTGTAAAGCATGGGAAGGGCTGCTGGGCGGGTTGCAACGCGTCCCAAGAATTTCACGTACACACACTTGCTGCACCACGCTTTCCTAAAACAGGAACTCGGGATGGGTTTGGGCAATTTGTGTTGTTCACATCCTGCTACATGTTATTCAAGAAACCTTTTTTGTTCTCAAGATGTGCATAATAGAGTCCTGTCTCGTACAAAAAAAAGTATTAGTGTCTGCCAATTCTTCTTTCGTAATAAATGCGACTAAATAATATGGCACATTGCACGTCTTACAGCAATTCTTGAAATATGGGACTATTACAAGATTTTTGTTTCGAATATCAGACTTGTATATCAACAAAGATGGCATGCTTTATGGGAGCCTTACTAAAAGGACGGTGTCACACAAGTGCACTTGAGAGAGGAACGAACGTCCATGAGAGTGGAAGTTCCTTCCACTCTGACGCCCGTGTGGCACTCTGTGTATTAAATGTGTATGAAACACATTGCACCCCAAAAGAGAATACAGTATGCAGAATGAAGTAATAAGCATTTTTTTTATTTTTGTCATTATTGACAAGCCCATAACTATATTGTCAATAGCTCTGTTGCTGCTGCCTTATCCTCCTACCAGCAGGTGGCGATCGCTGTGTTTCTCAGCCACAGGGACTGTGATTTGTGCCATGTGCATGTCTCAGTGGTTTATTAGTTCTGAGACAGCCATTGAATGCAGAGGAAGAGAATCAGCAAGTCCAGAGTAAAAACCTGAGTTATTTCTCTGTTTCAGAATGAAAAATGAAAAATAAATGTGTTGTATTAGAACAAGCTCCTTCTCTTGATTCCACAAATGCAACATATTTTGGCGAGCCAGCCAGGAGGAGTCATTTCAAGCAAGAAAAGACTACTCCTTTTACCAGAGACAAATCTAGAAGACACTAGAAAGTTTTTTTTGAGAAATAAAAAAAATTAGATAATGGAGCAATTGCAAGATGAAGTGAGCGCATCGCTACTGCGGCTAGAGAAACCTCGTCTTGTCAAAGTTTGCCACTTTCTAAAGTGCCCAGAAGAAAGCGAGGCAGTTTTCCTCACCAAGTCCAGACGAAACCTTATCCGAACGGCAGAGAGTGTCTTGGAGTAGATTGAAGACAGTCAAGAGGAAGATGAAGTTTGCCAGTACCTGAAAGACCTTCTGTCGTTTATTACAGAAGGTAAGCACGGTGTGACAGACGCAGAACCAACAGTAAAGGAGCTCGCAAAGCATTAGTGGAGGAGATGAGAACACTAGAGAATAGGATTAGCGTGAGCAGCAAAAGTGTGAGAAAAGTGGGGGATGTGACAGTACCGTTGCCAGCCACTGTGCCAGAAGTAACCCTCCGGCGGGAATTCAGAATCTGTGGACAGATTGGAGAAGCGGGACAGAAAGACAAACTGTCCTACACAAGCCTGGCCCACCAGATTGAAGCAGGAATCCGAAAGGGATATTCTGAAGTGGAAATTATGGAGGCAGCGATACAGGCATTCAGCCCTGGACTTCATCTCAGAGATATGTTGGCGATTAAGAGTGGACTTACTCTCAGCACGTTGAAGACTATCCTGAAGGAACACTATAAGGAAGATAGCTCCTCTGATCTGGTGTATAAATTGATGAATATCTCTCAAGAATCCAGAGTCATCTCAGAATTTCTTATTCAGAGCAATTGAGTTGAAAGAAAAGCTACAGTGGAAGTCACGTGACCAAGAACCTGAAGACCAGTACAGTCCAGCCCTTATTCAACGAAAGTTTCTTCGTTCTATTGAAACTGGACTCCGGAGTGATGCCGTAATGTTTCAGGTAAAACCCTACCTTAATGATATCGCTGTCACAGATGAAGTACTGATTGAAAGAGTGAATGAACAGCTAATTTGGAGGTGGAAAGACAACAGAAGTTAAAGAAAACTGCTTATGGAAAAGGTCCACAACTAAATGAACTCAACACGGAAGTACACACCCATGAAAGTGAACCCTTGACTATAGCATCAACAGAGTTAAAAGAGATGTGTGCAGTAGAAAGGGGTGAAACCGGCTGGAGACTTGAAGAAAACACCGGCAAATCTTAAAGAGTCTAGTCCAGATCCCTATAAGCTAATTGAAGACCTCAAGGCGGATGTGATTGAAATTAAGAATATGTTCCTCACAGCCATGGAGACCAGCAGCCAACTACGACCAAGAGAGTTTCCTATGATCCAGACACAAGCAAGACAGAGAGTTTGTAGGGAATGCCGGGAGGTCAATGCGGAAGCCACATGTACTCACTGTTTCCGCTGTCAAACAGGACACTTGTCACGGGGATGCCAAGTAAGGACACAGTCGCTGGAAATCCTCAAACAGGCTAATGAGACGGGGCCCCCAACAGCTCCTTACCACATGTCCCACACACCCCAGTCACAACTCCGAAACAGCGAAGACACCATCAGCCTACTAACACTTCCAGACAGCAGGGAACAGAGTCCAGTAATGAAGTCCTGAGAACCTCTACTATAAGCACAGTAAACCCTCACTAACTCAGCTCCCCACTACCTGTCCTCACTAATCACCAAATACACCCCAGCCCGCTCCCTAAGGTCAAACAGTGACCTGCGCCTAGCTTCTCCCCGCATCACCTCTTCCCATGATAGACTGCAGGATTTCTCACGCGCAGCCCCCACTCTCTGGAACGCTCTCTCTCGTACTGTCAGACTTTCCCCTAACTTCTCTTCCTTCAAACGCTCCCTGAAAACATTCCTATTTAGGGAGGCCTACCACCCAACTCACTGACGCAACCATCAATCACTCTCACCTTACAGTCCTCTCCTCCTGTTTCCAACCCCAACCCTCCCAGATTGTGAGTTCCTACGGGAATAGGGCCCTCATCTCCTCCTGTACTGTTTGTCAAATGTTGTTCAATGTATTGTAACCCTGTCTATACTGTGCTTATTGTACAGCGCTGCGGAATATGCTGGCGCTTTATAAATAAAGAATAAGAATAATAATAATAATATTTACCACCACAACAGCAAGCTAAGCTGCTAGATCTGATTGGAAGACGGTGCCTTGTCCGCTGCCGAATTGATGATGTCACCATTGAAGCCTTGTGGGACACTGGGGCACAAGCCAGCATTGTGAATGACGTTTGGAGAAAACAATATTTCCCACACACCACCATCCGACCCATTGCAGAACTGCTTGGACCTGGAACTCTGACTGGACTAACAGCTAACCAGACAGAAATACCATTTCTTGGATGGATTGAGGTGAGATTTCAATTGGACTATGAGCCAGCATCAGCAGAGACACTGACAGTCCCAATTTTACTCTCAAGTGACCCTAAAGTGGCTGAAGATCCAATTATTGGGTTCAATGTAATTGAAGAATTAGTTAGTCAAGAAAAGATGGTAACAGGAACATCAGCCAGGGTTATACAGATGATGAGCATTGCATTTTCAGTAACAGCAAAGACAGCTGAAACCATGCTGAAACTCATGCAGACTCCAGCTGCACATTATGATAAAGGCATTGTGAGAACAGGGCAGAAGAAAATAGTCCTAACCGCAGAACAGATTAACTCTATTCATGCTCGTGCCCATGTGGGAGTCATAACCAAAGGCCAAGAGATGCTATTTGTTCCGACCGAACTGTGTTCATTACCAGAAGGTTTGGCCATCAGTGAAGTGGTAGTAGCGGTTTGCAAGGGAAGTCCAATCTATGTACCCATCCCTATTGCCAATACCACCAGGCATGATATCACATTAGACCAACAATGTCTCCTGGGTCATCTCCAAACTGTAAAAACAGTGTATCCAGCAGCAGTGCGACCAGTCAGTGACCAAGAGTTACAACGTGAACAAACAAGCCACCACTCTAGCAATGTGCTGGAGCCACCAGAGTCTGAAGTAAAGATGTGGGCTAACAGCAGTAGAACTAACCAGAAGTGGGATCCTTTGGTAAATGTGGACCACTTAAGTGAGATTCAGCAACAACCAGTGAGACAAGTGTTGAGGGAAGAATGTAATGCTTTTGCCTTCGATGATGATGATATTGGTTGCATCCCATCTCTCAACATGCACATCACTCTGAAAGATAACACACCTGTCCAGAAGACCTACATGTCCGTTCCAAATCCCCTCCATCAAGAAGTGAAGGAGTATATCCAAGACCTGCTAAACAAGGGATGGATAACTCAGTCAAAATCACCATATTCTTCGCCTGTGGTATGTGTCAGGAAGAAGGATGGAAGTCTGAGACTCTGCTGTGACTACAGTGAATTGAACAGAAAGTCGGTGCCTGATCGCCACCCAATCCCAAGAATACAGGACATGTTGGACTTCTTGAGTGGCAGCTCGTTGTTCTCTGTTCTTTACCAAGGGTAGGCCTATCATCAGGGATTCCTAGACCCTGAAAGTCGCCCATTAACCTCCTTCATTACTCCATGGGGACTTTATCAGTGTGTCCGTATCCCATTTGGACTCAGCTCAGCTCCTGCCGAGTTCCAACGGAGTATGGAAGAATGTCTTTCAGGTCTGAGAGATATTATCTGCCAACCTTACTTGGATGACAATCTTGTTCATAGCAGTACGTTCGAAGATCACTTGAAGCATGTTCAGACTGTATTACGAAGGTACCAGCAACATGGTATCAAGCTAATTTCTCGGAAGTGCGAACTATTCAAGAGAAATGTGAGATTTCTGGAAAAGATGGTCTCGGGAGAAGGTTACACGATGGATCCAGCTGAGATTGCACCAGTACAGAAGTTAAAAGAAAAAAAGCCTGAAACAATAGGAGATTTGAGAAAGATATTGGGATTTCTCTCGTACTACCGGTCCTACATTCCAAACTTCTCCAGAATTGCCAAGCCCTTATATGAGTTGCTATCTCTGACCCCATCAGAGCAAAAAGGGGAAAATACAGTGTCGGTACAGGAGGGAACCCCCCAAGCAAGGAAGAAGGGACGAACAACCAAGCAGCAAGGACATCTACCGTCCGGCAGACCTCTTAGCTGGACGAACAGCCATCAGGAAATTCTAAACCAGCTCATTGACTATATGTTGAAACCACCTGTCCTGGTATATGCAGATTTCACACATCCTTTCGTGTTACAGTTACACTTTAACGCATCGCAGGAAGGTCTTGGAGCAGTGTTCTATCAAAGGCAAGGAGGAAAAATGGTAGTGATTGCATATGGCTCCAGAACGCTGACACCACCGGAGAAGAATTACCACATGCATTCTGGGAAATTAGAATTCCTGGCGTTGAAATGGGCCATTTGTGAAAGATTCAGGGACTATCTGTACCACACAGCCTCGTTCGTGGTGTATACGGACAACAACCCTCTCACCTATATCCTCACTACAGCCAAATTGAATGCCACAGGTCACCGTTGTGAAGTTATAATCTGCAAATTCTGCTACCCTATTCGATACCGTCCAGGCAAGTCAAATGCGGATGTGGATGGTCTATCCCGAATGCCGCTAGAGATAAATGACTACATGAATCAATGTACTGAAGAAATCAAACAGGATATCATCAGCTCTTCAATACTGGGAATATCTGTAGAGTTGGAAGAACCGTCCCAGGGGATAGGAACAGTTTTCACAAGTGCACTGGAACTGGTACAAGATGCAACCCCTAGTACAGCTACTAGTCCCTTGACTACGGAGCAGATTCAAAAGTCCCAAGAAAAAGACCCCATCATTGGAAGAGTTCTAAGATACAAGTAAAAAAATCAGCGTCCAGGAAACGAAGTCCAAAAGACAGAACACCCAGATGTCCAGTCATTACTGAAACAATGGACAAAACTGTATGTGAACAAAGATGGTGTGTTACGTAGAAAAACATCAAACGAGATCAACTTATCCTGCCCAAAGACTACCACCCACTCATATTCAAAGGATTACACCAAGAAATGGGACACCTTGATGTTGAAAGGACACTCACTTTGATTAGAGACAGATTCTACTGGCAACACATGCAGAAGAATGTGGAACACTTCGTGACCAGAGTCTGTGAATGTCTTAAGAAGAAGACGACTAATAAGTCTACTAGAGCACCGTTGACTTCCATTATCACAACCTATCCATTTGAAATGGTATCCATAGACTTCCTGCACTTAGAGACATGTAAACAAGGATATGAATACATCCTAGTAGTCATGGATCACTACACCCGGTTCGCACAGGCCTATGCACAAAGAACAAAGCCGCCAAGACTGTAGCAGAGAAGATCTTTAATGATTTTGCACTCAAGTTTGGGTTCCCGAGCAAGATCCACCATGATATGGGAAAAGAGTTTGCGAATCAGATGTTGACAAGGCTGAAAGAACTCTCTGGAGTCCGTGGCTCTCATACAACACATATCACCCTCAAGGAAATGGCCAAGTTGAAAGGTTCAACAGGACACTGCTATCCATGTTAGCTATTCCAAGACAGACTGGAAGAACTCATTGGGAAAAGTCGTACATGCTTCTAATTGCACACGCAGTGAAGCTACCGGATACTCACCGTATTACCTACTGTTTAGAAGATCCCCAAGACTTCCTATTGACCTTTTGTTCAATCGCATGGTTGAAGAAAAGCAAGAAACGTACCAAGACTACGTAACAGACTGGCAAAAGAGAATGAGTGAAGCCTACCGCATTGCATCCAAAGCAGCCAACAAAGAAGCAACAAGAGGAAAAGAATACTATGATAGAAGAATCCATGGAAATGATTTAGAACCTGGTGTTCGAGTGCTTGTTCGCAACTTAACTGAGAGAGGAGGACCTGGGAAAATTTGATCCTACTGGGAAGAGAAAGTTCACATAGTTGTACAAAGAAAAAGCAAAGAGAGCCCTGTCTATGAAATCAGACCAGAAAATGGCGAAGGTAGAACTTGAGTAATTCACAGAGATTTGTTAATGCCATGTGATTACTTACCACTGGAAAAACCTGAGAAGGCCACAGACAAGCCAAAGCAAAATGATTCCTTGAAGAAAAGTGAAGGAAATCAAAAGACACAGCCTCAATATAATCTGGATAGTGATTCAGAGTAAGATTACCAACTGGTATACAGATTCGAGCCTTGTGTACAAAAGAATTCTGGAAATGAAGACTCATCTCTCAACCCGGAAGCTAGAGTTTTCCAACCCAAAGTCATCCAACAGTCAAATGAATCCCTACTGCCAGCCGATGAACAGGTATCAATACCATTTAATGAAGATTTACACGATGACAGACACAGTGAATGTGAAGATCAAGTTCATCAGCCAACATTTGAAGCAGAACAGTCTTCTGATGAAGAACGAGAAAACCTTGTACAAAACACCTAGATCATATCCACAGAGAGAGAGACGCCAACCAAGAATGTTGACTTATGACACATTGGGACAACCTTCTGTGATACAAAGAGAAGTACCGGTGAAGGACATTCACACAACACATTGTAGTTCAAGCTTGTGGAGACCATGGAATAAAATGGACTCAAATACTGCTTATTAAAGTGCACCATGAACCTTGATAGACAGTAAGAAGTGTAACTACCAGGTGTAGGATGTATTCCTGCGAATATATTTGTAGATATATATATATTGGTGTTTTGTTAAGAAATGCAACTTCTAGAGAGCCAGTTCTTAGGAAAAAAGGAAATGTCTGTTCACATTAAATTTTGTGGGGGAGAGTGTAGCACTCTGTGTATTAAATGTGTATTAAACACATTGCACCCAAAAGAGAATACAGTATGCAGAATGAAGTAATAAGCATTTTTTTTATTTTGTCATTATTGAAAAGCCCATAACTATATTGTCAATAGCTCTGTTGCTGCTGCCTTATCCTCCTACCAGCAGGTGACGATCGCTGTGTTTCTCAGCCACAGGGACTGTGATTTGTACCATGTGCATGTCTCAGTGGTTTATTAGTTCTGAGACAGCCAATGAATGCAGAGGAAGAGAATCAGCAAGTCCAGAGTAAAAACCTGAGTTACTTCTCTGTTTCAGGTAGGCAGAAAAGCACCCAAGAATGTCAGTTAATGGGAAATGAGAGTCTGTTTAAATTCAGTGGGATCCACCTGGATAAACAGGTTGTATAATGGATCCACTGCAGCCACATGTCACTAACACTGCTGAAGTATGAAGCAGGCTGAGGCTGGTAGAGCTATAGAGGCTTTTTGTCAAAGAATCCAGTAGCCAGAATCTGTTTAAAATATGTTTACTGTGTATAATAAATGTCCTGTTCAAACTCCCACAGGGATTTAAAATGACAGAGGCTGTTGTCCAGAGGTTATATTAATATGCTGGATAGATTTGTTTAGTTCCAGAAGTGTTTGTACCCATTTGTTTATTAAAGACAGAAATTTATTATTTTAGATTAGAATTCTATGTATAGTTAGTGGTTTATTAGTTCTGAGACAGCCATTGAATGCAGAGGAAGAGAATCAGCAAGTCCAGAGTAAAAACCTGAGTTATTTCTCTGTTTCAGAATGAAAAATCAAAAATAAATGTGTTGTATTAGAACAAGCTCCGTCTCTTGATTCCACAAATGCAACACCCGCGTGGCCACCACGCTGAGCGCAGTTAGTGCGCTCAGCGCTACAAAGTGTATATCTATGGGGGAACGCACTTTGTAGCCCCGAACGCGGGTCGTACCTTTTTGACGGGGAGGGTTTCTGCAAGTCCGGTGTAGAGTGCACAACTAGTGCATACTCTGCAGTGTGGCCCACCTCGTCAAAACATTACAATGCTGGGAAGGACTCAGGGAGGAGGGGGGGGGGTCACATGGAAGTGCGCTCATGTGACCACAGCCTAAAACTATTCTTCCATTGCTGCAAGCATATAGTGACACCAGGGACGGATTTGCACCTCAGGAGCCTGTAGGCACAGAAATGTGAAGTGCCCCTGTCCCCCCAAACAAAAAAAAGGAAACATGCCAAAATTACTATTTACATTTTTGTTTTGATGCTAAGAAAACTAAAACAAAATACATTTTAAAAACCTGAACAGTTTCTCTCTGTGCTCAAATCAAGAGAAGAGGCAGAATCTGTTGCCTTAGTTGAGCGAGTTACAGTTACAAGTATTTATAAAGCGCCAACAAATTCCTTAAGGCTACATACATGTTACACAACCAGAACAGCAGGAGTGAGAACCCTGCTCAGGAGCTCACAATCTAAGAGGAAAGGGGTGACACACTAGGTGAGGACGAATTGGGTATTTGAAGTAGCGGGTTGCATGAGGGCTGAATGGGAAGATGGAACAAGAAATGTGCAGTGGATCATGGAGTGAGATGATAGAGACTTCTTGCAGGACTGGAGAGACAGGGAGAGTCTTATGCTGCAGGGGAGGGAGTTCCATAGAAAGGGTGCAGCTCTGGAGAAGTTCTGTAGGCAAAAGTTGGGGATTCGGGTACGTGAAGAGGATAGTGGTTGAGACAGGATGTACCTGCTAATAAGGGAGATGTAGGTAGGGGCATGGTTATGGAGAGCTTTGTACGTGAGTCCCAATATAATGAACTGGATTCTAAAGGAAACAAGGAGCCAGTGTAGAAATTGACAGAGGTGAGGTGTAGGAGGTGAGGTGTAGGAGTCTGACACAGGCGTTCTTTACAGACTGCAGAGGGAGAATCTGGGATCTCTTAAGGCCAGAGAGAAGGAGGTTACAGTAGTCAAGGCGGGAGATAATAAGAGCTTGGATGAGCATTTTAGTAGAGTCATGATTAAGAAAGGGATGGACGCGTGCAATGTTTTTAGGTGGAAGTAGCAAGATTTGGATAGAGACTGAATGGGAGAAGTAAAGGATAGATTGGAGTCCAAGAGAAGCCAGAGAGGTAGAATTAATGGTGGCAAGTGAATTGGGAGCAGGAATGGAGGTTTTAGACGGAGGGAAGATGAGAAATTCAGTTTTTGAGAGGTTGAGCTTTAGGAAATGGGAAGTCATCCAGTCAAAGACAGATGACAGGCAGGCTGTAACACGGTCCAACACCAGAGGAGAGAGGTTGAGAGAGGAAAGGTAGAGTTGGGTGTCGTCAGCATAGAGGTGATATTGGAATCCATAGGAAGAGGTGAGGTTGCCCAAAGAAGTGGTATAGATCGAAAAGAGTAGCCTTGAAGTACCCCAACTGAAAGAGGAGCTGGTGGTGAAGAGACACCAGCGAAGGAGACACTGAAGGAGCGAAGAGAGATAGGAAGAGAACCAGGAGAGAGCAATGTCACTGAAGCCAAGTTGACACAGCGTGAGGAGAAGGAGAGGGTGATCAACAGTGTCGAATGCAGCGGAAAGGTCAAGAAGAATAAGGAGGGAGAAGTGACCTTTGGTTTCAGCAACAGCTAAACCATTAGTCACCTTGGTCAGAGTAGTCTCGGTAGATTGTTTGGAACGAAAGTCAGACTGGTGCGGATCGAGTAGAGAGCTAGCAACAAGAATACTGTTGAGCTGGTTATAGACCAGACGTTCTAGGATTTTGGGGGCAAAGGGGAGCAGAGAGATGGGACAGTAGTTCAAGAGGGAGGTAGGATCAAGAGATGGCTTTTTTAGAATGCGGGTGATCAAAGCACGTTTGAATAGAGAAGATTCCAAAGGAGAGGTAGAGGTTAAAAATATGACTCAAAACAGGGACAGTAACTGGTAGGACAGGTCGAATAAGTTGTGAGGGGATGGGATCAAGTGGACAGGCGGTCGGGCAGGAGGACATGAGACATTCGGAGACATCTTCCTCCAAGACCGGAGAAAAGAAAAACATAGTAGAAGAGGGAACAGGGAGTGAGGGAGTCAGTGGGGTAGAATAGTTAAAGAAGGAGGGCATTGAATGCAGCAGCTTGTTTGTTTTATATGTAAATGCATATATTGCCTCTGCCATAGAACAGAATAAAAATTTGACAATTTTTTATTTTTAGACATTAATAGTCATGTTTGGTATCATTGTAAAGACCAAACTCTGACCTTTCCAATGATACCTCACCTAACCTTGTGCGGTGTACAATTCAGAGTTGCAGGTTCCAAAGTCCCCCTGTCTCTCCTCACTGAAGCACCACAGTCTAGGTTGTGAATGAAACAATGCGTTGCTTCACCAGATACACACTTGCTGGCAGAGTGGGAAATGAGGTGAGTTAGTGCAGCATCACTGTGCACTTTATAATTGTAAACTGAATAATAGTGCTGTGCTAGCAAAGAAAAACATATTAATATATATTTTATTTTTACTTAAATCTAACCTGGTTATATTTGGTATCACTGACTGGAAAGGCTATAAGCTGACCTTTCCAATGATACCTCAATGTCCCTCTAGCCCTTAGGGCTCCAGAGATATAGTGGTCTTAAATTATTGCAAATTGTAAAAAAAAAAAGGAGCAAGGCGCTCCCATGTGGCAGGTGCCTGTAGGCACATGTCGACTCTGCCTAATTATAAATCCAGCCCTGAGTGACACAGTAGTAGTACAGGATTCCCAGAACTTTTTCTTTACATTTTTTTCCTTTTTGACTGATAAAGTTGATATTAAATATCTGGCTCAGCAGTAAGAAGAAGCATGTATATATCACAATGAAAATAACATAGCAATAGTTTACTTGGTAGATGGTGTAACTCTTCAGTGAAAGAGTAGTTTTCATTATATTTAGGTTGAAACAGTCAGTCCTAAACTACAAATGTTAGCTACCACAATCAGTTTGGATAAACTGCTAAAATAAAAATTTGCACAAAAATGATATTGATCCCACAATCTGAGTTACTGGATACCTAGCAATAAGATGTACAACTTTATTTTTTTTTTAAAAAAACACATAAATTTTAAATTAAATACGGTTAAAAGTTAAAGTGATTTATGCATTTGTGATGAGAGAGTGTTGGCTTGAAAAAAAATATTTTCATATTAAAATTTGCAATCTTTCGCTGCAGGGGACTTATAATTCTAAGGATTTGAAAGCTATGGAGAACCAAAGCTAATTATACAGAAATCATGAATATTGCATCTCTTTTGGATACTTCAATGAACATAGATAATAAAATCTTCCTTGTTGGGGGTCTGCATCAAGAAATCTACAACTATCAAAAAGAAATAGGATGGGTTTGCCACACATGCAGGTTCATGGACAGTAGCAGCTCTGTTCTACATTCTAATACATCCAGAAATTTTTTCTCTCTCTCTCTCTCTCTCTCTCACACACACACACACACACTGTCAGGGTTATTCAGAGAGCGGTGAAGAGCAGGAGAATGACTGGAGAATGGAAAATTCTAGGTCAAAATAGCCAAACTAGAAAAATTCTCCCATTTAGGCTAGGGTCAGACTAGCGAATTTTTAACGTGCGTTTAGGCGCACTTAATCACGGCCGCACTAGCAGCAAATGACGGGCAATGACGGCCAATATACGAAGTACGGTCTCACGAAAGTCCGGCTGCACAACGCAAGTGGAAAATGAACGCATTTTTTTGAGAACGCAGAACCGCTAGTACGGACGTACAGAGTGCGCTGTGTCCACTAGCGGCGTGTGTGCGTGATTTGGAGACGTCAGACCCTGCTCATGTCCGGCCAACATAATGTCCAGACACCCAAAGTTCTCTGGTTTGGATCCGTAAAAAAATCACGCACAAAAATGCGGTATGACCGTTTTCGCGCATTCCGTGAAAAAATACGGCAATGCGTTCGGACGCACTTTTTGACGGCCGATGTGAAAAATGCGTTAGTCTGACCCTAGCCTTATCTCACTTTCCAAATCGGCTATTTGGTCCAGATTGTTCTCTTTTTCTGCCATTCTCCTGGTTTTCACCTTTCTCTGAACAACCCTGAGAGAGAGGTGAAAACCAGGAGAACTGGCAGGAGAAGAGAACAATCTAGACCAAATAGCCGATTTGGAAAGTGAGATAAATGGGAGAATTTTTCTGGTTCGGCTATTTTGACCTAGAATTTTCCATTTTCCAGTTATTCTCCTGCTTTTCACCGCTCTCTGAATAACCCTGTGAATATTTAATCCCGAGGTGAAAAATAACATTGCTTTAGATGTGAAAAGCGGGCAATGAGGAAATTTTGTATTTTTTCACACAGCAGTTAAATGCAGCATATTAGGAAGTTTTAGGAGGGAAATTACTCACTCAGAACAGAAGCAGACACCCCACACCTTCATTCTACATAAAATGTATCAAATTGATTAGACCAGACTAAAACATCTGTTGTTGTTATGTCGTTTGAAAAAAAAAGGTCATTTAGAGGTGAGAATCTTTGCACCTAGACATTAGTTTTTAATTCAATATCTAATAAACTGTTGCTTATAATATTCTGCAGTAAAGAGTCTCTTTATTTCTAGATTTTTTAGCATTGTTTAAGCATTTTTTATACTTTTTTCAAAATTTCCTTTTTTTTCTGAACTCGAACCGAACACACCCAAAAAGTTCGAAGTTCAAACTTTCGAACTGCCAAAGTTCGGGCCGAACTCTGAACCATCCAAACCCGAACAGCTCATCCCTAGTTGTAACATATTTATCCATTTCAAAATGACCAGTGTTCTTAAAGTTTGCATGTTATAGGGAAAGGGGAAAAAAAGAAATAGAGAGGAATAAATTTAACTGGAAGAACATTGTACTTCACCATTAACTAGAAACTAGTTTGAATTTCCCATTTATTGGTCAATTTCTTTTTTTTTTATTCAGGATTTCCCAATGAGTTCCCAATCACACTCCCAGGTGTAGAATAGAGCAAGAGGTATCTCTAGAAGTTCTATTGAAAAAATAAGCTAAGTGGTTATCTTCATTTTAAGTATAGGCAAGGAACAAGTCAAAAAGAAGTGTAGGAATTCACCAATATTTCTGCCTACTACCCACAAGTAATTTGTTTAAATATTTCCATGTTATTGCTAGCCAACAAGAAATTAGATATGAATAATAAAACTATTATCATGGAACCAGATTCCTTATTTGTTTTCCCCCTATTAAGTAAAACCAATTAGTTTGGTCCAGCCTCATTTCCTGCTTCAGCAAGCTGCCAATCCCCTAGTCTACCATAGAGGCATACAAGTAAAGATCCTTTTCTGTAATGGGTGATTGCATCCTGTTTTTACCTTCTCCCATAACAAAAGTATACCAAGAGCTGCCCTCTCTTCCTACAAGACACATTTTATTTGCTGTTACTTTCCCAATAAGGTGAAGAAAATATAAAGTACTCTCTGCCACATTACACTCTTAACGCTAACGTTAATGCTCACCTGCGTGAGCATTAACATTAGCCGCGGTGTCTACCACATATTACAATCCAAACGCAAACGGGTTAAGTAACCCGTTTGCGTTTGGTACCTTGCGCTTTTCAGTGTGAGGTTACTGTACTTTGCGTTCCCTATACTTAACATGGGGAGCGCAAAGTGTTAATCAGTGGTAGGATTACAAAGTCCTAACGCTGATTAACGTCCGGTTCTGGTTAGCGGAAACGTAACCAGAGCCAGGACTTGGTGTTAACGGATTCCGCTTCTGCAGAATCCTTTAACACCAGCCTAAAAATGAAAAAACAGAACCCTATACTCACCTCCTGTCCCGCGGCGAGGATCGCGGCTCTGTCAGTCTCCTCCAGCCGGCGGGAGCAGGGAAAGACTGGGGAAAAAAGTCCCCCCAGTCTCTCCCTGCGTATCACTACGCTGACCGGCCGGCAGGTCATGTGACCACCGGCATCTGGCTCAATGGAGTCCTATGCCACGAGCATCGAGGGGCCTTAGCGCAAGCTAACAATGCAGGCAGCTTTTTAAGCTAATTCCACGCTAAAACGGGGGCGGTAGGGGGGAAACTGCGAAAGCAGTTTTTTCTCCCTACCGCCCCCGTTTTAGCGTGGAGATTGTAATTTAGCCCTCTGTGTTCTTTCTTAAACTATCTGGCTTAAATCATATCCTGCTTGTGATATTCACTTCTTGCATGAGACCCTGGGATTTCAGAAGAACCATAGCAAAGATACGTTTAGGGAATCATGAGTTAAAAAGGAAAGACATTTCTGAAACCTAAACAAAAACTTTTCAGCGTGTGGGTGAAAAGGGAACTCCATTGCCCTCTGCAAAAATATTGGGGGGGGAACTACATTCCCACTCTACTTGACACCTGATGGTAGGCACCAAACCTCTTAGCAAAGCCTCTGTTTTTAAGCTTATGCTCAAAAACTGCAACTAAAATAAATCCTTATGAAAGCTCTGACAGAGCAAAAACGTCTATTAATTTACAATAACGTTTTGGGGTTTCTAAAGTATGAGACCTTAGAGTGCTAGCTCTTTTTCTGTTTATATCTATACATACACAGTGAACCTATATATGCAGCAAAACAGAGACAGTACATATATACACTATATTGCCAAAAGTATTCGCTCTCCTGCCTTGACTCGCATATGAATTTATGTGAAATCCCATTCCTAATCCATAGGGTTCAATATGACGTCGGTCCACCCTTTGCAGCTATAACAGCTTCAACTCTTCTGGGAAGGCTGTCCACAAGGTTTAGGAGTGTGATTATGGGAATTTTTGTCCATTTTTCCAGAAGCGCATTTGTGAGGTCACACCGATGTTGGACGAGAAGGCCCGGCTCTCAGTCTCCGCTCTATTTCATCCCAAAGGTGTTCTATCGGGTTGAGGTCAGGACTCTGTGCAGGCCAGTTAAGTTCATCCACACCAGACTCTGTCATCCATGTCTTTATGGACCTTGCTTTGTGCACTGGTGCACAGTCATGTTGGAAGAGGAAGGGGCCAGCTCCAAACTGTTCCCACAAAGTTGAGAGCATGGAATTATCCAAAATGTCTTGGTATGCTGAAGCATTCAGAGTTCCTTTCACTGGAACTAAGGGGCCAGGCCCAGCTGCTGAAAAACAACCCCACACCATAATCCCCCCTACACCAAACTTTACACTTGGCACAATGCAGTCAGACAAGTACCGTTCTCCTGGCAACTGCCAAACCCAGACTCGTCCATCAGATTGCCAGATGGAGAAGTGCGATTTGTCACTCCAGAGAACGCGTCTCCACTGCTCTAGAGTCCAGTGGCGGCGTGCTTTACACCACTGCATCTGACGCTTTGCATTGCACTTGGTGATGTATGGCTTGGATGCGGCTGCTCTGCCAAGGAAACCCATTCCACAAAGCTCTCTGCTCACTGTTCTTGAGCTAATCTGAAGATCACACGAAGTTTGGAGGTCTGTAGCTATGGACTCTGCAGAAAGTTGGCGACCTCGTCGCACTGTGAGCCTCATCATCTGCTGACCCCGCTCCGTCAGTTTACGCGGCCTACCACTTCGTGGCTGAGTTGCTGTCGTTCCCAAACACTTCCATGTTCTTATAATACAGCTGATAGTTGACTGGAATATTTAGGAGCGAGGAAATTTTACGACTGGATTTGTTGCACAGGTGGCATCCTATCGCAGTTCCACGCTGGAATTCACTGGGCTCCTGAGAGCGACCCATTCTTTCACAAATGTTTGTAAAACCAGTCTGCATGCCTAGGTGCTTGATTTTATATACCTGTGGCCATGGAAGTGATTGGAACACCTGATTCTGATTATTTGGATGGGTGAGCGAATACTTTTGGCAATATAATATATATATATATATATATAAAATTCAAAGATGATGGCGGCACTCCGAGTCTGTTAAGGTTTCTTTATGATGGTCCTGATGAAAATCCCGAACGGGGATTGAAACGTTGACACTGGGAACAATAAAGAAACCTTCTTAACAGACTCGGAGTGCCGCCATCATCTTTGATATATAGTTGGAGTGCATGGCAATTGGCTGAGGTTTCTATATATATAATATATATATATATATATATTAGAAGCCTCATATAGCGCATCAATAAAAAATCATGCTAAGTGAATATGCAAATCCTTGTATCAATCAATAAAGGGAAATATTGCTTATTGTCACTTTATCCATACATTAGTGCAAAGAAACAAAGTGTAATAGTGCATAAAAGTCCAAACAAAGCAAACCAATGCTCAAAAAAAGTGCAATAGTCCATAAAGGTCCAATAAAACCAAGGATGGTCAGAAAAAGTGCAATAGTGCATATGAATCCAATATGGAGTAAATGATATTCAGAAAAGGCAGCCTGATCCTCCTTAGTATATTGAGTGGATTTTGTCCTCCGAGTTTTTCGAGGACAAAAAGGGGAGACACAAAGATAATAGTGCAGAGAAACGTGGCAAATTCAGCCAAATTATTGTAATACAAGAGCATAGACCACTCGCATTTATGTGAGCCTTAGAAATCCTGGCTCTAGATGTAATTGCCTCTGGCCATATATAGAGTGGCACTTCCCTTCTTTAGCCCGTGGTTGTCCTAAAATCGAACAGAGTCGGGAGACAGCGCTCCCATAGCGTAATACTGTAAATGGTGTAAAATAATGTTTTTTTAAAAAAATGCACACTCACCGGCTCAAGAGCTTCGTGGAATAGGTTCTATCAATATGGCATTGGGCACTCTTAGGTAGGTGTCCAGAACCTCTTTACCTCAGCAACCGGTATTCTGTGTAGTTGGTTCTTGACCATGGAGCCCCGTGGAATAGGTGCTCAGACGATACGGCGTCCGGTACTCTCAAATAGGTGCCCAGGGCCGGAGGCAATTATACCAATTATACCAATACTCCATATTGGATTCATATGCACTATTGCACTTTTTCGGAGCATCCTTGCTTTTATTGGACCTTTATGCACTATTGCACTTTTTTGAGCATTGGTTTGCTTTGTTTGGACATTTATGCACTATTGCACTTATGTTTGTTTCTTTGCACTAATGTATGGATAAAGTGACAAGCAATATTTCACTTTATTGATACAAAAGAATTTGCATATTCACTTTGCATGATTTTTTTTATTGATGCGCTATATGGGGTCTCTATTGTTTCTCCATTTTCCTTTGGCACATATTTTGGTTGTTTTATTTGTGCTTTTACCCATATTTTAGGCAGCGGCACACTATTAATTAGGCCTACATTTATCCACATTTATATTTGTATAAATTAATTCATCTTTAGGCGCCTCAACTATAATATATATATATATATATAGTGTCTATAAGGGTTGTGGTGAAGGACTAAAAGTGAGACAAAAAGCCTCCACACTATCAAAAGTGTGTTTAATATTGCAGAGGCCACCCGCACATCATAGCAATTCAAAGAATTGCATCCCAGAGTTCCTGTGCCACATTCCCCATATGCAGCAAGGAATTCTGGGTAAGATATGCAAATGACCTCTGTCTCACTTTTACACATCCTGGATCTGTTATTACACAGAACCCTAAAATCAATGCTATGCCACACTGTGGCTTTGTAGCAAAGATAAGGTTATGCAACTGGTCAAAGCCACTCCTAGGACAGCGCTGTTTCAGGTTTGTTGAACCCTCATCAGCTAGGAGACAGGCATGACCAGTTGCAGTGGATGTTTGGACCACAGTGCCACAGTGTGGCATAGCATTGATTTTAGGGTTCTGTGTAATAACAGATCCAGGATGTGTAAAAGTGAGACAGAGGTCATTTGCATATCTTACCCAGAATTCCTTGCTGCATATGGGGAATGTGGCACAGGAACTCTGGGATGCAATTCTTTGAATTGCTATGATGTGCGGGTGGCCTCTGCAATATTAAACACACTTTTGATAGTGTGGAGGCTTTTTGTCTCACTTTTAGTCCTTCACCACAACCCTTATAGACACTTACTTACCTATGGTCCAAACATCCACTGCAACTGGTCATGCCTGTCTCTTAGCTGATGAGGGTTCAACAAACCTGAAACAGCGCTGTCCTAGGAGTGGCTTTGACCAGTTGCATAACCTTATCTTTGCTACAAAGCCACAGTGTGGCATAGCATTGATTTTAGGGTTCTGTGTAATAACAGATCCAGGATGTGTAAAAGTGAGACAGAGGTCATTTGCATATCTTACCCAGAATTCCTTGCTGCATATGGGGAATGTGGCACAGGAACTCTGGGATGCAATTCTTTGAATTGCTATGATGTGCGGGTGGCCTCTGCAATATTAAACACACTTTATATATATATATATATATATATATATATATATTCTCCCCTCGATACTTCGCACATATATATATACATACAACCGTGTGTGTGTGTGTCCATACACACACTTCTAATATAAACAAAGAATAAACAAGTCATGGATTATGTTAGTATCTGTAGTTCTGGGCCAAGTTAATGCAAGGGTTAAATTTAAAAATACAAAGTGACTGAGTCACGTCTGATGCAAACGCGTCCAGTGGTAGATACTCATCTGTATGTAGTCGTATGATCTGGGTCATCCATAGTCTGACAATCAGTTGTATGCCTACGCTTCAAGTGGACAAACAGCATTAAACTGCACCAATACAGAATAACATTCTGTGTTGGTCTTCTGCCTCAAGAACTAATTTGCCTGGACTATTACTATTTTGTTTTCAGCAGCTTGCTGTTCCAATTCTGTTCATAGTTATATATTCAGGGTTATTCAAAGAGATCCGAATGGCTGGAGAAAGGTAACCGAACGCTGAAAATCAGCGTTCGGTTACCTTTCTTGGCCATTCGGCTATCCAGAGAGCAGGCAATTCCCCATATCCTGGCGAATTGCCTGCACATTCGGTGCCTGTTCGGTGCCTGTTCGAGGGCAGTGAAATCCCCATAAAAAAAGCACTGCTTCGGCTATTCAGAGAACAAAATCAGCAGTGAAAGGTTCCAGAATTGCCCTGCCATTCGGTGGTTTCATGCGACAGGTTTATTCAGGAGAATCCCATAGGCTTCAATGTTAAAAATATTCCCGTTTTAATTCAATATCTAATAAACCATTCATTATAAAATTCTGCAGTAAAACGTCTCTTTATAGATTTTTTAGGAAATTTTAAGCATTTTTCTGGATTTTTTTTAAAGTTTACTTCTTTTTTCTGTAACAGCCCTTTTTATTATCATTCCTTGGACCTCATATGTAAATTTCAGACATTTTCACTCAGTAGTTTCTTTGCAAACAGCGTTTCACTTTTCAAACATTCATGCAAACTTTTTTGCTAATTTATTCACTTCACTCATCTGCGGTGTCGACTTTTTCCGGCGGCTTCGCTGCGCGTGATCGGCTCCTACTCTGGTTTTTGGCGGGTTAATCCAGAAGTTTTTTCGGGATTCGGCATGCATTCGCCGGGTTTTTGCAGTGACTTTTCAAAGGGTTTGAGGCAGCTTTTCCCCTGCGCTTCGACAGCCCTGTGGTGCTTGCTGAATACACCACAGGGTTGCCGAAATGGGATTGCTGTATCGGCCCGAATTGAAGAGAACGAAAAGTCACCGAACGTGCGGTGACTTTTCGATTCTCTTTGAATAACCCTGGTAGTTTTTCCTGTGAAGTGCCTTTAAATAAATCACAAATTTATTCCCTCAAAAATCTCTGATTCCTAACTCAATTGGCTATAAAATAATATGTTGTCATCTTCTCAGCTCTTTATCACGTCTGTGTATATGTTTTTTAATTATTGTTGGGCTATTAGTGCATTTTTATTATCATAATTATTAAAAGTTATGTTTTATTAGCACTCCTACTTGTCTTTGAGAGTTTTTCTCTCAACTCATGTGTTTTTCGTCTTTCTACCAGGTTTAGTCCTACTTAGGAGTGTCCATCCCAGATCGCTAATTTTTGTGGGGTGGGGTGATTGTCTGCCTTCACTTTTTGTGGAGGTTTTTTTCTTTTCATGAATATTCCTAACTCAGCACAAATATCTGAAACATGGAGGCTCATGCCTATGATCCTTGGTCAGCTTCAGACAAACTGTACCAAGTATACTTATGTAGAGTGCTGCGGAACGTCTTGGCGCTTTAAGTATAATAAATCCATCCTATACTCATTTTAGAATTGCCTATCGTTTGTATTCAAAGTTTAAAGAAGTCATATAAAAAGGGGCAAATAACCCAATAATTGCTGAGGAAGTATCCAGATAGGATGTGAAACATTTAAATTTAAATGTTAGTGCCCCTCCCCCTCAATTATGCAAATACATTTTGCATTGAGAATCTTACTATTTGTCAGACAAACTCTGGGATTTTTTTTCTTCAATTATTGGCTGAAGTGCAATCATTTTTCTAGAACCTTTATAGAAAAAGATTATTGCCTAGGAAATTGCACCACTATGTCTTTATCCCAATCAGGCACACTTAATAATACAAGGCAAAAGGACAGGCCTGGTATGCTTATTAGGCAGACTAGACATTTTCCCCATGGTGCAGTTGGCACAGGGACAGCATGCGAGTGCTCACATATACCGGCTCATTATTTCAGGGAGTAGTGCTGGCCGGTGCAGCTCGGATGCTCAGAGGAGAGAACGTGCAGTCACCCCATGCCTGTCAATGCGGTCTCTCTGCAGTGAGTGAACAGCTCTGTGTGCAGGAGGAGACCCTGTCCCCCTTACCAACTGTCTTGCAATTACTCATCCTTCTTGGCAATAGCAAATTATTGCCCTTAAATAGTTGGGCAGAGGCTTCAGTGGCATCAACTAGTACACCAGCACCTTCTGTTTCATGACATTCCCCAGATTTGGTGTTGATCCAATGTCTACTAAGCTGCCTTTTATCTTCAGGATTGTATATATTTGTCATAGCACTGCTCAAATTATCTCAATACAATGAATTAGTTTGGGTCACTGTGTCATTCTATACAGTATATTCTATATCCACACGATGTGTGAAAGGCTGAACCTGATGGACACCTGTCTTTTTTCAGCCTATGTAATTATGTAACACCTTTTAAAATTTTACTTGAACTTTATTCACCCCTTGACTTACCACAACAGAAATTCTACTCTACAAAAGGTCTTGAAATTAAATAATAAACTGTTACCACTTTGCACATGGCTTAGCATGTTTATTTTTCTGAACCCCATTTGTCATAAAACAAATTAAAAAAAATAAGATTTGGCAGGAAGACAGTCATCTTTTTCTCAGTCTCTTCTCTCAACCTCCTACAGGTCTCCAAGTTGCAACCTGTCTAGAGTAACCGGTTTTTCCATTGAGAGTAGGAGGAAGAGAACAAAAAAATGTATGGTTAAGAATTGCAATGGGTCTAAACATGTTGAAAGAACAACAAATAGGAAGGGAAAGCATTGACAATACATTGAAAAAAGTATTTTGTACACTGGAAATTCACCAGAGATGGACATGTGGCTTCATAGAAATGTTGTGGAGAGAGTTATGGATTAAATGTATAAAAACAATATTTTAAAATGTAGTCACCATACCCATTTTGTGTTCCGTTGGTTTATCATACCATGGTTATAGCATAGTGGGATTATAACACTCCATTCTCAAACTACAAACTAGCTAATCACTTTGCTACCAGTACTTTGGCAACATTAACACTTCTAAATGCCCAAAATATTACTTTGATGAAGGTTTTAATGCATTCAAGTCTTTGAATGTCTGTGTCTGCTGTAATAAAAAGAATGCAGTAGGAAATGTTATATACAGTTGTCAAAAAATGCAAACCATCTGGAATTAGACATTCCTGTGTATTTTTCTTTATTTTAAAGAAGACGTGTATTGACTCCACTTCGCCATCTAACTACAGTCCCATCCCTTTGCTACTATTTGCCTCAAAAGATCTTCAAACGTCTGATCTATACACAGCTTGCTGATTTCCTCAATGACAACTGCCTTTTCAACCCGCAACAGTCTGACTTTCATTTTCATCACTCTACTGGGACTGCTCTAACCAAAGTGACTATGGATTTGACTGCCGCTAAATCCAAAGGTGACAAAGCCCTGCTGCTTTTGACATAGTTGACCACCCACTTCTACTCTACCCTGCCTCAGCGACACTGCTCTCTCCCGCTTCTCTTCCTAGCTTGGTCTTTGATCTTTCAGTGTCTCCTTTTGTGATGCCTCTTCATCTCCAGTTCCTCTCTCAGTTGGAGTACCTCAACATTCTGCTCTGGGTCCCCTACTATTCTCAATCTAGAACTCCTCTCTGGACGACACCCAAATCTACCTCTCCTCACCTGATCTCTCCCCTCTAGCGTTTGATCTTGACACTGCCTGCCTATCTGCTGTCTCTAAAAAAGGTTAACCTCTCCAAAACTAAATTTCTCTTCTGGTTGATCACCCGCTTCTACTACTCACACTGCAGATACTTGGCCTCAGTGACGGCACTGTCTACTGGCTCTCCTACGCTCTAAATAATTTAGGGGTCCACCAAGTACCAGCTTTGCCAGCATTGCAAATACTTGCTAAAATCGCCTCTCAGTGCCAAGAAATGCCAGAGCATCTCAAAACTAAAAAACAGCAAAAGAAAAAGCTTCACAAAACTGACAAAAGCTCATCCTTTTGCTGTTTTGATAATAGTTTTGAGAAGGAACGGCATTTCTTGGCACTGCAATAACAGCAAACAGCAGCGCTTAGTGGATAACCCCTTATCGGATGTCTCCTTCACTGTTGTTTCTTCACCTTCAGTTCCTAGGTTTGAGCACCTCAAGTGTCTCTTCTAGGTCCCCTCCTCTTCAACTTTGCCACCTCTCTGATCTCTCTGATTATGCTTTCTAAAATCACCTCCACATTGATGACACCCACATCTACCTCACCTACCTGTAAATCTCTCCCCCCACTGATCGTATAAATGCCTACCAGTCTGCTGTCATTAACGGGATGATTTCTTGTTTCTTAAAGATCAACCTCTCCAAAACTCAACTTTTTCATCCATCCATCTAGATTTAATACACTTGTACTTTTTACCCTTAAACAATTCCAGATGATCTTTCCACAGTCTTTGTTTTAGAGTGAACTATCAGGTCATCTCCACAATCCCCATTGCACCTTACTGGATCCATCTCCCTCACATGAATCCCTTTGCTTCTTATATTCAGTCATCTACCGTGACTATCATCTCTGTGTGTCACCACACTCCTATTAGATTGTAAGCTCATGAGCGGAGTTCTCTTTTTAAAAATGTCCCGTGTGTTTCAGGCTTGTCTTTTTTTTAGTGCTACCCATTTTACAGCACTATGGAATTTATTGGCACTTAGTTAATTATTGTAATTTACATCATTTTGCACATGAAAACGAGTTACTCAAGTGTCCCTTTAAAACTGTTGACTGGAGAAAAATGGCAAATATCTTGTGGGTATTTACCAAAATGTAAATATATTACTGCCAAAATCACCTACCTTCTCTTAGAATAACATTGCAACTTGATTTTGGCAATGGAAAGTTAATATGAAAGAATATTTCTAAATAAAACACATTCTGAGCTCCAATGTTCATCAAACCTGAAAAATTAAGGAACAACTTTTTACCTATTGGCATTAAAATTACTGCTGGAGATGTTATACCTAACCCGTATTCCATGCAATCTCGTTCTTCTATTCTGGCGCTGTCTTTTCTCAAATAAATACAGACTCCTAAAAGCTGGTGTTAAGGGACTTTAAACTAAATCCCCCATAGAATCCCTTACCTCTCATCCCATGGTGGAGACAGCGTCGCAATCTCCTGCTTATTCTCACCACAGGCACTATCACCATCACCTGGTGTGAGCCAACGTTAGCATCGACATGTTTTTGCATTAGCGACGGGTTAATTCAGTCTAGCGTCTGACCAACAGATCATTTGCCTCACGCTAGAAGTGGGAAAAAAATCATAGTGCGAGCTTACTGTACTTTCCTATACTTAACATGGGGAGCGCTAGAGATCTCTAGTATTCCCCAATAGATCACTTGGTGCCTGCGCTATTTCTGGAGCGATGTTAATCGCAAAATTTTAACTACTGCTGAACCCTGGTGCCAACTGCCAACATAACCTCCCCCCCCACAAAAAACAGGTTCTTGTCTAAAATTAACAGGCAATTGAAAGGAATGCCGCACAAGTGTTCTCCTGGCCCCATTCACCATAGCAATGAATCTGGTCAGCAATGTCACTGCTGTTGCAGTAGGCTATATTATATAATGGTGCATGACCCACCATTGTGACATGTTAAAAGAGCTAAACTAGCTGTCACTGGAATCTAGGCACACCCTTACCTTTCCAACCTGGTGTTTAAGATCTTTTCTGGGAAGCTACCACCCTACCAGAATAGATTGCTTCCCCCAGCAGTTCCTTCATCCTATAACCTCCGATCCAGGACCTGCACCTTACTTGCAGTACCACAATACAAGAAGAAAGTAGCTCTATCCTCATTTTCCTACAGAGCACCACAATTATAGAATAACCTATCAGATGCCATCAAAACTTCCCAAAGTCTAAAGTCACTTAAGAGATCTATGAATATACCTCAATATAAAATGTACCTGTAAACATGTAATATAGTGAATATACAGTCAGGTCCAGAAATATTGGGACATCAACACAATTCTAACAGCTTTGGCTCTATACACCACCACAATGGAGTTGGAATGAAACAAACACAATGTGCTTTAACTGCAGACTGTCAGCTTTAATTTGAGGGTATGTACATCCAACTCAGGTGAACGGTGTAGGACTTACAGCAGTTTGCAGATGTGCCTCCCACTTGTTAAGGGACCAAAAGTAATGGGACAATTGGCTTCTCAGCTGTTCCATGACCAGGTGTGTGATATTCCCTCATTACCCCAATTACAATGTGCAGATAAAAGGCCCAGAGTTCATTTCAAGTGTGCTATTTGCATTTGGAATCTGTTGCTGTCAACTCTCAAGATGAGATCCAAAGAGCCTTCACTATCAGTGAAGCAAGCCATCATTAGGCTGGAGAAACAAAACAAACCCATCAGAAAGATAGCAAGAACATTAGGTGTGGCCAAAACAACTGTTTGGAACATTCTCAAAAAGAAGGAACGCACCGGTGAGCTCAGCAACACCAAAAGACCCGGGAGACCATGGAAAACAACTGTGGTGGATGAATGAAGAATTCTTTCCCTGGTGAAGAAAACACCCTTCACAACAGTTGGCCAGATCAAGAACACTCTCCAGGAGGTAGGTGTATGTGTGTCAAAGTCAAAAATCAAGAGAAGACTTCACCAGAGTAAATACAGAGGGTTCACTGCAAGATGTAAACCATTGGTGAGCCTCAAAAACAGGAAGGCCAGATTAGAGTTTGCCAAACAACACCTAACAAAGCCTTCACAGTTCTGGAACAAGATACTATGGACAGATGAGACCAAGATCAACTTGTACCAGAGTGATGGGAAGAGAAGAGTATGGAGAAGGAAAGGAACTGCTCATGATCCTAAGCATACCACCTCATCAGTGAAGCATGGTGGTAGTAGTGTCATGGCGTGGGCATGTATGGCTGCAAATGGAACTGGTTCTCTTGTATTTATTGATGATGTGACTGCTGACAAAAGCAGCAGGATGAATTCTGAAGTGTTTCGGGCAATATTATCTGCTCACATTCAGCCAAATGCTGCAGAACTCATTGGACGGCGCTTCACAGTGCAGATGGACAATGACCCAAAGTATACTGCAAAAGCAACCAAAGTGTTTTTGAAGGGACAGAAGTGGAATGTTATGCAATGGCCAAGTCAATCACCTGACCTGAATCCCATTGAGCATGCATTTCACTTGCTGAAGACAAAACAGAAGGGAAAATGTCCCAAGAACAAGCAGTTACTGAAGACTGTTGCAGTAGAGGCCTGGCAGAGCATCACCAGGGATGAAACCCAGCGTCTGGTGATGTCTATGCGTTCCAGACTTCAGGCTGTGATTGACTGCAAAAACCAATTTGCAAATTAAGAAGGGAAAGTTTGATTTATGATTATTATTCTGTCCCATTACTTTTGGTCCCTTAACAAGTGGGAGGCACATCTGCAAACTGCTGTCAGTCCTACACCGTTCACCTGAGTTGGATGTACATACCCTCAAATTAAAGCTGACAGTCTGCAGTTAAAGCACATTGTGTTTGTTTCATTCCAACTCCATTGTGGTGGTGTATAGAGCCAAAGATGTTAGAATTGTGTCGATGTCCCAATATTTCTGGACCTGACTGTATGTCCTACATTTTCATTTTCCATTAATCTGTATATTTGTGTTTAATTCTTGCATTTTATTGCTTTGTATTTCTGTACCTACTGTAACAAATGTTCTTGAAACCAGGACATAATTAAAAACGAGAGAAATCTCAAATGTATCCTTCCTGGTAAAATACTTTATAAATAAATATATGTATCCTTTATCCACATATATTTTAATATATTTCCTTATTTTAAACATTTTATGCTGGAGGTTATTCATAATATGTAAGCAGTGGGTTATTAGGGCGACCGTTTGAACACTGTTTAAAGGGAACCATTATGCTAGTTCTTGCAGAGAGGAGCACATGGATAAGTCTTGCCCTGAAACATGTATTACTTATGTGCTGCAGCAGGGAAATTATTGTCGCTCACCTGGCCTTCCTTTTGGATCTATTAAATGCATTGTAATGATTCTACATGCTGTTGGGTGGCATGTATCATGCAATACCCATCAGTCTTAATAGATGTGTGCATCAAAACATATTCTGTCCCAATGGATCTCCACTTCCCCTCAGGGCCAGTGCAAGGAATTTTGAGTGCACATGCGAAGGTGCATTTTGGCGCCCCCTCTCCCAATAAGTTGACATGTGCATGTATGTGCGTGCCGAATGTCATTTGACTGTGCGGGGCTACATGCATAGGACAATAATTGAGTGTGTGGCAGTGTGCAAGATGGGACTGAGTGTGGTGCTGTCTGTGGCTTAAGAGCGTGTGTAAGCAGCCTGGCAGTGAAGTGGGTTGGCTGAGTAGGTTTGAGCTGCTAGTGAGTGATGCATGCGAGTGTCAGCTATCACTGTGAGCGTGCGAGCAATCTCTGAATGATTTATTGTAGGTGTTAGCTGGATGTGAGTGTGTGTGAGCTAGCTTTGGTGTGTTGCATGTGTGAGGGATGTGTGTGAGGTGGCTGTGAGTGTATGTAAGCTGGCTGTGAGTGATGTGTGTGCGAGAGCTGGCTGGGAGAGATGTGACGTATGAGTGTGTGAACGCTAGCTGGGAGAGATGTGATGTGTGTGCTGGCTGGGAGTGATGAGAGTGCTGGCAATTTGTGAGTGTGTGTGAAAGCTGGCTGGGAGTGAAGTGTGCTGGCTCGGAGTGATGTGTGTGTGCTGGCAGAGTGTGTGTGAGTGATGTGTGTGTGAAAGCTGGCTGGGAGTGATGTGTCTGTGTGAAAGCTGTCTGGGAGTGATGTGTGTGTGTGTGCGCGCTAGCTGGGAGTGGTGTGTGTGTGCTGGCTGGGAGTGGTTTGCGTGTGCTGCCTGGGAGTGGTGTGTGTGCGTGCTGCTGGGAGTGGTGTGTGTGTGTGCTGGCTAGGAGTGGTGTGTGTATGTGCGTGCGTGCTGGCTGGATGTGGTGTGTGTGCGTGCTGGCTGGGAGTGGTGTGTGTGCGTGCTGGCTGGGAGTGGTGTGTGTGTGTGCTGGCTGGGAGTGGTGTGTGTGTGTGCTGGTTGGGAGTGGTGTGTGCTGGTTGGGAGTGGTGTGTGCTGGCTGGGAGTGGTGTGTGCTGGCTGGGAGTGGTGTGTGTGTGCTGGCTGGGAGTGGTGTGTGTGTGCTGGGTGTGGTGTGTGAGTGGTGTGTGTGTGCGTGTTGCATTTACTTCCTCCCTGAGATAGATGAATCAGACAGGGTCACTGTGAATAGACCCTGCATGCTGCCTGGTGCCTTCAGATGCCGAGCAGCACATTCAAAATTTCACAGCTCCCTTCCTGGTGTAATGTGAAGGCCTGTGAGAGGCGTATGTTGGAGCTCCACCCCTCTTAGGCTCTGCCTCTCTGCACATCTCCACTCCCTCCACCCTGTGTTTCCCCGCAATTCGTCCCTGCACGCAGCGGCAGATAAAAAAAAAGCCAGTTTATTGTTATTTTTAATCCCTTCATGCCCCCCACACACAGACCAGTCTGCTACAGCCAGGGAAGCACCGGTGTTCTGCCATAATGGCGAACTTGCCATAATGGCGAACCGCATCACTTCCGGTGCACCTACGTCACTAAAAAATGATGAAATACAGCTGCAAAGGACCCCTGGGTCTCCTGCAATGGAAGGTTCCCCCAGGGGAGAATACAGCAATCCCTCCCTGGAGTCAGTGATGCTCGGTGCAGGGAGAAGTGCTGAGACAGGGCGGATGATTAACTTGAGTGGGCGGGGGGGGTTTGTTGGGGGGAGACGCTGAGATGGTTAGTTCGTTCTGTCTGTGTCCCAGCGTGTATGATAGGGGGAGGAGAGGTGCTGGCACGGGGCGTTTCTAAAGGGACGGGGCGTTTCTAGAGTTGTACCTCCGGATCTTGTACACAGCTGTGTGCACCGGAAACAGCTGTATTTCATCATTTTTAGTGACGTAGGTGCACCGGAAGTGATGCGGTTCGCCATTATGGCAAGTTCGCCATTATGGCAGAACACCGGTATGAAGCACCTTCTGCATCTTTGCAGAAGGAGTTTTATGCTTCTGGGTGTCCAAAATAACGTGAATCTCTGCCCCCCCCCCAGAGGGAGCACCCCCAGGCAATCTCCTGACCTGCCTTTTGGCTAGCGCCAGTTCAGCTTCGCCTCCCACATTTCGCATGGTATACAAAAGAATTTACTCCATATTCCTGGCCGATTGGACTGAAGCTTCTATGTACCAGAAAGAGAAGACTCAGACATTCTTTCTTAACTGGTCCCCCTTTATTCAAATCCTTCCACTCCATACTAAGGTTTCATTACGCAACACCTTTTTCTGTGCTCCCTGGTACTCCTTACAGATGTTGCGAGGTTCCCCACCAATTCCCCATGAACCCCCCAGCCACTCATTGGCTTGCTTCCTTGCCTCAACCCCCTGCCCCCCGGACATTCCGAACCGCCATGCACCCCTTCTCCACTAGCTTCTGCAGTTACTACACCTCGCTGACTTGGGTTGAGGTTTGCTTTTCCGGATTTTATGGCCCCATTTTGACTGTTATATCTTGCTCTGTTTAATTTACTGATCCATCGTTAATCCTCGGATTTTATGGTTTTGTTTTGTACTGCCGATTAGGACATATATTCTAAGTTGTTCTTACCGTTGTACCTTTATGCTGATCCGAAAATAAAAAATATGTTTTAAAAAACAAACAAACATGGATGATATGGCCACATTGGAGGATTTCAATATACTGCAGGGGGTGAGGGCTATTCGCTGGATGTGTTCATACTTAGAAGTGGCCAGGCACGCTGCACTGGGGAAAAAAATGGTGATTTCTCCTTGGATCAAGAAGCTTACCCACATATTAAATAATATAACCCTTAATATTCTGTGTCTGCAGGAAGTCATCCAGTCATTTTTTAAAAGTCTGTACAGTCTGACCCAACCACCTCAACAGGCAGAGAATTCCACAGTTCAGCTATTCTATTTCACTTTTTTGGTTTACTCTACATTTTGACTCCTAGTGAAATGCTCATGTTTAATTTTAGGGGGCATGGAAATTGGGGTGCTAACGTACTTTAGGATGATCTTATTTTAATGTTAAGTAAAATTTGGCAACTCACATGGAATGTATATTCTCACAAAAATTATATTTACTGTATAAGTACATTCAGACTTCAGATAAATTGCTGTTCACTTACTGGTAATATGACAACAATATATTTCCCCCTGAGATAAAGAAAAAACAAGAAATGTTGATTTCTGTTCAACATCAGTAGACAAAGTGAACCCAGAGACCCAAGAGGTTAATTTAATGAAAGAGTTTGGAAACAAAAATGTACTTAATGCTGCTAGCATTCTTTTGTGGTGAGCAGAAAAGTAACTAGTCAAAACATGTGTGTTAGAAGCTTTCAAAATATAAAGGCTTTTCCTTTTCAGCTTGTTTGGCCCAAGTACAGTAGGTTGTCAGCATAAAATAGTCACTTGAAAGAAAAGGGAACATTTGTAACAAGTCTTTCCTGGAACAATAAATTGAAGGGGGAAAAAATATTCACAAATTTTGAAATATTACTACACCGCAGAAGGACACAACTGATCACTCTTAGTTCTAGAAGGTGTTCACAGCATTACAAAAAAATAAATGGAATAAAATCCAAACCAAATTTTGTATCTATAGCAGCTTGCTTCCTTATTTACATTTTTTAACTTGCAAATCCCCTGCAGTGTAAAACATTAAACGCCCTATTCATCGGATAGAGGGTAATGGATTAAAAGTGTATGGGGCATAGACAAATTCACCCCTTATCTCCCACTCATGAGCAGCAGGTGGTGCCATTATTGCAAAAACGCAGCGAAAATGCATTCCTCACCCTTCTCTTGCTGGATGGTAGGGGGTTAAAAGTGTATGTGGATGGGCAGATGTTCCCTCTAGCTGCTACCAATGATATGTGGTTGGGGGCAGACCACTAGGAAACCCTGCAGCATGCAACTGCAGGGGAGTTATTGACCACAGTACAACATGTCCATGTCTGACATTGAACAGGTGGGGGCATGTTATCTAAACAGTGTGCAGCTCTCGTTACTAATCCCCACAGAAAAAAGCTACAGGGATTTAACCGAGGGCTCAGCAATATCTTCAATATATCCTGATTAAAATCAAGGTCAACTGCAATTTTACTATACTGCCAAGAGAAGGTGGGTGACAGCATTTCTACAGGGCAAGGGGTGGGTGGAGCCTAACAGCCAGTCTGGGCCTCTTCCCACCCATGTTGGTGGAAACCAGTGACATCTCAATTAACTTCTCCCTCCATATGATGAATGTCATTATAGACAGAAGAAAGGAAATTTTGGATAGAACACCCCCCTCGTATAATATTAATAAACCCCTTACAGTATATATGCCCCTTATGTAAATAAGTTCATTCACAACATTGTCCATAATGCATTTTAGGCATATTGTCACATATGCTACACTTCATGCAATTCAATGCATTGCTCAACGTGCACTTTATGCATATATGCTATATTGCACTTCATGCAATTCATTGCATTGCTCATCATGCACTTTATGTATATATGCTATATTGCACTTACAGTTGCAAGAAAAAGTATGTGAACCCTTTGGGATTACGTGGAGTTTTGCATGAATTGGTCATAAAATGTGCTCTGCTCTTCATCTAAGTCACAACAATTTGAAAAACACGTCTGCTTAAAATAATACAACACAAACATTGTATGTTTTCATGTGTTTATTGAACATAACATGTAAACATTCACAGTGCAGGGTGGAAAAAGTATGTGAACCCCTTGCCTAATGACTTCTCCAAGAGCTAATTGGAGCCAGGAGTGAGCCAACCTTGAGTCCAATCAGTGTGATATTATTGGATGTGTCGCTGAAAGCTGTCCTGCCATTTAAAAACACACACCAGTTTTGGGTTTACTGGTTTCAAGAAGCACTGCCTGATGTGAACCATGTCTCACAGAAAAGAGCTGTCAGAAGACCTACGATCAAGAATTGTTGACTTGCATGAAGCTGGAAAGGGTTACAAAAGTATCTCCAAAAGCCTTGATGTTCATGTGTCCACGGTAAGACAGACTGTCTACTAGACATGTGCATTCGTTTTAGTACTAAAACGATTTAGTCCGAATTTTGGGATAATTTAGTTTTAGTATGACTCAAGAGATACGAAACTGCTCAGTACAAAAAACGAAAGAAACTAAAATAAAATGCACTACATTTTAGTTTGTCCTTTTTGTGATATTACATTGATGAGTGAAGGAGACCAGCAATGAAGAGTGCAACATCGCAAAGCTACACAAAAGATTTGTATGCGTAATCCTTCCCGACCCGAAAATCTGACAGTGATAGAGCTCCAGAATACTCACTCGCAGCACAGACAGACAGCACAGGAGAGGAAACCTTTACTTAACCCTTGCATGTCTATTAGGCAGACAAGATGATAAAAGCAGCTGGAGAAGGAAAACATTCAAATAAATCACACTGAAAGCTAATGACAGAGGAGGGTTGGATAGTAAAAAACCCTTTATAACAAGCAGCGCTGGGAGAAGAGAGGGACTTTATAAAATGTGTGTTATCTCCCCTCCCACTCTGCATAATAGAGGCTTAGGTCTGCTACATTTTATATTATCCAGGAGCACTATCCCACTTTCCTCATCTATAATACACATTTTATATAAAGTCCCTCTCCTCTCCCAGTGCTGCTTGTTATAAAGGGATTTTTACATCTGATACATTTAGTATCCAACTCACAGTTACTCTGTTATTATGAGCTGTCAGTGTGATTTATTTGAATGTTTTCCCTGGATTTAAAGTGCTTAATTTTATTATAAAAATAAATTTTCACCAGATATCTCTTCTCTGAGCTTTCAGACTGATTTATGTTAATATTTGCCCTCTCCCCTGCTTTTATATTCCTGTCTCTCTCCCCCACAGAGATGCAAAGTTTAAGTAAAAGTTCCCTCTCCTGTGCTGGATAAGCATTGCATTCCGAAGTTCTGCACCCTCCACATGCCAATGCAGTAGGTCCTACTAAGTAGGATGTTCTATACAGAGAAGGGCATTAATGAATACAGGAGGATGTTCTATACATTATACAGAGAGGGGTATTAATGCAGGAGGAGGTTATATACATTATACAGAGAAATGTATAAATTGAGGAGGATTGTTCTATACATAGAGGGACATTAATTTAGGAGGATGTTCTATACATTATACCGAGAGGGGTATTAATTAATGCAGGTGGATGTTGCATACATTATACAGAGAGGGGTATTAATGCAGGAGGATGTTATGTACATTATACAGAGAGGGGTATTAATTAATGTAGGAGGATGTTCTATACATTATACAGAGAGGAGCCTTTTTTTAGCCCTTTAAATCCAGTGGCTGTGAGCGCTGAGATCGGCTGCTTGTTATATTATCTCTCAGTACAATGTATCAGGATCAGCTGTTACAGTAACTGACTGTAACAGCGCTCAGTTTCAGTAAAAGGAGATAATATTTTTATATATAAGGAGGTTATAACAAAATTATTTACTAGTTTTACTGAAACTGAGCGCTGTGATGAGCAGCAGTCCGTTACTGTAACAGCTTTGCCTGACACATTGTGCTGAGAGTGAGAGATACTGTAACAAGCAGCGATCTCAGCACTCTGAGGAGCCACTACAATAATAATTGTATCCACTGGTTTTCGGATGAATGAAATTAGTTTTCATACTAAAGAACTGAAAACAAATTTCTTTAGCAACTAAATAAATTGCATTTTAGTACTAATCCATTAGTTCAAAACGAAATTTTGTGCTGTGCACATGTCTACTGTCTACAAATGGAGAACGTTCAGCACTGTTACTACTCTCCGTAGGCGTGGTCGTCCTGTAAAGATGACTGCAAGAGCACAGCGCAGAATGCTTAATGAGGTAAAAAAGAATCCTAGAGTGTCAGCTAAAGACTTACAGAAATCTCTGGCACATGCTAACATTTTTGTTGACACATCTACAATAGAGACGAGCCGAACACCCCCGTGTTCGGTTCGCATTCGAACTTGAACAATTTAAAAAGTTCGAGCTCGAACGCGAACACAAACCGAACTCAATGCAAGTCAATGGGACTCAAAAGTTTGTTTTTTAGAGTGCCCTGCAAGAGGGCATATATGCAAGATATTTGCCATCAAAGAGGTCGTGGTTTCACCGGCTCCAGAAGATTTTCTGCCGGTGGGTATTCATCCTCTTCCACTCGCGCATATCCCCGTAGCTGGCCGCTTACGTTTTTTCCTGCGCAAATGGCGGTCCCTCACCTCAGACTCCTGGGTGCTCCAGACCGCGTCTGTTTTCTTCATAGAATTCACGCAAGCCCCTTGCCAGCGCTCTTCCCCAGCTCCTCCTCACTTCAGCCGTCAGGAGAATCTTCTAATCGATGCAGAACTGCATTCCCTTTCCCAAAAAGAGGCTATCCAACGCTCCACAGGACCACCAACCTTTGTAAGCAATGTCTTTCTGGCCACAAGAAGATGGGGGACCTACGTCCTGTCATCAACTTGAAAGCCCTCAACGCTTTCATGTCCTATCGGCATTTCAAGATGGAGGGCATTCATCTGCTTCGGAATCTGCTGTTCGAGGGGGATTGGTTCACCCGCCTCAATCTCAAGGACGCCTACCTGACGGTGCCAGTGACACCGGTACATCGGCAATTCCTTAAGTTCCTTTGGCACGGCGCCTTGTGGCACTTCAACTGTTTTCCTTTCGGACTCAGCTCAGCTCCATGGTGCTTTACAAAGCTCCTCAAACCGGTGATGGCTCACATACATTCAAGGTGCATCAGGACTATCGTGTACCTGGACGACATCCTAATTCTGGCAAGGTCTCCTGCCGCGGCACGTCATCACACCTCCTTCGTGGTTAATCTTCTTCACAGCCTGGGGTTCATCCTCAACGTCGACAAGTCGGCTTTGAACCTGGCACAAAAGGTGACCTTCCTGGGCTTCGACCTGGATTCCAATACTTGCGAACTTCAGCTTCCACTAACAAAGATATGTGCAATCAAGAAGACCATCCGGTCCACTCTTCTGATGGATCAGGTGTGCCTCCAGGATTTAGCTCAGATCGTAGGTCTCCTGTCCTCCTCCATCCAGGCCATTTTCCCTGGCCCACTCCACTACCGGGCGATGCAGAGACTGAAAGCAACATACCTTCGTCTCAACCCGTCCTACGATCAGATGGTTCCAATAACGTCGGAGGTTCGGGTAGAACTCTTATGGTGGTCCTGCCAAATGGAGGCTTGGAACGGCCGAGCCATCTTTGGTTCACTTCCAGACTTCATCCTTCACTCGGATGCAAGCCAGTCCGGCTGGGGTGCAAATTGTGGAACCTCCACCACAGGAGGGGCGTGGTGCCCGGAGGAGCAACACCTTCATATCAATTGCCTGGAACTGATAACTGATAGCAGGCTCCTTCGCCGTTCGCAGATCTCCACGACTGCACTCTCCTCCTTCGGATGGACAATGTCTCAGCAGTCCAGTACATCAATCGTCTTGGCGGCTCTCGATCCCGACTCCTTTCAGAGCTCACACTGGACCTCTACAATTACTGCCTGGAACGGAGCATTTACCTTTGCGCAGAATATTTACCTGGTTCTGTCAACTATGTTGCCGACTGGTTCTCCAGATATTGGAGGGACAACAGCACTGGGCCTTGGACTCCGTGGTTTTTGCTCATCTCAACTATCTACGAGGCCCATTCACCCTGGACCTCTTTGCTTCCCGTCTGAATCAAACTCCAGCCTTCTTCAGTTGCCTCCTGGATCCGGCTTCCTCAGCTGTGGATGCCTTCCTGCAATCGTGGCCAGTGATGGGAGTTTATGCCTTTCCCCCGTTCTCCATGCTGATGTGGACCCTCCAGACAGTCCGTCGCCAGTCCGTCAAGATTCTCCTCCTCACTCCCCTATGGCCGTCTCAGCCATGGTTCCCTTTAGCCATGCAATTGTCCTATTTTGACCCGCTCCTGCTCCCCTCATTTCCTACACTCCTCCAGGATGCTCAGGGCACCTCACACCCAATGATCCTCCAGGGGAAACTCCGCCTAGTGGCATGGGCGATTTACGGCGATCCGTCATACTGCCAGGCATATCGGAGGCAGCTTGGTCCCTCATGTGGGAATCCTGGGCCCCGGGTACCAAAAAATGTTACCGTTATGCATGGGACACATGGGTTGGTTGGTGTCTGCGCCAACAGACTGATCCTACTACTGCCCCTCTCCATAGGATTATAAATTTCCTGACTGAACAGTCACTTGCAGGGAAATCCTATCGAAAGGTGAACCTTTTCCGCTCGGCTATCTCCGCCGCCCACGTTCCCCTCGCAGGCGTTCCGGTGGGAAGGGATCCCTCAGTCTGTCGGCTCCTCCGAGGTATACGCCTCTCCACACCCACTCGACCTCGCTACTCACGATTCTGGGATGTCTCTGTGGTGCTCGACTTCCTCTGATGTTGCCTACCAATGACCAGCTCTCCCTTCGCCAACTTTCTGCAAAATTAACAATGCTGCTGTGTTTGCTGTCCTTTCGTCGTTCTTCCGACGTGAAAGCTTTCGACGCACATACCATCGTGTTTTCTCCCGACGGTGTTAGATTTCCCATTAGTCGGCGTACTAAGACTTTTTCCTCAGAGGTTTTCTACCCTTATTTCCCAGTAGAATCTTCTCTTTGTGTAGCCCACTGTGTCCAGGCTTACCTTTCTCCCTCACTTCCCCTTCGTCGCCCTCCTGAGGGTCAGCTTTTAATCGCTTACGTTCCCCCACATAGACCGGTGTCGGCTCCGACCCTTGCCAGCTGGTTGTTGTCACTGGCTGGGGTTGGTCCCGAGATTGGTGCCCATTCAGTCCGTGGAGCCGCTGCTTCCGCAGCTGCGACTACTGGCGGTTCTGTTCCTGACATTCTGGCATTGGTCTAGGGAATCCACCTTTAGGACTTTCTATTTCCGCCCACCTTCCCATGCAGCTTTAGGTTTGGTGCAGCGTTAAAACTGCAAAATATGAGCCTCCTGCCGTGCCATAAAATTGTGGATTATTCGAGCCTTGGTGATTATTTTTCCCGCCCTCTCAACCCTTACATAACATGTTGAGGGGTGGGATGAGGGCCTTAATTGATTGTTTCATATTATTAGGTTTAAATAGTAAATAAAAATTAAAAAAAAAATTATAATACAATAAATAATAGAATAACTAGAATAAATATATAAAAATATATATTTTATAATATATATTATATTAGAAATCGTTGTTTCGACTTTTGCTTGCGCTGCCTGTCTTGAACTGCTCGCAGCCGCCCTCTTGCCTACGATGCGCGCCCAGCTGTTTGTGCGCTTGTTCCGCTGCGGAGTGCTGTCATGGCTCTCTTCTGTTTTCTTTCAGTTTAACCGGTCCTCATGGCCCGCCTGTCGTCACTTTCTTCGGCTCCTTTCTGTTCCAGAACGGACCTCTGCTCCTGATACTCTCCTCGCCGGAAGTTTCTTCTTTGCCTTTTCTTGGTTTATCTGTTATTGGACTCGTTTTACTGGGAGGCCTAGCTTACAAAGAAAAGAGGACTTGGGTGGGGCTAACTGTCATTACTGTCATGTGATTGTTTTGTTTTTTTGCCATATTGTTACTGCCGTACTCTTTTTTTGCTGCTGGAGGTTAGTAAAAGAAAAGAAATGCAAAATAATCGCCTCCTGTCGTTATTAAAATTCTGATTATTCCAACACCAAGGCTCGAATAATCCACAATTATTTTTTATTTTTTAAAAGATTTTATATTATTTTTTATTTTATTTATCTTTACACGAAACATGGTCATTGGAAAGGCCATGCTCTGGCCATTCCAGGGATACCAAACATCTAGCTGCCACCGATCGGGAGATGAGGGGTCCTTTGATAACCCCTATCTCCACCATAGGGATTTCTATGGGAAATCCCTTGGCAGCTAGGTGTTAATTCCCTAACTGATGTCAATGAGGGCATACGAATGACATCAGTGGGAAGGGGGGAGGCCCTAAATGATTGGCTGACATCCAACATGTCAGCCACCTCTGGGTGGCACCTGTGATCTGGTGGCGAATCTCAGACCTGCACTTAAGGGGTTAAAGAGAGGCACCACTAGAAAGGTCAGACTCTGACCTTTCCAGTCGTAACTCTCTTTTGTTTCAAAGATCTCCCGATTCAGGGGGAGAGAGGTCCAAAAGCCCCCCTGCATTTCCAGTACAGCCGGGGGGTGCCTTGTAAATGACATCATCGCGCCCACCAGAGTATAGAAACAGAGGTCTGCATTCATAGGACTCAGATCGTCCTGGGACCCCAGAAAGAGTGATGAGTATCCAATGGGAAAGGGAGCTGCAGTGAGGACGCGCTCAGCACATTGTCCGCATGGAACAGGCCATCACGATGACTAGCTGAGTGTGTCCTCCGCAGCCAAGTGGATAAACATAGAAAAATGTCGGCAGATAAGAACCTTTCGGCCCATCTAGTCTGCCCAATTACATGGATACTTGACCTGGATTTATCTTTTGTTTAGGATAGCCTTATGCCTATCCCATGCTTGCTTAAATTCAATTACTGTTTTGGCCTCTACCACTTCTACTGGAAGACTGTTCCATGTATCCACCACCCGCTCAGTAAAATAATGCTTCCTGATGTTACTTTTAAACCTTTGCCCCTCTAATCTAAGACTATGTCCTCTTGTTTTGCTATTTTGTTTCCTTTTAAATATACTCCCTTCCTCTACCTTGTGGATTCCCTTTACGTATTTAAATGTTTCTATCATATCTCCTCTGTCTCGTCTTTTTTCCAAGCTGTACATGTTAAGATCATTAAGCCTTTCTTGGTAACTTTTCTCCTTCAAGCCGTACACCATTTTAGTAGCCCTTCTCTGAACTCTCTCTAAGATGTCTATATCCTTCTGGAGATACGGTCTCCAGTACTGCACACAGTACTCCAAGTGAGGTCTCACCAGTGCTCTGTACAGTGGCATGAGCACTTCCCTTTTCCTACTGCTAATACCTCTCCCTACACAACCAAGCATTCTGCCAGCATTTCCTGCTGCTCTATTACATTGACTACTTACCCTTAGATCCTCTGAAATAATAACCCCTAAATCCCTTTCCTCAGATGTTGAGGTTAGGACTGTATCAAATATTATATATTCAGCCCTTGGGTTTTTACGTCCCAGGTGCATTATCTTGCACTTATCCACATTAAAACTCAATTGCCACAACTCCGACCATTTTTTTAGTTTACCTAAATCATTTGTCATTTGGCTGATCGCTCCAGGAACGTCAACCCTGTTGCAAATTTTTGTGTCATCAGCAAAAAGACATACTTTTCCATTAATACCTTCTGCAATATCAATAATAAAAATATTAAAGAGAATGGGTCCAAGTACTGACCCCTGAGGTACCCCACTGGTAACAAGACCTTGCGCCGAATAAACTCCATTTACCACAACCCTCTGTTGTCTGTCACTCAGCCACTGGATAAGGCTAGGGTCAGACTGAGGCAGTGCGAACGCGCGTTCTGGCGCACTTAATCACGGCCGCACTAGCAGCAGATGCCGGGCAATGACGGCCAATATACGATGTACGGTCGCACAAAAGTCCGGCTGCGCAACGCAAGTGGAAAATGAACGCATTTTTTCGAGAACGTTAAACCACTAGTACTGACGTACAGAGTGCGCTGCGCCCGCTAGCGGCGTGTGTGCGTGAATTGGAGACATCAGACTCTGCTAATGTCCGGCTAACATAACGTCCAGATGCAAGAAGTGTTTTATTGATGATCCGTACAAAATCACGGATGAAACTGCGCATAGTATGACCGCTATTGCGTATTCCGTGAAAAAATACGTCCATTCTTCGAACGCACATTTTCACGGACAACGTGAAAAATGCGTTAGTCTGACCCTAGCCTAAATGCCCATACACTCTATGAGTGGGGGTTGGGCATCTGTAGCTGCTCCACCATGTTTTTAAATTCCCTGCAGTTTCACACTGCAGAGATTACAAGAGGCAAGCAGTGCCTATCTGCCCCCACCCATGGCTAATGGGTTGGTTAAACCCTTTCCCTCTGACATCGAAATGGATGAGGATTATATGTCCCAGCATTTATGCAATAATGCCTCCACCGGCTGCTTACATATTGGACCTGCAGTACGGATTTGTCCACCCCCATAAACTTGTAATGTCCCACAGGCAGGCAAATATGTTGCTGTGTTTTACACAGCAGAGGATTTGCAAATTGAAACCAAAAATATCAAAATTAACTGTTATTAGATGCGAAATTTGGTTCGGAATAAATTTTTACAAAATAAATTTTTTTAACCGGACACACCTATAGAATTATCAGTTAAGTCTCCTCCTGCATTATAGTAATATTTTATAATTTTTGTTCATTTATTGTTCCAGGAAAAGACTTATTACAAAGGTTTCCTTTTCTTACATGTGACCATATTATGTTTACAATCTACTTAGGCCAAATTAGCTGAATAAGAAAATCCTTCATCTCTGAAAGCTTCTAACACGCATGTTTTGACTAGTTACTTTTCAGCTCACCACAAAAGTACACTAGAAGCATTAAGGTAAGTACATTTTTTCAAACTCTCCTACATTAAATTAACCTCTTGGGTCTCTAGGTCCGTTTGTATACTGATGTGGAATCAGCATTTTGTTTTTTCCTCCTATGTAACCACAGGAGAAAATACATTGCTGCCCTATTACTAGGAGCAGCGATCTGTACGAAGTCTGAATGTGCTTGCAAATAAATTTTGTGCGTGTCAGCAGATTTTTACTTTATACTAAAAAAAGACCACCCTAATCCTAAAATCCATTAGCACTATTTCCAACAAGCCCAAAAAATGTATGCTGTGCTATGGGGGTCTTTGCGGGATGGCGGTATAGGTAAGGAATTTATCCTGTAGTTTCTTACAGCAGGGAAGCAGCGACGGATATATAGGAGGGATCTGCCTTGCTCTCAACCATTAAATTGCCACAGAGACATTTTGAAAAACATCCCTTCATTATCACACACCACATGGCACAGTACAACCCTCAGGTTGATTTCTATGACTAAATAATATATTCGGTTTAAACACAATCTCTGTATTCATATGCGATTGTACCTTAGTGCAAAAACCTTAACATAATATAAACAAACGTGCAGATAAAAACTAAATTTCAATATAGTGGGATTGGGATTAGAGTCCCATTCAGGTCCCCAGATGATGCTTGAAGACTTTAAAGGTTAATCCTGTAAAACTCCGGTAGAGCAGCTCCCCTGGAAACTCAGGACACACATAAAAATTATATTTGTTGAACAAAATTGTAAAATCTCAATAAAAACAGACATTTTAACAACTTCACAAGTTTTGTGAGGATCCTTTGAAAAGGCAACAGCATAAGTGGCCAGTCATACAGTGGATCCCTACTCAGGTCTCACAAGGTTTTAGCTTGATTGAGCCATTAGCCATATGCAAATCAGGCTGCTCCTCACTGCATTCTTTAATCATCCTCTATAATGTCTGTTTCTATGCTTAATGGCATGATTTAATTCTATAATATAAAGAAAAGTAAGGGCCACATTACAATCTTGTTGCTAACGTTAGCGCTCACCTGCATGAGCATTAACGTTAGCCGCGGTGGCCACCGCATATTACAAACCAAATGCAAACAGGTTAAGTAACCCGTTTGCGTTTTGGTACCAATGCTGTCTGCATTGGTAGCAGGCGCTACGCCCCGGGATGCTCGTGGCAGCGCTGAGCGCAGCCGCGAGCATCCACTCGATGGAGTCCATAGGACTCCATTGAGCCAGACGCCAGTGTCACATGACCTGCCAGATCTCGCCCAGCGTAGACTTTTTCCCCCAGTCTTTCCCTGCTCCTCCCGGACGGGAGGAGGCGGACAGAGCCGCGGTCCTCGCCGTGGGACAGGAGGTGAGTTTCTGATTCTTATTTAGTTTTTTTACGCTGGTGTTAACGGATTCTGCAGAAGCGGAATCCGTTAACAGCAAGTCCTGGCTTTGGTTAACTTTCCGCTAAACAGAGCCGGACGTTAATCAGCGTCAGGACTTTGTAATTCTAATGCTGATTAACACTTTGCACTCCTTATGCTTAACATGGGGAGTGCAAAGTACAGTAACCTCGCTCTGAAAAGCGCAAGGTATCAAACGCAAATGGGTTACTTAACCCGTTTGCATTTGGATTGTAATATGCGGTAGACACCGCAGCTAACGTTAATGCTCACGCAGGTGAGTGCTAACGTTAGCAACAAGATTGTAATGTAGCCCTGGGGAAAAATTCCCCCCAGTCTCTCCCTGCATATCACTACCCTTGCGAGATCCGGCAGGTCATGTGACCGCCGGCGTCTGGCTTAATGGAGTCCTATGGACTCCATGGAGTGGATGCTCACAGCTGCACTAAGCGCTGCCGCGAGCATCCCGTGGCGTAGCGCCCGCTACCAATGCAGGCAGCATTTTTTGCGCCTGCATTGTAATTCCCCTATTAAAACGGGGGCGGTAGTGGGAAAACTGCGGGCGCAGTTTTTTCTCCCTACCGCCCCAGTTTGAATGCGGGGATTGTAATTTAAAATGTTTAGTTTAATTAAAACTAGTAATCATGACTATCAGACTATTCCTGTATCAGGGTAAATCCTACCATTATAATACACAAAATAACCTAACAGTAGTTCAATTGTACCGGCTGGGTGGAGTAGAGGTAACATCACTGCTCTGCGTGGAGAGAGCCTGTGGAGACATGGGTTCGATCCCAGCAAGAGCACCTCTCCAGTAAGTGTCCCAAGACCCCTAACGGTACATACTCGCCAGTCACCACCCAGGACATACTTGAAAATGAGAGGAATCTCAATGTATCCTTCCTGGTAAAATCCTTTCTCAAAAAATAAAAATCACATCAGTAAATTGTTAACAATGCAATGCAAACATGGGGTTATGTTCCTTCCATTTATTATACCACTTAGATAAAAATATGCAGCAATAAATATTCTTGTCACTATTTTTTTGGGATTTCTTGACTATTATAGCACGTGTTGAGGATTCTTTTAAAAAACGCTTAGCATAAAGCTTGTAGAATCATCTCCGTTTGCATTGATGAACCTTAATACAGTTATGGATTTCATGGTACATAACTCGAATTCTGAATTTTGAATATCCCGCCTGCTGCGGACTAACTCAGGTACCAATGATGTCATTGCACGTTGCATGCCGATATCACTGTGTCTCTGCTACATCTGGTCAGAGACCTAGGAGGGCTTTAAATAAAAGCAACTGAATGAGCCCTGTGCCTTGCTGTGGTTTTTAGTGACCCCCACACCCCCAGTGTGTTTATTGATTTCTGGGTTCTGCTCTTGCCTCTGTTTATAGTATCCGGACTAAGTATTTGCTCTATATTCCCTTTATGGTTATTATAACAATTCCATATACTGACCTTGTGGCGCCATGGTAACCATGGCAACATAGTAACCATTGTTGCTGTGGTTACCTGTTGCCATGGTTACCACGTTGCCATGGTTGCCGTGTTTACCATGTTGGCCATTGTTACCATGTTGCTATGGTTGCCATGTTTACCATGTTGGTCATGGTTACCATGTTACCATGGTTGCCATGTTTGCCATGGTTACTATGCCTGGATATAAACTTTGCCCTGTGAGTTGCCCATTAACCCATGATGGGATATAAACTGTGCCCTGTGAGTTGCCCATTAACCCATGCTGGGTTATAAACTGTGCCCTATGAGTTGTCCATTAACCTCCCTGGCAGTCTAATTTTTGCTGAATTTCTTGTCTAAAAGTGGTCTGTTTTGGGGGTTTTTTGCCCACCCCCCCAGCGGTATCCAGAGTGTGGCTTGGGGCTAAAATTCCTATGTTGGAAGCGGTAACTCCGAGCAACACTCGGGATGCCGCTGGATACATCACCTCTCCCTGCGCTCCCTCTATGTCCCCGCAGCCTGCTGCAGCAATCTCAAACTCATACTTCCTGGTTCCCTCCTCGCAAGAAGGGAATCCAGGAAGTAAAACGCTGCAATCACTGGAGGAGAGTGCGGAGGACATCAAGGGAGCGCAGGGAGAGGTGATGTATACAGTCCGAGTGTGGCTCGCGGTTACCGCTTTCAGCGGTGAAATTTAACCCCGAGACACACTCGGGATAACCATCAGGCAGGTTAACCCATTAACTCAACTCCAAGAGCTGCCGGTGTCAGGCAGACAAAATTTTTTTTAATATTTAGTGCAGCGGATAGCCTCGGCAGCAAAAATATTTAGCTTGGAGCTGTTGCTCCAATCCGCTCCATGGTCAGGCCAGCCCTGCCCCGCCCCGAACCTGCACATCCCTAAAGCTGTTCTGCACAATTTGCACTCCTATGCAACTCGTCTAGCATAGGAGCTGCAAATTATGCACTTTAAGTATGCAAGTTCCATAGTGCCAGTGCAGAAAGATGGATCAGAGCTGCGTGCATGTGAAGATCCAATCCATTGGCTGTCTCAGACTGCTTGCTACAGCGATTGGTCTCGGAGACGTCTATCTGGTGACCAGCAGCCACAAAATTTAAAGAATCCCAGCAGCTAGCGACACTGGGTGGGATGGAGGAAACTCCTCGACTTGACCCCAGAATGTCACCAGATCAGAGGAGCTGAGGAGGCATGTCTCACATCCTGACCACTTTAAAACTATCAAGTGATAAAGGGACACTCTACTCATGCTTAAGGGGAAAAGGTGTGTGTGTGTGTCAAATTATGGCTACTAGAGTGCCATTTTAATAACCAAAAGAATAGCATCCCCCATCTCAAATTGTAAAACAGTCAAAAATTATTCAAATGTATAAAGTAAGGATATTCTGAAGCAAAAAAATTTACATGGTTTAGCAATTACATTTTTATGGATGTATAGCTTGCCCAAACTTACGGTTGAGGTTATTCAGTGGTTTTACGGTTACTGTAGATACGTCAGTATACCGCTATATTTTGGTGTCAAAAAGTTACCTTAAAATTGTAGGGGTTGCGTTAAATTTGAGACATCTGCATCGCGTGTAAAAAATACTTCACTTGCTCAGGGATCCCAAGACGCCTGGATGTTCCGGTAGTCTCCCTGAAATGAATGCAGGCTCCCTGTTGCCCGCATACACCTCAGGAACTCCCTGATGGCCGCAAACACTTCAGGAACTTCCAGATTTAGGAGAGGTGGGATTCATCACAGCCAGAGGGCACGCTTGGTTTAAGCCAATCATTCAAGATTGGCTTAAAACCGAGCATGCACCCTCACTCCGTGCAGCATGCCGGGAGGTGTCGTTTTCTGACCTCCGGCTCCAGCAGGCTCCTCCACTGCATCGTCCGCCAATAGCCAGCCCCACCCCGTTGTTGCCCTGTCGTCACTGAAGATGTGCTGCGCGATTCTCCTCACATTCTGAATCTTATCGCAAGTAAAGAAGAGGGATGGCCGGCGGCTTTTTACTACGTAACAACTACAATCATTATAGAGCAGAGCACCCTGGCCTGAGGGGGAGCCTGACTATGTTAAGAGAAACTCCAAGGATCTTCATGGTTTCCCAGTACAGTATACTTTTATAATTTTGCTCCTAGTGTTATATTTGAGTCTTGAGTATTCTCTCATTTCCATAATCTCTATCCATTGCGTTATATTCGGGTCGCGATATACTCGAGTATCTACGCTACTGTTTTTTAATTACATTTTGTTAATATTAATATATTAAAAATATATACGTCTCTTCACTTTTTGCTCATTGTACAGCTCTACTAATGCTGGCTATAAAGAATGCCAGTATGCATTATATGCACTAGCATGCGCAACCCATTACATTAGGGTGTGAAGACATGGAATATTAATTGAAAACTTAGGTTTAGAAGATTTTGAACAAAATGCACATTTTTCATTAGAAATGACAAAGCCTGTAATCGATCAGTTTTTATGCTATTCTTCCTGAACCAGATAAGGGAAACATTTACCCAACATTAAGGTGTGCCTGGGCACACCTCCTGCGCACGCCTTGGATATTGCAGGTGCTCATAAGATATTAGGTTATTTGAACATGGGCTCTTCATCCGGAACGTGTAGGCATCATTCATTGTGCCATATTAATAAAAATAATATGTGTGTACTCTTTTATAAAAATAATTTTCTATGCTATAAGTACAGTTTTAGAGCCAGGGTAATCATCGCACTTCAAAGACATAATTAGATGAAGAGTTAGATCTAAGAGTGTAGACTTGGGGCAGGGCAAATCCATGTAGCTTCAAAAAAGATTTCCAGAATCCTCCTGTGTGAATGTAGAGCCTAGTAAACAGATGATGGCCACAACTGCCAGCAGTACAGAGAACTCCAAAGATTACCAGGTCCAGTCACATATGAACCACAATGATCTCGAGCAAAGCAAATGCCACATTATGCAAATAAATACTTTTAATTTTAGGCCCAGATTGAATGCTATGTAAAATAAAGGATAGTAATAATTTTCTGGTATTAGGTCAGAGCAAAACACTTAAATCACTGTCTGCATAAGTTGTCATTGCACCATGGGTTTGAACAATTTAGCAAAACATGTAGGGTCCTATTCAGAGTTCTACTGCTCCGTTTCTCTGCTGGGGGCGATAAGGGAAGCCTGCTGCCTATATTATGCTGGTGACCATAACCAAAATTAATGCTAGTAATGACGAGATGGAATGCTGACCCTCTTGATGTGCTGCTTTGGATGGTAGGCCTTCTGCCCCCCTCCCTCCTCCACCCCAGGATACTAGTCCTATTTCTACCCTACCCTGCTTGTTAACAGGGCTTAAGCTGCTATTCCAACCATGCTGCAAGCTTTTGTTCTGGCTCAGAATTATTACAGGTGCTCAATCTGTAATAAAGAACTAGCCTGAATGTAAGAAACAAATAAAAAAAATATATTAAATACCAAAATATTAAAATGTATATATTACCTGTTAACATAAGAGCACTACATCCCACGGGTTCTCTAATACCAGAGGCCAAGCAATGAAATAAACAGCAACTGTAACAATACAGAAAGGGGAGAAGGGTCCTAGTGGCGCAGTTGATTTATTCAGTCGATAACTATTGTGCCCAGGTTGTAATCCTGGACACGTAACCAAACACGCTTTTGTGTACTTAATATACTTGACCTAGCGTACGTTCAGATAAAAAGCCTGGTGGTGCAAATGTGCAGTAAAACAGCATCAATAACACAATCACAGCATATTTACTCGGTAGGTCAGCTGGTATTAATAGTGCAATGATATGAAAAATATGTGCAAGGTGCAGATGGCACCAATATATAATACGAATACGCTAGATGTAACACGTGTTAGATGTGGTAGGATATACCTATATTAAAGTGCGATGTTGCAAACAATATGTGCAAATGCATACCTAAAGTGCATGTGCCAATGGAGAAATTCCTAATATAAGCTGCATACACACAATGTGTCAAATCATGCACAATATTATTTTAGCCCTAGTGGTCGGCTCACATTAGAAAATTCAGTGCCTATTAAGAAAAGGAAGTACTGATCGCTAAACAGTTCCTAAACCACGAACGTGCACGTACAAAGTGCATAAAGTTCATACGGAATGTTCAGAAATCACTGGAAGATAAATGGAATGCACTGTCCAGCTGTTGCGTCCTCGCTCCTCAATTGGTGGATCTCAATATAAATGTAAAGAGAAGAAGGGAAAAGTACAATCGTGCAGTTCCTGGTGAAAAATACAATAGAAACGCACTCACAGATTTCTGAGCCTAATGAATCCAGGCTCTAGGTTGAAATGCCTTTAGCCAAATATACGGTGGCGTTCCCCTTCTTTTCATCTTCCATTTTGCCTCAAAGTAAACATACACAGAGAGACGGCGCTCCCATAGCATAACACAGTATACAGGTGTGCAGCAAAGATATATTGTTGGTCTACTCTAAGGCTAGGGTCAGACGAACGCATTTTCGCGTTGTCTGTGAAAAAGTGCGTTCGAACGAATGGACGCATTTTTTCACGGAGTACGCGATAGCGGTCATACGATGCGCATTTGCATCCGTGATTTTGTACGGATCATCAATAAAACACTTTGTGCATCTGGACGTTATGTTGGCCGGACATTAGCAGTGTCTGACATCTCCAATTCACGCACACACGCCGCTAGCAGGCGCAGCGCACTCTGTACAACCGTACTAGCGGTTTTACGTTCTCGAAAAAATGCGTTCGTTTTCCACTTGCGTTGCGCAGCCGGACTTTTGTGCGACCGTACTTCGTATATTGGCCGTCATTGCCCGGCACTTGCTGCTAGTGCGGCCGTGATTAAGTGCGCCTGCACGCGCGTTCGCACTGCGCTCGTCTGACCCTAGCCTTACTCACCAATGATGGAGCCTCATATATATCGGATATATCGTATATATTATTATTAGGTGAGTACCTGACCCCTCTCATTGCTGGTCACCTCCTGAATCTGTCCTTAGTTACAGGCCAGTTTCAGACTTGAGGGGAGATCCTCTGTACCTGTACTTCCTTCCAACCACAAGTTGTGATCAATGTACACTAGGTCAAGTACCGTATATTAAGTACAAAAAAAGCGTGTTTGGTTACGTGTCCAGGATTACAACCTGGGCACAATAGTTATCGACTGAATAAATCAAATGCGCCACTAGGACCTTTCTCCCCTTTCCGTACTTTTGCATTAACACATTTTTGTTGAGGTTTATGTGCAACACCTTGTAGGCAGCAGACCCTGACCATAATTAGCCCAAAATTCTAGCGCTTCCACAGACACCAATACAGCAACTGTAACAATGCTATAAATTTCTAGTATGAAAAGATTTTTTAACAAATGAATGTTGTCCATTTAATTTCGCTCTCCTTTACTAGTTAGATTCAGTTCATAATGGAATGCAGTAACATCCAAATAGAATTCTACATACAGGGATATTCTTATTAACCGTTGTCGACAACCAGGCAATGCAATGAAATTATTGCAATCTTGTATCCAGGGCCGGTTCAAGATACTGTGCTGCTCGGGTCCAAGGATGAAATGCTGCCCTACCCGGAAAAAAAAACGGAAAAAAAAACCACATGCGCAGTGTACGAGATCTACAGCAATAAAACTCAAAGCAATGTACTGTGTATATGAGTTTATCACAGAGCTCCACAAGAATAAAATTCACAGTAATGTGCGGTGTACCTAGTTGAGGCCCAAAATGCTGCCTGGAGCCATGACCCCTTCCAGCCCCATGGGTGGGCCAGTCCAGCATGTATCTGAAAATACTGAAAACTTGAAAAGGTTATTCAAAGAGCACAAAAATTTCAGTGCTCTTTCATTTGCTGCACTTCGGCGAGTTCAATTCACTGATCCTGTAGTGAATTCCGCATTCACTGTAGGAACCCGAAATGCACCGAATGGATCCGCCTAACGCCTCTGATAAACTGCCGAACGCAGTTGCCGATCCGCTGCACGGCTCCGACCAGCCGCGAACAGGGGTAAAAAAAAAATATAATAATTTTTAAAAAGGAATTTTAACCCCTTCACTGCTGAGGCATTTCACCGCTGTGTGCCAAGCTCATTTTTACCGCTTTTGCTCACCTTGTTCAAACGCGATTTGAAGCCACATTTTATTATAGGACCCAGACATATTATATATCGCTCTTTCTGGCAGATTCATAATATATCATTTTTATATGTATACGTCATGTCCTGCCTTTATATTATAACGAAAACTGCAATAGAATTTGAATTTTTAATCATATACAGCGTGTAAAGTGTTTTTTTTTCACATTTTTGCACATGAGCGTTTGCGGTTATATTTTCTATGGGGTGCGCTTGTACAAAAATTAGAAATGGGGACTCGTTACAATTTTTGGGGGGAATTACGTGATTTTTAGCAAACGCACCCCATAGAAAAAAATCATTAGTGCAGCATCAATGTTCACATTATAATTGAAGTGTGAACAATATTGCTGCATTAATAAAAACAACACACAAACAAAATACATGTTTTTATTTTTTATTTATTTATTTAATTTTGTTTTTACTTTGAACATGGTCATGTTTGGTATCATTCGAATGATACCCTCCATGACCCCCTAGCTGCCACGGTTCTGGAGATATTGTGGTTCAAATGAACCCCTCATCTCCACCAGGGGATTTCCTTGGGAAATCCCCAGGCAGCTAGGGGTTCCCCGACCATCTGACGTCATCACGCTGAACGGCGCTGCATCGTGATCTGGAATGTAAAGCAGGGCTCGACAAAACCAGGGCGCAAGGTCACCATGGCGACAAGAAAGGCTACTCTGACCGCACAGGCAAGCTGCTCCACGCTCTCGGCCAGGAGCAGGGATTGCTGCCATCCGGTGTTCCATCAACTAAAGCTTCTGGTCGGACGGAACACCGGCCCCCTCTGATGACAGAGCAGGGAGTCTATGGATGTGAGAGGAGTGTTGCGGGGATTCTCTCCCCGGCGTTGACTACGATCTCCTCACATCCGGTCTGCTCTGCGACTACGATCTCCTCACATCCGGTCTGCTCTGCGCAGGCTCCCCTCCCCTGGTCGACCTCCAGCTCCTATGCACCCGGCAGTGACTTCATGGGGAGTGTGTGGGAGTCGCAGCTCGGCGCGGGATGCGGGACGTGCGATCAAGGTGCGTGCTGTCCCGGGCCAGTCGGTGCCCCTTCACACTGGACCCCTCCCCTGCAAAGACATCCCCAGCTGCCTCAGTGTGAGCCCAACCAAAGGGGAGGAAGGGGGCACCAGGCAGAAATCGCTGGAGAACCCAGTCAGGGGCCCCGCGAGGACCTACTGCACGTACTGCTCTTGGACGGACACACACACCTTGTGGAGCTCTGGGAAACCCCTTGTGGAGCTCTGGGAAACCCCTTGTGGAGCTCTGGGACACACACACACCTTGTGGAGCTCTGGGACACACACACACCTTGTGGAGCTCTGCGACACACACACACACCTTGTGGAGCTCAGGGACACACCTTGTGGAGCTCTGGGTCACCCACACTCCCTGTGGAGCTCTGGGATACCCACACACACCCCACACATTACTGTGGAGCTTTCAGCAAAATCCTAATTTATTGGAAAGCTGTCCCATGACGTTAAACGTATTGCGAGTACCTGGAGAAAAAAATACTCTGTATAATTTTTTTAATTTTTTTTTAAATCGTATCGGTGTATCTTTAGTTGTTGAAAGTAAAGCTTTGTCAGCCCGAAGAAAAACCTGGCTCCTAACTTTTGTAGCTGGCTCCTAGATTCAAAGCAAATTTGTCAAGCCCTGATGTAAGAAGTTAAAAAAAGGCACCGTTTTAAAGAGCAGACACTGCCGTTCAAAGCAGTGCCTTTTTTTCTGTAAACCCTCCCGATCGGGAGAGAGAGGGATCCAAATGGATCCACCCCTCCCTTTCAGGAAAATCCCGTCATCGCGCATGGCGTGAAGACGTCATTGACGTCGGGAGGGGCTTAACTTCAGCATCTGAGGATGCTGAATTCAGAACACCGCGGGGCCCCGCACAGAGAGGTGAGTATCTCCCCCGGGGCTCCTGCTTGCGGATGACGTGTGGGGAACGTCCTCCGCATATAGCGGGAGTCATGGAGGACATTCCCCACACGTCATCCTCAGCGAAGGGGTTAATCTAAAAAAGCATGGGAATAATATACAAGGTTATATGAATAACAATAAAAAGGTCTGTTACAGAATTTAAAATCATAAATTTTGCTGAAAAATGCTGGAAAAAAGTCTTTTTGCTGCAAATGAAAATAAGTGAATACAAAACTGACTTTTTTTACATTGAAACCTATGGGATTCGCCTGTTTAAACCTGTCGAACGAAAGCACTAAAATCTGGGCATTACGCCAACTTTTCATTGCTGTTTGGCGTTCTCTAGATTAACCATTACTTCTCTATGGGGAATTTCACTGCCACCAAATTGCACTATATTTCAATGGCAATTCGATAGCTGAATTGCCATGAAATTGCACCGTATGGTGAAATTCACCATTCAGTGCAATACGGTGGCCAATTTGGCAGTCTTTGAACAACCCCTTAAGCAAATTTATTCTCAAAACCATGGTCTAACAACTCCGAAGCATATCCTAAAGGAAACACATGCAGGGTAATTCAAAGAGATTCGAAAAGTCACTGTACGTTCGGTGGCTTTTCGCTCTCTTCAATTCGGTTTGTTTTGCCGATCCCATTTCGGCGACCCTGCGGTGTATTCAGCAAGCATCACAGGGTTCCCGAATTGCAGGTGAAGGCTGCCACAAACCTGACGAAAACTAACCGCAAAACCCGACGAATGCACTCTGAATCCCACAAAAACATCTGGATTAACCTGCCGAAGACCACGAAAAAACCCGAGCAGGAGCCGGTCACACGTAGCGAAGCCGCCGGAAAAAGCCGACACGAGTGAAGTGAATAAATTAGAAAAACAGTTTGCTTGAATGTTTGAAAAGTGAAACGCTGTTTGCAAAGAAACTACTGAGCGAAAATGTCTGAAATTTACATATGAGGTTAATGATAATAAAAATGGCTGTTACAAAAAAATAAGTAAACTTTAAAAAAAAATCCAGAAAAATGCTTAAAATATCCTAAAAAAAATCTATAAATAAAGAGACTCTTTACTGCAGAATTTTATAATGAAAGGTTTTAGATATTGAATTAAAACCGGAATATTTTTAACATTGAAGACTATGGCATTCACCTGAATAAACCTGTCAAATTAAACCACCGAATGGCAGGGCATTTCGGATTTGGCGAATTGCCTGCTCTCTGGATAGCCGAATGGCCAAGAAAGGTAACCGAACGCTGAAAATCAGCGTTCGGTTACCTTTCTCCAGCAATTCGGATCTCTTTGAATTACCCTGATGATGTTCATGGTTTCTACAATTTTGAGTAGAACAATGCAACAAAAATAAAAAAAGGACTAGAATAAGAAAATAAAGTTTATGAAATTGTGCAAAACTTCAAAACATTGATAGCAAAACCTATTACAGAAATGTGAGCCCAGAGCCTGTCTGCAGAAACAGGAAAAAAGAGTGAATTCCAAAATTAATGTTCTTTCCTGAACATTACTGACTGAGGTGCAGGATTAATCAGGTCTAGTGTGAGTCATACCCTTTTAATATTTATGGTTTTGCATTCAATGACTCACTTTTGAATCAATAATGCTTCTTTCCATATCACAAAATACTACTTGAAGGCCATTATACAAATTTTCCATGAGAAATCAAGTAACATTCTGATGTGCTGTTTTATTGTGCTTATTTGTTATGGTAGTGAAGAGAAAATGGCAAGTCATGGGACCTGATGTGAACGGTTAGATTGCAGTAAACTTTTGAAGGACAGTCTATAAAATGATAGACGTTATGATAGCGTTCAGATATTTAAAGTTGCACAAAAACTATAGTGCTGTTAATGCCAGTTAAGGACCCAGTGCTTTTCTCTACCCATTTCGTGATCTCAAATGCCGATAAAGCAAGCCCCTGGACCATTAAGGAAGAGGGCCCCATGCCCTGTGCCGGTTTTGAGTGGTTTAAGCAGGGTGAGTCAAGTGCAAAAGGAAACATTGTTGCTTTGGGGGTATAAAAGTAGATGTTAAAGCGCTCCCTTTACCTTTTCCATCGGGGCAGAAGCTTTGTTCTCAGCCTCCCTCCCTGGGTATAAGGGCCTTTTTTTTGGGGGGTGCTGACATTTTTTTTTATTGCAGGGGCGGTTCCGCTATTTGCAATGGTGCTTGCCAGCGGAACCAAGGCACAACTGAATAAGCTGCCATAAAAAGGTGGGCTGTTGGGTACACATGCCCTTGAAGCTTGAGGTACTCTGGCATAAGCTCATGGTTCAGGTTGTTAAATGTGGAAATTGCTCACCAAGGTTGCGTTATGGTGGCTGGCAGTTGGTGGCTACCAATCACTACTTTTACAAAAGTTATCTTGTAATAAATAATGTTTATGGTAAATTGAGGATTAAAAGTTCTTTGGTTTATTATTGTAATAATTGTTATTTAATAAATGTTTTAATAAAGAACGTGTTTTTATATTGTCACAATGAGTTTGCCTTACCCACAAAAGACTGACAAAACTACCTTGGAAGTGGGTTGGTTGGGCGGTTTGGGTATTAAAACACAACAAAGTCACAGGTAAGTAGTAAAGATTCCTTGAGCATTATGGGCACATGCCTAAATACCACACTAGCCTACATAACCGTGCAGTGTCAGGATTCCTGACCACCTCAATTTTGCTGCTGTCTGCTCCTTCCCTGCCCAGCTGTGAGAGCAATGCGGTCTGTGCTTTCATCGCGCACAGACCGCAAAGCTTCTCACGCTATGGAAATTTGTAATCATGAAGACGCCCTAGCCATGCAAGGAACCACTTTGTACCGCTCTCCTGCTAACCTTCTGCACTGCTCCACCTCATCCTCCTGCACTTACTATCCCTGTGTGCTGGAGGAAAAAAGTGTGGAGTGAGGGGAACGGGGGAAGCTGCAGGGTGTAACGGTAGCAGTAACGCTGCCACACGAGTAGCGGAGTTGAGATCCTTGAGGGCAAAAGTATCTGCTTGAATAACACAAAATGTTCATAAACTACAGACTGTAACTTAATAGACAAGGAGACACAAGGGCTAACTGAATTGCCTCTAAGCTCTGAAGGTTTCGAGACCAACAGATTACCTAGGACACGCTCAGAAACACCATACGTAGAACAACAGTCCGTGAAGTATTCAAGGTGCAGGGCAGTCAGCGATGCAGAAACCAATCGTTCTAGTAAATATTTGAGATTAGTAGATACCTGGTGACTCTCGGAAGGTACTGGCTTGCATACAAGATTGTTATTGCTAATATGTACAGAGATGCGATTAGAAATAACATTAAACAGGAATAAACAATCGTTTGTTATCGTGGTCTTTGCAAAAATATTAACATGAGTAGTAGCCTGGGTAAAGGGACCCCGGAGGGTTACAAACGATACCCCTAAACGTGACAAACAGCGAGCGATCAACCCAGCAACCAGCATGGGGTTAAATCACTAAAACACGCAAACAGCGTAATATACACGATAGAGAGAGAGAGTCGTCAAAGCCAAGCCAGGTCCAATAACAGGAGCAGGAATCTCATACAAAGCAGGGTCGTCAACAGTAAATTCAAATAGATTCAGGAAGTAGTGGTGCGTGAAGTAAACTCCACAACAGGGCGATGAGGCAACTCCTCGAGCCCTGTTTTAAAGCCTGCGGCTCCTGGTAACCATACCTGACCCCGCCCCCTCAGATGCCGTTCTGCCAGCAGAAAGTGCTGGCACCCGACCAGCCCAGACCCCCCAGGGGGCACAGCGGGGGCTGAGGATGTAACACAGGGGAATGCAGATGCCCAGATCCAGTTTATTCCTAAAGACCCATGGAAGGTTATTCAATGATAAGCTTTGGTAAATCCCAAAAGTGATGAGAAACATCAAGGAATTTTCTCCAGCAGTTGTTTGAATTTCTTTCTTAGATTCCCGAAAATGTACAGTTGTTGCAAGAATGGCAAACTATGGTGGTTAGTAAATAATCCTGGGACAAATAGTTCCCAGTGTACCTCTTCGTATCACTCCGCCACCCAGCCAGATCTCATTGCGCGAGATCGTGTCCTGAGTGACTCCTGGAGTTTACCACGGCTGGGGTTATCATTTAACACCTCTGCAATATTACGCCTGGAGCTGCCTGCAAAGCGACGCCTTCGTAGCATAGATGCTAACTGGCAGGTGCGAATGGAAAATGGCATACGCTCATGTTTTCCATGAACGTCTGCCATTTAGCACCAACTATAGAATAGGTGTTTCTCTGACTATGTGCTCCAATAGTTCAAACACGTAAAACAAGGTGGATTTTTGTGGCTTGAGGGAAAAAAGTGCAATTAGAAAACCAAAGCATGTTTACATCCAGCATTTCATTGCTAACTTTCCTTATTGCTTATCAGAATACGCTTAGATTAATAACTGGCTAACCCATTCCTTCCACCCTATATAAATTTAAGGATTTTAGAAAATACCTCAGTCTAAATTATCTGCTGTACACCAGACACCTAGCTAGACTGAGGCAATGACAGTAATTGTCATTTTTGACCATATGACAATTATTGTCATGATTATTAACCTCGAGTACCCAGCATAGTAGACAGGTATAGGGGTCTACTTTCAACAGCTGAGTTGCCAGACTCGCCTAATTGTATTCTATGAACAAGAAGGTAGAAGGAAATTCCCTGTTGAGTGCCATTTCAGGGCCAGATAGGCTCTCTCTGAATAACCCTGTAAGTATTCTGGGGGTTTTAGGCAATAAACATCTAAGGGGATAAATCGGTCAGTAAAAATAATATACTTTGCTCTTGTTGTAAATAATTTTCTATTGAGGGAAATGAGCTGTACAGGGTGTGAATATTTCTTATTTTCAATCTGATGATATACATGTTTATATTTATTTAAAATTAGGGTTGGGGGGGCTAGAGCAGCACAAAACCTAAATACTTCCTTGATTTCTAGATTGTGAGTTCCCACAGGAATAGGGCCCTAGTTTCTTCCTGTACTGGTTTGTCAAAATGTTATTCAATGTATTGTAACCCTGTCTATATTGTGCCCATTGTACAGCGCTTCAGAATATGCTGGCGCTATATAAATAAAGAATAATAATAATAATAATAATAATAAGTATAGGTCAGAGGGGGTCGCAGTGGATGTGATTTACTTGAATTTTGCCAAAGCTTTCGACACAGTTCTACACAAGAGGTTATTGTTTAAATTAAGAAAAATTGGTCTAGATGAAAATTCTCTCCACATTTATTTCATCTCTCTCCCCCCCATTCATCTAATTTCTCTCCCCCCTTTTTCATTTCATCTCTCCCATCCCCAATTCATCGTTCTCCCCCATTTATTTAATCTCTCCCCAATTCATCTCTCCCCATTTATTTCATTTCTCTCCCTTAATTCATCTCTCCCCAATTCATCGCTCTCTCCATTTATTTCATCTCTCCCCCAATTCATCCCTCTCCCCCATATCATCCCTCTCCATTTCATCTCATCTTCCCCCCCCCCATTTATTTAATCTCTCTCCCCCAATTCATCTCTCCCCCAATTCATCTCTCTTCCCCAATTCATCTCTCTTCCCCCAAATTCATCTCTCTTCCCAAATTCATCTCTCTTCCCCAATTCATCTCTTCTCCAATTCATCTCTTCCCCAATTCATCTCTTCCCCAATTCATCTCTTCCCCAATTCATCTCTCTTCCTTTATTTAATTTCTCTCCTGGTGTTTAAGAGCTTTTCTGGGAAGCTGCCACCCTATCTGAATAGACTGCTTCCCCCAGCAGCTCCCTCATCCTATAACCTCCGATCCAGGACCTGCACCTTACTTGCAATACCACAATACAAAAAGACAGTGGCTCGATCCTCATTTTCCTACAGAGCACCACTATTATGGAATAGCCTCCCAGACACCATCAAATCTTCCCCCAGTCTAAAGTCACTCAAGAGCTCCTTACTAACATACCTCAATACAGAATGCACCTGTAAACATGTAACATAATGACTATTTCCTACATATTTATTTTCTGTTAATCTGTATATTTGTGTTGTTTTTTTTAATATCTTGCATTGTATTACTTTGTATTTCTGTAACTGTAACACTTCAATGTTCTTGAACCCAGTATATACTTGAAAACGAGAGAAATCTCAATGTATCCTTCCTGGTAAAATCCTTTATAAATAAATAAATTATGTCACCCCCCCAATTCATTTCTCTCTCCTCCATTTCACCCCCCAGCAGTTTATTTCACACCCCCCCCCCTTACCTTGTGAGTAGTAGAATGAGGGGGCGGGATTATCCACTCGCTGAGGCACGCTGGATCCTCCTTCACGCTGTGCCAGGAAGATGAGGTGAAGGAGGAAGCAGCTTGCCTCAGCGAGTGGATAATCCCCGCCCCCTCATCCCACAGCATGAAGGAGGAAGATCCAGCGTGCAGCAGTAAAGTCTGGTAAAGGGGCTGCAGGAGAGAGAATTTGCAAAACCACCCCCCCCCCAGACCAATTGTTCTCCTTACAGGGCCCGCGGGCTGGACATTTCCCATCTCTGTTCCACGAGGTAGCAGACGTGCCCCATCTCCCGACACTCCCTGAAACAGCATCAGTGACGGCAGACGGGTCAAACTTCTTACTGATCTGGGAGTTTTGCTCCACGCACTCGCCTGTGATCCATTTGCAGCACCATGTGGACGGATCGCGGAAAAATGCGCCAAGCAAACATCCCGGATCAGTAAGAAGTTTGACCCACCTCCCTGAAACAGCGTCAGTGACAGCAGCATGGAGACAGTTTTCATGCGGTTGCCGGCAGAGAAAGTAAGAAGAGGCTGCTGACCGGCCAGTCAGCACACCGGAAATGACTCGGCCAAGTCCAGCTGTTGCTGAGAGGAAAAAAAAGCAGACTGGCTGGCCCTGAGCACATTGGCCGGCCAAAAAAAACACGAAACACGACCGCCGCAGGAATATAATTTATTGTGCTGCCTGCGTGTGCATTTCTCTCTTAATTTCCACTCACAAAATGTGAGCAGGCGAGTGGAAATTTTGAGGTAATTTTGGTTTACAGTGTGTACTTTTCCCACCTTGAGTTCCATGTATACAGTCGGGTCCAGAAATATTTGGACATTGACACAATTCTAACATCTTTGGCTCTATACACCACCACCACAATGGAGTTGGAATGAAACAAACACAATGTGCTTTAACTGCAGACTGTCAGCTTTAATTTGAGGGTATGCACATCCAACTCAGGTGAACGGTGCAGGACTTACAGTAGTTTGCAGATGTGCCTCCCACTTGTTAAGGGACCAAAGGTAATGGGACAATTGGCTTCTCAGCTGTTCCATGGCCAGGTGTGTGATATTCCCTCATTACACCAATTACAATGTGCAGATAAAAGACCCAGAGTTCATTTGAAGTGTGCTATTTGCATTTGGAATCTGTTGCTGTCAACTCTCAAGATGAGATCCAAAGAGCTGACACTATCAGTGAAGCAAGCCATCATTAGGCTGAAGAAACAAAACAAACCCATCAGAGAGATAGCAAGAACATTAAGCATGGCCAAAACAACTGTTTGGAACATTCTCAAAAAGAAGGAACGCACCGGTGAGCTCAGCAACACCAAAATACCCCGGAAAACCACGGAAAACAACTGTGGTGGATGACCGAAGAATTCTTTCCCTGGTGAAGAAAACATACTTCACAACAGTTGGCCAGATCAAGAACACTCTCCAGGAGGTAGGTGTATGTGTGTCAAAGTCAACAATCAAGAGAAGACTTGAGGGAATGAGGGAATATCACACACCTGGCCATGGAACAGCTGAGAAGCCAATTGTCCCATTACTTTTGGTCCCTTAAGTGGGAGGCACATCTGCAAACTGCTGTAAGTCCTACACCGTTCACCTGAGTTGGATGTACATACCCTCAAATTAAAGCTGACAGTCTGCAGTTAAAGCACATTGTGTTTGTTTCATTCCAACTCCATTGTGGTGGTGTATACAGCCAAAGATGTTAGAATTGTGTCCATGTTCCAATATTTCTGGACCTGACTGTATATCCTGGAGGTTTACCATTAAATTGTACGGTGATCTCTGTGCCCGGACAGGGTCACATCTGCCAAATGCAGCTTCCTCGCTGGACACCCAGTTTCTCCTCGTGACTCTCACACCTTTCTCTTGTACCTTAGCCACAGCTCAAGGCCCGGTGTATGTAGAGAGCCTGGCTAGCACCCCCAGAAATAAGCCGAAGCTTTAGACCTGGAGCCTTTCCTTGGCACAGCGGGCAGAAGATTCCTGGTACTCCAAAACATGAGTCGTGACTTCAAGCTTGGTCAGAATAGAACGGACTGTTTATTCACAGAGAGGACAGATACAGTGGCAAGAAAAAGTATGTGAACCCTTTGGGATTACGTGGAGTTTTGCATGAATTGGTCATAAAATGTGCTCTGATCTTCATCTAAGTCACAACAATTTGAAAAACAGAGTCTGCTTAAAATAATACAACACAAACATTATATGTTTTCAAGTTTTTATTGAATAGAACATGTAAACATTCACAGTGCAGGGTGGAAAAAGTATGTGAACCTTTGTGCTTAATAACTGGTTGACCCTCCTTTGGCAGCAATAACCTCAACCAAACGTTTCCTGTAGTTGCAGATCAGACCTGCACAACGACCTGGAGTAATTTTAGACCACTCCTCTTCACAAAACTGTTTCAGTGTAGCAATATTCTTGGGATGTCTGGTGTGAATCGCTCTCTTAAGGTCATGCCACAGCATTTCAATCGGGTTGAGGTCAGGACTCTGACTGGGCCACTCCAGAATGCGTATTTTGTTTTGTTGAAGCCATTCTTTTGTTGAATTACTTGTATGCTTTGGGTCATTGTCCTGTTGCATCACCCATCCTCTGCAGAGATTCAGTTGGCGGACAGATGGTCTTACGTCTTCCTGCAAAATGTCTTGATAAACTCTGGCATTCATTTTTCCATCAATGACAACAATCCATCCAGGCCCTGAGGCAGCAAAGCAGCCCCAAACCATGATGCTCCCTCTGCCATGTTTTACAGTGGGGATGAGGTTTTGATGTTGGTGTGCTGTGCCTTTTTTTCTCCACACATAGTGTTGTGTGTTTTTTCCAAACAACTCAATTTTGGTTTCATCTGTCCACAGAATATTTTGCCAGTAGTGCTGTGGAACATCCAGGTGCTCTTTTGCAAACTTCAAACGTGCTGCAACATTCTTTTTGGACAGCAATGGCTTCCGCCGTGGTGTCCTCCCATGTACTCCATTCTTGTTTAATGTTTTCCTTATTGTAGCTATGTGTTGAAATATGTAAACCTCTGTTCTTAATCTTTCAAGATTCTTTTCTTTCAGGAATAGTACCAGAGGATTGGAGAAAGGTTTAAAATTTGTGCCTGGGAATTATAGACCTGTGAGCTTAACATCTGTGGCTGGGAAAGTATTCGAGGGGTTACTAAGGGATAATATTCAGGAATTAATTGGGAGGTATAATGTTATTGGCAAAAATCAGCATGGTTTCATGAAACACAGATCATGTCAGACTAACCTAATTACGTTCTATGAGGAAGTAAGTAGAAGTATAGATCAGGGGGTCGCAGTGGATGTGATTTACTTAGATTTTGCCAAAGCTTTCGACACAGTTCCACACAAAAGGTTACTATTTAAATTAAGAAAAATTGGTCTAGATGAAAATACTTGTTCTTGGATAGAAAACTGGCTAAACGATAGGGTACAGAGAGTGGTCATAAATGGTACATTTTCAAGATGGACACCAGTGGTAAGCGGTGTCCCTCAGGGGTCTGTTATAGGACCAATACTATTCAATTTATTTATAAATGACCTTGAGATAGGCATTGAAAGTCATGTATCAGTGTTTGCAGATGACACAAAACTAGGAAAAGTAATACAATGTGAGCAGGATGTTACTTCGCTGCAGAGGGATTTAGATAGATTGGGGGACTGGGCACTTAAATGGCAGATGAAATTTAATGTAGATAAATGCAAATTTATGCACTTTGGAGTGAAGAACACACAAGTAATTTATACCCTAAATGGTACGGAGTTAGGGAAATCCAAGCAGGAGAAGGATTTGGGAATAATCATAGACTTCAAACTAAGTAACAATGTGCAATGTCAAACAGCAGCTGCCAAGGCAAGCAAAGTATTGGCATGCATTAAAAGGGGAGTTCACTCACGGGATGAAAACATAATTTTGCCTCTGTATAAATCAATGGTCAGGCCGCACCTTGAATATGCCGTGCAATTTTGGGCACCGGTCTTAAAAAAAGATATTATAGCGTTAGAAAAAGTGCAAAGACGGGCAACTAAATTAATAAGGGGAATGGAAGGGTTAAGTTATGAGGCAAGACTAACAAGCTTAAACCTGTTTAGTTTAGAGAAACGGCGCCTTAGAGGGGATCTGATAACCTTATATAAATATATACGGGGCCATTATCAACCATTGTCTGATAACCTATTCATTAATAGGACTATACATAGGACAAGGGGTCATCCATTTAGACTGGAAGAAAGAAAATTTAGCTTAAAGCATAGGAAGGGTTATTTTACGGTGAGAATAATAAAGCTGTGGAATTCTCTGCCTGTTGAGGTGGTTGGGTCTGAGTCTGTACAGACTTTTAAAAAATGACTGGATGACTTCCTGTAGACACAGAATATTAAGGGTTATAATATTTAATATGTGGGTACAAGCTTCTTGATCCAAGGAGAAATCTGACTGCCATTCTGGGGTCAAGAAGGATTTTTTTCCCAGTATGTTGCATATTGGCGAGCATTTCAGACTGGGTTTTTTGCCTTCTTTTGGATCAACAGCAGTAGGTTATGTGGGAGAGGCTGAACCCGATGGACGCATGTCTTTTTTCAGCCTATATAACTATGTAACTAACTATGTAACTAGATGTGTCAACAAAAATGTTAGCATGTGCCAGAGATTTCTGTAAGTCTTTAGCTGACACTCTAGGATTCTTCTTTACCTCATTAAGCATTCTGCGCTGTGCTCTTGCAGTCATCTTTACAGGACGACCACGCCTAGGGAGAGTAGCAACGGTGCTGAACTTTCTCCATTTGTAGACAGTCTGTCTTACCGTGGACACATGAACATCAAGGCTTATGAAGATACTTTTGTAACCCTTTCCAGCTTCATGCAAGTCAACAATTCTTGATCGTAGGTCTTCTGAGAGCTCTTTTCTGCGAGGCATGGTTCACATCAGGCAGTGCTTCTGGAAACCAGTAAACCCAAAACTGGTGTGTGTTTTTAAAGGGCAGGACAGCTTTCAGAAACACATCCAATAATATCACATTGATTGGACTCAAGGTTGGCTCACTCCTGGCTCCAATTAGCTCTTGGAGAATGGGGCTTGAAAAAGGGGGTGAATACTTTTAAACAGGATACTTATATCTCAAAAACAGAAGGTGTTACAGAAGTGAAAATTGGTATTTAGAATCTTCTTGAAAAATATTTTTTTTTTTTGCCATGTTCCGAAAATCCAGTTGATACACTGGATGAGCAGATCAGAGGCATGCTGTTACTTCACACAGAATGGAGTCTCTATTCAGCTCCTCTCACAGCCAAGCCTCAAACACACCCTCACTGCTCCAGCATGTCTGTTTCCCTCTCACAGACAGGGCTTGCACACTCTCTCACTGCTCCAACATGTCTATTTCCTTTTCACAGCCAGGCCTAACACACACCCTCAATACTGCAGCGAGGGAGAACCTGTGATATTCTTGCAGAACCTCAACCCATCTAAGCTCTGTAATGGCACCAGATTGCAAGTAAAAGCACTCCACAGAAATGTGATTGAGGCTATGGTGCTAACCGGTTCTGGTCGGGGGAGTTGGTGTTCATACCAAAAATACCTCTTATACTTTCAGAATATCCATTTCAATTCAAAAGGCTTCAATTCACCCTAAGGCTGAGCGTCCACTGCCACCGTAGTCGGACGACCGATGCGTTCGTTAGACCATGAACGACATTGGACATCCGTCTAGGTCCGACGAGGGTCTTCCACTGTAAGCGATCCGTCGGAACAACTACGGACGATCAGATAGATTTCAGAGGTGGAGTGCAGAGACTGCCAAAACCAGAATGAACTGGTTTTACATATAAAACACAGTTCATTCTGCTTTTTTTAAACACTGCAGTCCTTTGTGGGACAATGTGTGAGACAGAATACAAATATACATACAAGTACACACAGAACAGTAGCAGAGAGGACCCAAGAGCTTACAATCAACCAAGGAGCCTTCCCTGACCTACCCCTCACCCCTACACAAACAGGGCTAGTCCCACACATTTCACATACATATAGTTTTATTTTAAATGCTTTTATAACTCCCCTGATCAGTTTCTCCACATCCATCTTCTCTGATCTGCTGAAATACATGCGATGCAAAAGGAGTGAAATAGTACTGATCGCCCAACTGATGCTGTCTTTACCCGTCGCTGGAAGACGGATGTCAGACGTCATGGAAGATCGTCCATTTACCTGCATGTTGTTGGATCGGACGGACGACGACGGACAATATCTGATGATCGCACCATCGCACAAATACGCTGCCAGTGGACGCCCAGCCTTAAGGTTTGTTTTGCGATGACCATCAACAAGTCTCTGTGGCAGACTTTGAAGGTAGCAGGGATTGACCTAAGAGAAGTCTGCTTCTCACATGGGCACTTTTACGTTGCCTTTTCCAGAGTGAGCTCACCTAACTCTCTGCTGATCCGAGCACCTGAAAGGAGAACCACTAATGTAGTTTAGGCTAGGGTCAGACGAGCATGATTTCTACGGACTGTAGGTCCGTGCACACGGACGTACGTCAGTACGGAAGAAGCAGAAGTGGCCACACAGTCCGTTTATTCACTGACGTATATTTTGGCGGATGTAGGAGAGAAAATAAAGAGCAAAACAATTTTGTCTGTGAAAAATGCTGAACGTATAAATGCAGTCCGTATGACCACGTTCCATCACTCACACACAAAGCTATGCAGACGTTGCGGAAGCAGCGCACTTTGTGCTGCCGTTCTAGGGGTTGTACGTTCTTGCCTGCCTTGCGTCCGTGGGCCGCGGCCGTTGTGCATCCGCAGTTCAGTGCGGACGTACTTTGTGTAACGGGCTCCGATGGGCTGTCAAGCTATCACGGACGTACTTTTAGGCGCAATCACGGACGTGAACACTACGCTCGTCTGACCCCAGCCTTATAAAGAAGAACTCAAATAGTTTTATTTTCTACTTTCCAAGTGCCAAAAAATAAAATAAAGTAAAATTTTTTGTCTGTCAGTTTGTATTTACAACACAAAAGAAAATTAATGGACACATCTGAATGAAACAACTTTGTTTTGTAGCCAATATGCCCTGACTAACTTCTGTAATAAACATTACTTATTACTTTAAGACATCAACTTGTAAATTATATTTTGTACAATTTGGACAAAAAACTCATGTTTCTTTTAAAAACAATTTAACAAATCCCAAAATCCACGCGAGCGAAGCCGCAGGCAAGAGCAAGTCATAGATAAATCTTAAAGAATTTAATATACTCCAATCATTTGCCTTGAACTCTAATAAGTTACAGTGAAGGGAAATCAACGCTAGAGAGGTTATTGTGAAAGCACTGAAATTTCAGTGTTTTTTAGTCCGGCGCACTTCGGCGATTCCATTTCACCGACCTTTGGGTGAATTCACTATTCACCACAGGGTCACTGAAAATGGAGTCGCCAAAGACCGATAAAACACTGCCGAACAGCAGAAAGATTTTTTTTTTAAAAAAAATGGAAATCTGCTATTCTAATAGGTGTTTCAACCAATAAAATGCATTAAAATGTGTGTAAATAAAAAAGTTTTTTTTAATAATACAAATGTCTGCTACGAACTAAATGGAAATCAAAAATTTAGTAAAAAATAAACTGTTGAATAAAAATTATAAAATATAATATTGTTTTACATTGAATCCTTTGGGAGGGATTCACCTGTTTAAACCTGTTGAACTGAACCACCAAAAATTAGGGCATGTCTCCGACACTTCTGCGTTCTGTGAATAGATTCACCATTACTTCTGTATGGGAACATTTTGCTGCTGCCGATCTGTGGTGAACCGCACCTTATTTCCCCTGTCAATTTGCCAGTATTTAGGAAAGCGACAGTTTAGTGAATAGACGAACTGCCACGAAATTTAACTGTACAGAGAAATTCCCCATTCAATGCAATTTGGTGCCAAGTTTGGTCCTTTCTGAATAAGCCCTTAGATGTCGCATTAGTAGTACCAGATAATAAAACAAGTGGTGTTCAGCTTTTCCACCAAAATCCAAAAGCATACATTCCGTTGTGAAAGCGCTCACAACCGAGACCTTACACATATCAAAAAAATCATAGCAGTGGCACTTAAATATGGCAGCCCCTATATACTTTATACTGCAAATAAATGTGAGAATATTCTGACAAAACCTAAACCAACCAGCACATCAAGGTGCTTCCCCGCTGCCTAAAGGCCTAAGAATTGCAAAAATGCTTATTTTGATAAAAGGAAAAAAAACAAAAAACAGAATGCCCTTTCTTAGTTAAATACTGTCTGAGGTAATGGGTGAAGAAGAAAATATTAAATATTCTTCACTGGCTAACAGGCAAATTTTGTTAAGAGTGAAAATGCTTCATTTGAATCTAGGGACAAGAATCAGTATTTTATTGTCAATGCTCCTGCAGAACCATAGTGCTACATAAAGGATGCAAGAGTGACTATCCAGACAAATATTATATTATATAATGAGAATAATGTACAACACCATCCTTGCCAAAACTACTAAAGTACATGTTTGCAAACATCAGGAATAATCTGGACAATAGACTTATATAAGAGGTTGCAAAGGGAGTTTGTGGTGTACTGTAACTTTAAGAGGACACTCTGGCTTTGCTTACTGAGAACTCTATGGTCAGCAGCCAGTCTAGATCTGGTTTCAGTTGCTTACAGTTAGTTGTTGATTGCACTCAAGCTGAATAAAGAGCTGTGCCATGAACCTGCTATAAACTGGTGATTGTTCCTGTTATATTCGTTCACTGGAAACACTACATGGTGTCAGAAGTGAAAGAGTCTCTTGCCCAATGAAAGCCATTGTGACAAGGACTTTTTGAAGTTTATCCAGCTGCAGCATGGAAAGACCACCAGAAGCTCTTCAGTTCACAGGAAATGTAAGTGAAAACTGGAGGAGATGGCAAAGATTTTTAATTTATGCTGAAGCAATTGAATTATATAAAAAAGAGCAGAAAATCCAGATTGCCATAGCCCTGCATGTTCTGGGGGAGGAAGGGCAAGAAACTTATAACACACTGGAATCAGCCCTGCCCGCTGACAGGACATTAGATTCAATGCTCAAGTTGTTCAGGGATCATTGCAATCCCAAGAAAAATGTTGTGTTTGAGAGACATCAGTTTTGGGCACATCCACACCTGAAGGAGCAAGGAATTGAAAGGTATATGACAGAACTGCAGCAGAAAGCCAGAGACTGTGAATTTGGGGCAATGCTGGATGACATGTTAAGAGACAAATTAGTTTTCAGTGTTACTGATACCAGACTTAAAGAACGTTTGCTCAGAGAGAGAAACGGCAATAGACATATGTCAGGCTGCTGAAGCCACTAAAGTTCAGGTTCAAGTTATGGCTACTAACATGTCAGGAAGCGCTCACCAGACTATTCATGCCTTAGAATACAAAGCTACAGTCCGTAAACAAGGAGAGGCTACTAAAGCTTTCACAACTCTCATTATGCCACAAGGTCAGAACAAAAAAAGTAATGTATGACCTAAGTGTGGCAACGTACACCCACCTCAAAAGATGCCCAGCGTTTGGATGGGTTTGCTACATTTGCCACAAAGAAACATCACTTTGCAAAATGTTGTAAATCACTAGGCTTGTGCACGGATTTTTTTTTTCGGTTCAATTCGGTTCGTTCGGATTTTGAAAATTTTCGTTTCGACTCGTTTCGGCTGATTTTCGTTTCGGTTCCTTTCGTTTCGTTTTTCGGATCAACTTTTTTTTTCGTGATTTTGGAAATTTTCATGTTTTTCGGAACGTCTGTTCTCCTCGTTTCAAAGTGTCTATTCGTTTTGACGTAAACTAATGGTTTTTCGGATATGATAATTATACGATACGATAATTATACGATACGATAATTCTGCCGATACGATAATTCTGCCAGTGAGATTTCTCATGTTTTACAAGAAGGATACATTGAGATTTCTCATGTTTTACAAGAAAGATACATTGAGATTTCTCTGATTTTCCAGGAAGGATACATGGAGATGTGAATGATACAAAATTTATTTACAGAATCAGCGATATAAATACGATGTCCGAAATTACTGAAATGGAACCGAAATCAGGAATGGAGCCGAAATCACGAATGGAATGAAAATGAATTTCGATTTTACACATTTCTAGTCCATTCGAAAATTCCGAACAGTTTTCGTTTTGGCACGAAAATTCGTTCGGATCTGCCGTTTTCGGATCTTAAAATTTTAGGAAAATCGTCTGAATCCGAATGCACGAATCGGGAAATTTCGTGAAAATTCCGAAACCCGTAACGCACATCCCTATAAATCACAGAGGCAGGAGCGTGAACATGTTAAAACTGTAGATACGTTATTTATTGGAGCTATACTGAGAGATATACCTTCTAGTTAGGGATGCACCGATACCACTTTTTTAAGACCGAGTACGAGTACCGATACTTTTTAAAAGTACTCACCGATACCAAGTACCGATACTTTTATTTAATGTCATGTGACCGCTTTCCAATAAGAACAGACCATATAAAAATGCCCCCCGCTCACATGTATATCCCCCCGATATATATATATATTCATACTGCCCCAGCTCATGGATTTGCCCCAGCTCACTCATGGATTTGCCCCAGCACATGGATAATGCCCCAGCACACACATGGGTTATTATGCCCCCACAGCTCACACATGAGTATGCCCCCCAGCTCATGGATATGCCCCCACATGGATATTGCCTCCAGCTCATGGATATGCCCCCACATGGATATGCCCCCAGCTCATGGATATGCCCCCACATGGATATGCCCCCTCATGGATATTGCCTCCAGCTCATGGATATGCCCCCACATGGATATGCCCCATCATGGATATTGCCTCCAGCTCATGGATATGCCCCCACATGGATATGCCCCATCATGGATATGCCCCATCATGGATATTGCCTCCAGCTCATGGATATGCCCCCACATGGATATGCCCCATCATGGATATTGCCTCCAGGTCATGGATATGCCCCCTCATGGATATTGCCTCCAGCTCATGGATATGCCCCATCATGGATATTGCCTCCAGCTCATGGATATGCCCCATCATGGATATTGCCTCCAGCTCATGGATATGCCCCCACATGGATATGCCCCATCATGGATATTGCCTCCAGCTCATGGATATTGCCTCCAGCTCATGGATATGCCCCATCATGGCTATTGCCTCCAGCTCATGGATATGCCCCCACATGGATATGCCCCATCATGGATATGCCCCCTCATGGATATTGCCTCCAGCTCTGGATATGCCCCCACATGGATATGCCCCATCATGGATATTGCCTCCAGCTCATGGACCGCAACCCCCCCCCCAACTATACTTACCTTCCTGGGCGCCGCCGAGAATGTCTCCGCGCGCCCGCTCGTTGGAAGGACCCCAGCCGCGACCACGTGGTCCCGGCTGGGGTCCTTCCAACGAGCGCGCGCGCGGAGACATTCCCCGGCGGCGCCAGGAAGGTAAGTATCGTCGCGGAGAGCAGCTGCAGGGCCTGTCTGAATGCTCTATCAGCATTCAGACAGGCCCTGCAGCTGCTCAGTGTGTTTATACTTACCTTCCTGGGCGCCGCCGGGGAATGTCTCCGCGCGCGCGCTCGTTGGAAGGACCCCAGCCGGGATCACGTGGTCGCGGCTGGGGTCCTTCCAACGAGCGGCGCGCGGAGACATTCCCCGGCGGCGCCCAGGAAGGTATGTATTGCGGAGAGTGCGGGGCCGGCTGTCCGAATGCCGATAGAGCATTCGGACAGCCGCCGCAGCCCCTCGGATACCGAAGCCGGCTCAATGTCGGCTTCCGGTATCGGAAAAAATATCGGGGGTACTGCACGAGTACCAAGTACTCCTGCAGTACCCAGTATCGGCCCCGATACCGATACTAGTATCGGTATCGGTGCAACCCTACTTCTAGTAGTGAAAAAAGCAAGCACCGAAACACTCTGCATGGTTCTCCGTGGTGCAAATCAGTGGTGCACCTATTAACTTTAAGCTAGATACTGGTGCTGAGGCAAACGTATTACCCTTCGCTGTCTTCAACAGGATTCCTGGACAGCTCTGCCTCAGCAATTCTAAAAATACTCTAGTCGCCTATGGAGGATTGAGAATCTGCCCAGAAAGGATTGTGTCTGACTGCGGCTACTCCCACACATACAGCAGAGATGGAATTCTTTATTACACGATGTTCCTCAATTCCATTACTAGGAAAAGCAGCAGGTCAGGAGTTAGATTTACTTCATAAAGTCCACACAGTGTCTACACAAACCATCAGTACGAAAGATGATCTGCTGCAGTGCTACCCGGAGGTATTTCAGGGAATTGGGCAATTTAAAGAACCATACCACATCTACTTGGACCCGAGTGTTGCTCCAGTTGTACACGGCTGCAGGAAAATCCCATTTTCAATTCTGGGAAAACTTAAAGAGACGCTCATGCAAATAGAAAAAGATCAGATCATTGCTAGAGTACATAGTCCCACCAAGTGGGTGAACAGCCTTGTGGTTACAGAAAATAAGAATGGCACTCTGAGGGTATGTTTGGACCCCCGTGACCTCAACAAGGCTATAAAGCGTCACCACTTCAATATCCCCATCGCAGAGGATGTACAGAGTCAACTGGCTGGCAAACTCATATTCACCATCCTTGATGAAAAAGCTGGTTAACGGCAAGTTAAATTAGACAAAGAGTCATCAGAACTGTGTACTTTTAACTCCCCATGGAGGCGCTTTAGATTTTGCAGGATGCCATTTGGTATAAAGTCAGCTAGTGAAGGGTTTCAGAAGAAGAATATGGGAGATTTTTTGGGACATCCCAGGTGTGCATATCATAGCTGATGACATGATTATTGCTGCAACATTGCATGAGGAACATGATCGGATTTTAATCCAGGTATTGAACCGAGCATTAGAGGAGAACATCAAGTTCAATCCAGACAAAATCCAATTCAAAGTATCAGAAGTCCAGTATATGGGACACTTCATCACCCCTGTAGCAGTTCAACCTGATATGGAGAAGGTCAATGCGATTACCAAAATGCCTGACCCGGAGGACAAAAAGGGCTACAGAGATTTTTGGGCATGATCCGGTATCTTGCACAATACATACCTGAGGAGGCAGAGATTACAGCACCATTGAGGAAGCTGCTTTGCAAGGATATAATTTGGCAGTGGGGCCCAGAGCATGCAAAAGCAGTACAGTCTTTAAAACAGGCGCTGATTGAGCCTCCAGTATTGACATTTTTTGACCCAACAAGGGCAGTGGTGATTCAGGCAGATGCCTCTAAGTCAGGTCTTACTTCAGGATACCTGTCCCATTGCGTATGCATCGAGAGCCATGACTACCACAGAGCAGAATTATGCACAGATAGATAAAGAACTACTGGCCATTGTATATGCAACAAAAAAGTTCCAGTTTATATTCGGCAAACCAGTCACAGTCCAGTCTGACCACAAGCCTCTTGAAGCAATTCTGACTAAACCATTATGCAAAGCACCAGCGAGACTCCAACGTATGCGCTTACAACTGCAAAGATATGACCTACAGATCGTATATACACTCCTGGACGTGACATGCATATTTCAGATACCCTTTCGAGGGCCACTGTGGATCCGCTGGAACAAGAAGAGGACATGCTATCAAAAGAGAGGGTTGTTTACACTCTGTCAACATCAGAATCTATTGGGGCTGATAGGTTATCTTATTTACAGACTTCCACAGCAGAAGATGAAACCTTATCTGCCATTCAGCAAGTTTTTTCTCATAGTTGGCCACAGAGAAAAAAACAACTTCATCCTAATCTACACCCGTATTGGCAATGGAAGGACTTGCTCCGCATGAAGGATGGTCTCCTATTGCTCGGTGACAAGATTGCGGTACCTCAGAATGCTCGCAGAAAAAAATTCTGGAAAGTTTTCATGAGTGCCATCAAGGAATACAGAGAACCAAAATGCGGACTCGGATGATCCTGTTCTGGCCCGGCATGTCCAGGGACATACAACAGATAGTAGAGACCTGCAAGATTTGTGCTAGTCACCAACCAGCTAATCAAAAGGAGCCATTACTCACACAAAATTCCTCACCTTCCTTGGCAAAAACTGGCAACGGACATTTTTGAGTGGAAAGGGTTCCTTGTGATAGTGGACTATTTTTCAAAGTACCCCGAAGTGTTAAAACTGTCTGGTAAACTGAAAGCAACCTTTAGTAGACATGGCATCCCAACATAAGTAATCTGCGACCATTTACCCTTTGCAAGTGCTGAGGTGAAGGACTTTGCTGCCCAATGGGGTATAAAATTTACTCATTCTAGTCCTGGCTGCCCCCAATCGAATGGACTGTCAGAACGAACTGTAAAAACAATCAAGCTAATGCTCCAAAAGGCATGGGAATTGGGGGTAGATCCTCATATAGGGCTTCTGGAGCTGTGCAACTCCCCAGTCACTGGTATGGCCTACTCTCCAGCACAACTGTTAATGGGCCGGGTACTAAGGACCAAATTACCGGTTGGGGCCTCTGCATTACAGCCACAGATCCCGAAGCAAGCACACAAAAAACTGAGAGAATTATAGCACAGGCAGGAAGTGTACTATGATCGTGGTGCCTAATCACTACTGTCCTCCCGACAAGGGGAAGCAGTCCGTATGGAGACCACGGCAGGTTGGCAGCCAAAGATATCATCTGTTGGTCCTGAGCCAAGGTCTTATGTAGTTGAAAGACCAGATGGCAGAAAGTACAGGAGAAATCAACGTCATCTCAGAATGGATAACACAGTTGGTCAAGACCACCCAGAGCCCCAGCTACTTGTAACTGCAAGTGAAGCAGAGTTAACGTTTGCAGAAAGTGCAGCCTCAGAGACTGATGTGTCAGATGGAGACCAAGGAGCCCTGGTCCCTATAAAAGATCGTCCAGAGCATGGCCTTTCCAACGATACCAAACATGACCTTGTTAAAATGTAAATAAAAAATTTAAATAAAAAATATTAAAAAATAAATACAAACATAAAAAGACAGTTTTTGTTGTTTTGTGGCGTGCCCAGTGTTCCCAATATTAGATAGGAGACAAAGAATGGTACACTACCGTGTCCTAGTCTCGCAAGTCTTTGCTTTCAATTGTCCCACATATGAAAGACATAAACAACATACATATCATAGTATTTTCTGTATACAATATGAATATATAGATCGCTTGAGTCGTATCTCACTCACATTTTAAGGAGCCCTAACCGGCTCCGGTGTCTTCACTTGTGGGTTATTAATATGGCTACCCAGCAGCCCTTATGCAATAGTCTTCATATCTTCAAATCCTAATAACTTAAAAAGGACAGCATGGTGCAGACCCGCATGGAGAACGGATACATTTCCAAGGTTGGAGGTACTCACATGCTTTTGGACCTAAACTCAGGTCCTAAGGATCAATCGCTCAGAGGTTGTTTTGTTGTATATACAACCTTCCAGGAAAACCCCTGATTAGCCACTGATGAAGCAACGGGTAACAAGGACCCCTTGGTGAAACGCTTTTGGAGTTATTGTTTTATTTCTGTTTGAGTTTTAATATCTTTTTTATACGCTGTCGTCCTGAGAGTTGAAGGGGTTTTCCTGGAAGGTTGTACCTACAACAAAACAACCCCTGAGCGATTGATCCTTAGGACTTGAGTTTAGGTCCAAAAGCATGTGAGTACCTCCTTGAACCTTGAAAATTTCTCCATTCTCCATGCGGGTCTGCACCATGCTGTCCTTTTTATATTATTAGGATTTGAAGATTTGAAGACCCTATCGCATAAGGGCTGCTGGGTAGCCATAATAATAACCCACAAGTGAAGACACCTGAGCCGGTTAGGGCTCCTTAAAATGTGAGTGAGATACGACTCGAGCGATCTATATATTCATATTGTATACGGAATATACTATGATATGTATGTTGTTTATGTCTTTCATATGTGGGACAATTGAAAGCAAATACTTGAGAGACTAGGACACGGTAGTGTACCATTCTTTCTCTCCTATCTAATATTGGGAACACTGGGCGCGCCACACTTGACCTTTTTTGTATTGTGTTCACTGTTTGGTTGTTTTAGGCTAGGGTCAGACTAACGCATTTTTCGCGTTGTCCGTGAAAAAGTGTGTTCGAACGAATGGACGTATTTTTTCACGGAATACGCAATAACGGTCATACGATGCGCATTTGCGTCCGTGATTTTGTACGGATCCTCAATAAAACCATTTTTGCATCTGGACGTTATGTTGGCCGGACATTAGCAGCGTCTGACGTCTCCTAAATCACTCACACATGCCGCTAGCGGACGCACGCACTCTGTTCGTCAGTACTAGCGGTATCACGTTCTCAAAAAAAATGCATTGTGTGCCGCTTGCGTTACACGGCCGCACTTTTGTGCGGCTGTACTTCGTACATTGCCCGTACATTGCTGCTACTACGGCCGTGATAAAGTGCGGCTGCACGCGCGTTCGCACTGCGTTCGTCTGACCCTAGCCTTAGGTATAGGCAACTTTTTCAAGTGGTGGGTGATTTTTCCCATTTATCTTTCGTCTGACAATTATTCCAAGCGCTGCACTAATATAGAAAGTTTTGTTTTTGTTGTTTTGTTTTTGTTAATGCAGCAATATTGGTCCCATTTCAATTATAATGTGAACAATGATGCTGCACTAACGATTTTTGTATGGGGTGCGTTTGTTAAAAATCGCGTGATTTTTCCCCCCAAAAAATGTAACGAGTCCCCATTTCTAATATTTTTAACAAGCGCAACCCATAGAAAATATAACTGCAAATGCTCGCATGTTAAAATGTGAAAAAAACACTTTACACGTTGTAAATTATTGAAAAATAAAATTTTATTGCATTTTTTGTTATAATATACAGACAGGACATGACGTATACATATAATAATGTTATATTATGAATCTGCAGAGTCTGCCGGAAAGAACGATATATAATATTTCTGGGTCATATAATAAAATATGGCTTCAAAACACGTTTAAACATGATGAGCGAAACCGGTAAAAATGACCACAGCACACAGGCGTGAAATGGCTCAGCAGCAAAAGGGTTAAAGGGACACTATCACTTAAACTGTAACTAGATTTACTTGTGCATTACAAATAAAAAAAAAGTTTATAAAAACACATTTGGCTGTTTTTTTTTGTTTGAAGTAATGGCATGTAAAAAGAATAAAATTAGTTTTTTTACATCCTCTTTTCATTTTTCCCCATAAAGCGACAATTACCAAAATTTGTGCAATGGCTTTTCTATACTTCTGTGGTTTATCTAATCTACAGTATTTAACCGTTAATGAGGTGGAGGAACGAATGTTTAAGGCCGCAGGGGTCTATTCTTTCTAAACTACACAAGATACAAGATTGCAGCTGAATGAGCTAAAACAGGGAGCTTAAAAGACTTCTAATCTACCCCAGTGATGTCCTTTGAATCCATACCACAAAACAATGATTTGAGTCAGCGATTGACCCATAGACTATTCGATGGCCATTGCCACATAGTGAGGAGCAAGTGATGGAAAGATACTGCGGGGGGGGGGGGAGTTTGCGACACAAAAGATCACAAAATGGATGCACCCAGTGACACATACAAGAGGAAAACAAAGCACATGTAAGATATCAGCAACATAAAATATGAACTTTCATTGTTTTGGTGGTAGTGTCCCATTAAAAAGGGACCAAGTAAGATTCTTCGCCAACCGAATACCGAGTAATTTAATGTGGAGCAAAAGGGGCAGTTGCCCCGGGCCCAGTCATTGTTATAAGTCCCAAGGCAACTGTCCCTTGAGCCTGAAAAAACACTTGTGCTTCCTGACTCTAGTACGACTGGAGCTAGATCTTCCTCAAATTATTCATGTATCAATTTTCTGATATGCTGTCCCATCTCATTGTAACTGTTATTGTGCTCTCGGATCCTGTACAGCTCTCTATCTCGCACCTTCTTGTTTACTCTTGTATTCTTTTGAATATGACATTTGTGCATAGTTCTGATGATGTTATGCTGTTACCTGAAGTACTGTAGAGTTGTCTACCAATAAACTCAATTTGTAAAAAAAAAAAAAACAGCTGTCCAATGCTGCAGTCAAGAGTCAGCAAAATAAACAATGGACTGAGCACACAACCCTAGGGACTCCACTTTTCAGTATGAGAAGGTTAGTGACAGCATTTCTAATCTTTGCAGTCTGAGGTCTCGCATTCAGGAAGCCCAGGATATAGTTACAGAGGGGGAGGGAGTTCAGACTCTGCATCATTGGGAAGTTGACACTGCTGAGGAATGATTGTATTGAATGTGGAACTAAAACCCATGCACAGAATTCTTACACGTGTATATTTTTTTGTCCAGATGGACATGGAGCAAATGAAAGATTGTGGCTTTACAAATAAAACCACTTTATAAAAAACACATGATGCATGTTTTTTTTTTCCTTTGTTCGAAGTAATTGCATGTAAAAAAGGGAAAACCCATCTTTGTTTTTCTCGCTTGCTCCCATTTTGTGGATATCTTCCTATGATGCAACATTACCAAAATCTTGTTAAATCTCACTTTACTGCTGTGGGAAAAGTCTAGATCATGATGTCCTGAGATACACCCCTGCTCTCTTACTGACTGCTGTGTATCACTAGAGGGCAGGACTAATAGCTCTGCAGCTCATCCACAACCTAACCTACACCATGGCACTGCAGTGAGGGGAGACGGGGGATTTGAAATCCTGCCGCTCTGATCTTTACATCGCACTAGGTCAAGTCATGGGTCATTGGAAAGTTCAGAGTCCGGCCTTTTTAATAATACCATAAATGACCATGGATAAAGAAGACACCCCTCTTCTTTTGTTCCACAGCAAAGGTATCCAAAACAAAGCAGCATCAAAACACGAGAAGTGGTAAAAAAGCCACATATTGAAAAAGATCCTTGGTCACAGACGTAATTTGGTGCCCAGAATTTTGTTTGATACTCTGTTTCAGACTGGAGCATTTTCCATAGCTAGAGTTAGAAATTATGGTAGGTTACCATTTGTGCTGGTTTTAGGATTAGCCCTACCAGTCTGCTACAGGTTGGCTTCATTTTAAAGCCACAGATACTGCTCCTTTTGATATGAACGCCGAGAGAACCGTTTTTTCAGTTTGTTTGTTTTTCACATTTCTGTTTTGTGGGCAACAAAAAAAAGGGTTTTTTTGTTATTTTTTTGAGGGGGGGGGGGTCAAGATTTTTGTACCTACTTCTGAGTTGTAAATCCGACTTTGGATCCAGGGCTAATGATTTACTGCTAAAGAATTTAGCAAATGCTTTTCAGCAGTTTTGGGGGTGTCAAAGTTTTATCATAGCACCACTAATCCTCAACTCAACACACACCTACCTTGAAACAGAGCCTTTTGTGTCATATAGTAGGGGTGCATATGCTACGTGGCAAGTCTGAAGTCACCAGAGCATATGCGGCTCTTAGCACTTCCCAAGTTAAAATTGGGTTCAAACGAAGAAAAAAAAAACAGTCTAGGGTAAGGTGGTAAGGAAACTAAAAGAAAAAAGAACTTTGAATTTGTCTTAGGCGATTTAGAATCTATTTTGATTTCAAATGTTTTCATCTGCATCAAAATAGAGCACAATTAATGTTTAGACAGAAAGTAGTCTATGTGCAAGGTCCGGATGCATTTCCCATAAAATAATAAATATCCAAGCACTTAGCTGCATTTATCCTTGATTATGCATAAATAGGGTCTAATGTGATGGAATACCCATTTGGATGCAGTAAATTGCTAGGCTGCTTCAACCACAGTTAAGTGCTGGGACATTTCTTATTTTATGGATTACCACCATTCTTTAAATAAAAAAAAAACTTTCTAAAAAGCATGACACCTGTATTACAAGATTATAATGTGTAACGGTGCACAGTACTTTAATGCTTAAGTACAGGCAGAAAATTTCAGTTCTCAAATCCAAAATACTGCAAGAGATTTCTAAATAAAACCAGGTTCTAACCATTTGACTGTAGCAGTACAGATTTTTGTATAGAAAATTGGTGGGATTTATAAATAGCTATATTGTGTAATGACCACATTTCCCACTAAAGAGACGGTTCTACCCCTCTGCTGCCATTGTTGGGTTCTCCAAAAGGTGCCCATGAGGATAGCATGCCACTTTCTTACATTCTGGTGCACACTGATAAGGTTTTCATCAATACCTATGGTTCCTCTATCAGAAAATCCTCACACTAAACCAACTATATCAGTGCAATTGTGAATTCTGCAGAATTTGGCAACTTTCCTTTTGTGATTTCCTTAAGTCAACTAGTAACTGCAGGTTTAAAAAATAGACCCCAGTGTCTATTCCTCCACTGTTACATCACTATCTGATGAATAAACCTGCATTGATGTGGAATGATTTTAAACCTGTTTGGTCTTGATAATTTCATACTGAACCTGTGTCATGGGACACGGAAGAACCACAAAAAGGCCCGAGCCTGAGCTGCAGTAACTTCGGCAGCACCAATCACGCACAATATTCCACCACAGGTTTTGCTCCACCCCTAGTTTCCAGATTACATCTACAAGGAAGCCAGGTATATCCCACTGGTCATTATGGGGTTCCTTTATAATCCTATACTTTACCCCCAACATCAGTGCTTCTGCATTGCTTCTTGGTGGAGGTTTTATCTTGAAGCCTGTGTGCCCTGTTCCAGATCTTCCTGCTGTGATCCCAAGACCCAGGTATTGCTGTGTCCATAAACCCTTCTACCTGCAGGTACCACGGCCCCCTCTGTACCAAATACACTGTTGTCTGCATTGTGACAAGGACCATGAACCACAACAGGGGCCTCCGCCAACACCTCCACTTTCTGTACTTGTCCTCTAGTCTTACAATTCCTGAGTCCGTCAATCCTATCCCATCCACTCACCCGCTATTTCATTTATATAAGCTCTTTTTTCCAGCTGCTTCACGTCTCTCTCCGTTTACCCTCATCATGCTGAAGCTCTTGGTCCATCATCATGCAGTGTCTGCTATACTCTATTAAAGTATCTTCACACTCCCTCTGCTCCCTTTTGTTTCACTTACTTCAGTCCCTTAGATTGTAAACTCACAGGATGTCTGGCTGAGCACTTGTATGAAGTGCTGTTTTCGCAGGACAATTATCCTATGGGCAGGGCCACCTGTTCTTTACGTTTTATTATTTATTACGTCACCTGTTCGTGCTTCCCCATTGTAAAGCGCTACAGAGTCTGTTGGTGATGTATAAGTACCTGTAACTATCCCGCTTCCTGTGTCACCCATTCTCCAGGGTGTCCAGCTTTTGTTCATGTCTGCCCTCCTGTGTTCTATCTCTCCTGCCCTGTGCCCTGGATATTACATTAACTATTCTGCTGTCAATGGCCTTGTGTTTTATTTTCATCTAGCTTTTTTTTTTTTTTTTTAAATTCTTTATTTTTGAAAGTTTGCATCGACATAGAAAGTCAACATAAAATGAAAAAGACCTCGCAGGGCCAAAATAAGTCATCTATTAAATTATAGAAGAAAAACAAAAAAGTAATTTAAGATCATTCTCGGAAAACACACTTAATGTGTTTTTTGCAGGAGACCTTACATTTAAGATTTCAACGTCATCTACAAGGAATGCACTCAACAAAATCATCCCCTATTAGGGGGGTCTCATCCAAAAAACAGGTTATAGGGAACTAATGGCCAGTAACAGCCAGAGAAGGTCAGCAGGTAGATAACAGAGAAACTTTTAAATAAAAAAAAAGGCCAGCCGAGGACATCAAGCTGTAAGAGAAAGAGGGGGGGGGGGAATAAAAAGATGGCAAAGGCCAAAAATGTGCCTGCCTTGGCGACTACCCAGACGGTCCATAAGGCCGCAGGGAGGCCAAGGGGGAATAACGGCACCTGGCCCGGGCACTCAGGAGCAAGCCGGGCACCAGGCCATGGTTGCATCCCCGAGATGTCCCGGAATAGCCAAATTAAAAAAAAAAAAAGGGGGGAGACAGGAGTCTCTAAATGATAGGACATCGAAATAAATTGAAGAGGGGATATCGAAAAATGTCCACAATAGAAGACAAAAAATAGTAAACAAAAGTCCTCAGCATAGAGCACAGCAAGGGAATAAAAAGAAAAGTCCTCAGCATAGAGCACAGCAAGGGAATAAAAAGAAAAGTCCTCAGCATAGAGCACAGCAAGGGAATAAAAAGAAAAGTCCTCAGCATAGAGCACAGCAAGGGAATAAAAAGAAAAGTCCTCAGCATAGAGCACAGCAAGGGAATAAAAAGAAAAGTCCTCAAAGGACGGTTCAGCGATGGGGGAAGATCCGCCGAAAGGAGCAGGGGAATAGACTCCTCATCCAGCATCCAGGAATGGCATCGGGGCCATCTCAGGCAGCTCCCCGCAGGTCATCTCAAGTCGCTCGGTCGCCTCAGGAACGCAGGTAAGCCGCTCCAACCCACACCGGGCAACAGAGTGGGAGCCAGCGACTCTCTCAGCTGTCACCGGGGTCAGTAAATATCCTCTCACAAGCGGTGCCGGGGGTAAAAAACACAGACCTGGTAACCCAATCTTCGCACACTCTACAGGGGGACGCCCATCTGGTCGAGTGCGGGCCACTGCGGCTCCCTTGGGTGCCATCCAGGCAGACAATCCACGGTTGGTCAGCCGTCTCTGCTCACCCAGCGCTGGCGGATCTCCCGGTGGTTGAGTGTCCTGCGGCAGTGCGTTCATCATAGCCATCTCCCTAGGCTCGCGTGTGTCATTCTCCCCAGGAGCACTCGAAGCGAGGGTCTGCAGAGATGGTTGGAGCAGCACCACGTCAGCATCTCCGCCATCGGTGTCTCTCTCCCCCGGGTCAGCAGCAGGGAAGCAGGTCTCGATGGAGCACACAGTCGCAACAGCCCCTATCTCTTCCGTCCTCCCCTCCTCCTGGCAGCCCCGAAACGAGGCCATCATCTTGCGCCAAAATCCTTTGGTAATTGGGCCTTCTGCATCTTCTCCCGCCAGAAGCAGCAAACAGGCGTCTAGGCCGCAAAGGAAAGCGCCCCCCGCCCCCGACGGGGGGAAGGGGTCCATCTCGCCGCCTGTCCGCAGGTCTGTCTGCCGCCCCATGGGACCACTGCCCAAAGCAGCCAGGAGATGAGGGCCTTCCATCCCCTTAGACTACGATAGACACCCGGCCCAGAGGTAGGCGAGGTCAGAGTCCCGAGTCGTCTGGTGCCCGGTGATAGGCCTCAAGATGGCCGCTGGTGCCACACTTCAGCTACCAAGTAGCCGCTGCCAGGGATGTCTCTCGTCCGGAGCGGGGGACTCAACGGGCTCCGGACAGTCCAGCACCGATGGCCAGCCTCCTAGGAACCAGCAGTGTCAAAAATATTTCAGGCAGAGTCATCTATAAGTCCCTAGGAAGAGAGGACATGCGGAGCTCCATAAAGGCACGTCCTCTCCAGTGAACAGCCAGCCACGCCCCTCTTCAGCACTCCTTTTCATTCATCTAGCTTTTGCCCGCGGCTTCGCTCGTGTGGATTTTAGGATTTGTTAAAAAAAAAATTAAAAGAAACTTAAGTTTTTTTTGGTAGAACCCCCCCTTCCCCCCCACTTGGGATTTTTGGAAAATTGTAAAAACATGTGTTTTTTTATTTTTCAAGAAGAATGTAAGTGCCAAATTTCACATCTGTAACATCTTTGGTTTATGAACTATAGGTATACTGATAAAAGTATTCACATCCCTTTCCCCCATCACCCTTAACTGGATTTTCGGAAAATGGTAAAACATGTTGTTTGTTTACTTTTCCATGAAGATTGTAAATATCGAATTTCACACCTGTAACATCATTGGTTTTTGAAATATTGGTATAGTGATAAAGGTATTCATCCCCCTTTCTGCCCCCCCCACTAGATTTTTGGAAAATGGTAAAATACGTGTTGTTTTATTTTCAAGACAAATCTAAATACCAATTTTCACATGTGTAACATCTTCTGTTTTTGAGATATAGGTATCCTGTTGAAAAGTATTCACCCCCCTTTTTTCACCCCCCCCCCCACTGGATTCTTGGAAAATGGTAAAAAACAGGTGTTTTTTTATTTTTCAAGAAGATTGTAAGTGCCAGATTTCACACCTGTAACATCTTTGGTTTTGAAAATATAGGTATACTGATAAAAGTATTCAACCCCCCTTTTTTCCCCATCCCACTGGATTTTTGGAAAATGGTGAAATAGGTGTCTTTTTGTTTCTGTAGACAAATCTAAATACCAATTTTCACATCTGTAACATCAAGTGTTTTTGAGATGTAGGTATCCTGTTTAAAAGTATCCACCTCCCTTTTTTTTACCCCCCCCCCCACTTGGGATTTTTGGAAAATGGCAAAACACGTGTTTCTTTATTTTCAAAAGATTGTAATTACCAAACTTCACATCTGTAACATCTTGGTTTTTGAACTATAAATATACTGATAAAAGTATTCAGACACCTTTCCCTCGACCCCCCCCCCCAATTTGGATTTGTGGAAAATGGCAAAACACATTTATTTTTCCACGAAGATTGTAAATACCAAATTTCACACCTGTAACATCTTTGGTTTTTGAAATATAGGTATACTGATAAAAGTATTCAACCCCCCTTTTTTCCCCCTCCCACTGGATTTCTGGAAAATGGCAAAATAGGTGTTTTTTGTTTCTCTAGACAAATCTAAATACCAATTTTCACGTCTGTAACATCTTCTGTTTTTGAGAAGTATTAAGCCCCCCTTTTTTTCACTCCCCCACTTGGGATTTTTGGAAAATGGTAAAACACCTGTTTTTTATTTGTCAAGATGAATCTGAATATCGATTTTCACGTCTGTAACATCTTCTGTTTTTAAGATATAGGTATCCTGTTTAAAATATTCAACCCCTTTTTCGCCCCCTTAGGGGCGGAGTTTCCATAAATCCTTCCTTAGTGGGTGCCCACATCATAAAAACAGTGTACCTTCAAAATGTCATGTTCCTAGGTTAAAAACGGTTTCAGCTGGGCGTTGATTAGTCAGTCAGGACTTTCGCGTTTATGATAAAAGTATTCAACCCCCCTTTGTGCCCCCCCAAGGAATTTTCAGAAAATGGTAAAATACGTGTTTTTTTATTTGTCAAGATGAATCTAAATACCGATTTTCACGTCTGTACCATCTTCTGTTTTTAAGATATATCCAGTTTAAAATATTCAACCCCCTTTTTTTGCCCCAGTTGAATTTTTGAAAAAACTGTAAAATATGTGTTTTTTTATTTTTCAGGAAGAATCTAAATACCGATTTTCACGTCTGTAACATCTTCTGCTTTTAAGATATAGGTATCCTGTTTAAAATATTCAACCCCCTTTTTCACCCCTTAGGGACGGAGTTTCCAAAAATCCTTCCTTAGTGGGTGCCTACATCATAAAAACAGTGCACCTTCATAATTTCACGTTCCTAGGTTAAACGGTTTCAGCTGGGCGTTGATGAGTCAGTCAGTCAGGACTTTCGCATTTATATACAGTGGCAAGAAAAAGTATGTGAACCCTTTGGGATTAGTGGAGTTTTGCATGAATTGGTCATAAAATGTGCTCTGATCTTCATCTAAGTCACAACAATTTGAAAAGCACAGTCTGCTTAAAATAATACAACACACACATTATATGTTTTCATGTTTTTATTGAACAGAACATGTAAACATTTCACAGTGCAAAATACGTGTGAATCTGGTGATTGGCCGCTCCGCAGTAGATGCATAATTGGAGACGTCTGCGTCTCTCCTGTTCAGCTGGAGATAGACGTCGATCCACCAGGCCTATTTGCATAGGTTCCTCTCTTCTCCTAGGGACAGAAACCGGAACCAGAGCATTAGAGGATGAGGGTGTTTGGGCAGGTTCTGGGAGTTGACGAAGAGCCATAGCTAGCCTTTCATCTCTACGTTCTCTCCATCTTCGATCAAATTGTATACAGAAGTCGGTTACAGTATCCAGAGATCGGGGCATCCCGACACGTGGAAGTTCGTCCTTCAGGTGGTCTGCTAGGCCACAACGAAATTGGTCCAGGAGGGCTGCTTCGTTCCAAGCTGTCTCATGGGCGTAATGGCGGAATTGAGTGACGTATTCCTCTACAGGGCGTCGGCCTTGTCTGAGGGATCTGATAATGTTTTGGGCGGACTCTCTTCTGAGGGTCTTGGTACATTGCCTCCAAGGCAGCAGCGAAGGAAGGCCAGGTCTCCAGAACTGGGTCATGTTCCCTGAGGAGTGCGTGTGCCCATTTCTTGGGTTCACCACTTAGTAATGATATAAACATACGTACCTTTATGAAATCATTGTTGTAGGTGCGTGGTTTAAGGGAAAAAAGGATGCAGCAATCAAGCATAAATGCCTCAAATTCGGTGCGGTTCCCACTGAAAGCTTCAGGTAGCTCGACTTGAGGTTCAGGAGCAGCATTCTCTGGGTTAGCTTGTGCTTGAATTGGTGCTGAGGGAGGATTATACGGAGGCGGTAGTGTCGCGACTTGAATTTGAACCTGGAGTTGGCGGTGTTCAGTCTGTAGGTCTTGGACTGAACGAGCCAACGTCGAGATTTGGTGTGAGAGAGCCGTGAGGGCATCCGTGACCTCTGCGGGTTCCATGTTGGCTTCAGCGTATGTCAGGGTTTGCGGGGAGGATCTAGAGCCCAGGTGCAGAGGTGGGAGACCAGTCTCAGAATCCCAGTACAAAAGGATTTTCCAATAATCGTTGTCGAAGTTAGAAATTAGGTCAGAGGCAGGCGGCGATACAAGGGGTAGTCGAAGGGTAAGCCAATAACTGGCACACAGATTTATCATGAATAAGCTTCTCAATAAGTAACACCACTGGGAGTGATACAACGCTGAAACGAGGACTGAATGTGCTGGGAAACCTATATAGGTGGTAGGGTTGTCTAGCCCCTCCCACGAGTGCCCCACCGTCCAATTAGACCACTCTGTTATGGTGGCCAATCAGGATCCGAGAATCGCCTAAGACTGTTCCCCAGCAGGTCCACCCGAGTCTCGGGATCCTCCCCCTGGGCCCGAGCAACCAATCCGTGTCCCCTCATCCGCCCCAGTGAAGTCAGACGCCGGGAATCGCCCTGACCCACGTGACCATTGTGGAACCGCGGCGCCGACCTCCCCAGTGCGGGCACGAAGAGGTCCGTGATGGATCGTGCAGGACCCCGGGACGTCCCCAGCCCTCTGAGCCACTGCCGGGAATGCCAGTGAGGCGGTCCGTCGGAGCCAGCCCCTACATGAGGTGAGCCTCCTGGCCGGCGCTGCCTCGCCGGGCGGCATGACAGCAAGCGAAAATTTTCATTTTTTTCAGATTTAGTTTCTAGTATTTTCTAACAAAAGTGCACTAACAGGTTTCGATTACTTTTTTTTCTCTAACAAGAGTATCCCATAAAATATATAATCACAGGTTTGGATAAAATGTGAAAAAACATTTACACACTGTAAATGATTGAAATCTGAGTAGAAAGCAACGTTTTTTTGTTCTAGCATTCACACGGGACATGTATACAGTTACACAAAGAAATTATACTGTATATTTTTAATCTGCCGAGTCTGCTATAAAAAAAATACATGATTCCCCAAGTCCTACAATAAAACAGGACTTCAAATCATGTTTCAACATAACAGCCCTAGCTATATATCTAAACAGCTACACACCTGCCATTATATACACAGTATATCCCGTGCTACATTACATATTTTATATGTAACCCAGTGCAGCTATTCTGCCCGAAAACACTGCAGCTGGGTTGTCATGGATACTGACCTCTCCCCACAGCACCAGTCACTTGTCTCCTGTGAGCAAATCAGGCTCTCTTGAACACGTTAGTGATCCCTGAACTGTAAAACTTGATAGCCTATAAGAGGTGAGCATGTTGGAGAAGTTTCTGGATCAGGATGGAGAGGGAGCTGGGACCCTCTCCCTGTGACGAGACCAGGGAGAAAGCCGACTGCCTTGCCTGAGCAGAGCTGCAAATAGTTTCAGGACACATCCAGTCCCTGCAGTGTGCTGCCCCCGATGCTGCTTGTCCCGGGGGCAGTGTCACAGGTGAGTTACGCAGGTTGGGCTGTCAGCCAGCGGAGTTGGGGGGAGACGCACGGTCAACACATGGTCACTGTGCTCCTGTATCCCAGACAACGACTGCGGCGTAGGCGGGATCTCTGCCATAGACAGTGGCTCCCAGCAGATGAGTGGCACCAGCTCCAATTGGGGATCCCCACCTGGGTGACATGGCAGCCGGGTCCCAGGCCATGATCCTTGCACATGGAGGCAGGCCCAGTATGATGACGGCCGCACCACCTGTTTGGGGAGTTCCCCTGCAGGGATTGGTCGAGGGGGGCAATGGCAGCAGCGAGGGGGGGCGTTGTGCTTGGGGGCTGTGACTCCAGGGTAGATATCAGTGCTTGCCTGAGACCTGAGCCACTGCCCATCCCCATGGGGAGAGACATGGAAAGACTGGGAGGGGTTTTGAGTATATATACCAGGCTCACCTATTCTTAGGTGCTCAGTTATTGTCTACCTTCTCTAGTTGACACATCTAAGCCATTTACCGATCTGACCCTTGCTTGTCCCTACGTTACTGAAACTCTGAAAAAAAATAACTGCCATTATGCGTCAAGCAGGGGCAAGTTGATTGGTGGAGGGATGAGGGTGGGCTGTAGCAGATCAGAAAATCTTGCGCAGCCTGCAGTGTTTGTACAAACACTCAAGTAGGCTGCATTAGCTTTTAAACCACTTGCTCTGAGCCCAACCTCCTCTCCATTACTTTACACAGGGCCTTGCTGGAGCTGGCAGATTCTCCCTGACCTGACACACCAAAGGGCTGTGCATGAAAAGTGCTGCCCCCTCACCGTGTAGAATTCACAGACAGCCGGGGGAAGAGCGCACCCATCCCTATGACAGGAAAAAGGAAGATCCTGGGCAGCACACAAATTCTGCACGCTGCACTTTGCATGCAATGTCTGAAGAAGCACCGGGACGGGGGGGGGGGGTTGGCAATCTTTGTCCTTGTGATTTTTTGGAACTATAGTGGTACCTCGGTTCACAAACTTAATTGGTTCTATGACTCTGGTCGCGAACCAAATTGGTCGTGAACCGAATCACAATTTCCTATAGGGTTCAATGTAAATCAGGTTAATCCGTTCTGACCCCTACGAACATGATCGCAAACCGATTTTTGGTTGTGAACCGAATCACATTTTCCCATAGGGTTCAATGTAAATCAGGTTAATCCGTTCTGAACCGTATGGGAAAAAAAATGTAACCACAAAAATATGAAAAATTCAGTAACGCTCTGCACATCCTCATCACCTTCATTAACGCTCTGCACATCCTCGTCACCTTCAATAATGCTCTGCCCATCCTCGTCACCTTCATTCACGCTCTGCACATTCTTGTCACCTCTCTGCGCTTTCTTTTTCCCACCACACTTGTTCTGCATTTTTTTGGGAGCCATGCTGGATTTAATACAGTAATACTGAACAGTACTGTGCTACAAAGCACACAAAAAAAGCTTCACAGTAGCCCTGTCTGCGACCGCGATCTCGATTACAGGAAGTACAGGAAGACACGACCATGTGTCAGAGTGGGGAAGATGGCCCAGGTCGTGTTCGTAACCCGAGGCGGAGGTCGTGAACGGAGGTAAAATGTTGATGAACTTCCTGGTTGTGAACCGAATTGTTCGTGAACAGGGGCGTTCGTGAACCGAGGTGCCACTGTATATCTCCCATGGTGCTCAGGTACTGAATGGCATGGCCTCATGGGAAATGTAATTCCAAAACATCTGGAGAGACAAGGTTGCTGACTCCCTGGACTAGACACCGTTGTGCCTGGTAACATGGGGAAATTGGTCGAACAGCACCGTATTCAGTGATCTTGGCATGTAAAGGCTGTCTGAGTGTGATAAGACTCCTATCACTCTGAGGCAGCCGCTGCACGCCAGGATTAGTAAAATCCCAGTGTGCAGTGACCTTTTACTGAATGCTATAACTGGAAGAGGTGTGGCCTTGACAGGAAGGGGTGTGTCCAATTTAAATTAGGGGGTGCGTAAGTCTAGTCAGGCCTAGGGCAGCACAAAATCTAAATACACCAATGCGTGGAGGTTTAGGTTTCCTGTCGCCAGCGTCCCTGCAAGAGGTAATCGGCGACCATGACAGCCTAATGGTGGAGCAAGGAACAAAAACGGTTACATATAACACACACAATCTGCAATAGGTTTTTATTTTACCAAGTAAAAAAATTAAAAATCACAACCCACCAAAATCTTCAGCTCCATGCCTATAGAGATCTAAAATCAGGCCCTGACTGGTGTAATCAGACAGTTTTATCTTACGCATAGGTTCTCTTATCTTTGCCAACCAAGTGCTTCCCGATGTATGTATGTATGCGGTGCAGATATTGTGACCAAGTACACTCAGGAATTGATCACTATACTCAATGTAAATAGTACCCTAGGTTTGGTTGTCAAAACCTCTAAATGTTTGTGATGCCCATCCGCAACTCATCTGCCCCAAAGATGCAAATAACGTTTTCAGAAAACAATGCATAATTAGTGCACTAGCAAAGTATATTCTAGTTTGGTCACAAACTGCCAGGACTTTTCAAAAAAAAAAAAAATATATATATATATATATATATAATATATAAAATCAGCTGTGCTCGACTACATTTCAGAAACTAGAATTTTGACTTGAACTTTATTTACAGCACATTTAAAACATATTAATGAATAGGTCTTTTACCATTATCTAAATTCATGGCACAGGGTGATCAGAGCAACAACTGCATTACGGATGCTTTGCTGATGTGAAGAATGAAGGCCTGAAGCACCTAAGGCGTAAGGCCCTTAAGTTGCCTCCGATGCCAGGACGTGGGGAGTATCTTTCTAGAACTATTTCAGCGCGTGTCGAGGTTTGAGCGGGAGAGGTGTGGGAGGAGTTAACAGGAGGGTACTTAAGGCGCTTGTGGGGAGGCTCTGCGCGCCTTTTTCTCCTGAGGTAGAGCTGGAAAAATCCCCACCCTCCCACCCTGTTTTTATTTAGTTATGGGTTGGGTTGGTTTTTAGTTAGAGTATTAGTTTTGTTGGGCTCCTTTTGTCACGGCGGGGGTTTGTAGGCAGTGCTGGGTAGGGGTTCCTTTTATTTAGGCTATTTTTGGTCAGATGGTTGGGAGTTGCGAGGTTTTTGTGGTTGGTTGGTTTGGAGGTGTGTGGTGGTTGTGTGGAGTCCTCTTTCAGCACTGTGTTATTTTGTTATGGGAATTTTTATGTTACGGTGGTGGGGATATTGTATGGAGTTTTTAGCTGTGGCCTATATATAATAAATATGTATATTATTCCACAGTTATGTGTTGTGTATTTTTGAGTATTTATTTATTGTCTCCCTGCGTACGACTCGGTCATCAGTCGGCGACTTATGAGATCAAACTGATAAAAACAAAAGAGACATATTGTGCAATAGAGTTTGCAAATCACCAATCACAAATACAACCAAGACAACTTCGCCATGAAAACAGAAAGAGATATCTAGTGGTGGAAAATAAAAATATATATATTTTCCAAAGGGCCAAGGTGATTACTACACTTCATTATTATGAAGATTTTACTTTGTCGCACCACTAATTTAATTTAGCTTTGATAATATACTAGTATAGAGGGAGGTTGTTTAGTACATGGAACATGTAAGGCTAGGGTCAGACGAATGCAGTATTATCGTGCGTTTAGCCACACTTAATCACGGCCGTGCTAGCAGCAAATGGCGTCCAATGCCGGGTAGAATACGAAGAACGGCCGCACGAAAGTGCGTCGCACAACGCAAGTGGCAAACAAACGCATTTTTTCGAGAACGTCAAACCACTAGTACTGACATACAGAGTGCGCTGCGTCCGCTAGCGGCATGTGTGCGTGATTAGGAGACGTCAGACGCTGCTAATGTCCGGCCAACATAATGTCCAGACGCAAAAAGGGTTTTATTGATAACCGTACAAAATTACGGCCGAAAATGCGCATCGTATGACCGCTATCACGTATTCCGTGAAAAAAATACGTCCATTCGTTCGAACGCGCTTTTTCACGGACAACGCGAAAAATGCATTAGTCTGACCCTAGCCTTAATGGTCTTTGAGCACCTCCCCTAGGGATCACTTTGTCCTATATAGCATTAATCCTTTGTGTCATGCTGCCCTTCAGCACATTGCCCATGCTCCACTGACCTTTTGCCACACTACATAATATTAGCACCAATTTAGACACCTTCAAAAACTAATAAAAAAAAAATTCTGCTTTTTCTCTAGCGGCCCTCGTTCCAGACACACAACCAACATTTTCAGGGCGAATAGAATATTAAATCAAACTATGTTACATACAACTGTAATTTTCAAACCTTTTCACCTACCATTGTTCTGGAAAAAAAAAATATTAAAAAAAAGGTATAGGGCAGGGACTCAAATTACACGCCAGCCACTGGACAAGTTTTGGGTGGTGGATACATGGAACAGCCTTCCAGTTGAAGTGGTAGAGGCCAAAACAGTAATTGAATTTAAGCAAGCATGGGATAGGTATAAGGCTATCCTAAATAAAAGATAAATCCAGGTAAAGTATCCATGTAATTGGGCAGACTAGATGGGCCGAAAGGTTCTTATCTGCCGACATTTTTCTATTTTTCTATGTTTTCATATCCCATGGGGGCTGCATGCAAAATTTCAAGCACTTTTTTTTATTATTCAACAATTTATTCTTTTCATTTACAGTAAAATGTATATTTATTCATCTTTTGTGCCTAAACAGTTGCATTGTCCATTTGTCACATATCAAATGAGCAAAATACTACTGCTGTTACTCACTTACTCAATTCCCACGCTGCGAGCAAGGTCAGGGGTGTTTTATACCTAGTCATTATTCATCAAAAAACACCAATGCGGCAAAATACTCATTGCATCCAAGGCTGCGCTGCGGCACAGAAGGTCCCTGTGGCACATGCAAGAAGCTGACGCTCACTTTTCAGGTTTATAAGATAGTGTACTACTAAAAGGTACACTTTTACATACTGCACATTACAGAGCTCCACAGCAATAAAACTCACAGTAATGGGCGGTGTGCAGGAACGTATCACTGATCTCCACATATAGAAACAATTAGATTTAAAACTTAGTTCTTAAACTACAGCTATATCAAAATGCAGTATTTTACTAAAATATTTAATTAAAATAATATAAATAAAATATTATATTAAATTAAAATTTATATGAAAAAATTAGTGAGTTTTAATTTAATAAGGGGTGGGGGGGCAATGCCCCGGTTTTTAGAATAAAAAAAAATCTTAAAATAAAATACAATTATTAATTATTTTTTATTTTTTTAATTCAATACATAGTGGCGTTTGGAATCGCTGGAAAGGCCAGATTCTGGCCTTTCCAATGATACCACCTCAACTGTCCATGTACCTCCTATACCACCTCCTGTCCATGTACCTCCAGACATACAGGGGTCTAAAGAATCCCTGCATCTCTCCTGTAATGGAATCCTGATTTGAAAAATAAAAATATTTTGAATAAAAAAGGAAATCTACACAGCCGATATTTCCATTGACTCATGTTTAAAAATGCATAAATCTGTTTGATGATAGCCGAAAACAACGTTTTTGGCCGTTTTGTGGGAGAGAGGGAATCAGCCACAAGTGGATGATTTATAATTTTTTTCTCTTCTCGGGAAAAAAAAAAAAAAAGGACAAATATAAATCAAATCCAAGTCAAATGTTGGAAGCATGAAATTTCCAAGATTTCTTGGTGTGCTGAAACATTGTTTTCCCATCATTGGAAGTGAGGGGCCTAGCCCAAGCCGTGAAAAAACAGCCCCATACCATTATTCCTTCTCCAAACTTTACAAATGGCACAATGCAATCAGGCAGGTGGGTCGAGTCCAGCAGGAACGTGTGGGAACCGTGTCCCTGTATCATTTTCCCAGCAGATACAGCATTCTCATAATGGACCTCAACCCCACAGTGTGTACATGGGCCTCAACGATCGAGCGTCTTCTGAGCCAAACTGCAGCAGGGTAGGCAGGAGGTATAGCGTGGAGACAGCTGATCTTTTACATACTGGCATTATTCCCTCCCTGCACTGAGCACATGATTAAATCGCCTGCCAATATAGCCAGCGCCAGAATCACTTGACAGGTGAGGGGAAAGGATCATCACTATAGTCGCCTTCTAGAGTGCCACCAGGGATTTTATTTTATGTACCTGCTGGCTCTGGCGCCTCCCTCCATGTAGCAGAGGGCTCTTGACGCTGCACCTGCAGATTCTGCAGGAATCACTGGGATTGCAGGGGAAGGAGAGGGAGGCAGGTAAAATAAAAGCAGACCCACCAGTTTGCCTGAGATTTTTTTAAACTGAAGGCGTGTGTTTGTGCATATTGCACATGCAGCCACACTAGTCCGTCAAAGGTTTTTGTAACTATGATGTGTGTATACTGCATGTACATATATATGTACAAAATATATAATTAGGATTCTGTCCTCGGTGAGTTAATCCCATAAATGCAGTCATTAGGTGTTTTAGTGTAGGACTTATTCCGATGCGATACATTGACGCTGTGAAAGGCTGAAGCAAAAGGCAATCATATTTTGTGAACTAAACTCCCATCATATATTACCTAGTTGGGTTGTAGTTGGTGTGAGTGCTCTCCTGATGTACTGTATCTATAGCATATACACTGTGATTATTTAACACACACACAGTATCTCACAAAAGCGAGTACATCCCTCACATTTTTGTAAATATTTTATTATATCTTTTCATGTGACCACACTGAAGAAATTACACTTTGCTACAATGTAAAGTAGTGAGTGTACAGCTTGTGTAATAGTGTAAAATTGCTGTCCTCTCAAAATAACTCAAAACACAGCCATTAAATGTCTAAACTGCTGGCAACCAAAGTTAGTACACCCTAAGTGAAAATGTCCAAATTGGGCCTAAAGTGTTAATATTTTGTATGGCCACCATTATTTTCCAGCACTGCCTTAACCCTCTTGGGCATAGAGTTCACCAGAGCTTCACAGGTTGCCACTGGAGTCCTCTTCCACTCATCCATGCAGGCATCACAGAGCTGGTGGATGTTAGAGACCTTGTGCTCCTCTACCTTCCGTTTGAGGATGCCCCACAGATGCTCAATAGGATTTAGGTCTGGAGACATGTGTAGCGCTCACTCCCGGAGGAGCTGCTGAAATTGAACCTCGGGTCAGTCTCCCCGCACTAGGGAATAAATATACTCCAGCACCGTTGTGGATTTTATAAATTATATAGTTTACTAGAATAAATGGCATATAATGAATAACACGGTGTTCGTATATATATTTACAGTACTTCGTAATGCGGGAAACGCCCAGCGGAAAAGAAATACAATGCTTCGTAATTCAAGAAACGCGCAGCGGAAAAGAAATACAATGCTTCGTAATTCGAGAAACGCGCAGCGGAAAAGAAAAGAAAAATATATATCTTTAACCCCCTTTCTTGAGGTTGTGTAGTGAGTCCCGCACAGGTTATGTCCCAGAATGTAAGTGTGTGTGTGTGTTATGGTACCCGGGTACAATATTCAACTGGCCAGTGAATTGCTTATGAGGTATCTTCGACTAGTCAAGTTGGGGCCCTGTGGGTTTTGGAAACAAACAGCAGCGTGCTTTCTATATTCACAATGGCCTGGAAGGCCTCTCACCCATCCGCCAGATACTTGATGCTCCGCTCGACCCAGGACGTCTCTCCGCTCGATGTTGACTGGGGTTCTCTTGGTTACTGGATCCGCTGTCTGGCTTTCTGCACCTGCCGCAAGATGTCCAGCTCACCGCCTGCTCTCCCTGTCCGATCGATCTGCGGTACTCCTAACTCGGGTCCTCCAGCTTCCTCAATATCAGCGTGGGTAGTCTTGTGAATCACTGGGTCTTCCTCTGGTAAGGCTGAATAACCCGGTCTGTAACTCTGTCAGGCCGCGCCTGCGCTCCAGCCTAGTCACTGTCTCGTTCTGCTGCACTGCGTCTTGCTCCTCTCACTCCCTGGCGCGCTCTGCCAGCTCTCCCCACGAGGCTCAGGATGTAAGTGTCTGTGTCCCACCCACTTCCTGTGTCCGCTCCCAAAGCATGCCGGGAAATGTAGTCCCAATGTTCAATGTCTCTCATCGCGCTTGTCTCCCTCCGGTGGCCAAAAATAGGTACTGCCACGACAGGGAATTAAACCCAGCACTACACATGCTTGGCCAGTCCATCACCTTTACCCTTAGCTTCTTGAGCAAGGAAGTGGTCGTCTTTGAGGTGTGCTTGTGGTAGTTTTGTTGGAATACTGCCCTGCGGCCCAGTCTCCGAAGGGAGGGGGATCATGCTCTGCTTCAGTATGTCACAGTACATGTTGGCATTCATGGTTCCCTCAATGAACTGTAGCTCCCCCGTGCTGGCAGCACTCATGCAGCCCCAGACCATGACACTCCCACCACCATGCTTGACTGTAGGCAAGACACACCTGTCTTGGAACTCCTTAACTGGTTGCTGCCACACACGCTTGACACCATCTGAACCAAATAAGTTTATCCTGGTCTCATCAGATCACTGGACATGGTTCCAGTAATCCATGTCCTTAGTCAGCTTGTTTTCAGCGAACTGTTTACGGGCTTCTTGTGCATAATCTTTAAAAAAAAAAAAGAGGCTTGCTTCTGGGACAACAGCCATGCACACCAATTTGATGCAGTGTGCGGTGTATGGTCTGAGCACTGAAAGGCTGACCCCCCCCCCCACCTCTGCAGCAATGCTGGCAGCACTCCTACGTCTATTTCTCAAAGACAACCTCTGGATATAACAAAGAGCCTGTGCACGCAACTTCTTTGGTCGACTATGGCGAGGCCCATTCTGAGTGGAACCTGTCTGGTTAAACCGCTGTAAGGTATTGGCCAGCGTGCTCCAGCTCAGTTTCAGAGTCTTGGCAATCTTCTTATAGCCTAGGCTATCTTTATGTAGGGCAAAATTCTTTTTTCAGATCCTCAGTTCTCTGCCATGAGGTGCCATGTTGAATTTCCAGTAGGAGAGCGATAACAAATTTACCACACCCCATTCACACCTGAGACCTTGTAACACTAATGAGTCACATGACATCAGGGAGGGAAAACGGCTAATTGGGCTCGATTTGGACATTTTCATTTAGGGTGTACTCACTTTTGTTGCCAGCGGTGTAGACATCAATGGCTGTGTGTTGAGTTATTTTGACGGGACAGCAAATTTACACTGTTATACAAGCTGTACACGCACTACTTTACATTGTAGTAAAGTGTAATTTCTTCAGTGTGGTCACATGAAAAGATATACAGGGTTATTCAGAGAAATGTGAAAAATCAGGAGAAGAGAACAATCTAGACCAAATAGCTGATTTGGAAAGATAAATGGGAGAATTTTTCTAGTTTCGCTATTTTGACATAGAATTTTCACTTTGTCAGTCTCCTGGTTTTCACCTTTCTTTGAATAGACCTGATAAAATATTTACAAAAATGTGAGGGGTGTACTCAGTAATGTGAGATAACGTATCTATCTATCTATCATGTGCACATTGAGTATAGGGGTGTGCGTATATAAATTGCATGTGTACAGTTTTACTTGTGTATATTGTGGGGTATAGCTCAAATGGAGGTTACCTTTGCTGGGAAAAAGGTAGTCCAGGCAGTAAAAGTTCTTTGAAATCTGTCCAGCAGACAGTATTTAAATGGTTGCAATAAAACAGAAATGAAAACAGAAAATAAACCCTTGCCGCTCAGGCTCTTACTAAACAGTTAGATGAGCTAACCTCAACCACCTTAACCCCTTTAAGGACCGCTGACGTACTATATACATCCTGCCCACTGGTCTCCCTTAGACCCGCGGACGTACATAGTACGTCAGTGGTGCCTAACCCCCCTCCTGCCCGATACCTCCCTCGCTGGATCCCTCACAGATCTGGCAGGGAGGAAGCTTTCCCTCCAGATTTACATGGGCCGGCGAGCTCGATGACGTCACCACGCTGCGTGGTGACGTCATCAGCAGGCGCCCCCATTGAAATCAATGGAGGTGAGGGGGGGCTCCTTCGGAGCCCTCTATCTCCAACCATTGAAGCTAGAGAGATGCAAGTTGCACCGCTGGAAAGGGGAGAGTCTCCCCTTTTCAGTGGTGTACTGCATTAACGGTTTCGCTGCCGGATCAAATTGCGATTCAAACCTGGAGGGGGCTGACATCCTCACCCACTGAGTATGTCAGTGGGCCAGTTAAAGGGATCCGATCCGAGAGGGTCATATTTGATATCATTGGGAAGCCTTTCCAATGATACCAAACATGACCAGGTTTGGTGTAAAAATTAAAACTTTCAAAAAAAAAAAATTTAAAAAAAAAAGGTTTGTTTTTTTTTTTACATTTTTTGTCTGGGTGGGGTTTAGTTAAATAGGACCTAGCCGGTCATCTAAAAATAATTAGCAAAAAAGGTCAGAATGAGCGCAGCGCACATAGGTGAACTGGCTCAGCAGTGAAGGGGTTAAAAAGCAAAAACATGTAAGGCTAGGGACAGATGAGCGCATTTTCTGCGGCCACCGTCAAAATGTACGTCGATGCGTGCGCACGCATTTTTTCACGGAATACGCTTAAGTGGTCAGACGACCACAGTCGCACAGTCGCAGGTACTCACCAACGCAATCTAGGAAATCCGGCTGTTTGAACGTTATGTAGGCCGCACACTAGCAGCGTCTGACGTCTCCTAATCACGCACACACGCTGCTATGCGGCCGCAGCGCACTCTGTACGTCTGTAGCAGCGGTTTCACGTTCTGAGAAAAATGCGTTCATTTGCCGGTTGCGTGGTGTCGGCGCACTTTTGTACGCACGTACTGCATATAGGCCGTCATGTGCTGCTACTGCCGCCGTGATTAGTCGCCGACGCTTCGTCGTTCCGACTGCCCCACTCTGACCCTAGCCTAAAAAATTGACCTAAACACTAACAGCGCAGAAATGTAAAAACAGCAGCGGTCACTAAATGACGGATTTGTGTAAAATCACCCGGTCACTAAGGGGTTAAAATGAACAAAATTACTTTAAGCGACCTTTTCAGACACCTTCAACTTGCAGCTCTCTCAGAAGGCTTTCTGAGTCCCAGGCCAGAGCAACTTCCTGGTTCAGCCTCCCCTCTTTTATCTCCCCTGATAAACATCAATCAAGTAATAAACAACCCAGAGGAGAGACAAAAAACCCGGATATGCAGACACCACACCACATGCAGCCTGAAAACCTGGTCTGGATTCAACTACTTCTGCATATATGACAGAAACCGAGGGGGAAATGTATCGCCCCTCAATGACCTTCCCTTTAATTATGTCAATATATATATATATATATATACCTGACCTGTTCCTCCGTGAGTTTATCCCATGATGGGCAGTCATTAGGTTTGCAGAGTAGGACCTGCCAGAAGGCTGTTGGCAAGCTTAAGCAATTCACGGCCGTTCATTGCAAACTAAATTTCCACCATTTTATTCAACAAAGCTTACATTTAAGAATTTTTCAACATGTGGTAAAAGCTGGTATTATGCACCCATGCATGAAGCTGTTGGTGCAGGTTTTTGAATGTGTTTGACTGGAGTGCTCTCTCCCTGGTTTTGTTTGTATTTTATTTTTGAGATGCACCCGCACTGAATGCTTAGTTTAGGTTGAGTGTTAACCCCCCCATGTGTTTTCTATAATAGAATATATATCACACACACACAATGTATATTGCATATTTATTATTTGCGTCGTAATGTATGTACTGTGTGTGTTCACTGGATCTAAAGAGTTGGATGCAAGTGGTAAAGTCGGATACCTCAGAGTTCTGTCCGGTCCTCTTTTTAACATAACGATTTTGAAAAGAGCATTGAAATTCATCTGTGATTGAGGACAGGCCTGGACTAGCCATCGGGCGTTTGCCTGTTGGGCCGGTTGGCTGGGGCACGGCTGACTGTTTCTCATATCTTTTTTAAAGATCCCGTTTTAATCCTTGGTGGTCTGAGTGGCTGTGGGTGTGAAATGCGATCTATGCTTCCAGCACAGACTGCGAAGCACGTCCCACACTGGAATCCAGCACTCACCGAGTCAGTGGCACCGGCGCACAGATGACACGGAGCGTGCCAGTGCTCGGACTCAGTGCTGGAATCCAGTGGGGGAGAACTTTGGCGGTCTGTGCTGAAAGCACAGCTACTCGGACCACCGGGGGGGGGGATTCATATGGGCCCAGTCCACCATCACTGCCCCCCGCCACCATTCAACCACCAGGAATTCATCCCCATCCCTGCAAACAAAGTAAGCTGGAGAAGGGGCAATATTTATAAAGAGGCAGTGAAATAGGATAGAATAAAACATGGCAATGGTGAGCCAGAAAAAAGAAAGAAAAACTTTATTTGAAGTATAGAAAAAAAAAAAATGTTATTTGAAGTGTGAGGGGTGCTTCAGTAATTGGAATATGAAACCTTGTTCCAATGTTACATGCACTCTTATTGCTAATTGCAGCTGGTATTATTGGGTTCAGGTAAATATCAAAGAGGTATTAGGCATGATCGTTGATCACATATGAAATATACATGTTCCCAATATAATTGACCAGACCAAAGTTCACCCCTCAATACAACATTATAGCTAGGGAGAAACCCAGTTCACAAGGAGCGATATTGTAGCTGATATTTAGGCAGATTTATTGTTTCACCACATGTATACAATTTTCTCATTCGAACTGATCCAAGGCCAGGGAGAAGTTCCCAGGAATGATATATGATGACAGGCAATGTGTACTGGGTTTCTCCCTATCTGTAATGGTGTATTGAGGGGTGAACTTTGGTCTGGCCAATTATATTGGGAACATGTATATTTCATATGTGATCATTTATCTGAACTCAATAATACCAGCTGCAATTAGCAATACTAGTGCATGTAACATTGGAACAAGGTATCAACTCCAATTACGACGCACCCCTCACGCTTCAAATAACTTTTAATTTTTTCTATACTTCAAATAAAGTTCTCTCTTCTGGCTCACCATTGCCAGGTTTATACTATCCTATTTGTTTTTTAATAATAATAATAATCATCATCACTAGTAAGTGAGGCACCTACTAACCTTGAAGCCTTAGCACCCCTTGCTGAGGTCTATTTTCTCTGGGCTCCATTACATACCTCCCGCTAAAACAGGGACGCTAGGGAGAAAAAACTTTGCCTGCAGTTTTCTCCCTAGCTCCCCCGTTTTAACAGGAGATTACAATGCAAGCGCTTAAAAAGCTGCCTGCATTGTTACCGGGTGCTAAGTGCCGCCACACGCATCGTCTCAATGGAATCCATAGGACTCCATTGAGTTTCTCCTGTGCCGGTCACATGACCTGCCGGATCTTGCCTCGCGAGATCTGGCAGGTCAGCGTAGTGATCCGCAGGGAGAGACTGGGGGACTCTTTCCCCCAGTCTCTCCCTGCTCCTGCCGAACGGAGGAGGCGGACGGAGTCGCGGTCCTCGCCGCGGGACAGGAGGTGAGTATCTGGATTTTTTGGGGGGGGGGTTGCTGCTGGTGCTAATGGATTCTGCACCAGCGGAATCCGTTAGCACCAAGTCCTGGCTATGGTTAACATTTTGTTAACTGCAGCCGGACATTAATCAGCATTAGGACTTTGCGCTCCCCATGTTAAGTATAGGGAGCGCAATGTAACAAACGGTAATGGGTTACTTAACCCGTTAGCGTTTGGATTGTAATTTGCATTGGCTACCAGGGCTAACGTTAACGCTCACTCAGGTGAGCGCTAATGTTAGCACCCAGTATGTAATGTAGCCCTCTGTGTATTGAAGGGTTACCCCCTAGTGGGTGCCAATATATTTGGTACAATACTTAAGGTTTTTCACTTTTTCCTTTCTTCTTTTGGCAATATTTATAAACCTTTAAATGTTTATTTAGGTGTGTAGGCGCACGTATAGGTGTATGTGGGTGGGTGTGTAGGCGCACATATAGGAATGTGTATAGGGGTACATATAGAGTGTATAAATATCTATGGGGGTGTGCATATATGTGTTTCTGTACAGCGATAGACAAAAGTGGGCCACTAAATTTAAAAATGCCTGGGCCTATATTCTTATCACAGTCCGGGCCTGATTGAGGAGGGTACACAATTTGTAAGGTAATACAAAGTATGAACCCAGGACATACTTGAAAACGAGAGAAAGCTCAATGTATCCTTCCTGGTAAAATCTTTTATAAATAAATTATTTATTTATTTGCAAAGGATTTTACCAGGAAGGATACATTGAGATTTCTCTCGTTTTCAAGTATGTCCTGGGTTCAAGAACATTGAATTGTTACAGTTGTTACAGAAATAAAATAAAACATCTCTGCAGAAGGATTTGTATAAACTAGAGGAATTGAGCAGCAAGTGGCAAATGAGATTTCATTTAGACAAATGTTAAGTTATGCATTTTGGGACCAAATATCTCATAGCCTATAGTCAAAAGGGGATTGAATTGGGGCGGCACCAAGTGACAACAATCTGTATGTAATTTTAGACAAAAAACCTTTGCAACAGTGTGTAGTGCCAGACTGCAGCAACAGACACCAATAAAGTCTCGACACGTATAAAAATAGAGGTATTGGTTTACATAATGAAAAACTATTTCTAAAACTTTATGAAGTAATGGTAAGATCCCAACTTGAATAGGAGTTGCAGTTTTAGGCACCAGTATTAAAAAAAGATTGGAGTCTGACGAACATGCAGAAACAAGCTGCAAAGCTAATACAGGGAATGGAATATTGTAATTATGAAGAGACACTAAACAAATATGCACTTGTGTAAAAAGAAAAAAAAAAGTGCCTTTTCAAAAGGTATACAAGAGGAGATAGAATTGGCTTGCTCAAATATAGACGTGGCCAACACGTGGATATCTAATGACTTGTTTCTTTAGGACATTACAGAGGATACCAGGTCATCCATGGAGACTGGAGAAAATAATATTTTGCAAAAGCCATATGAAAGTTTGTTTTTTTAACCATGAGACCATACAAATTTTGAATTCTCTTCCTAAGGCCTCATTCACATACAAATTAATTTTATTGAATATTGCATGTATAAGCAATATTCAATAAAAGAAAAGGTTGTTTTTTTTCCCTCCCTGCCGTTGGCCCCCGGTAGTAATCGAGTGTGGCTCGGGGTTAACTTTCAGTGCTGAAAGCGGTAACCCTGAGCCACACTCGGGATGCCGCTGGATACATTACCTGTCCCTGCTCCCTCGCTGTCCACCGCAGTCTCCTCCGGCTCATCGCGACGTCATACTTCCTGGTTCCCTTCTCGCAAGAAGGGAACCAGGAAGTAAAACGCCGCAATCGCCGGAGAAGACTGCGGGGGAGCACAGGGACAGGTAATGTATGCAACCCGAGTGTGGCTCGGGATTAACGCTTTCAGCACTGAAAGTTAACCCCGAGCCACACTCGGGAACACCGTCGGGGGGGGTTTTAAAACTTAGTAATGTACATGCGTAAAAACTGAAAAACACGCTGTCGCGACGCATCTCGCTTCCATTCTGTTTTTGCGCGTGTTTCGCTACGCAAATATACGGCTCCATACGCGGCTATATGTATGGAGCCATTTATTTGCATATGTTGCATATAGTACAATACGCGCGTGCTGATTGGCATTATAGAACCAGCAAGGAATCTCCACACCCCTTTTTGGGCACAATTGGGGGGGGGGGGAGAAAAGAAAACATTTTTATTTGCCTTCTATGAGATCAAGGGCAGCTGCAGGCATGTATGGATGGTTGACCGTTTGTCTTTCTGCAAATAAACAATATGTTACAATTCAAATTTTGTTTGGAGGGGGGTTATAAACAACAACAACAGGCTGCTCATAGCCAGATTCTGAGGTTTTTTTTTTGAATGGGATACCCAGATTTATTATATGGTACATGGATCCTTCTATTTTGAACTGAAGGTGACATGAAACCACAAACCAGTGAATCCATTTGCTTATTTTGCAAGTCAGACGTTTAACATTAAAAAGACTTGCTCCCCATCCACTGCAGAATTAAGTTCAAAATCCTTATCCTTACCTACAAAACCCTCACTAACTCAGCTCCCCACTACCTGTCCTCACTAATCACCAAATACACCCCAGCCCGCTCCCTAAGGTCAAACAGTGACCTACGACTAGCTTCTCCCCGCATCACCTCTTCCCATGATAGACTGCAGGATTTCTCACGCGCAGCCCCCACTCTCTGGAACAATCTCCCTCGTACTGTCAGACTTTCCCCTAACTTCTCTTCCTTCAAACGCTCCCTTAAAACGTTCCTATTTAGGGAAGCCTACCACCCAACTCACTGACGCAACCATCAATCACTCTCACCTTACAGTCCTCTCCTCCTGTTTCCAACCCCAACCCTCCCAGATTGTGAGTTCCTACGGGAATAGGGCCCTCATCTCCTCCTGTACTGTTTGTCAAATGTTGTTCAATGTATTGTAACCCTGTCTATACTGTGCTTATTGTACAGGGCTGCGGAATATGCTGGCGCTTTATAAATAAAGAATAATAATAATAAAAAGACTTAACATTTGACTTTATGATTCTTCTCCAAAAGAAAGAATCCATAGTAGCCCGACATGGTTCTACGCAGTGATATATCCGGCCGCAAATGAATTTCATTTCTGTATTTGTTCACAACAGTATTAAAATATTTAATGCAAAATATACAATTTTGCATGTTTTGGGGAAAAACCCTCAAAAGGTGAAAGCAAATTATTTGGCAGACCAGTGATAAAGTGACTAAATAATAACTATCAAAATGTCTCTAGGTCAATATTCTGGTGTGTCTACTTTCTCTGAATACAAAACTTTGTTAAGCTAATTTTCTTAATATTCAGTGGCAGCCACTAAAAGAAATGCCAAACTATAGAAACATTTCCAGATATTACATTTAATAAAACCTTTTACATACTAGTCTCTGGTCTGTATATGCAGCACATTTATTAGAACCTGACATATTGGGTATTTCCTACAAAAATCAAGAGAATTCAAGTAATCGATTTTGAGTGGTTTTCCTTATCTGTCCTATTTTTGTAGAGATATGAAGGAAAACTGCCAAGCACACTTAATGTATTCCTTATTAACATTTCATTCATACATATATTTGCATTTATTTCCTTAGTACCTATAGAGTGTCGCATAAAGAAAAGCATATTTAGCAATACCTATGGCTGAACTAATCAAGAGTGGAAAATTATGGATTTAAATAAAGCGCAATAATATCCAAATTGCTTTGCGCATTACTAAAGAAACTTAAAAGCACACTATAATTAAGGGGTTATGGTTGCAAAAATAAGCATATTATACAGCTTTTTTTGATGGCTCCATTTTGTCATTAAGATGGCTGAGAATCCTGGGAAACATTTTCTAGAAAAGCTGTAATATAAAACAAGTTTTACCCCCACCCCCAATTTTTTTTTAAAAAAAATAGAAAATTCAGTTCTGAATAATAAACAGAACATTAATTGTGGAGTACCATTTTTACATGTGCTTAATAGAATCCATCACAATTTATCATTCCACTTAAATATTTGAATTCTTAACAGTTTAAATTTAACAAAAGTCAACCACTGAATGTTTGTAATAAAGCGCCTAAATGCTGGGAGAGATTCTCCCTAATAATACTTCATGTTTCTGTCTCCATAATCCCTTTGTTCTCCAATAAAGATTGCTGCAAAGCTGTGCATCAAAGCAGTTTGGTGACTGCATATAGAAGGCCAACACTGAACATAAACAACATTTATACTCAAACTACAAACACTGCATGGAAAAAAAAAAAACAGTTCATGACAACACCTTTTATTTTAACAGAATTGTAAAGGAAAGAAGTCAGCCATTCCCTTCTTTGGCTTAAATTCTATTCCCCCCCCCTCCCCGTCACTTTTCTTTTTGATAAAGTTTTTTTAAAAATGTTGCCTCCAGATTTTATTTCCAGTCCACCGAGCAGCACAATATGCCTCCCGGTTACCCCACAGCAAACTTCTTATTTCTACTCCTGTGGTCCTTCACCCTACAAATAACATGCACACTAGGAGCTGAACATCGCATAGATGACTTGGAGCTGTTGAACGCAAAGAATGCTTACTGTAAGCTTAAATCATACAGTATATTGTAAATCTAATCACACTCAGAAAGAATATAGAAACATAGAAACATATCGGCAGATAAGAACCTTTCGGCCCATCTAGTCTGCCCAATTACATGGATACTTTACCTGGATTTATCTTTTGTTTAGGATAGCCTTATACCTATCCCATGCCTGCTTAAATTCAATTACTGTTTTGGCCTCTACCACTTCTACTGGAAGACTGTTCCATGTATCCACCACCCTCTCAGTAAAATAATGCTTCCTGATGTTACTTTTAAACCTTTGCCCCTCTAATCTAAGACTATGTCCTCTTGTTTTGCTACTTTGTTTCCTTTTAAATATACTCCCTTCCTCTACCTTGTGGATTCCCTTTACGTATTTAAATGTTTCTATCATATCTCCTCTAATATTGTGTAAGGATTGCTTTTTCATTTATGTTAGTGGGCAATGAAGAGGTGCTAGGAGAAAAAAAAAACCATCAAGTGTTACTGCATCCCCCTCCCCCTCAGTGAGGGCGAGAGGCCCCTAACAAAACAGAACATAGTTAGAAACCTCCTAAACAACACAGGGTTTATCGATTATTCCTGAATGTTGTCATAAATTATGTCCAAAAATAATATTTCTCCCTGCGAAGCAAAGTTTACAGAACTGCTGTCAGCAACTGCAGGGATTGAAAACATTTTATTTATCTTAAAGGAATAAAATTGAAGCTGTACAAAGTGTTTTATAAACCACAAAACAAACGGTGATCAATGAAAAGTATGGGGTTTAAAATTAAAGTTGTATCTGAACACAAGCTCCTTTGTGCCTCTGACTCAAAGCTTCCCAACCCTAGCTCTCCCCCCATGCATACATCAGGGCTTTTTCTTCTCCAGACAGGGGTACAACCACCAAGTCAGGTTAATTAGATGTTGCTGCTGTTTGAGTGGAAATAAAATAGATACGATGGAACTTGGATCGGGGAGGAAACAAGAAAATGTAGTCCTCGACTCACCTTCCTCATACCCCACAAATCGAGTGAATTTACCTTGTTGGAAGACTGCAATCACCAGGCTGATGACCTGGAGCCACAACAGACAACGATGCCAGTAGAATTCCCTCCTATTGGAAGCCATAATCCGCGGGATAAGGATCAGATCCTGGTTCTGTCACAGGAAAGATGGACTATCCTCTCCCTCGTCTTCCCTATGCGACAATCACAGGAATAATAAACTGTAAATATCCCCCAGCATGGGCAGAGGCAAAAAGGTCCTCTAAACAGAAACAAATTGTGTGAGGGGCTTAACTAAAAAAAAAACGCCGATTTATACCTTTGCAGCTGCCCTCCTCCCCCTCAGGGAAATCAAGGACACAAAAACAGCTTAATCCCCAGGATCTGCCAATTTGACGCCTGTATACAGGAATTATAACATGATCACTGTTTTTTTAAATAACTGGCACAGTGCGCCAAGGGCCCCCCAATTTTAGGAATAGGGGTTTTTAATTGTTTCTACAAAACAATGTGCTGAGCTCAGGGTCCTTCTTCTGTGATTGCAGCATATAGCTCTGTTGCTTGCACGGCTAACACGGTCTGCCAGTCTGTTGGTGTAAGCCCCTGTTTCTGTCTGCCTGTCTGTTCCTCTGCTCTAACAAAGACTCCTCCTGCTCCCTTTCTGTATGATGTCAGGGATTGGAAAGCAACAGGGCAGGGCCTGAGAACCATTCTATCATAGCTTTTAACTGTTTCACTAACTAGAGAGTCTTCAGTCTTTGATGTTACCTAGCCCCTTCCTTAATTTTGTTTTGAGCTGCAGAAACTCGAATTAAACCCTACAGAGGTTATAAAGTGTAAGTGTTAAATTGTATAGTACATTAGTTAGTTAATAGTGATACTGCCTGTAGAACTTTGTGTATGTAGCATTTTCATTGAACAATAGCTAGGAAGGAATGTCTGCTGTGCTCAAACTTGCCCACAATCTGCAACTCCAGACTTGAATTTTGGAATCCCTTCCTAATGTGACTCATGTCCCTTGTTTGCTTGGAAGCATAAATTCAACTATTTGAGAATATTTATAGAACATTTTCATACGGTTGCTAAAACCACCTGGTATTTGCATGTCTGTTCTTATAAACCTATGATTATTGAAGATGGAGCCATATGAGGTGGACACATAAGGTTCCACAGTCAAAATTGAGGGGGGGGGCACTAAATTTCTGCTGGGATGTGTAAGGGCAGTATTACAATCTGAAAGAAAAACAATTAGTAATGTCCTCCACCTTTTGCAGCTAATTCCGAGGATTACCTTAATTCCCTCATAAACATAAATATACTAAAAAATGGAACGCTGCATCTGAGGTCACCCAAATACAGTTTGGGTGACCCTAATCAAATTTCCAAGTCCACTTCTAATCTGGAAAAAATGGGGAAACAATATATAGTGTAGTATTTAAAACAGAGATATTTATTTAAAAGCAAAAAACAAACTCACAAATTAAAAGGCACTTAAAAAAATGTGCATATACACATTGACTGCAATGGCCCAAACCTCCCGATGACAGTTCCAGGTGGTCCATTAGCTGCCCTCCGGTGGATATAGAACAAAGTTGTTACACTGTTATGAGGTTTTCTGGTCCACAAAAGCGGTTCCCACACAGCAGCTCAACGCGTTTCGTGAGTACAACCTCACTTCATCAGGAGCATGCTTACAACTGACACCAGTCTCCCTTTTATAATCCTTCAAATTCAAAAACCATTTAATTAAAACACACTTCAGCTGTTTCCACTTTAATTTTCACGCAATCAAGGTTCTGTACGTCTTTTCATGCCGGATCCTTGTTTCCGTGCATGCGCCCCATAACTTTCTCCATTGTGAATGCGTGAGGAAGTCCATTCAAAGATACGGTTTTACTTTCACTTCAAGGTTCACCCAATCACAGTTCTATACGTCTTTACATGTCGGATCCTTGTTTCCGTGCATGCGCATCATAACTGTCTCCATCGCGCATGCGTAAGGTTTCACTTTCACTATGCTCAGCACACAAATCACACGGAGTCAAGGTGATCTTTCTCCATCCTCATCTCCCGCATCAAAAATATAATCCAAAAGTAGCAGAAAAAGGAACATGTTTTACCAGGGATCGAGGTGGTCCAAGACCGATCCTATCATCCGCAAGCAACGAATGTCAATTACTTTCAGAGTCTTTGACAGAATGTACAAAAATATATAAAGAACAGGTTTATTGCAAATATATAAGGAACAGGTAATAATGTGCATCGTAAATCAAACAGTGACCATGAATAAATACCAATTCCATAAATGCCAGTATATCAATTTCATTATTTAACCCTTTCCCCAGTGGTGTATTTAGATTTTGTGCTGCCCTAGGCCTGACTAGACTCATGCACCCCCTAATTTAAATTAGACACACCCCTTCCTGTCAAGGCCACACCTCTTCCTGTTATAGCATTCTGTAAAATGTCACTGCACACTGGGAATTTACTAATCCTGGCGGCTGCCTCAGAGTGATAGGAGTCTTATCACGCTCAGACAGCCTTTACATGACAAGATCACTGAATATGGTGCTGTTCAGCCAAATTCCCCATGTTACCAGGCACAACGGTGTCTAGTCCAGGGAGTCAGCAACCTTGGCTCTCCAGATGTTTTGGAATTACATTTCCCATGAGGCCATGCCATTCAGTACCTGAGCACCATGGGAGATATAGTTCTAAAAAATCACAAGGGCAAAGATTGCCAACCCCCCCCCCCAGTCTAGGTGCTTCTTCAGGCATTGCATGTGTAGCGCTCACCCACGGAGGAGCCGCTGAATAAACCTCGGGATAGTCTCACCGCACTAGGAATTACTATACACCAGCACTGTTGTGGATTTTCTATTTTATATTCTTTTCTGGTCTCGATAAAGCAGCATATAATATACATATACGGTATTTGAATGGCAGGAATTCGTAACGTGGGAAAAACACGCGGCGGAAAAGAAACGGTTAACCCCCTCAGTTCTGGAGTGTAAGTCACGTGAAATGGCTCAAAAATATATATATGTGTGTCTAGGGTACCCGGGTACTGTGTTCAACTGGCCAGTGAATGAAAAGAGCAATCTTCGTCTAGTTACCATTGGGGCCCTGTGAATTGAAGAAATATAACAAGCGTGCGTTTTCGTTTCGGAACCGTGGGCCTGGAGGCCTCTCACCCATCCGTCGAACGAACTGTCCAGCACTCGATGCCTCGACCAAAGGATCTTTCTCCTGAACTGGGACTCTGTGCCAACGAATCTGCTCCCCGCTTGCCGAATCTCAGCAACTGGAACAAACGATCCACTGCCTGCACTCCCAATCGATTGTCGCGGCCTCCTAACTCGGGGTCCTGCCGGAAACAGCTTGTCCTCCAAATCTCTCAGTTCTGCGTGTGTAGGTTACAGCACAGTCTCTGTCCCGATCTCCAGCATGAATAAGACAGAGTCTCCACTCCGGCCTGGTTGTGATCCTTGACAGCTCCAACGTGCGTCCTACACCTCTTGTTGCTCTGCTCACACTTCGCGCCAAACACGAGGCTGCTGATGTATCTCCTCTGCTCCTTGACCCCACTTCCTGTCCTCACGCAAAGGGTGCTGGGAGATGAAATACGCTTTGTCCAGCATAGTCCACACTATCTCCCTCTAGTGGCAGCCATAGTCCAACACACCAAAGTACATTTTAAGGCAACGCTACACTCTCCCCCCCTAAACTCTTGGGTCCCTCCAGGGGAGTGTAACAGATACATAATATTGCAATTTACATATTAGATACATTCAGGCTCAGCAGTAAACATATAATGGGTCAGATATACATCCTCAATTTGACTCATGTCCCTAGTTACCTCAGCCAACATAACAGACACTTCGGGCAACCTTCGCCCAGTTGTAACTGCTTCTTCTGTGCTATGTCCCGGTGAATCATAAGTAAGTCTCTGAGGGGGCCGTAGTGAACGTTTGGCCTCAGATTCGGTAATCTCCTCTTCGGGTGGAAGTTTCACATCCACAGGTTCAACTCTCTCATCTGCAGGCGGAGCAGCCACCTCTTCAGAGTACAAACCTTCCAGTGAAGGCATAGAACTGTAGTCTATAGATATGTCCTCTAGTACTTCAGGAATTTCCGATGTCTCAGGTACTTCAAGTCTGAATTCAGGGGCATCAGGCCTCAGGTTACTTTCCCACTGATCAGAGGCCGGAATGACTTCTTCAGGCTCAGGCGGACACACCCAGTCCAGACAAAAAATTCCTTCTTCAATATTCTCCTCTCTTTCTTCAACAACCCGCGACTGCTGAGATCGAGTAACAGGAGCCGAACGAGGAACAGGCGGATTCGGCAAAGAAAGTTCATCTCCAACTGGTATCCTTACAGCTTCTCTCAAAGGTAACAGATGATTCCGGTGCCAGTTCTTTAGAGATCCGGCCTTTCCATCCAGCCAGATTTGGTAAACTGGCAGACCAGGCAGTTGCTTGCAGACAATGTAAACTTGAGAACTCCATCTATCAGCCAGCTTGTGCCTTGCAGAAACACCCAAGTTCTTCAACAAAACTCTATCACCGGGTTGTAAGTCCTGTACACGGACTCTCAAATCGTAGTTTTGCTTATTCCTCTGTTCTTGGCTCTCTGAAGTCAAACGGGCCTGTTCAAACGTAGAAGCCAACTTTTTCCGGCGTCTGTCCACATAATTTTTTGTGAGAGGCCACAGACGTCTGATCAAGAGATAGGCCAAACGCCAAATCGACTGGCAGCCGAGCTTCTCTTCCGAACATGAGACGGTAAGGTGTGGATCCAGTAGCGTCACTCTCAGTGCCGTTATACTCGTGCACCAGCGTAGCTATGTGACAACTCCAATTCTGCTTTTCTTTGTTTGACAGTGTCCCCAGCATATTCAGTAGAGTGTGATTAAATCTTTCCAGTTGAGCATCACCTTGGGGGTGATATGGAGTAGTTCGGGTCTTTTGAATTCCTAATAGTTCTAGCAATTGCCCAACAAGTCGGCTCTCAAAGTCTCTGCCCTGATCTGAGTGGATTCTCTTTGGTAGGCCATAATGAACAAAACCCTTCTCCATTAAAACTTTTGCCACTGTAGGAGCACGTTGGTCTTTTGTAGAAAAAGCTTGAACGTAACGGGTGAAGTGATCAGTCACCACCAAAGTATTTCCCTGCCCACTAGCATCAGGTTCTAAACACAGGAAATCAATGCACACCAAGTCCATAGGTCCTTGACTTTGTAGGTGGCTCATTGGAGCGGTTCGAGTAGGTAAAGTCTTTCTCTGAATACACCGCAAACATGAATGGCAGTAACTTTCAACTTCAGATCTCATACAAGGCCAGTAGAACCTGTCTCGCACCACTTTAAAAGTTCTCTCTGCACCCAGATGTCCATGGTCATCGTGCAATGCTCTCAACACACCTTCTCTGTGCTTGGCTGGGAGGAACAATCGTTGCGTTTCTTCAGCATTGTTCGAGGGGCCCCTTCTGTAGACCACCCCATCCAGCATCTTCAGCTGCTCCCATTCTTTGCAGACCAGTTGGGCTCCTTCAGGGGAATTAGTCAGTAGAAATCCCCTTTGACCCGCATTCATAGCTTTCATTGTCAATGCGATCAGAGGATCTTCATCTTGCTCTGCTCTCAGGTCCTGTTTTGAGAGAGTAGGTAGGCTTTCACTCCTCAGCTGTGTAGGATTACAATAAAGTTCTGTAACGCCCGCAGCCATAACTCCTATAGCTTCTGCTTCAACTGCTCCCTTGACCCGGCGCTCTGCCCCCTGACAAAAGGCTTGCACTCCATCTGGAGTCAACTGAGTCCATTCTGTATTGTAGGGCCTTCTAGATAGAGCATCTGCATCTCGATTATTCACTCCAGTGCGATACTTAAGGCTGAACCGAAACCCTGACAGAGCGGCCAACCACCGATGTCCTGTTGCATCCGGTTTAGCAGTAGTAAGGACGTACGTAAGAGGATTGTTGTCAGTCTTTATCACAAATTCAGCCCCATACAGATAATCTTTCAGCTTGTCTGCTACCGCCCACTTCTAGGCTAAGAACTCTAATTTGTGGGTAGAATAGTGTAACGGGGAGCCCCCTATAGGGTGAGGGGGAACCCCCAATCTGCAGAGATGAAGCCTTAAGGACAGGTATACAGCTTCCAGGGAACAAACCAAGATATTAACAGAAACTAGAAAGATCCCTAAGCCCTGACTGAGATCCTTGAAAGATGGTCTCGAAATACTAACTAGGCTAGGTTTGCAAGATGAATAAAACATAAACCAGACAGACAATAAATGCAGGTATACAGATTCCAGGGAACAAACCAAGATATTAACAGAAACTAGAAAGATCCCTAAGCCCTGACTGAGATCCTTGAAAGGTGGTCTCGAGATACTAACTAGGCTAGGCCTGCAAGACGAACAAAACATAAACCAGACATACGATGAATGCAGGCATACAGATTCCAGGGAACAAACCAAGATATTAACAGAAACTAGAAAGATCCCTAAGCCCTGACTGAGATCCTTGAAAGGTGGTCTCGAAATACTAACTAGGCTAGACCTGCAAGACGAACAAAACATAAACCAGACATACGATGAATGCAGGCATACAGATTCCTAAGCACGGTACAGTACAGGGGACAGACAGAAGAGAGATCCAAATACAAGAGCCAAAGGTCATACACGGAATATCATAACTAGAGGGGTCAGACAAGAGAGGGATCCTAAATACATGAGCCAGAGGTCATACACAAAATCAAAGTAAACCAGCATACAGGGACTAGGCAAGAAAGACTATCCTGGTCCAAGGATCAAGGGGAGTCCTGGTCGTACTTATAGGGCAGAACAGGTCATGTGACCGCAGACCAATTAGCCCAACAGATGGCCTGCAGGCTGAAAACAAAAAACAAACAGGAATCCCTGCTACCACCAGCAGGGGGCAAGGCCGAGATGTGACATAACCCCCTCCCTTACGGGTGACCTCCTGGGCACCCAAGAAAGAAAACATGGATGGCACGAAAACGGATAACACCAGTCACCAGTACCCATTGGAATCCCGCTCAGACTCAGAGTAGTCAGTTTGTGCCTGAGCAAGCAAAGCTCTTTCATAAACCCCCAGGTCCTCTCTGCAGATCACTGCACCGTTAGAGGCCCGTACACAACCTTCGGTAACCGGGCTAGAGTCTCGTACCGGAGGATCCGACGGCATGAGTACCTTGGACCTGGAACGGAGTGAATCTTCCGTCCCATGTTGTTTACGGTTAGTCCTCTTGCGTCTCCTGGACCGTGATCTAGGAGTTCCGTCCACACTATGGTACATAGAGGTATTAGAGGTACTGCCAGATCCAGTGACGGTAGTCGTGCCCTGAGATTGTATATTACAACCACAGTGGAACCACTAGACACAGTGGACTTACTGTCTACCCAGAGACAATGACCTTGCCATTAAACGTGGCCCCGACCGATACAGTACAGGGTGTGTGCATGACTGGTACACTCTCGGGATATGGGACATCACCAGGACATGGTACAGTTGGCGCCACAACAGTCTTACACCTCTCCCCAGGAGGAGTATATTGTGGATCATCTGAATCAGAGTCTTCCAACAGCCCTTTCAGAATGTCAGGGTGTCTCTGGAGCACTACCCAGTGCCTCTCACTCATCCAAAAGCCAGAAGGCGTCCGTATATATTCCGTGGGAACACAATGTGATTTAGGGATCTCAATACCCTTTAAACCACCAGCTTGCTGAATTTCCCTGATTACTGTGCGGAGTAAGGCAACCTCGGACTTAGAGGGTGTAGTATCAATGGAACCAGAACAAAGTGTGGCAGTTTCAGAACCAGATTGGCTAGGGTTGATCACCTTTTCTTGTCTTCTCTTAGAGCAAGACATAGACTTTGTGACCACCTCACAAGGCTTGACAATGGTGGGGACAACACTGGACTCACTGTGGGGCAAGGGCACAGTGGTCTCATGTGCCAATCCAGGCACGTCGGCCTCATAACAAAATGTGGTCACAGCTGTCTCGTCTAACCTGGTGCAGCTGTCATTGCTGACATACAGCTTGTCCCGGACACCACTGGCAAGGTACCAGCCTCAGGCATCACAAATGACATATTGTCAGTACCCGACATGGCTGGCTTCTCATTACCAGTACCCGACATGGCTGTCTTCTCATTACCAGTACCCGACATGGCTGGCTTTGTGTCAGGGGAAGCAGACGTGGCTGGCTTCGTGCCAGGGGGAACAGACATGGCTGGCTTCGTGCCAGTGGATACAGACATGGCTGGGTTCATGCCAGTAGATACAGACATGGCTGGCTTCATGCCAGTGGATACAGACATGGCTGGCTTCATGCCAGTAGATACAGACATGGCTGGCTTTTTGCCAGGGGAAGCGGACATGGCTGGCTTTTCATTGCCAGTGGGAACAGACATGGCTGGCTTCGTGCCAGTAGCTACAGACATGGCTGGCATTTCATTACCAGTAAGAACAGGCATGGCTGGCAGCGTGCCAGTGGATATAGACCTGGCTGGCAGTGTTCCAGTGGATATAGACATGGCTGGCAGCGTGCCAGTGGATACGGACATGGCTGGCTTCGTGCCGGTAGATACAGACATGGCTGGCATCTCATTGCCAGTGGGAACAGGCATAGCTGGCTTTTCATTACCAGTGAGAACAGGCATGGCTGGCAGCGTGCCAGTGGATACAGACATGGCTGGCATTTCATTGCCAGTGGGAACAGGCATGGCTGGCTTTTCATTACCAGTGAGAACAGGCATGGCTGGCAGCGTGCCAGTGGATACAGACATGGCTGGCATTTCATTGCCAGTGGGAACAGGCATGGCTGGCTTTTCATTACCAGTGATAACAGGCATGGCTGGCAGCGTGCCAGTGGATACAGACATGGCTGGCTTCGTGCCAGTAGAAACAGACATGGCTGGCATTTCATTGCCAGTGGGAACAGGCATGGCTGGCTTTTCATTACCAGTGATAACAGGCATGGCTGGCAGCGTGCCAGTGGATACAGACATGGCTGGCTTCGTGCCAGTAGAACAGACATGGCTGGCATTTCATTGCCAGTGGGAACAGGCATGGCTGGCTTTTCATTACCAGTGAGAACAGGCATGGCTGGCAGCGTGCCAGTGGATACAGACATGGCTGGCAGCAAGCCAGTGGATACAGACATGGCTGGCTTCGTGCCAGTGGATACAGACATGGCTGACATCGTGCCAGGGGAAGCAGACATGGCTGGCATCGTGCCAGGGGAAGCAGACATGACTGGCATCGTGTCAGTAGATACAGACATGGCTGGCATTTCATTGCCAGTGGAACAGGCATAGCTGGCAGCGTGCCAGTGGATATAGACCTGGCTGGCAGTGTTCCAGTGGATATAGACATGGCTGGCAGCGTGCCAGTGGATACAACGTGGCTGGCAGCGTGCCAGTGGATACAGACATGGCTGGCAGCGTACTAGTGGATACAGACATGGCTGGCATAGCATTCCCAACCGGAGACACTGAAACCTCACTGGGAGACGAGGGCATAGTGATCCCATGATTCACCAGATTTGAGGTGGCTATTCTGCCAGTCTGGATGCCTATGGAGGACACACCAGTACCTCCATAGCGATACCTGGATATATGGTTCCCCTGCCATTGCTTAACAGGTTTTAATACACAATGCTCAATAGTGTGATTTGGATCTGCACAATAAAAACAGAGACCATACAACCTGCGTCTTTCCTTCTCATACATGGATTTGCAAGTAGTGCAGGGTGGTGCTGCATCGTTAGCTGCAGCAGGTGATAGGCTCAGAGCCTCCATTAACCTCTGCAGCTCTTTCAGCATAGCAAGCACCAAGTTCAATACAGCTTCATACATATGAGACATACCTGCCAGCTTCTATTCTGGGACCAGGATAATGTAACGGGGAGCCCCCTATAGGGTGAGGGGGAACCCCCAATCTGCAGAGATGAAGCCTTAAGGACAGGTATACAGCTTCCAGGGAACAAACCAAGATATTAACAGAAACTAGAAAGATCCCTAAGCCCTGACTGAGATCCTTGAAAGATGGTCTCGAAATACTAACTAGGCTAGGTTTGCAAGATGAATAAAACATAAACCAGACAGACAATAAATGCAGGTATACAGATTCCAGGGAACAAACCAAGATATTAACAGAAACTAGAAAGATCCCTAAGCCCTGACTGAGATCCTTGAAAGGTGGTCTCGAGATACTAACTAGGCTAGGCCTGCAAGACGAACAAAACATAAACCAGACATACGATGAATGCAGGCATACAGATTCCAGGGAACAAACCAAGATATTAACAGAAACTAGAAAGATCCCTAAGCCCTGACTGAGATCCTTGAAAGGTGGTCTCGAAATACTAACTAGGCTAGACCTGCAAGACGAACAAAACATAAACCAGACATACGATGAATGCAGGCATACAGATTCCTAAGCACGGTACAGTACAGGGGACAGACAGAAGAGAGATCCAAATACAAGAGCCAAAGGTCATACACGGAATATCATAACTAGAGGGGTCAGACAAGAGAGGATCCTAAATACATGAGCCAGAGGTCATACACAGCAAATCAAAGTAAACCAGCATACAGGGACTAGGCAAGAAAGACTATCCTGGTCCAGGATCAAGGGGAGTCCTGGTCGTACTTATAGGGCAGAACAGGTCATGTGACCGCAGACCAATTAGCCCAAGATGGCCTGCAGGCTGAAAACAAAAAACAAACAGGAATCCCTGCTACCACCAGCAGGGGGCAAGGCCGAGACGTGACAAATAGTTCTTTTCTGAAGGCGTAAGGCTTCGGCTTACATACGCTACAGGCCTCAGCACACCATCATATTCTTGGTACAAGACTCCCCCTAGACCTTCTCTGCTGGCATCCACATGCAATTCGTACGGCTTATGAGGATCAGCGTAAGCCAGGACGGGAGCTCGAGTTAGACTCTCTTTCAGCTTCATAAAGGCACTTTCACATTGATTAGTCCACTCTTCTTGAATTGATTCTCGAGCCTTCCTAGGCCCTTGAGCCGACGAACCTTGATTAGAGGACTTGGAGCCTTCTCCCACTTCTTCTGTTCGCAGGAGCTTATTCAAAGGTTGAGTTATCTTAGCAAATCTCCCTACGAATCTTCGGTAGTATGCGCAGAATCCCAGGAAGGATCTATGTTCGGTAATATTCCGGGGTCTAGGCCAGGAAGCTACGGCTTCCAACTTTCGAGGATCCGTTGAAACACCTTCTGCCGAAACAACATGCCCCAGGTACGTAACTGAAGGTAAACAAAATTGACACTTCTGCAAGGACAGTTTCAACCCCTCTTCATGGAGCCGCTTCAAGACCTTCTCCAACCGTTGCTCATGATCTTTCAAAGTCTTTTCCCGAACACAATCAGATCATCTAGATACACCAACACCTCTATCGGGTTCATATCTCCAACTGTCTTCTCCATTAACCTTTGGAACGTGGTGGGAGCCCCTGTGAGGCCTTGAGGCATTTTGTTGAACTCAGTGGGCAGATGAACGCAGTCTTTTCTTTGTTTTCAGGATGCATTGGTATCTGATGATGCCCACTTTGCAGGTCAAGTACACTAAACCATTTTGCTCCAGACAAACACTGTAAGGCATCCTCTATCCTAGGAGTAGCATATTGATCAGGAATGGTCCTCTGATTTAACGTGCGATAGTCTATATATAAACGGATAGAGCCATTCTTCTTTCGAACCATCACTATGGGAGAAGCATAAGGTCTCCTGGATTCTTGAATCACCTTAGTCCTCTGCAGTTCATTCATCTGTTCTCGTAGATCGTCCAAGTCTCCCAGCGGAACTAGTCTCTCTTGACCTTTCTCGAAACGGCTTATCCTCTTGCAGTCAAATGCGATGTTCAGTACTCTTAGCGCATCCCATGTCAAACTCATCCTTAGAGAAAAAGTCCTTCCACTTTAGGATCTGGGACTGAAGTAGATTCTTCCATTCAAGCGAGATAGGAGCATCTTTAGGATAGAACCGTTCAGATGGAATCTCCTTGTTCACTTCACCCCCTACATCGGTAGGGGAGAGAGGCGTAACAGAAGCCACTTGTCCGATGGGCATTCGTGCTTTCAGGACCACTGGAGAATCAGTCACATTACACACACTAACTGAAACTCTTCCTCGTGTCCATTTCAAAGCTCTCGTAGAGATTATTTCATCAGGGATTACTTAGACTCCGGCCTCACTCCCATGACTGAGATCAGTTTCCAGTACCACATAAGGACCCGGTTGCGATCCGTTCAACTTGACTGAAGCCCGGAAACTCGCCACTTCTTCTTGTAGAACCTTCTCTGTCCCTCCCAATCTCCACAGATGCCTCACTTCGGCAGGTGCTTTCTGCTCTTCGACCATTCGTTGATAGACCGGATGTAACATCGGATGTACTTTCTTAGTAGAATCTTTTTCCAACACTATCGGAGTCAGGAGACGTCTCACCAGATCAGTATTCGTCCCCACTATCATAGAACTTCGGCTGGCCCCCGAAGGGCGAGGACACACAATGGTCAATGCATCACAGCCTCCAGACTGTCCGACGACTTCGGATCCAAATTCTAACTTCACCTGCAGATATCCATCATAGGGAAGCTTCTCAGTTCCGATACCCCAAATCTCAAGGTCCTTTAGCTTTTTCAAGGGTATGTGCCTCAAGTGCTTCTCATAGAAGTCTCGATAAATCAGCGTCACTTGGGCACCTGAGTCTAACAGAGCTTTAGTATAGACTCCCTCTACTTGAATTGGAACGATGGGCGAAGGACCTATCAGCTGGCCAGGAAACGTACTGGTAGCAGCAGGAGATATAGACCCAGTTTGTTGCACTCTAACCTTCTTTCTGACTCGTGGAGGTTTTGGGTGTGCATTGCTTTCCCATGACATAGGACCGGATACTAAGGGAGTAACTCTTTCAGTCCTGGCAGGCACAGCATTCGGCACAGATCTGGACCCTCTCGGCCTTTCAGTTATGACTTGAAAATTGGAGTGGTTTTCGACCGTTGGGCACCTAGTTTGCTCCCTCACCAGGGCCCTCTGGCGTTTCCCGCCTGTGAGGTAGATAGCAGCCCTTCTAAGGCATTTAAGAATTCTTAAACTCTTTTTTTTCTTCAGCCCTTCGATTTGTACACTGTGCTCTGAAATTACCCAATTCTCCACAACTGAAACATCTCTTCTTTGTAGACGGAGGCGCACTTGCTTGTGGTGATTCATTTGAAGGACCCTGGCCAGTGGCCACAGCAACTTCTGTTGTCCGCATATCTGCGAGGAACTTCTGTATATCGGTCTGTGTCTCTGCCACTTTCAAAATGACCTGGCACAGGTCCATGTGCGCCTGTTCCAGTTCAGCTTGAGCTTCTTGCACCTTCTTAACAGTCTTTTGTATCTCACTATATGCCGGAATAGTTGACTCTTTTGCAGCACTCTCTGAAGATATAGGAACAACCAGCTGCTCTTGTCTGGCAACTTCGGACCCTTAGGCATCCAACGAATAATCTTCAGTCGGCGAATATTCGTTATGTCACAGGTTGTGCGTAGGCTCTTTCGGTTCTCCTTTGGGACTTCTCTTCTAAAAGAGCCTCTTCCTCTCGAATAGCTCGAATCAGCTCCTGGTATTTCAACTCTCGGTTACCTTCTCTGGTTTTCAGCTGCAACATCACAGGATCTAGAGGTTGAGTACCCCTCCGTATCTGCCGCATTCTTATTTGGTCTATCATAGCAGGTTCGGTCCCTTTCTTGAGAAGTATCTGGTGCAGAATCTTGTCCAGGCGCCTCATATAATCAGTCATTTTCTCACCTTTTCGCTGGTAGGTGTGTTCGTACTTTTACATGAGTTCAATATTCTTTTCTGTTCGCCCGAAGACTTCCTGTAATATATTTAGGTAATCTAAAGCACTACAATCTTGTTTACTCAACTTCAGGTTTCTAACAGCCTCTAATGCAGGTCCCTTCAAGCTCTCAGTAATTCTCTGTTGCTTCTGTGCTTCAGGGACGTCCCACTCGTCTAGAGTAGTGATGAACCCCCGTGTTCGGTTCGCATTCGAACTCGAACAATTTCAAGAGTTCGAGTTCGAACTTGAACACGAACCGAACTCAATGCAAGTCAATGGGACTCGAAAGTTTGATTTTTAGAGTGCCCTCCAAGAGGGCATATATACAAGATATTTGCCATAAAAGGTGTATGGGGGTCCGGGTAGTGCCCTGGGGGACAGGAAACAAGGAAAAAAAGTTAAAAAAAAAATCATTTTTAAAAGAACAGTGAGTTTTCCTTTAAATAAAGGTTAAGCATAAAAACAAAAAATTCCTTCAAATATCGTGCCTAGGAGGTCCCCATAACCTGCCCGTGAAGTGGTGGATTTGTAGGATGTATAGAAACATTTAAAACCAAAAAAATGACATTTCAAATGACGGTAAATGGTTTTCCTTTAACAACTGCTTGGGGCAGCAGCCTGTATGAAAAGAGGAGACATTTTAGGACACGCAGAACAAGTTTAGTGATTTTTTGGCTAAATTATGGTGAAACTTATGCAGGCTTTGGATGAAAGTAACAATAGGTGCTTTAAAATTGGGCCTTTAGTGTCGGCAACAGTGCCGTCACACCGTAACCACTCTGTGGTATTGTGGAAGTGTGCAGGGTTGGGCCCTGCGGTCCAATATTAAAATTATATGAATCTGGTATAGGCGTCAGTGGCAGTGCACCCAAATATTGTGCCTTTGGTGGCAGCAAGTGCCTTCACACCGTAAGTAACCCCCTCTGTGGTATTATGGAAGAGTGCAGGGTTGGACCCAGAGAAGCACAGCGAGGGAGCGTGGAGAGGTGAGTATGAAAACTTTTTTTAATGAATAACATTTTATTTACAGATTAAATATACATACAGTACATGTCATTACAGCACAATGAGCACATTCATTTACTGGAATGGCAGGGGAGGCCAAAAACTTTGGCGAGTTTTTTGCATTGTGGTCCATTGTGGTGCATTGTGAGCGAACTCGAACCGAACACGTGGAAATGTTCGGAGTTCGGCGAATAGCCGAACGGCCGATGTTCGATGCGAACTCCGAACAGATCGAACCGAACAGCTCATCCCTAGTCTAGAGCCTGCATCGTCTGTTCTACCCATTCCTCGAAGGTTTCTTCTCTCGCTGGAGTTGGCACGCTTCCTGAAAAATTCCTCAACCGTCAGTAACCAAAATTAGTGTGAGGAGGGTTGGTTCTTTGACATTTAGCCAGCAAGTCTCCGATAGCCACAATGAACTCTGGCCCGATCATGGCTAGCTGGCCGGGTGCGGGAACGTTCGCGAAATCGCCACGTGGTGTATTTGGCTGGATCAGTTGAACTTCCACGACATCGGTCAGTTTCACACTCGCGCCCTGAAAACACACTGGAGCACCCTTTCTCCACTCAAAAAAGGACATAAGTGTGAGAAATTTCTGTGTTCGCTTTAATGTTCATTATTAACCCCTGATGATCCGGTGTCAGCGTGGCCACAGCCCGGCAGATCTGGTCTTCAGCCCAAGTGTCTGCGGGAATGTCCATGACTACACTTAACCCTATCTGGCTATTGTGCTCCTCACACCATTTGGCAGCAGTGTCTGGATCCATATTAACCTTTTAATTGCGGTATTCTCAGAGACTGAAATCCCGGACGAGCCCCCACGTGTAGTGCTCACCCCCCGAGGAGCCGCTGAATAAACCTCGGGATAGTCTCATCGCACTAGGAATTCCTATACACCAGCACTGTTGTGGATTTCCTATTTTATATTCTTTACTGGTCTCGATAAAGCAGCATATAATATACATATACAGTATTTGAATGGTAGGAATTCGTAACGAGGGAAAAACACACGGCAGAAAAGAAACGGTTAACGCCCTCAGTTCTGGAGTGTAAGTCCAGTGAAATGGCTCAAAAATATATATATGTGTCTAGGGTACCCAGGTACTGTGTTCAACTGGCCAGTGAACAAAATGAGCAATCTTCGACTAGTCACCGTTGGGGCCCTGTGAATTGAAGCAATATAATAAGTGTGCGTTTTCATTTCAGAACCGTGGGCCTGGAGGCCTCTCACCCATCTGTCGAGTGAACTGTTCAGCACTCGATGCCTCGACCAAAGGATCTTTCTCCTGAACTGGGACTCTGTGCCAACGAATCTGCTCCCCGCTTGCCGAATCTTTGCAACTGGAACAAATGATCCACCGCACTCCCAATCGATCGTCGCGGCCTCCTAAGGCTGGGGTCAGACCAGCGCATTTTTAACGTGCGTTCTGGCGCACTTAATCACGGCCGCACTAGCAGCAAATGACGGGCAATGACAGCCAATATACGAAGTACGGTCGCACGAAAGTCCGGCCGCGCAACGCAAGTGGAAAATGAACGCATTTTTTCGAGAATGCAGAACCGCTAGTACGGACGTAAAGAGTGCGCTGCGCCCGCTAGCGGTGTGTGTGTGTGTTTTGGAGACGTCAGACCCTGCTCGTGTCCGGCCAACATAACGTCCAGACGCAAAAAGTTTCCTGGTTTGGATTCGTAAAACATCACGCACGAAAATGCGCATCGTATGACCGTTTTCGCATATTCCGTGAAAAAATACATCAATGCGTTCGGACGCACTTTTTTACGTTCGCGTGTAAAAATACTTTCGTTTGACCCTAGCCTAACTCGGGGTCCTGCCAGAACCAGCTTGTCCTCCAAATCTCTCAGTTCTGCGTGTGTAGGTCACAGCACGGTCTCTGTCCCGATCTCTAGCATGAATAAGACAGCGTCTCCACTCTGGCCTGGTTGTGATCCTTGACAGCTCCAACTTGCGTCCTACACCTCTCGTTGCTCCGCTCACACTCCCCACGCCAAACACGAGGCTGCTGATGTCTATCCTCTGCTTAACGAGGCCACTTCCTGTCCACACGCAAAGGGTGCTGGGAGATGAAGTCCGCTTTGTCCACACTGTCTCCAGCACTATCTCCCTCTAGTGGTAGCCATAGTCCAACACACCAAAGTACATTTTAAGGCAATGCTACACATGTAAAGTGCTGCCCTGCAGCGTGCAGAATTTGTGTGCTGCCCAGGATCTTCCTTTTTCCTGTCATAGGGATGGGTGCGCTGTCTGTGAATTCTACATGGTGAGGGGGCAGCACTTTTCATGCACAGCCCTTCGATGTGTCAGGTCAGGGAGAATCTGCCAGCTCCAGCATGGCCCTGTGTAAAGTAATGGAGAGGAGGTTGGGCTCAGAGCAAGCGGTTAAAAGGAAATAAAGCTAAGCTAGGTGTAAATAGGACAGATAAGCCTTCAGGCGCAGTGAATAGGGAAGGACCCGCAGGAGTATTTTCTCACCCCGAAGCTGCCTTCCTCCCTGCCGCCACTCAGTGTAGTCACCTGCATCCCGCGGACAAGTAGACGCAGGTCAGTCAGGAAGAGCTGCGAACCGCCTCCTCCTCAGTGTGGCCTCCAACTGACTGCCAGGATATCCCGATGTGCACTGCGGATGAGAAGGCAGAGCCAAGGAACAGAGGACAGGGCAAATGTTCTAAGCACTCAAGCAGGCTGCATGAACAGCTGCCGCCTGCTTGGCCTGCTTGAGTGTCTGTACACACACAACACAGCTCGCGCTGTTCTGCTGCTCCTTCCCGAGTGAAGGAATGATGTCCGCACACCACGGTAGCAGGAAGGAGGAACTAAAGCCGAAGCAGGGGCATGTGCTTTGCCGTCTGCATGGAAACACTGGCGGAACCCACATCTCGCGCAGCCTGCAGTGTGTGAACAAGCACTCGAGCAGGCTGCACGAGCGGCTGCCACTAATGCAGCCTGCTCGATTGTTTGTACAAACACACTGCAGGCTGCGCAAGATTTTCTGATCAGCTACAGACCGCCCTCATCCCTCCGCCAATCAACTTGCCACCGCTTGACGCATAGTGGCTGCTATTTTTTGCCGCCCCTCCAGAAAGTGCCACCCTAGGCCTTGTCGGCCTAGGCCAAGATACAGCACTGCCTTTCCCTCCCAGAGTTCTCAACTTATATATCCACTCAGTTTCTCTCTTCGTTAACCTCACAGCAATATCCCTTCCTGTCGCGGAACCCCTTGCTCAGAGACTGTGGACTGTACTAAAACCTCGCTCCTCTGCTATTCCCCTCATTTAAGCTATTTGTTTGTTTATGTTTTAATGTTTAAAGTGATGTTTTTGTGACTTTCCCCCCAGCAGAAAAGAATCCAAAATGCCTTTAAGCCTGTCCCTTATGCTCACTGTGTTATCTGACACCAGGGGAAGCCTGGGTTTCCAAGCATGAGCTGGGTTTGAAATCCCAGCCAATCACAATCCAAGGAGCTAGACAGGCCAACCAATCCCATTCCACTACTGGCCAGCATTTACTTTCATAGAGCCAGCTGCATAAAACTTTAAACCTTGCTGCCTTGAAAACCGTTTGATCCAGCGGGGTGCTTTTTGCGGAGTTAGGGTCCTCCTCATGCAAGCTACCGTTGTGGTGATTTTCAGGAGTGAACTCCATTGGGAACCCACGTTTCTTCGCCTTTCAGGACCCCAGGGGCTCAGGCAGCAGTGACCATGCGACATCAGCTGGGAATAAATACTATATGCTGCCATCCGTGCCCCTGCCCCCAGATCTGGGCGCTTTTTAGACTGTGACACCCTAGGGGCCCGAGCTATCAAAGGGTACCCCTAGATTGCAGCTGTTCCCCTGGAATACCCCCCAAACAAGGACCTGTGCTCTGTATGACTGCAGTTACAGTTATTTATAAAGGTGCCACCAAGTACCGTAGCGCTGTACAATGTACAATATACATGCACGTTAAACACATAGAACAGTATCAGAGAAGCCCCTGCTCAAGAGCTTGCACTCTGAGAGGACCAGATGGGGAACAGGCTGAATGGCGGTGCCAAAATGTCTGGGGGGCGGGAATGTTAACAGTTGTTACCTGATTCTGAACCAAATAAAAGAAGGACATGTGAAATGGCCAGGGTGAGTCTGCTTAACCCAATCTGAAGAGTGTCGTCTGCTTTATTGGGAGAAATTAAGATCTGACATTTTTCCAGCGCTGCGGGCTGAGGGGAGAATCTGGGAACTGACGAAGGCGAACGGCTCGAGACGGCAGAGGGAAAATATTCGACCTGGGCATCTCGTAACACTCCCTTCCGATTAGGATCCACCAGATCTATACTAATACTAACAAAATCATCAAATTTAAATTGACTTCAACCATTACAGTGCAATGGGACACTGAATTTTATCTTTTTTGTACATATACCTGAATAATGCTCCATCAACTTCTCATGGAGAGTCCTGGCCGTTCTGCCAACATATTGTGCACCGCACTTGCATTCTAATAGATAACTGACATTCTTACTTTTACAATTAATAGAATGTTTAATGGGATATATCTTTCTAGTAACTGTACTTCTAAACTCTAATGTTTTACGTGGTTGATGTTTCCAAGTAGAACATCTTCCACATTTATAAAAAACATTTGGTCTCTCAAACAATGAATTCTCTTTTTTCTTTGGTTCAAACCAAACACTTGGAGCAATCTTAGATTTGAAATTAGTTGCCCGTTTAAAAACAGCTATCGGTATTTCTGGCAAAATATGGCTAAGATGGGGATCCAATTTTAATATAGGCCAATGTCTAGCAAGAACCATTTTAATCTGCATCGCCATTTCACCTCTGTGTGCTGAGCTCATTCTGACCGTTTTCTGTTCATCATTTTTAGATGCCAGCTTAAATCCTATTTAATTAAACTCCCCAGACAACCTTTTTTTTCTTTATTACTTTATTATTATTTTTTTTAGGAGAAACCTGGTCATGTTTGGTATCATCGGAAAGACCATGATCAGGCCTTTCCAACCCTCTAGCTGCCACGGATCGGGAGATACAGTGATCCATTTGGCAGCTAGGGGGTTAACTGGCCCACTGATGTCCTCACACATATGGTGAGGATGTCAGTGGGTGGGGGGTGACTCGGAGGCTTGGCTGTCATCCAAGGTGTCAGCCACTTCCAGGTTTGAATTTGTGATTCAGCGCCGAATCGTGATCCAGCAATGTAGGGGTTAATGAGAAACACCACTGAAAAAGGGAGACTCTCCCCTTTCCAGTGGTGCATTTTTTTTACTCCATCTTAAATGGTTGGGGAGATAGAGGGCTCCAAATGATTTTTACTGCTGGCACCGGTGGGCACCTGCCGATGATGTAATCACTCACCATGATAACGTCGTCACGCCTGCCAGGCCCCCTAAAAAGGCGGGGCAGGCTTTCAGCCTGCCAGACCACCACTGGAGCCCAGCAAGGGAGGTAAGTAACGGGCTGGAGGGAGGTTAGAAGATTGTGATGTACATGTACGTCCGCAGGTCTAAGGGAGACTTCCCAATTGGATGTACATAATACGTCAGCGGTCGGGAAGGGGTTAATGTGTTAACACCATAGTTTGTGAGCCATGCACAATGCACTACATTGGAATAACTAAATTTAGCTAGCCAAAAATTAACATCTCTTGTGTGAAGCGTATGAAGCATTAACTTTCAGTCAGCAGCAAGACAGGCATGCGGCTTGGTCAGAATAGTGGTTCAAGTTCACTCCCTCCAGTGCCATTTTGGAGAAATCGGTGTGTGAAGCAGAGGAGTTTTCTCTGTCCATATATGCATCAACCAGTGGAATTTTTCATTTCCAGGCTGACGGTCACCAAATTGGTTGCCGATGATGTTCAGCGTGCTGACATCCTCTTGTTTCCCACAGCTTGTAGGAGTGAGTGTCCCGGGAGACAGGAGCTGATAGATTGGTACTGAACATGCAGCGCCAATCTATTGCTGTATGTAGGCACTATGGAGCTTGCACAATAAGTATGCAGGTCCCAAGTGATGAGCAATTTGCTCAAAATTACTTTAGAGATCTGTGTCCACATTTTGGAAATCCTGAGCTGAAGGGAAGGAGCAGTGTGTGCCAAGGGAGAAAAGTTGATTATTTTCACCTCGAAAAAAAAAATATTGAAGACAAATGAATTGGTAGATGCTGTCAGCAGCATTATTTAAGGGAATAAAAGTGGGTAAGCATACAAGCATACAATTGACCCTGTCGGGTCTAAAAAGAGATGGTACTCTATTGATACACTTATGAGACAAACCAACAGTGCTGGCTAACACCCACATGCGTATACCGCAAATGCAAGAAAAGAGAACCATATAATACAGCAAGCAAAAGTGTCCATGCACACACCAAATTTCAAACAAGACATTGGGCCATATTACATTGAAAACGCTAACGTTAGCACTCACCCGTGTGAGCGTTAACGTTAGTTCTAGTTGCCCTAGCGCGGACGTACCATATAACAATCCGTTTAAAAAAACGTTAGCAATTCGGATCTTGCGCTTTTTAGCGTGAGGTTACTGTACTTTGCGCTCCCTATTCTTAACATGGGGAGCGCAAAATGTTAATTAGCGTTAGGATTAGGGCTGTCAAATATAATCGTTTGCCCTGATGCATCGTGATGCTTCCTTCCACGATGCTGCATCGATCTTCTCAGGCTGCTAATCGATTCACTGGCCACGCCCCCTCCAGCTCCTCCGTTATTCCTCCCTGGTTGAATTCCCCTCTCTGGTGTCTGTCTGTGCTGGGAGACTCGCAGCTTAAGCAGTGTCTGCTTCCCCCCCCCCCTGCCCTGGTGCTGAAAGCCCATCCGTGCAGAGAAGCGGCTCCTCCCATTGTTTAAAGTGAAAGCTGCTCTATGTGTGAAGTCCAGCAGGAGCATGAGAGTGTCACCAATGCAGAACACAAATTAACCCGCTCATTCACAGCCCCAGCTATTTAACCCTTACTGACTGCAGCCCCTATACAAAACACCTCTAAGACCCTGCAGCCCCTATTCACTCATCACAATGCAACCTGCAGCCCTGACTTAAACATTAACCCCTTACTGACTGCAGCCCTCAAGTAACCCTGCACAAAACACCTTTAAAACCCTGCAGTCCCATATTAACCCTTCATTCCAAAAACCTATGTCAATCTTTTTTCAGTAAAACCAGTCCCATTAACCCCTTACTATTTTAATTATACACATACAATTCTTCAAGGTAAAACTATTTCATCAATTGCATAAATATTTTTTTATTGCATGTGTATATACATTTCTAACATTTTCCTATATATAAAATATATATTATTAAATGCAGTTTGTATAATTAAATTAAAATAAATGTGTTTTTCTAAAGCCATACTTGTGCTTACGAATATGACTAAATTTCACGTGCATACGCTTTCCATAATATATTTTATTCCATAAAATATACACCATATGTTCACAGCAGGTGCCACACACTGGAAACACTCAGTTACACCTATCACCCCCTCTCTAACCACCGTTGTTTGACCTATGTGCCCACACTTAACTCTCTCCTACTTGTCAATTAGACCACATTCCACTGTGTAACCAAGTCTCAGAACCCCTAGGGAGACTCAATTACACCTATCACCATTTTAAAATAGCCCCAAAAATGTGTTACCTCTCAATGTGCACCCTCCCTCTCTAACCACCATTCTTTGACCTGTGTGCTCACAATTACCTCTGTCCGAGTAAAGACCATTACTGTGAGTTTTATTGCTGTGGAGCTCTGTGATACGCTCATACACACTGCACATTACTATGAGTTTTATTGCTGTGGAGCTCTGTGATACACTCATACACACCGCACATTACTGTGAGTTTTATTGCTGGGGAGCTCTGTGATACACTCATACACACTGCACATTACTGGGAGTGTGTGAATATGTGAGTCTAAAACCTTGGGCAAATTGGGCAGTAATCAAGATGCATCGTGATGCATCGCGGAATCGCATCGAATCAAATCGTTGACCTGCTAATCTTAATCTAATCGAATCGTGAGACCAGTGAAGATGCGCAGCCCTATTTAGGATTACAAAAGTCCTAACGCTAATTATCGTCTTGCTGAAGTTAACTCAAAAGTTAACCACAGCAAGGACCTGGTGCTAACTGATTCCGCTTCTGCAGAAACATCACTAGCTAAAAATCCCCACAAAAATAAAATACTATGGACTCCTTGAAGGGGATGCTTGCGGCGGCGCTTAGTGCTGCCCATATGCATCTCTAGGGGGGCAGGGGGGCAATTGCCCTCTAGGTTATTCCTTGCCCCCCGCCAGGATTAAGCCTCCAGCTTCCCCCACATCTTTGGACTGAAGTATCACCTTCACCGGCCCCGTGCATCATACGGGGTTGATGGTGTCATTGTAAAGAGCAGAGTCTGGCCTTTCCAATGATACCCCACATGACCATATTCATTGTAAACACAAACTCATAGGGCTCTATTACATTCCTTGCGGAAAAACGCTTGCGCAGCGCAATTTTTTTGCGCGCGGCGTTAAAGTTAACGCTCGTAAATTAACACTGGTATTACAATCCGAGTGCATGTTTTCATCCGTCCAAAAATATCGCGCGTGAAAAATACACCGAAAACTCTTGCGCGCTAATGTTGCGCACAGAAATCAGCGGGCAGACTGTATTTTCACGCGATTTAGCCAATCAGAATTAAGAACCACAATTGTCTCCCATTAATTTTTTGCGCCTGTCAAAATCAATCTGAGTATGTATGCTGTATATGCTGCAGCAATAATAAAAACACGAGACATTATACACCCCCCACCCATTTGCACTTATATATACCTGTATTCTTTTATATATCAACTAGGTGTAAAGCCTGCCCAGAGGGCAGTCTATTGATAAGTGTGGTGCGTATGAATGTTGGTGGAAAGGAAAACACAGCAGCGTCAAGAAAAGTTAAATATTTATTGTGCTGTGCTTGGCTCTGGGCTCTGCTCTGTGCCGTTTATTGTGCTCTGATCTGTGCTCTGCGCCGTTTAATGTGCTGTGCTCTGTGCCATATATTGTGCTGTGCTCGGCTCTGTGCCGTTTATTGTGCTTGGCTCTGTGATGGGCTCTGTGGCGTTTATTGTGCTCTGCTCTGTGCCGTCTATTGTGCTGTGCTTGGCTCGGTGCTTGGCTCTGCGCTGGGCTCTGTGCCGTATATTGTGCTCTGCTCTGTGCCGTTTATTGTGTTGTGCTTGGTTCTGTGCTCGGCACCGTTTATTGTGCTCTGCTCTGTGCCGTGTATTGTGCTGTGCTTGGCTCTGTGCCGTTTATTGTGCTTGGCTCTGTGATGGGCTCTGTGGCGTTTATTGTGCTCTGCTCTGTGCCGTCTATTGTGCTGTGCTTGGCTCGGTGCTTGGCTCTGCGCTGGGCTCTGTGCCGTATATTGTGCTCTGCTCTGTGCCGTTTATTGTGCTCTGGGCCATTTATTGTGTTGTGCTTGGTTCTGTGCTCGGCACCGTTTATTGTGCTCTGCTCTGTGCCGTTTATTGTGCTGTGCTTGGCTCTGTGCCGTTTATTGTGCTGTGCTCTGTGCCGTATATTGTGCTGTGCTCGGCTCTGTGCCTTTTATTGTGCTCGGCTCTGTGCCGTCTGTTGTGCTGTGCTCGGCTCTGTGGCGTTTATTGTGATCGGCTCTGTGGCGTTTATTCTGTTGTGCTCGGCTCCGTGCTTGGCTCTGTGACGTTTAATGTGCTGGGCTCTGTGCCGTCTATTGTGCTGTGCTCGGCTCTGTGGCGTTTATTCTGTTTTGCTCGGCTCTGTGACATTGATTGTGCTTGGCTCTGTGCCGTCTATTGTACTGTGCACGGCTGTGTGGCGTTTATTGTGCTCGGCTCTGTGGCGTTTATTCTGTTGTGCTCGGCTCTGTGCTTGGCTCTGCGCTGGGCTCTGTGCTCGGCTCCGTGCCGTATATTGTGCTCTGCTCTGTGCCGTTTATTGTGCTCTGTGCAGTTTATTGTGTTGTGCTTGGTTCTGTGCTCGGCGCCGTTTATTGTGCTGTGCTTGGCTCTGTGCTCGGCTCGGTGCCGTTTATTCTGTTGTGCTCGGCTCTGTTTTATTGTGCTCTGCGCCGTTTATTGTGTTGTGCTTGGTTCTGTGCTCGGCGCCGTTTATTGTGCTGTGCTTGGCTCTGTGCCGTTTATTGTGCTGTGCTCTGTGTCGTATATTGTGCTGTGCTCGGCGCTGTGCCGTTTATTGTGCTCGGCGCTGTGCCGTCTATTGTGCTGTGCTCGGCTCTGTGGCGTTTATTGTGCTTGGCTCTGTGCCGTCTATTGTGCTGTGCTCGGCTCTGTGGCGTTTATTGTGCTCGGCTCTGTGGCGTTTATTCTGTTGTGCTCGGCTCTGTGGCGTTTATTCTGTTGTGCTCGGCTCTGTGCCGTTTATTGTGCTCTGCGCCTTTAATGGGTTGTGCTCTGCTCTGTGCCTTTATTGGGTTGTGCTCTGCTCTGTGCCTTTAATGGGTTCTGCTCTGCTCTGTGACTTTAATGGGTTGTGCTCTGCTCTGTGCCGTCTATTGTGCTCTGCTTGGCGCTCTGCTCTGTTCTGGGCTCTGCGCTCAGGTACTGGGCTCTGCGCTCAGGTGCTGGGCTCTGCGCTGGGCTCGGCTCTGCGCTCAGTTGCTGGGCTCTGTGCTGGGCTCGGCGCTGGGCTCTGTGTTCAGGTACTGGGCTCTGTGCTCAGGTGCTGGGCTCGGCACTGCGCTCTGTGCTGGGCTCTGCGCTCGGCTCTGTGCTCAGGTGTCGGCTCTGCACTCAGGTGCTGGGCTCTGCGCTGGGCTCAGTGCTGGGCTCGGCTCTGCGCTCAGGTGCTGGGCTCTGCGCTCGGTGCTGGGCTCTGCGCTCAGGTGCTGGGCTCTGTGCTCGGTGCTGGGCTCTGTGCTCGGTGCTGGGCTCGGTGCTGTGCTCTGGGCTCGGTGCTGTGCTCTGGGCTCGGTGCTGGGCTCTGGTGCTGGGCTCTGTGCTTGGTGCTGAGCTCTGTGCTCGGTGCTGGGCTCTGTGCTAGATGCTGGGCTCTGGGCTCGGTGCTGGGCTCTGTGCTCGATGCTGGGCTCTGGGCTCGGTGCTGGGCTCTGGGCTCGGTGCTGGGCTCTGTGCTCGGTGCTGGGCTCGGTGCTGGGCTCTGGGCTCGGTGCTGGGCTCTGTGCTCGGTGCTGGGATCTGGGCTCGGTGCTGGGATCTGGGCTGGGCTCTGGTGCTGGGCTCTGTGCTCGGTGCTGGGCTCTGTGCTCGGTGCTGGGCTCGGTGCTGGGCTCGGTGCTGGGCTCGGTGCTCGGTGCTGGGCTCGGTGCTCGGTGCTGGGCTCTGAGCTCTGTGGCGTTTTCACGCGCTTCCAACATTGGTGGTCCTGAGGCGGGAGGCGCGTGGCAACCTCCGTAACAGGCTTTGGCGGGAGGCGCGCGCGCATCCGCCTGCGCGTGCATCCAACCTCCGTAAGACGGTTTGGGCGTGCTGCGGCGGGTGGCGCGCGCGCACCCGGCTGCGCACGCATCCAACCACCACAGCACCCTGTGGGCTGCGCGCATGCGCAGACCGTTTTTTGGTGACGGACACGCCGGACCTTATTCAATTATAGGATAGATAAATCCTTTTATCTAAGTATACAGGAGTATTTGGTTATTGAGCCCAACCTGATCAGGACAGACCTACGAGACCTATCGTGGACACCGTAACCTGTACCTAAAGAAGCAGCTAAGACGGGTTCTGGTGCTCACCTTTAAGCAGTACCGCACGCACAGCAGTTGAGCCTGGAGAGATAAGGCTCCCAAATCGGTGAGTGTAACCAACACCCCTTTATTACATTAAGCCAGTAACCATTGACGCTGTGCCATGAGAGCACCCTCTCTTTTTTATGTTTCTCCATCTGAGGTGAAGGCGATACATTAAAGAAGGGCAGTGGTCACCCTATAGTTGACACAAGGCGTTTCACTCCAGAGCCCGGATATAAGTGGCCCTGGTTCCTGTAAGTGTGCAATTAATGAACACACGACAGTCCATCGGTTATAAAACGTTGCTGCACTATTATTATCTTTTCTCTCTCCCCCGTTCTTTATCTCCCATTGGAGTGGAGTTAATCAACATTATAGGAGGAGACGCTGTACCGAGCATACGGCAGAGCACGTTTGGTGCATATTCTGCCATTTAGGACTTCTGGAAAAAAGACACCAAGGACACTAGACCTTCAATACGCACGGGAAATCAGTGTAAGGTCATCCGTATACCCATAAATAGACACCAAGTATCAAGACCCAAGCCGCATCAGTTACCACAACGTCGATGCGTGTATCTGCACCTATCTATAATTCATCAACCTGCTGTCACTGTTATGCATTTCATATTGTGTAAATAGTAACACTTCCTGTGACACTAGCACTTATTGTTTTGAAAATCAATCCTATATAGAGGCGTATATGGGACGTACCCCCTACTGCGGCACCGTTGCATATATCTGCTCTAGCCTGCATTATTTCCGCACCCAATCTGTCACTGTTGCACTTTAATACTGCATAGACTGTGGCACCAGCACTTTACCTTGAACCTGCACGACTAAAGTTGCATCCATACGAACCGTAAGGATTTATGTACATCTGATGGTCCAAAAGTACGACACTGTAATGTGTTGTGCATAACTGTTGCGCCACTAGGAACCCCCCTTTCTTTCTATTGATATCTGCACACCCAATTCGAGAGTCTGTGCTACCCCCTAGACGGCAGCAAACCCAAATAAACACTTCCACCTAGACAAGAGCACCCATACCGACCCCTCTCCTATTAATAATAAAAACACGTACAACTTCTCCATTTTATTGTTTGGGTATGTGTAGAATGTGTAACTATACTGTGCTGTATTTTTTTTGTTGCGCTGGGGTATTTGGGTTCGGCCAGGACGTTTAGATTTGCCATTAACACCAGCTTTTAAAAGACGTTAAAATTATGTACGCATACGTTGTCTGTTAAAATTTGCGCTACGATTGTAATACGATGCGCGAACCAGTGCACTAACGCATTTGCGCTCACAGTGTTAAGTATGTGATTTGCGTGCAAACTTGTGCTCGCGCAGGGTCACTCGCGTTAGACATTAACGCGCATTTTGTGCGTTAACATCGTAATACTACGTTCAGCGCAAAGGGTTTTTCCCCTCGCGTTAATGCGTTTTTGTGCACGAGCAAAATTGTGTGTGAAGAATGTAATAGGGCCCATAAATAATAAAATAAAAACAAACAAAAAAATTCACAGGGTGGAAATGGCTCAGCAGTGAAAGGGTTAATGGTCAGACTATATATTACATTATGTATTACTTTTTTGTTTTTGCCTTGGTTTAGTTGTATATTAAGGGTTAATGGGCAGGGGTGCTGTACAAAATCCCTACAGCCAGCTTCCCTAATGCCAACATCCCGACAGCCAACTTCCAGACAGGACAACTGCCGGACATCCCAAATTCCCTACACGGCCAACTTCCAGACATTCAAAATCTCAGCGGCTAACCCTAATACTAACACCCTAACCATAGGTTTAGGGGGGTTATGGCTAGGTTTAGGGGGGTTAGGGATAGGTTATGGGGGTTAGGGTTAGTGCTAGATTTAGGGGGTTAGGGTTAGGGCCAGGTTTAGGGGGGTTAGGGTTAGGTTTAGCGGGGTTAGGGTTAGGGCTAGGTTTAGGGGGTTAGGGTTAGGTTTAGGGGCTTAGGGTTAGGGCTAGATATAGGGGGATTAGGGCTAGATTTTGGGGGGTTAGGTTTAGGGGGTTAGGGTTAGGGATAGATTTAGGAGGGTTAGGACTAGATTTAGGGGGGTTAGGCTTAGGGGTTAGAGTTAGGGATAGATTTAGGGGGGTTAGATTTAGGGGGTTAGGGATAGATTTATGGGGTTTAGGATTAGGGCTAGATTTAGGGGGTTAGGGCTAGGTTTAGGGGGTTAGGGTTAGGGCTAGGTTTAGGGGGGTTAGGTTTAGGGGCTTAGGGTTAGGGCTAGATATAGGGGGATTAGGGCTAGATTTAGGGGGTTAGGGATAGGTTATGGGGGTTAGGGTTAGGGATAGATTTAGGAGGGTTAGGACTATATTTAGGGGGGTTAGGTTTAGGGGGTTAGAGTTAGGGATAGATTTAGGGGGGTTAGATTTAGGGGGTTAGGGATAGATTTATGGGGTTTAGGATTAGGGCTAGATTTAGGGGTTAGGGCTAGGTTTAGGGGGTTAGGGTTAGGGCTAGGTTTAGGGGGGTTAGGGCTAGGTTTAGGGGGTTAGGAAGTAGGGTTCGGGTTTGGCGCTGGGATTTTGGATGTCTGAGAAGTGGCCGTCAGGGAGTTCTCTGTGTAGGGAAGTTGGCCGTGTAGGGAAGTTGGCCGTCGGGATTTTGGCATTAGGGAACCTGGCTGTAGGGATTTCGACCCAAACCCAATGGGCAGGCTTCATTCCTCGCAGTATAAATTTTATTTTTTTCATTTATTAATAGCATTTTAGGAGTTAATGTGTAGGCTACATGTGTCACAGTGTATACATAGAAACATAGAAACATAGAAAAATGTCGGCAGATAAGAACCTTTCGGCCCATCTAGTCTGCCCAATTACATGGATACTTTACCTGGATTTATCGTTTAGGTTAGCTTTATGCCTATCCCATGCCTGCTTAAATTCAATTACTGTTTTGGCCTCTACCACTTCAACTGGAAGGCTGTTCCATGTATCCACCACCCTCTCAGTAAAATAATGCTTCCTGATGTTACTTTTAAACCTTTGCCCCTCTAATCTAAGACTATGTCCTCTTGTTTTGCTACTTTGTTTCCTTTTAAATATACTCCCTTCCTCTACCTTGTGGATTCCCTTTACGTATTTAAATGTTTATATCATATCTCCTCTGTCTCATCTTTTTTCGAAGCTGTACATGTTAAGATCATTAAGCCTTTCCTGGTAACTTTTCTCCTTCAAGCCCTACACCATTTTAGTAGCCATTCTCTGAACTCTCTCTAAGATGTCTATATCCTTCTGGAGATACGGTCTCCAGTACTGCACACAGTACTCCAAGTGAGGTCTCACCAGTGCTCTGTACAGTGGCATGAGCACTTCCCTTTTCCTACTGCTAATACCTCTCCCTACACAACCAAGCATTCTGCTAGCATTTCCTGCTGCTCTATTACATTGACTACTTATCCTTAGATCCTCTGAAATAATAACCCCTAAATCCCTTTCCTCAGATGTTGAGGTTAGGACTATATGAAATATTCTATATTCAGCCCTTGGGTTTTTACATCCCAGGTGCATTATTTTGCACTTATCCACATTAAAACTCAATTGCCACAGCTCCGACCATTTTTTTAGTTTACCTAAATCATTTGTCATTTGGCTGATCCCTCCAGGAACGTCAACCCTGTTGCAAATCTTTGTGCCATCAGCAAAAAGACATACTTTTCCATTAATACCTTCTGCAATATCACTAATAAAAATATTAAAGAGAATGGATCCAAGTACTGACCCTTGAGGTACCCCACTTGTAACAAGACCTTGAGCCGAATAAACTCCATTTACCACAACCCTCTGTTGCCTGTCACTCAGCCACTGCCTAATCCATTCAACAATATTGGAATCCAAGCTCAAAGATTGCAATTTATTGATAAACCTTCTATGCAGAACAGTATCAAAAGCCTTACTGAAATCTAAATAAGCAATGTCTACTGCACCACCTGTGTCTATTATTTTTGTTACCCAATCAAAAAAATCAATAAGATTAGTTTGGCATGATCTCCCTGAGGTAAACCCATGTTGTTTCTAATCCTGTAATCTATGTGTTTTTGGATGGTCAACAATCCTTTCCTTTAACATGGTTTCCATTAATTTCCCCACTACTGACGTAAGACTAACTGGCCTATAGTTCCCCGATTCCTCCCTACTACCCTTCTTGTAAATGGGCACAACATTTGCTAATTTCCAGTCTTCTGGGACAACTCCCGTTAACAAGGATTGGTTAAATAAATATGTTAACGGTTTTGCTATTACATCACTGAGCTCTTTTAATAATTTAGGGTGGATCCCATCAGGCCCCATTGACTTATTTGTCTTTACTTTAGACAGATGCTGTAGAACCTCCTCTTCTGTAAACTCATATGTAAATGTCTCGTTAGTGTTTCCTCCTAACTGATGTCCCCTTCCTTCCATTTCTTCTGCAAAGACTGAACAAAAATATTCATTGAGGCAGTCAGCGAGACTTTTATCCTCTTCTACATAACTTCCTTCCTTTGTTTTTAATCTAACTAATCCTTGTTTTACTTTTCTTTTCTCGTTTATGTATCTAAAAAATGTTTTGTCCCCCTTTTTTACTGACTGAGCTATTTTCTCTTGTGCGTGTGCTTTGGAAGCTCTTATAAAATGCTTTGCCTCTTTCTGCCTAATCTTATAGGTTTGCCTATCTTCTTCACTCTGAGTTGTTTTATAATTATTGAATGCTGTCTTCTTGTTCTTCACTATTTTGGCCACTTCTGCAGCGTACCACAGTGGTTTCTTCCCTTTTTTGTTTTTACTAACATGCCGAATGCAATTGCCTGTGGCCTTCAATAATGCTTCCTTTAAATAATCCCATTTCTCCTGGACTCCCTTTAAACTCCTCCAGTCTGATAATGACTCATTCACACAAAATCTCATTTTAGAAAAATCTGTTTTTTTAAAGTCTAAAACTGTTGTTTTTGTGTGGTGCAGCTCCATCCTTGTTCTTATATTAAACCAAACTGACTGGTGATCACTAGATCCCAAATTTTCACCTACAACAACGTCTGATACCAAACCTCCATTTGTGAGTATTAAATCCAATATGGCCTCTTTACGGGTCGGCTCCTCAACTACTTGTGTTAGAGATAATCCCAGTAGGGAGTTTAGAATATTTGTACTCCTGGTGCACCCAGCTATTTTGGTTTTCCAGTTCACATCAGGAAGATTAAAGTCCCCCATGATAATAACTTCCCTCTTCATTGCCATTTTGGCTATTTCCTCAAACAGCAGATTATCCAGCTCTTCTACTTGTCCAGGGGGTCTATAGATCACACCTACATGAGCTACTGTATGATTGCCAAATGTTAGCCTCCTATTACAGTCCTAACGCAACCGTTAATGCTCACATGCCTGAGCATTAACGTTTGCTGTGGTATTTACTGTATATTACAATCCAAGCACAAACGGGTTAAAAAACCCGTTTGCGTTTGGAACCTTGCGCTTTGCAGCGTAAGGTTACTGCACTTTGCGCTCCCCATGTTAAGTATAGGGAGAGCAAAGTGTTAATCAGCGCTGGTATTACAAAGTCCCAGCGCTGATTAACGCCTGGCTCTGGTTAGCAAAAAGTTAACCAGAGCCAGAACTTGGTGACTGTTAACGGATTCCGCAGAAGCGGAGTCCGTTAAAACCAGGTGAAAAAAAAAAAATCACATACTTACCCTCTGTCCTGCGGCGAGGACCGCGGCTCCAATCACCTCCTCCAGCCTACAGGAGCAAGGAAAGACTGGATGGAAAAGTCCCCCCAGTCTCTCCCTGTGTATCCCTACACCGAACAGACCGCTGGCGTCTGTTTCAATGGAGTCCTATGGACTCCACTGAGAGGATGCGCTCGGCTGCGCTTCGCGCTGCCACGCGCATCCCTGTACATAGCGGGCGCAAACAATGTAGGCAGCATTATTTACGCCTGCATTGTAATTAGGGATGAGCCGAACACCCCCGTGTTCGGTTCGCATTCGAACTCGAACAATTTCAAAAGTTCGATTTCGAACTCGAACTCGAACCGAACTCAATGCAAGTCAATGGGACTCAAAAGTTCGGTTTTTAGAGTGCCCTGCAAGAGGGCATATATGCAAGATATTTGCCATAAAAGGTGTATGGGGGTCCGGGTAGTGCCCTGGGGGACAGGATACAAGGACAAAAGGTTTAAAAAAAAAAGTTTTTAAAGAGACAGTGAGTTTTCCATGAAATAAGGGTTAAAAATAAAAACGAAAAATTCCTTCAAATTTCATGCCTAGGACGTCCCCATAACCTGCCCGTGAAGTGGCGGATTTGTAGGATGTGTAGAAACATTTAAAAACAAAAAAATGATGTTTCAAATGCCGGTAAATGCTTTTCCTTTAATCTATTCATAAACAACTGCTTGGGGCGGCAGCCTGTATGAAAAGACATTTTAGGACGCGCAGAAAAAGTTTAGTGATTTTTTTGGCTAAATTATGTTTATAATTATAACTTATGCAGGCTTTGGATGAAAGTAATGTAGCGCTCACTCCCGGAGGAGCCGCTGAAAATGAACCACGGGTCAGTCTCCCCGCACTAGGGAATAAATATACTCCAACACAGTTGTGAGTTTTTATATTTATATAGTTTACTAAAATATTTGAGCAGATGTTGAGACACGGTATTCACAAGTATTATTACAGTATTTTCGTATCCCGGTAAAACGCGTAGCGGAAAAGAAACGAAACACGAGGCTTCGTATTTCGGAAAATAAAATATTCGCAACCGAACATAAAAGCAATGCAATTTCCCGATAGTTCAGAAAAAGGGACCCGTAGCGAAAACCCCAAACATACAATCCCTTCGTATTACGGCAAACGCGCAGCGGAAAAAGAGAAAAATGTATTCGGAACGTATCTTTGTCTTTTAACCCCCGTTCCGATTCGTAAAAGGAAATGAGTCCTGTACAAGTTAAATTCCAGAATGTAAGAAGCGTATCTGTGTGTGTGTGGTACCCGGTACTGTTCAACTGGCCAGTGAATTTATTAAAGGAAAGTCTTCGACTTGTCAGTTGGGGCCCTGTGAACTTAAAAGAGAAAAACAGCAGAGCGTCCTTTAATCATACAAACAGCCTTGGAGGCCTCTCACCCATCTGATGACTGCTTTAGGCTCCGCTGACCCAGGACGTCTCTCCACCCGATTTTGACTGGGGATACTAGCGGCCGGATCCGTTGTCTACCTTCATGCAGCTTGTCCAGCTCCCCGCCTGCTCTCCGTTCGATTCCGCCGGTCTGCAGCTGTTGTCTGGGTACTGGCAAGTCTCCTTCTCCTCAGGTTGAGTGACCCAAATAGGAATTACAGGTCTCCCTCAGGCTTTGGCCTAGCTCCTCCAGCGGTCTCCTCAGTGTGTCTGCTTTCTCTCATCCCCTGGCGCGCTCTGGAACTTTCTCCACGAGGCAGAGGATGTAAGTGTCCAGTCTCCACCCACTTCCTGGCTTCTCGCAAAGCATGCCAGTTATTGTAGTCCCAATGTCCAGTATCTCTGATTGCGATAGTCTCCATCTTGTGGCCAAAAATAGGTACTGCCACAGCAAGATTTTTAGCACAGCGCTACAGTAACAATAGGTGATTTAAAATTGGGCCTTTAGTGTCGGCAACATTGCCGTCACACCGTACCTCCTCTGTGGTATTGTGGAAGAGTGCAGGGTTGGACCCTGCGTTCCAAAAAATTAAAATTACATAAATCTGGTAAAGGTGTCAGTGCACCCAAATATTGTGCCTTTGGAGCCAGGCCAGCAAGTGCCATTATACAGTAACCCCTCTGTGGTATTGTGGAAGAGTGCAGGGGTGGACCATGCGGTCCTATATTAAAAAGATATGAATCTGATAAAGGCGTCAGTGCACCCATATATTGTGACTTTGGTGCCAGGCCAGCAAGTGCCATTATACAGTAACCCGTCTGTAGTATTGTGGAAGAGTGGAGGGGTGGACCATTCGGTCCTATATTAAACAGATATGAATCTGGTAAAGGCGTCAGTGCACCCAAATATTGTGCCTTTGGTGCCAGGCCAGCAAGTGCCATTATACAGGAACTCCTCTGTGGTATTTTGGAAGAGTGCAGGGGTGGACCAATGCGGTCCTATATTAAAAAGATATGAATCTGGTAAAGGCGTCAATGCACCCAAATATTGTGCCTTTGGTGCCAGGCCAGCAAGTGCCATTATACAGAAACCCCTCTGTGGTATTCATCAGGAAGCACTATTTTACTGAGAGGGTGGTGGATACATGGAACAGCCTTCCAGTTGAAGTGGTAGAGGCCAAAACAGTAATTGAATTTAAGCAAGCATGGGATAGGCATAAGGCTAGCCTAAACAAAAGATAAATCCAGGTAAAGTATCCATGTAATTGGGCATACTAGATGGGCCGAAAGGTTCTTAACTGCCGACATTTTTCTATGTTTCTATGTATTGTAGAAGAGTGCAGGGGTGGACCATGCTTTCCTATATTAAAAAGATATGAATCTGGTAAAGGCGTCAGTGCACCCAAATATTGTGCCTTTGGTGCCAGGCCAGCAAGTGCCATTATACAGTAACCCCTCTGTGGTATTGTGGAAGAGTGCAGGGGTGGACTCTGCATTCAAATATTAAAAAAATTTTTGTGAAAGGATTTTACCAGGAAGGATACATTGAGATTTCTCTCGTTTTCAAGTATGTCCTGGGTGGCGAGTCTGTACCGTTAGGTGTCTTGCCAAGGACACTTACTGGAGAGGTTGCTCGCTGGGATCGAACCCATGACTCCACAGGCTCTCTCCATGCAAAATGATATGAATCTGGTACACGCGTCAGTGCCAGAGCACCCAAAAATTACTGCGCTATAGTGTATGGCAGGATGGAAGCGCACCAGCAGTAACAAGCAGCAGAATATACCAGACAGGGGCACAGAGCGAGAGTAGTTGTTATAACAAAACCAGCTCAACAACGTTTAGGCACTAGTACTGCGCTACTGTATATGTTGAGAATTTGTGCACACCAGTCCCGGCGGCTCTGCGTCATCATGCTGTGCCCTGCCACCTGATCACTCACAGCTACGCCGGGTGCCGCCGGAGCTCCTGGCATTCGGCCAGCTGGTGGCACCATGTGTCCGGGGCCCCCCCCGATCGCCACCCGGGGCCCTGGATGTCACAATATTACAATCCAAACGCAAACGGGTTAACCAAATTTGTAAGAAGAATAATTAATGCAGCATATGAATCCTCACACTGCCAGGCAGCACCTTTAAGGCCCGGTTCACACCTAAGCGTTTTACAGCACGTTCCTGCACACTGTAAAACGCATAAATAGGGAAATCACATTATTTGCTATGGGACCCGTTCATACCTGGGTGTTTTACAGCGTGCAGGAACGAGCTGTAAAACGTCCTACGCCCAAAGAAGTACAGGAGCTTCTTTGGGGCGTATTGCAGCGCGTTCACTCCACTCTGCAGTCTATGGTCGTGAACGTGCTGCAATGCACGTTCGCATGTTTTTTACATTTGCGCGATACACGCTTTAGAAAACGCACGTATTGCGCGCGTAAAAAAAACCCACAGGTGTGAACCCAGCCTTACAGTATAATTAATGCAGCATATGATTTCGCACACTGCCGGGCAGCACCTCTACAGTTTGTGGATCCAGGAATCAGGTGAGTATTAGAAAGAAAAAAAAAGTTTTATTTTATGTTGCTGGGGACATTTAAAAATGTCCTCGGATTTTATTTTTTTTAAAAATGTGACGCCTTACCTTAGCCTGGTGGTCAGTGGTTCCTGGTTGGGCGGAAGGGAGGGTCTGCCGTGGCTCCCTGCCTGGAGTCCCTGCGCCACCTCTCCGCCACATGCACCCTGTAACCTGGATCCTGGTTGGGCGGAGGGGGGTCTGCCGTGGCTCCCTCCCTGGAGTCCCTGCGCCACCTCTCTGCCACATGCACCCGGCTGGCCAGCCCGCACAGTCGCAGCTCTAATCTTGCGGTCGCATGCTCCTCAAGTCAAGGGGTCCTTGGGAGGGAGGCTCCGGCGGACTGCCCTCTACAGTGCCTGATTTAGAGGGCCTCGTCTGCCTGTTGTTTTAGCAACCAGAATGTTTTATCCCATAGGCTTCAATGTTAAAAATATTCCCGTTTTAATTCAATATCTAATAAACCATTGCTTATAATATTCTGCAGTAAAAAGTCTCTTTATTTTTAGATTTTTTGGGATTTTTTAAGCATTTTTATACCTTTTTTTTTCGAACTCGAAGCGAACACGCCAAAAAGTTTGAAGTTCGTGAACTTTCAAACTGCCAAAGTTCGAGTCGAACTCCGAACTGATCGAACATGAACAGCTCATCCCTAGTTCTATACAGAGAGGGACATTAATTAATTATTTGCTACAAGGTGGAAAGCCTGCCCAGAGGGCAGTCTATTGTGGATATACTGCCCCAGCTCAGGGATATATGCCCCAGCTCATGGATATACTGCCCCAGCACGTGGATATACTGCCCCAGCTCGTGGATATATGCCCCAGCTTGTGGATATACTGCCCCAGCACGTGGATATACTGCCCCAGCTCATGGATATATGCCCCAGCTCATGGATATTGCCCCAGCTCATGGATATTGCTCCAGCTCATGGATATATGCCCCAGATCATGGATATACTGCCCCAGCTCGTGGATATACTGCCCCAGCACGTGGATATACTGCCCCAGCTCATGGATATACTGCCCCAGCTCATGGATACTGCCCCAGCTCATGGATATTGCCCTAGCTTATGGATATATGCCCCAGCTCATGGATATACTGCCCCAGCTCATGGATATACTGCCCCAGCACGTGGATATACTGCCAGCTCATGGATATATTGCCCCAGCTCATGGATATTGCCCCAGCTCATGGATATATTGCCCCAGCTCATGGATATACTGCCCCAGCTCATGGATATACTGCCCCAGCACGTGGATATACTGCCCCAGCTCATGGATATATTGCCCCAGCTCATGGATATTGCCCCAGCTCATGGATATATTGCCCCAGCTCATGGATATATTGCCCCAGCTCGTGGATATTGCCCCAGCTCGTGGATATACTGCCCCCCAAGCTCTCATGGATATGGCCCAGCTCTGACCCCAGACCAGACATGGGGCGGCTGTTCGAATGCTCTATCGGCATTCGGACAGCTGCCCCTGGAGCTCCGTCTCCGCATACTTACCTGCTGAGCGGCGAAGGGAAAGTTTCCCCGCTTCCGCTCGTTGAAGGACCCAAGCCGCGGTCACGTGGGACTCCCACGTGACCGCGGCTTGGGTCCTTCAAAGAGCGGAAGCGAGGGAACTTTCCCTTCGCCGCTCAGGGGTTGGATGCGCGCGGCAGCCGGGTAGAGGCTGCGAGCGCATCCGGCTCTACAGGATGCGCGCACAGCCTCTACCCGGCTGCTGCGTGTGCATCTTGTAACCGCCGCGGCGAGCGCACAGCCGGCTCGTGCCGCGGCGGTTGCATGCTCGTGCCGCGGCGGTTGCATGCGCGAATTGCAGCGCGTTCACTCTGCAGTCTATGGCCGTGAACGAGCTGCAATGCGCGTTCACATGTTTTTTTACGTTTGTGCGATACACGCGTTAAAAAAACGCACGTATTGCGCGTGTAAAACAACCGCAGGTGTGAACCCAGCCTTACAGTATAATTAATGCAGCATATGATTCCGCACACTGCCGGGCAGCACCATTACAGTTTGTGGATCCAGGAATCAGGTGAGTATTAGAAAGAAAAAAAAAAAGTTTTATTTTATGTTGCTGGGGACATTCAAAAATGTCCTCAGATTTTTTTTTCTTTTTAAAATGTGTCGCCTTACCTTAGCCTGGTGGTCAGTGGGGAGCCCCCTGGATCCTGGTTGGGCGGAAGGGGGTCTGCCGTGGCTCCCTACCTGGAGTCCCTGTGCCACCTCTCTGCCACATGCACCCTGCAACCTGGATCCTGGTTGGGCGGAAGGGGGGTCTGCCGTGGCTCCCTCCCTGGAGTCCCTGCGCCACCTCTTTGCCACATGCACCCGGCTGGCCAGTCCGCACAGTCGCAGCTCTAATCTTGCAGCCGCATGCTCCTCAAGTCAAGGAATCCTTGGGAGGGAGGCTCCGGCGGGTTGCCCTCAACAGTGCCTGATTTAGAGAGCCTCGTCTGCCTGATGTTTAGCAACAAGAATGTTTTATCCCATAGGCTTCAATGTTAAAAATATTCCCGTTTTAATTCAATATCTAATAAACCATTGCTTATAATATTCTGCAGTAAAGAGTCTCTCTATATTTAGATTTTTTAAGCATTTTTTATACAATTTTCAAAAAAAAATTATTTTTCGAACTCGAACACGCCAAAAAGTTCAACGTTCGCGAACTTGCAAATGGCAAAGTTCGAATCGAACTCCGAACCAATCAAACCGAACAGCTCATCCCTAGTAAGCAACCCCTCTGTGGTATTGTGGAAGAGTGCAGGGTTGGAACCTGCGGTCCAATATTGAAATTATATAAATCTGGTAATATAGGCGTCAGTGGCAGTGCAGCCAAATATTGTGCCTTTGGTGGCAGCGAGTGCCTTCACACCGTAACCCCTTTGTGGTATTGTGGAAGAGTGCAGTGGTGGAGGTTTTGTGAATGTAGAAGAGATCCCCGATCTATTCAGTTACGTCAGCATCAGGGGATTGATAGCTGCCGATCTAGGACTGATTCATTTTTATAAATGTCAGCCGGTCTACAGAGTCGGTGGACAGACGCACTCTTTTGTCTGTGACAAAACCTCCAGCGGCACTGAACGTCCTTTCAGAAAGCACGCTGGGTGAAGGGCAACCTAGTAGCTGCATAGCATATTGGCTAAGTTCTGGCCAGTGATCCAATCTCAACACCCAGTAAGCCAGTGGATCATCTGCTGTAAAGGTATCCAGGTCTGCCCTTGCCCCTAGGTAGTCCTGCACCATACGGTGAAGACGCTGGCAATGGGTGCCTACATTTGACGTCACTGGGCGTCGTGGACTAAAAATTTTTAAAAAGGCATCAGTCAAGCGGCCCCGGCCTTCACCGCTCTTCGTCTGATCATCCGCAGCCTCAGAAGCACCTGCATCATCACTTGGTAACCTACCAGTGCCTGTAAAGGTGTTACACACGTGTTGCTTTGGAGCGTCCTCTATGCGGGCAGGATGAGCTCTGCAACTTTACCCTTGTATCAAGAAGGTCTGCCAACCAGTAATGATCCCTCTCCTTGATAGCACGAATCCTGTGGTCCTTTACCAGGCTTTGCAGGATAAGGGAGTCCATGCAGCGTAGGTTAAGGTGGCATTAGCTTCCGAGTCTTCCTGGTCAATGAGGATGACCCCATCGTGCACTTCCTCCTTCCAGCCATGTACTAGTCCTTGGGTTTCTGGGCACACAAAACCATCCCTAGAGGAATCCCCACCTTCAATGCCCCTTCAATACTTAAATATTCCTCCTCATCCTTCTCCTGTCTGATCTGAGGACCCGCAGGATTGCTGTCTGCGTAAAGACTGGGGCCTTGAGAGCTAGGGAAGGCCTCCTCTTCCTCCTGCTGCTCTGCCTCTAGTGCCACATCTAGAATTCCCTGCAGAGTGCACTCCAGCAGGAACACAAAAGGAATTGTGTCATTGAAGCATGCACTGTCCCTGCTCACCAACCTCGTTGCCTCCTCAAATGGCAGCAGTACAGTGCATGCATCCTTAATCATCAGCCACTGCAAGGGGGAAAAAAAACAAGTTGACCTGAACCTGTCCTTGTGCCATACTCACACAGGTACTCATTGATGGCCCTCTGCTGCTTGTGCAGATGCTGCAGCATTGCCAATGTCAAGTTCCACCTGGTGGGCATGCGGATCATGTGGATCATACGGTTTGTGGGAAGGTGGAATTCTCTTTGATTTTCTGCCAGGGAACACTTGCTGGGAATGACCGTCTGTAGTGGCTGCAGACTTTTCTGGCCTGGCTGAAAAGCTCTGCCAGCCCTTGGTACCTGGTTAGGAAACGCTGTACCACCAGATTTAGGATGTGTGCTAGGCATGGTACATGTGTACCCAGCACATTTCTTCCCAACGTTTGTCTGGTTATGAACCTGTACTAACTTCCACCTCCAATTTGTCGGTCAAATACTCTTCTGTCACTTCTGGTCCCTCTGCTGTCCTTAGCGCCCTTCTGTGCTTACGCGAAGGCCATGAGGAGCCTCGCGAATTACATGACCGTCTTCCTCTCATTCAACTAACAACCTCTCCTTGATCTGATCTTTCTGACACTCCTCTAGAAGGTCCTGATGTTCGTCATATCTTTGTTGATGGCTCCTGTTCTCGTCCCTCTGATTCCCAGTATCTGACTGGCTATGCTGTGGTTGAATTGCCTGACATTGTGCATGAATCTGCTTCTATTCCTTCAAATTCTGCGCAAGCTGCGGAACTGTTTGCTTTAACCGCTGCATGTAAACTTTTTAAAGATCTCCCTGTCACTATTTATACTGACTCTCGTTATGCATTTGGTGTTGTGCATGATTTTGGTTCTCTCTGGCACCGCCGTGGTTTTACTACTGCTGATGGTCCTCCTATTTCTCATTTTGTTCTGATTTCTGATCTCCTGTCTTCTATTCTATTGCCTTCTCGTCTTGCTGTTGTCAAATGCAAAGGTCATGACCCTGTTGACTCTTTTGTTTCTCGTGGAAATCACTTTGCTGATGCTACGTCTAAAGCTGCTGCTCTTTATCCTCTATCATTTATCTTGTTCCTCACCCTCCAATTGTCACCTGCTACCTTTCTCCCTTTCTGCTGCCCCAGAAATGGATGCTCAAAGAACTCCAGGCAAGTGCTACTGAAGCTGATGTTTTTCATTGGGCCTCAGAAGGCCTTGTGAAGTCTCAAGAAATTCCGCCTGATGTTAGAATTTATGAGAAAGGAGGGAGAGTGGGTTTACCAGCTGCAGCAGCCCCCCTCTTTATTTTTTCTTTTCATGGTCCTCTCATGATCTCCCAAACTCACATACAGCGAAATGGCTCAACATTCTTCTGTTTGTAATCTTAAGGCTATGATTAATTCCCAACTTTCTCATTGCCTTATATGCGCCAGAAATAATACACAGGTCCCAAAAATTTAAACTCAACACCTACCGCCCACTAATGGTCCATTCCAGGAACTCCAAATTGATTTCACACACATGCCCACCACAAAAGGTAACCTGAAATACCTTCTGGTAATAGTTGACAAGTTTTCTAGATGGCCTGAAGCCTTCCCTACTGCAAGAGAAAATGCCAGAACTGTTGCCAAAATTCTTTGTAAAGAATTAATACCCAGATATGGCTGCCCCATATCTATGGGTTCAGATAATGGTCCTGCCTTTACCTCCAAGGTCACACAGGAATTGGTAAAATCAATGGCCATTCAATTGAAGTTTCAATCCCCATACTATGCAGAAAGTTCTGGTATTGTCGAGCGGCAAAATTGAAATGTAAAAGACAAACTTAGAAAAGCTACTGAGGGTACCTTCAAGAACTGTCCGGATTACCTTCCAGCCATTCTTGCAGAAATAAGAATGACCCCCCCAATTCTGTCACTGGTCTCTCCCCCTTTGAAGTTCTCATGGGAAGACCCTTTCCTACCCCATGGATTCCTAAGCAAGGTCCCCTGGTAATGTTACCAGGTGATCTGGATGAATTTAGGGAAGCATATGTTACTCTGTTGCTTAAAACATTGCATGATTTCCATAGAACGGTCTCCTGCTCTTTTCCGCCTCTCTCCACAGATCCTACTCACCGTTTCGTTCTAGGAGATCGAGTGCTCATGAAGGCCCTGCATCAACACAAAACCATTGATCCACCATATGGAGAACCGACTACTGTCCTTGCTGTGACCAGAACGGCCGTGCTGACCGATGAATCCCCTTCCTGGATCCATGCATCAATGATAAAGAAAGCGTCATTCATCCGTGATGACTTCATTCCTGATCCACCTGTGACCTCAACCCCGGACGTGGAATCGCTGGCTCCTGCTTCTAGATGACCACAGGTCCCTGGAGGGCAACCTGCATCTGTACGAGTGCTTGCATCCGACTCCAGCTGGTAACCTCCTAATGTGGTGGTATCCCGCTGAAGAATCTGGAGTGTGGGCCTCAGCATTTGTAAGCCCCTGGTAAACTGTTGGCTGGTTTCCCAGCTGAAAAATCGTTTCCCCCAACTTATTTTTATGCCTATTAACTTTCCCATTTAACCTGAGGAATAGTACCTTTTTTCTCCCTCATTTACATGAACTGTTTATTTTTTGATGAACTTTTTCTTTTTCACAAAGTAATACATACTGTATTAAATCAGATTTTACACTTGCAGTGTCTATTGCTAGAACTACTACCAAGATGTTTTGCTCTTTTTCCAAGCACTGTTTTATTTTTGTTGGTTCACTTTTAATCATTGTGATCTACCTCATTATACTTACTGGTAGTTCGTGTTACTATCATCAATGTTTTTGGGAAGATATTGTAGGTCCCCACAATATCTCCTTTGCTCGTCCTCCAGTTCTTAATATGTGTTTGAAAAGAGACTTGCATCGACCTAATAACTATGCACATGCTGCTCAGACTATATATGAACTTTCAGGTTTCAACAAGTCCTGCTGGATATGTATGGCCAAACCAACTAGTTCTAAATATGGCATACCATATGAGGGAGTTGCTTTGAATCTTAGTCTTTTTGATGATGATTTGTTTTCACTGCCTACTTTTTATAAAACTACTATCAATCCAGGTGCCATTTTTTATCCGTGCTCCCCTTCTACAGGAGCATCGTGGTACTGCAGTGATACGAATGAGATTTAACATTACTGGTAAAATGCCTTTACCAGAACCTAACAGAAAAGAACCTCCTTGCCAGGTTATAATGGATCATATGTATGTCCCTAATAATTCTGAGATGAATCTACAAGCCACTTTTCGTGTCTCCTTTCTTTATGGGAATAGTTCTTCTTCCTGGTTCAGCACCCCTTGGCACTCCAAGTTAATGTCCTCCCCCTTTGTTCTTACCCAGGTATACCAGATAAATGTGTAAGTTTGTGGCAATGGATGGATAAAACCTTCCCTGTAAGTGTTGGCACCGCCAACTATGCTGATTTCATGTTTGGATGTATTAATGCATCCCAAATTAATACTACCCATATTTTGTTTAAAAATACCGTGTGGAATGTAGCATCTTTTGGGAAACTTAACTTACATAATTCCAACAGTCCAAAAGATTGGACCTTACAAGTGGAAGATGGCACAAACTCTAGTATGATAATGGTTGCAACATATTATATTAATGCTTATGCTACCTTGCCCCTAAACCCCCTTTTTATTGGTTATGTGGTAAATGGGCATATTTGGTAATACCTAGAACCTATGTTGGTGAATGTGTTTTGGGTCTTATTGGTCCATCCCATACTATTCACCCTTATGTTCCGTCTGGTATGCGCATTGACCTACATAACACTGTATATCGTTCTCGTCATTCTTCCATATTTGTCAAAACCTCTGAGGCAGAGCGATTTGGAGGGATCATACTACCCGCATATAGTGTTGCTCGTTTGTATTCTAAAATGAACCTTTTTGTAGACTTAGTTGATGACATGTTTAATCACACTACACATGCTCTAGCAGTTCTTTCTGCTGAGCACCGTCAAATTAGAGATGCAGTAATTCAGAATCGTATGGCCCTTGATTATTTGTTAATGAAGGAGGGTGGTGTATGTGGTCTTCTTAATTTGACACATTGTTGTTTTCACATTGATGACATTTCAGGTGAAGTTTCTCAGGACATACATGATATTGAGGAAATTCAAACCCAACTCAGGAAAGTATCAAGTCCCTTAGATGGATTTGATTGGACCTTTGGCCTTAGTTCTATTTTTGGTAGCCTACAGTTGCAAGACAAAGTATGTGAACCCTTTGGGATTACATTGAGTTTTGCATGAATTGGTCATAAAATGTGCTCTGATCTTCATCAAAGTCACAACAATTTGAAAAACACAGTCTGCTTAAAATAATACAACACATATATATATAATATATTATTATATATATAAGTATATAAAATAATACAACCCAAACATTATATGTTGTCATGTTTTTATTGAACAGAACATGTAAACATTGACAGTGCAGGGTGGAAAAAGTATGTGAACCTTTGGACTTAATAACTGGTTGACCCTCCTTTGGCAGCAATAACCTCAACCAAACGTTTCCTGTAGTTGCAGATCAGACCTGCACAATGATCTGGAGTAATTTTGGACCACTCCTCTTCACAAAACTGTTTCAGTGTAGCAATATTCTTGGGATGTCTGGTGTGAATCGTTCTCTTAAGGTCATGCCATAGCATTTCAATCGGGTTGAGGTCAGGACTCTGACTGGACCACTCCAGAAGGCGTATTTTGTTTTGTTGAAGCCATTCTTTTGTTGAATTACTTGTATGCTTTGGGTCATTGTCCTGTTGCATCACCCATCCTCTGCGGAGCTTCAGTTGGCGGACAGATGGTCTTACGTTTTCCTGCAAAATGTCTTGATAAACTCTGGAATTAATTTTTCCATCAATGACAACAATCCGTCCAGGCCCTGAGGCAGCAAAGCAGCCCTAAACCATGATGCTCCCTCTGCCATGTTTTCCAGTGGGGATGAGGTTTTTTTTTTTATTGTAATAAATTTTTATTGTTTCATAAAGTTTCACAAGGTATATATAATAATGCAAGAAAAGTTGCTCCAGAACAGGTAACTACAGCATATTTACAGATTTAAAGTTGAGCGACATTAAACAACATCCGCTTAATTCGCATAAGTGTGACTTTGAGTCCAGTAATTTGCATACTTGTAATAGCATACAATATAGAGAGGTTAACAAGAAATGTGGGCTATATAAGTAAGAAACATACTTTAAGCGTGAGAAGGGTGGGGAAGGGTGAGGTATGGCAAGTGGGGGAGTACATGAGAGTCGGTGACAACTGTGTAAAGTGTGTTACTTACACACGGGGGCGAGCCTCCGACCAGTAGAACCAGCGGTGTAAGTGGGCTGCGCTCGTGCCTGAGGCACTATGTATTAGCTCCTCTATATCTTGGGTGTTATGTACTTCTTGAAGCCATTCACGTATAGTAGGAACATTAGGAGTCTTCCAATGACGGGGCAACACAGCCTTAGCCGCATTAAGTAAACGTATTTCGAGCGTGCGTTTATAATCAGTGTGTTCCATAGGTGTGTGGAGCAGTAACATAGCTGCCGGTGTAAAGTCTGGGGGGGGTTCTGAGACCTTGCAAATGGTGCTGTGGACGGCCTGCCAGTATGGTTGGAGCAACGGGCAAGACCACCACATGTGGAGTAAGTCCGCTTGTGGCGCTTTGCATTTCCAACAGGAGCCGTTGTGCGTGGGGTCAAACACTGCCAACGTTTTAGGCGGGCGATACCACCTAGATAGGAGCTTGTAGGCCGTTTCTTGAGATTTGGTGGCGATAGAGCAGGACGTGGTGAGTAGGGTGATTTGGTCCCACTCCTCCTTCGTGAAGGACAGCTGGAGGTCTTCCTCCCATTTGGCGCGGTAGGAGGGGACGGGGTTCGTGAGGGATTGTAACAGACCATACATAACCGATATACCATGGGGCGGAGGATGCGGTCTCTGGGCCAGGGTTTCAAATAGGGTGAGAGGGCGGGTGAATTGAGGTAGAGGGGCTAGCAAGTGCATGTAAGCCGCGAGTCGATGGAAATGAAATTTGGTCAGGAAAGATTGTGGCCAGGGCAGTGGGATGTCCTCAGGGGACTTAAAGGCATTGCTGTCAATAAAGTTGTATGCCCGTATACAATGTGGTGTTTGCGTTTGTTCAGTTGTAATTAGTCTCCGGGAGAATGCGGGCAGGTAACATAGCGGCAGGAGGGGTGACGGCCATGGGGCAATTTTGGTAGAGTTTTGTAGCATCTTCCAGGTGCGGAGTGTAGCTGAGATAGTGGGGTGGTGGGTGACGCGGTAGGGGGCGTTCGTGCCGTTTAGCCAGGGAAGAGAAGGCAGTGGGGCATCTGCCAGTGTGCGTTCCAGGGGGATCCAGAGCTTGTGGTCTGCGCCCGATGTCCACTCAAGTATGCGCAGCAAGTGTGCAGCTTGATAGTAGCGGCGGGCATGGGGTAGTGCCAGTCCACCCGCAGATTTGGATGCGGTCAGCAACTCAAATCTGAGCCGTGATCTACGATTATTCCAGACAAAAGCGGTAAATTTAGTCTGCAGGGACCTGAAGAATAAAGTGGGTACGGCTATTGGTAAGGTCTGGAACAAGTACAGCAGGCGTGGGAGTATGTTCATTTTAAGGACGTTAATGCGCCCGAACCACGTTACATGGGGAAAGGCCCATTTGGTGAGGTCAGCTGTGATGCTGTGTAGCAATGGGAGGTAATTTGCCCGGTAAAGGTCGGACGTATCTGCAGTGAGGAAAATGCCTAAATATTTAAGTGAGGATTTGCACCATCGGAAGGGGAATGAGGCTTGTAGCTGAGCGCGCATGGAGGGGGGGACAGTAAGTCCTAAGATTTCTGATTTATTCATGTTAATTTTGTAATTGCTAATAGAGCCAAATTCTCGTAGTAAGGAGGTGAGGGCGGGGAGGGAGATCAGTGGTTGGCGGATAAATAATAACAGGTCATCGGCATACGCCGCCACTTTATGCCGGTGACCGGCCACCTCAATGCCATGGATCGAGGGGTCAGTACGGATTGCGTGCAGGAGGGGTTCCAGCGAAAGTGCAAAAAGCAGAGGTGAGAGAGGACATCCCTGCCTGGTGCCATTTCGGAAATGAAAAGGGGTGGTAAGGGTGCCATTTGGTTGATACGTGCTGTGGGGTCTGCATAAAGGGAACCAATCCATGCTAGCATGTTGGAGCCAAATCCCATCTGTCGAAGGGTGTAAAACAGATAGGGCCAGCTGACCCTGTCGAAGGCCTTTTCGGCATCGGTGGATAATAACAGGGAGGGATCAGATCGAGATTTGGTGGCCACATGAATGAGATTCAGTGCCCTGATTGTGTTATCTCTGGCCTCTCTCCCAGGTATAAATCCCGTCTGGTCCGGGTGAACTAAACGTGGGATGTGGCGAGCCATCCGTAGGGCAAGGGCTTTGGCAAAGAGTTTCAAATCTTGGTTCAGTAGTGATATGGGCCGAAAGTTAGCCAATAGGTCATGGTCTTTGTCAGGTTTGGGTATTAATGTAATGGTGGCGGAGAGTGATTGGGGTGGTAAGACATGGTGGTGTTGTGTCAGGGTATTAAATGCCTGTAACCAAGCCGGAGCCAGGGTAGGGAGGAATGTTTTATAATAACGGAGGGATAGGCCATCCGGGCCTGGTGTCTTGCCCGTAGGGGTCAGCTTAATGGCACTTTGGAGTTCCTCCACCGTTAAAGGGGAATCTAAAGCTTCCCGCATGAGCGGGGTCAATTTGGTGTGTGTGTGCGTGTCCACAAATTTACGCATGGAGTCAGAGGAGGAGGGATGATGGTCCGTGGGGAGGTTATAAAGTTCCGTGAAATGATCTCGGAGTAGGGAAAGCATGTAATGCGGTAGTGTGACGGGTGTGCCCTGTGGGTTGCGTAGTTTAGAAATATATAACTTATCCCTGTGGGCCTTGAGTGCACGTGCCAATAGCCGTCCGCATTTGTTGCCATGTTCATAATAAACACGACGAGTAGTGAGGAAAGCTTTTTGAGCAGTCTTGTTCAGGAGCGTGCTTAGTTCGGTGTGAAGTTCCAGAAGCTCCGCATAGATGGTGTCGTCTATGTAAAGCTTGTGGGACTTTTCCAGCGCCTGGATGCGGCATAGCAGCGCGTCCCTTCGAGTGTTGTATTGCTTTTTCTTTAAGGAACCCTGTTGTATTAGGTAACCTCGAATCACGGTCTTATGTGCTTCCTATACGATTTGAGGGGAGGTGTCCGGCGAGGAGTTGTCTGTGAAATAATGCTGGAGAGTCTGGAGGGTGCCTTGTTGAACTATGGGGTCATTGAGCAATGTTTCCACTGTGTCTAAGAGGTGGAGATGGCCAAAAGGTAAAAACAAACAGTCCAGTCTCGAGTAAGATTGGTGAGGTGTGCTGTAAAAAGTATAATCCCGCGTAGTGGGGTGGATGGCGCGCCAGCAGTCCACTAAACGGTGTGAGTTAAGCGCTGAGTGTGCCTGTCGTAATACAGAATGCGGGACACTAGTAGATCCCCTGGAGGTGTCTAGTCTCGCATCGAGTGGGAGGTTGATGTCCCCTCCAATGAGGACGATACCTTCCTGGAAATCCGCTAGGACTCCCAGCAAGGAGCGCAGTACTTTGTGCTGGTTCCTATTTGGCAAATATATAGATGCGAAGGTGTAAATTTGCCCTCCTATTATCCCTTTGACAAAAGTATAATGGCCATCTCGGTCCAATTTTGAGTCTGTGACGTTAAGGGGGAAATCACTAGAAAAGAGGATAGCTGTACCTGAAAAATTCTATTATTCATTATAATTACCATAAACCTTTTCCAAGTTTCTTCTTATATATCAAAACCAAAATAAGAGCTGCGCTACGCCATGGCGGAGACCCCCAAAAAGAATCAATCACAAAACTGTATTGGTCTTTCTCAGAAGTCTGTCTTTCCTCGTTAAGCCAGATCTATTTATTAAAATACACAGAATTTATAGCGAATCAGTGTACAGATACATTACAACATCAAAGTTTAGCCACTCAGTTAAAGTACTACCATATATGGTTCACGAGACCCTTTTCCCATCTTCCCGCTTCTGCGCACATTTTCCTGCACTGAACATAACAGGAAATCGGCCACAGCTCATATCCTATAGAAGGAAGAACGGTCTATTCAGTATTGACACTAACAAAAATGGAGGGGGGGAATTTCACAGCCCATTTATAAGAACTGGCTTTTTAAGACTAAATATTTATTATATTTACAGGAAATTAAAATCTAACAGTACCACACACCTTGCCTGCGGAGGAGTTACTGAAGAAACCAGTTGGGAACTTCCGATCACGCAGACGTGGTGCCCTGTCTGCTTCAAAGTGAGTTTCTTGTAAAAGGACCACATCCGCGTGATTAGATCTGAAGTCCCGAAGGGCCATGTGCCTTTTTTCTGGTATGTTCAGGCCCCTAGCATTTATCGTGATGACTTTAATGGGTCTGGGCGTTGTAGCCATAGTACCAACAAGAGGGGTAGGTAAGTGCCAATGGGAGGGGGGAAGGGTCAGGGAAACAAGGAGTACGCGCCTATGTGGGACAAAGCACCGCCACGAAGCGCGGGAACGAATGCGTGTCACACTATTCTGTACACAGGCACTATCTCAGGGGTAGGAGCAAGCGACCGCTGAGAGCAATCGATTATAAAAAAGACAACAGTGTGCTTACGAGTTCAAATAATACAGTGATAAACCAAACAAGAAACAATAAACCAGATAAAAAGAGAAAGAGAGCCTGAGCCGAGTCGCCCGCTCAGTGTGCGACATGTCACCGACCGTGTCACATGGTGCCGAACCAGTAAACACCGGGGCGAGGGCCCGCGTAGCGATAAACATATATGCCCATCTAGGCAGCCAACAAAGTAACCTGTCCGGTGAGGAGCCCGAGGCAGTGTCGGGGAAAAGGATACGGAAAGCAGTCCTCAGAAGGGTCCGGGGCCTCCAGGAGAGTGGTATGCAGGAGGGGGCCACCATTGGTAGACCGCCCCAAGGGTGTAGGCGTCCCAGAAGATCCAGCGTGCGAACTGCCGGTGGGTAATGGGAGGACAGATCTGGCGGCAAGCGTGAGGATCACCGGGGTCCCCAGAACCGGGGTCATCCTGCGATATCAGGAGCCATGATGTCAAGGTCTCCGAAGCCCTCCAGAGCGGCGGTCATGTCCAGTGATCAGGACCGGCCTGGTCAGCAGCCAGGCGGGAGTCATCCATCTTGAATGTCAGAGGGCACCACTGTCACGTCCTGGGTCTCTGGCGCCCCCTCTGGCTTCTATGGATATTGCATCCAAGTTCTGGACCTTTGGTTCACGTTCAAGCCTGGACCTCACCTGGACTCAATTGTTTAAGTGGACTCTGTATAAAAGCAGGCATCGCCCAAAGAAGGGCGCTGCCTCATTTTGGTATTCATTCTGATCCTAGCCTCCAGTTTATCCTTGTTCTCAGTCTGATCCATGTTCTCAGTTTGTTCTGTATTCCTAGTCTTGATTCAAGCCTCACTGTGATTCTAGCTTCATTCTGATCCTGATCCTGCTTCAGTGTACTCAGCTCATGCATTCATGTTCAGGTCTGTCTTGCTTAGGTGATGTTTGCATTTAATATATCCTTTCTTAGTTCTTCTGTCTATATTCAGGTCTATGTTCTTGGTTCAAGTTCATGTCTAATATTCATGTTTTCTCTAGTTTTAATCCGGTTTATGTTCTTGCTTATGTTGCTCTAGTATTTAGCCCTCTCATGTTGTTGCTTTTTGATTCGCTATCTGTTTCATGCATTTCGTTCTGATCTGGTTCTATGTTTTGGTATTTGTATCTCAGTATTTTAGTTTATTTCTAGTGCTCAGATCTTTAGTTTCATGTGTGTTTTTCTTGATCCTTGCTGTTTATATACTTTGCTGTTGTAAATAAATCCCTTGTTTTTGTTTATACATTCATGGGTCATGTCTGTTAACTGCTCAAGTAGCTCACACCCCTTCTGTGCCATGTCAGGTCAGGCCCACCGTCACATAATGAGGCAGCCAGTACATAGTGAGCGAGCAGTAATTCTAGAGGTGCTGGAGATCCTGAGAGGAGCTGACAAGCTCATTACTCAGCACCTGGATATCCTGTATGCAAGTTTGCTGCAACCTCCTAGGGACGTCTTCCCAAATGAGCCTGTTCCAGTTCCAGTTAAAGGTTTCAGAGGACCCCTGACCCTGGAGGAAAGGGTATGGAGGAAAACCCAGGGCTTGTGCTTTTATTGCGGTTCTTTCCTGCATAAACGAATGGACTGTCAATTGCGCCCCCAGAAGGTATCCTCCATGTTCCAGCCTTACCAGGCCCCAGAGTCCACTGCCCTGCACGTCGCAGGACGTCCAAAATCCACTGCCCAACAGGGAGAAACCAGGTGTAATGCCCAGCAGTGGGAAGTCAAGAGTGCTGCCCTGCAGCATGAACAATCTAAGGTGGCTGCTAAGCAGCACAAAGAATCTGAGTCTGCTGTTTGTCAGCTTCAAGTCCTGTCCATGTCTACTGTGCCTAAGCTAGCAGTTCCCGTCAAGAGTGCTGCCCTGCAGCACGAACAAATCAAGTCCACTGCCTCGCAGTGCGAGATCTGGTCCACCGCTAACCAGTTTGAGAGCCAGTCCACTGCACAGCAGTTCAAGAGACAGTGCCAAGCCGGGGTGACCGCTCCACAGTGCCAAGCCGGGGTGACCGCTCCACAGTGCCAAGCCGGGGTGACCGCTCCACAGTGCCAAGCCGGGGTCACCATTCCACAGTGCCAAGCCAAGGTCACCGCTCCACAGTGCCAAGCCAAGGTGGTTGCAAAGCACTGTGAGATCAAGATAGCTGCCAAGCCATGCTCACCCGAGCCGGTAGCTGCCAAGCCACGCTCACCCGAGCCGGTAGCTGCCAAGCCACGCTCACCCGAGCCGGTAGCTGCCAAGCCACGCTCACCCGAGCCGGTAGCTGCCAAGCCACGCTCACCCGAGCCGGTAGCTGCCAAGCCACGCTCACCCGAGCTGGCTGCTGCCGCCATGACTGAGTCGCCGCAGAGCCGTACCGAGGTCGTTGACCCACAGACCCGTGCTGCTGCCGCCATGACAGAGTCGCCGCAGAGCCGTGCCGAGGTCCCTGACCCACAGATCCGTGCTGCTGCCGCCATGACCGAGTCGCCGCAGAGCCGTGCCGAGGTCCCTGACCCACAGATCCGTGCTGCTGCCGCCATGACCGAGTCGCCGCAGAGCCGTGCCGAGGTCCCTGACCCACAGATCCGTGCTGCTGCCGCCATGACTGAGTCGCCGCAGAGCCGTGCCGAGGTCGCTGACCCACAGATCTGTGCTGTTGCCGCCATGACCAAGTCACCGCAGAGCCGTGCCGAGGTCGTTGACACACAGACCCGTGCTGCTGCCGCCATGACAGAGTCGCCGCAGAGCCGTGCCGAGGTCCCTGACCCACAGATCCGTGCTGTTGCCGCCATGACCAAGTTGCAGCAGAGCCGTGCCGGGGTCGCTGACCCGCAGATCCGTACCACTGGTGCCGTGTTCGTGTTGCCGCAGTGCAGAGAGGACACTGTTGCTGTCCATTCCGCGTCCTGTACCAGGGGGAGGAGACGCAAAAGGACTGGTGCCAGTGCCTTCCAACCTGGACCCAGCTTTGGCTCCCAAGAGGTCTGTACCTCAGGCCCTCAAGCCCGAGAGTCGAGTCCTGTCCCTGCTGGATGTTTCCGAGCCTCTAACAATGCTATTATATGCCTTGAGGACCGAGAGGTGTATGAGAGGGCTCTACGTATCTACAAGACCCATTGACTTTTTTCCTGTCATTCTTCTTGTTGTCCTCTTTGGAGCATCCGGGGTCTGCTCGTAGAGGGGGGGATATGTCACATCCTGGGTCTCTGGCGCCCCCTCTGGCTTCTATGGATATTGCATCCAAGTTCTGGACCTCTGGTTCACGTTCAAGCCTGGACCTCACCTGGACTCAATTGTTTAAGTGGACTCTGTATAAAAGCAGACATCGCCCAAAGAAGGGCGCTGCCTCATTTTGGTATTCACTCTGATCCTAGCCTCCAGTTTATCCTTGTTCTCAGTCTGATCCATGTTCTCAGTTTGTTCTGTATTCCTAGTCTTGATTCAAGCCTCACTGTGATTCTAGCTTCATTTTGATCCTGATCCTGTTACAGTGTACTCAGCTCATGCATTCATGTTCAGGTCTGTCTTGCTTAGGTGATGTTTGCATTTAATATATCCTTTCTTAGTTCTTCTGTCTATATTCAGGTCTATGTTCTTGGTTCAAGTTCATGTCTAATATTCATGTTTTCTCTAGTTTTAATCCGGTTTATGTTCTTGCTTATGTTGCTCTAGTATTTAGCCCTCTCATGTTGTTGCTTTTTGATTAGCTATCTGTTTCATGCATTTCGTTCTGATCTGGTTCTATGTTTTGGTATTTGTATCTCAGTATTTTAGTTTATTTCTAGTGCTCAGGTCTTTAGTTTCATGTGTGTTTTTCTTGATCCTTGCTGTTTATATACTTTGCTGTTGTAAATAAATCCCTTGTTTTTGTTTATACATTCATGGGTCATGTCTGTTAACTGCTCAAGTAGCTCACACCCCTTCTGTGCCATGTCAGGTCAGGCCCACCGTCACAACCACGGTCCGGGTCGACGAGTATCTGCGGCGGCGAGGTCTCTGGGGTCGCGAGGGTGCTCCAAATGATGGGGCGTACATATGGGTCAAGTCCGGCCATGTAGATAGTACGTCCTTGGGTAGGGCCAGGCGCTTCCATAAAGACTGGGAGGTCGAGCTCCAAGCGTAGGGTTATAGGGCCAGTGTCAGTACGGACCTGTATGCCGAATGGGAATAGCCACTTGTAGGCGATGCGCCGTTCCTGTAGAGCTGTTGTGAGGGGGCGCAGGAGATGCCTAGATTGCAGGGTCGCCAGCGACAGGTCCTGGTATAGGGAGATGCTTGCATCGTCGATTATTATATTGCGAGATTGTCTAGCCGCTTCCATAATTTCCTCTTTAACAGTGTGCCTCAAAAGACAACAGACCACATCTCTCGGCGGGGTGCCTGGGGGGCCTTTAGGGCGTAGAGCTCTGTGGAGGCGCTCAAATTCGATCTCCGCAGCAGGGTTTCGTTGTATAAGACCGTTAAATAAGCGAAGTAATGTGTTCTTCAAATCTGATGGGGACTGCTCCAGTTCAGGGAGACCTCTCACCCGTATGTTGTTTCGGCGTCCTCTGTTTTCCAGGTCTTCTAAGTGACGTGCCATAGTCTGTAAGATCTGATGTTGGGATTGCAGTGAGGAGGTGTGTATCATCAGGGTCTCACACTGGTGGGCCTGTGCGGTCTCCACGTGCTGCACCCGATGTTGCAGGCTGCCCAGCTCCTTACGCAGGCCCCTGATTTCAGTGAGGAGCGAGTCCTGAAGGCCTGAGGTCGAAGCTGCCAGGTCAGCCTTGGTGGGTAGGGAGCTGAGCAGGTGATGGAGCTCTGGCGGGAGGTCCCAAGGGCCAGTCGAGCGGGTAGGAGAGCTGGGGGCTGAGGATGCGGGGGTCGCCGCCATTTTGTCCCGCATGGGCGCCTGTGTAGCGTCAGGGATCGGTGTGAGGAACTGCCTTATGGAGCCCGTTGGCGGGTCCCCGATGGTCTCGGAGGTGCCAGGAGTGGCTGGTGGCCTGCGGGGCTTACCCATCTCAATGCAGACGGGGTGCGGAAGGAAGTGAGCGGGTCGACTCGGCAGAGCTCCGGGATCAGGCGGCCATTACTCTCGGCGTGCAAGCCACCGGGGGATGAGGTTTTGATGTTGGTGTGCTGTGCCTTTTTTTCTCCACACATAGTGTTGTGTGTTTTTTCCAAACAACTCAATTTTGGTTTCATCTGTCCACAGAATATTTTGCCGGTAGTGCTGTGGAACATCCAGGTACTCTTTTGCAAACTTCAAACGTGCTGCAATATTCCTTTTGGACAGCAATGGCTTCCTCCGTGGTGTCCTCCCATGTACTCCATTCTTGTTTAATGTTTTCCTTATTGTAGATGTGTCAACAAAAATGTTAGCATGTGCCAAAGATTTCTGTAAGTCTTTAGCTGACACTCTAGGAATCTTCTTTACCTCATTAAGCATTCTGCGCTGTGCTCTTGAAGTCATCTTTACAGGATGACCACGCCTAGGGAGAGTAGCAACAGTGCTGAACTCTCTCCATTTGTAGAAAGTCTGTCTTACCGTGGACACATGAACATTAAGGCTTTTGGAGATACTTTTGTAACCCTTTCCAGCTTCATGCAAGTCAACAATTCTTGATCGTAGGTCTTCTGAGAGCTCTTTTCTGCGTGGCATGGTTCACATCAGGCAGTGCTTCTTGAAACCAGTAAACCCAAAACTGGTGTGTGTTTTTAAAGGGCAGGACAGCTTTCAGCAACACATCCAATAATATCACACTGATTGGACTCAAGGTTGGCTCACTCCTGGCTCCAATTAGCTCTTGGAGAAGTCATTAGGCTAGGGGTTTACATACTTTTTCCACCCTGCACTGTGAATGTTTACATGTTATGGTCAATAAACACATGAAAACATATAAGGTTTGTGTTGTATTATTTTAAGCAGACTGTGTTTTTCAAATTGTTGTGACTTAGATGAAGATCAGAGCACATTTTATGACCAATTGATGCAAAACTCCACGTAATCCCAAAGGGTTCACATACTTTTTCTTGCAACTGTAGGTTCAACTATTTTATATGGTTTAATGTATCTCGTTATGATTATTCTTGTTATTACCATTTTTTACAAATTGTTGATGCTGTGCCTTGAGAAATGTTGCATTTCTAAATCACCTACGATGCCAGCCTATCCTTCACTTCCACCCCCACCTACTTTGATTCCTCTCTAACGTTCCCCTCTTATGAGTAATTACTAACCTCTCTTTTTCTTTTTTTCCTTTCTACGTATTGGAATGATTTAAATGTATAACATGATGACAATGTGACCCCAACTGTAATAGGTTCACTAGTCTAGTTTAGTTTTATTTCTTAATTAATGATCACGTAATATATGATCAAAAGAAGGATTGAAAGGTATTTTAATATGATAGGTAGTTTTTTAATTCTCTGTATGCCCATATATCTATAATTTTGATAGCTAAATATATATATATATAGGCCTGACTGTCTTGCAAATATGTAATTCTGCCCATTGTTACTCAAGTATGATGCGGAGTCTGGTTTTTTTCTTGGCTTCCTGGGTTTTTAACACGATGTGGGCAGATTTTACTTCCTCTTGAGACCTAGCCAAGAGGGCTAGCCGAGAGGGAAGGGATGGATACAGATGTCCATTGTTAACATTTCTTATGTAAATGTGTAACTTCCTGGGCAGAAATAGGATATGCCTGCAAGTCTAGGTAACTTCCCAAAGTAGAAAAAACATGTTTTTGACATGTCAGAATGTTTGACAGATATGAAATGGGCTGCAACGGGTTTTTTATAACTGTCTGACGTGTTAAATGTGTATTGGCTTGTAATTAATTAATTTGTGTCCCTCCCCTTGTAACAAAACCGACTGTCCTGCGTGAAAACTGCAGAATAGAGAAAATCTTTAAGACAGAATTTGTGTCTGGTCTTTATTCTCACTCGAGATATGTTTCTTGTATAATCGCTGAGCTGAATGACAAAGCAACACCTCTCCTTGATCATCAGAACGTGGCCAGTCCTGTTGATGTTCTTGCAGAATACATTTCATGGGGGGTAGGCTTGGGGGGAGGGGTGTTAGGTTGCAGGCAGGGGGCCCATACAACATTTTTCTATGGGGCCCTGTGATTTCTAGTTAAGCCCCTGTTGTGAGTCATATGTTGCCACTTGCCGGGGCCCGGGCGACGCAGACTGTGCACTGAGAATCTTTGAGTTGTGTCGGAGAAGACATCAAGCAGTGCTGCCATCAATATTTTTTGATAGTCACATTCATTGTATAATGAAGAATTTATGGACAAAAATCCATGTTGTGACATCGCCTAAGCTTACCAAAACCATGCCACGGTAATGAAATCTCAAGGCAGTACAACACGGTTGTGTTAAAGTGTGTGACATTTTTTGGCCAAGCAGGCAGTGTAGAATGTTCAGTCACATTCATGGCCACAAATATGTTGACAAATTTATGACAAAGGGTCCATACAAATGTCAATAAATTTATGTACATATAATGTACAGTGAGGAAACCAAGCAATACATATTAAGTAAGGAAAAGCAACGCACACAAACAGGAAAATAGTGGAAAAATAAAAAATTTATTAACAAATTAAATAATGCCAAATGGCAAACTGCCCGACTGGGGAAAAAACTAGTAAACTAAACTAAATAAAAACATGAATGATGACTGAGGTGAGGAGGGAGGTGGCTGCCTAGCAGAGGCTTTCCAGGACGTTGACCGCAGAATCGATTTCTTCGGCCATGGACTTAAGGTTCCTGGAAACCTGCTGCAGTTTTCCAATGGCCGTACGTATGGCTACTGTGCTGCTGCTGGAACGCTGATGCTCCGGTCTGGCTTCTCCTGCTAGTATATATCCAATAAATATGAAAGAAGGAAAATACAGTAAGTAAAACAGGTTTCTATTTTTGACTGAAAGTCATTAAAAATATAACAGTATATACCGGAGCTGGCGGGCTCCTGAGGCTCCTCCTCTGACTCCCCGTCCTCCTCCTCCGACTCCCCTACAACCACCGTCAGCACCTCTTCCATTGCTATATTGAAGAAATTAAAGAAATAAAAAAATACAGTAAACAACAAAACTGGTTTGTTTTTGACCAAAAGTCGTTGCAAAATACAACAGTAAAAAAAAAACCTGCACTGGCGGCCTCCTCCTGCAGCTCCGTCTCTTTCTCCCGCATAGGCGTCTCTACAGGGGGGCAAGGGGGGGCAATTGCCCCCCTAGGTTATTCCTTGCCCCCCCATGTGCCCCCCTACCAAAAATCAGCATCCAACTTTCCACACTTTTCGGACCGCGGTTTGTCCGTTGCTTCCCATCGTATATGGAAGTTCTAGGTGTCATTGGAAAGGGCAGATTCTGGCCTTTCCAATGATATCCAGCATGACCATATTCATTGTAAAGTTAAAGTCATAAAACTTTAAATATAAACGTGCACTTAAACGTAAAAATTTTCACAGGGATGAAATGGCTCAGCAGTGAAGTGGTTAATGTTCAGACTATACAGTACATTGTGTATTACGTTAGTTTTTGCCTTGGATTTAGTTCTGTATCAAGGGTTAATGGACAAGCTTTATCCCTCACAGAATACATTTAATTTTTTCCTTGATTAATGGCATTGTAGGGGTTAATGGTGCCTCACAGTGTATTAATTTCATGTTTTCTCTTGATCAATTGCATTTTAGCGGTTAACGGGTAGCTAAATGCCACATTGTTTATTATTTTTATTGTATTTCCCTGGGTTTATGGCATTTTAAGGGTTATTTTGGAAGTTAGAATCTACAGGGTCTAATGATCTTTAGATCCTCTGCTTTTCATCACATTTCTGGGAATTTATTATTTCACCGAAAATAAGGTGAATTCCCTATTTAGCGAATGGTCACTGTAATTTGCTAAAAGTGGAGTCGCTGAAGCAGCTATCAGACATTCAGCGAAAACTGCGGAATTGCAGCAAATAAAATATTGATTTAAGTATCAGAGTTGTTACAATAATTGCATCATTCATTATATTTATTTTATAATATACTTATTTAGGGCAATATTACCTGGTGTGAGCTAACCATTGCATCAGCATGGTTTTGCGTTAGCATCAGGTTAATTGAGTCTAGCGCCTGACCAACAGATTGTTTGTCTCCCGCTACAAGCGAGAAAAATCACTTAGTGCGTTGTTATTAGCGATTTGTACCGCGAGCTTGCTGTACTTTCCGCGTCCTTTACTTAAGACGGGGACGCTAGAGATCTCCTAGCGCTTTTGCAGCCAACAGAATCACTTGTGCCAGCGCTAATTTTTTGAGGGGCGCTTAATCTGCAACATTTTACCACTGCTCAAACCCTTGGTTGCTAACTCCAAAAAGACAGAAAAAACAGGTCTCGCCCAAAATTTAACAGGCAATTAACAGAGCAATGTGAAGGGATGCAGCAACAGGCTGTCTCTTGGCCCTTTACACCATAAGTATGGAATTGCTCAGCAATGGCACTGTGTTTGTAGAGGCACTATTCTAAATGTATCATTATCCACAATTAATCCTAATTCTAATATATTGCCTAATTCTAAACATTTTATGCTGGGGGTTATTCGTAGTATGGAAGCGGCTGATTATCGGTGACTTGTGGTCGACCATGTTTAAAGGCGAAACATGAATAGTCTTGTAGGGGACAAAAACAGGTTCACTTTCATTAACGGCGCCGGACCAGACACAAGCAAGGATTGTCCAAACACGAGTCTCTTCAGGAAAGGCAAGAGTTTATTGTGTCGTCACACAAGTGCTCACACAGGATTGAATCGCAAAGAGTGAGCCCCGATTACACAGTGACATGAGGTTTTATGCCCCAAATACATAATTAGGTACATCCCATTAGCCCACCTCCCTATGACACTTTATTCCACCCCACGTGGGTTAATACCTCCCATCATTAACTCGAACACAAAGAACATTCCACATATAACTATAAATTGATACACTTCTCGTTAGTTTGACAGTCTGTGATTTGTTGTGCTGTCTTTCTCAGGGCAGTGCCTCCCTCCCTATCGGCTATGTTTATTCAGATGGCCTGGGGCCTGGTCTGTCTTCTAGGTTTTCTTTGTTCCTCCGCACATCTCAATGACCTTGCCTCATTCATAAATCTCCCTGTCTCTCTGTGCCAAGAGCGGCCGGATTCTGCCTGGTTATTGCTAGCTTTCTAATCTGCCACGCATTCTTGGAATTCTATGTAAACTCTACTTTGCACATCTAGTAAAAATCTATTCTATTTACTGGTGAACCAATATTCTGCACAAGATGGCTGCCTGGCTCATAGTAACAACCATCCTTCAGCCTGATTCTCCTTCATTCCCCCCTTGGCTCAAGTGTCAGGATCTCTTTCCTGGCACTTGTAGCCATTACACTCCACTATTCTGAATCTCTGCATACTGGGGGGCTCTCCGTTCACTGGGAACATTCCCTGTGGAATTATCAGTGGTATCTTCTGTGTTTGTGTGGGTGTCAGTGCTGTCTTGCACAGTGGCCATATGCATAGCCCTATGCGGTATATCAGTATCCCTATGATCAAGATCACCACTATCATGAGTATCATGGATCCAATCCGTGAGATAAATCTCAAGATGGAACCAAACCATTCTCCCATTGCTCCAAACCCACGGAGCGGATTCCAGCCTTCGGCAGCAATCCTCCTGGCTAACCCTGCAACTGTGCTACCTTCTCTTGGTGATCTTGAATTACCTGGTAATAATCTGGGACTTCATGTGTAGTGTTTCTGATGAAGGTGCAACATTCATAGTGCATTGTCATTTCACACAATCCATTCAAGGCCGCACTGATCTGCTCAAGCGCCATATCATGTATCATCTGCACCTTTCGTAACTCACGCATTTCCAGATTCAGCAGCTGGATATCCATACTGGTTCTATTCAGAATCTCATCCATCAGATTGACATAGCTATTCAATCTCCTCATCATCTCTCCTCCCCATCCAGTCCATGCTGGCAACCATGTCCATATTCGATCCATCTTCGCAAACAATTCTCTCTTCGGTCTTTCAAACACCAGTGGGTACCTAGGGTGTAGTTCTGTGTCTTTGTTTGTGTCTTCTCCCCTTAGTCTCTGGATTGGGACCAGCTTAGCCAAATAACACATTCCCGTTATTGTTGGTGGTACCCATGTGTAACACACCCTTTCACAGCACACCTGGTACCCTCCTTTCACTATAAATGGTGATGAATGTAGTGTTCCCTTTGATATCTCTATCGCAAAGTGTCTCAGCCGTCTCATCATATCCACTGCACCCTGCCTCCCATTGGTCACATTCCCAATCACCGCCTCTTGGCTCTAGTGAATTGCCTGCATCGTATATATAAATAATTCGCCTTTTGTCCTGTCTTGAATATGTAAATGTATGATGTCCAGTTGAACTGACTTGAGTTACATAACCCACCCTCGTTATTGTTTCTTTATCTGGTCCTAGTTGAAAACACCATTCTGGTGGATACACTGGTCCTATTATGGGGTACCCGGGACTGACTGATTCTGTCTTTACCCTTGGTGCGTCGACAGCATGTATTGTGACATTCCCTGATACAAACATACTCAAATTCATTGGAACAGAGGCAAATGGTATATGAATTGTCTCTGGGTGCAGTCTACTACACCCAGCATGCGGTTTGCCCAGACTTTTTAGCATAGTCATATTTGAATTGCACAAGTAAATGTCCTCTTGGCAATATCTCGGATGATACTTCTCGTTTTTGTCTCCACATGGTACGGTTCTCCATCACCGGGTGCGTACCATTCCAGATATGGGAAATATCCACTTTCCCAGCGGTGCTTGTACAATTGGGGCATGCTCCACGTGAGAGTCCATAAATCAGATTAGCAAGATATAAAATCAGCACCACAAATGCCCCGAGTGTCAGAATTCCTTGGGCAATTCTTTTCACAGTCACATAAACCCAATCCCTCCCCACCGGAATTTCAAAAGTGAAGAACATTTCTGGACGATCAAGGGTGGGGGCCGGGCCCCTAAAAAGCACCCTGTGGTTATCCCCCGTTGGCAGGTGGTCAGGCCTGTGCCCATCAAAACACCCACTTGTTGATCCTCTGAATCATCTGGTTAGGATCATTTAGGTGCTCATGGCTGTGGTTTTTGTCAGCTTCAGCCTCAGCGGATTGGTCTTGTTGGTAACGACCTTCCATGCTGGCTCAGGACTAGCTGCAGCTGCTTTTACTCTGGAGTGATGTATCCACGGGACCACCTCGGCAACCTTTACTGCTGTAGGGGTTGATAACAGGACAAGGTAAGGACCTCTCCATTTTGGACCCAGTGGATCATTTTTCCACTCTTTTACCCATACTGAGTCACCCGGACAATACTTATGCAGTGAAGGATACAGAAAATGCGGTATATTATCCCCCACCCAAGTATTTAACTTCTGCATTGATTTACCCAGCATTACTACCTGATCATTTAGTTTAGTTTCTCCCAATGCCCGAAGGTCCCCCCTTAGTCCATTAATCAGAGGGTTGGCCGTCCAAACATAAGTTCGTACGGACTTAGTTTCAATTGGGGGTTGGTCTGCACCTAATGTGCAAGAGGACTATCGGCAGCAAGTCCAACCAGCCTAGTGACGTCTCTTGGCACAGTTTGGACATCAAAGTCTTTAGGGTACGGTTCATTCTTTCAACTTTTCCCGAACTTTGGGGCCTGTAGGCAGTGTATGTAGCTTCCAGGTGATGCCCAGTAGCCGGGCAAGTTGTTGTAAACAGTTCTGGATAAATGCAGGGCCATTGTCCGACCCTATCTCGAGTGGAAGTCCGTAACGTGGTATTATTTCTTTCATCAGGCTCTTTACCACTTCTGTCGTCTTTTCAGTTCTTGTTGGGAAGGCTTCCACCCATCCCTGTAAAGTGCACACCATCACTAGTAAATATTTGTATCCTTTGCAGGGTGGCAGCACTGTAAAGTCTATTTGTAATGATGCCATTGGGATAGCCCGATTGGCTGTTTCCCTGGGGGTTGAGATGGGCCTGTTCTCGGGTTGTTTTTGGCACATGTTACACACTGCTGAGCTGTGGCTTTGCAGATTGCTGACAATCCTGGTACGTAGAAATGTGGCTCCAACTGTTGCTCCATCATTTCTCTCCCTCCATGGGTACTTGCGTGAAGTGCTCTTACGATTTCAGGAGCCAGTGTTGCTGGTAGGACTATTCGTCCATTCTCCATCTGGAACCATCCATCTTCTCCATACCCTCCGGGTTCTTCTGTCAGCCACTTCTTTTCTTTCTCTGAGTACACAGGTGTCCATTCGCTCAGTGGTGCCGGTAGGAGTGCAGCCACCACTGGTTTTGGTTTGTATCGTGCCAATTCTCCATGATTTCCCCAGATAAATTCTTCTTTTGGGAAATAGTATCGCCATGCGAAAAATAGCAAATCTTGTCTGTCTTGTGAATCTCTTACTGCTGGTATGAAAAAGTTCATTGCACTTTTCTTCATTCTTGGCAGTCTGTTCTTGATAAGGATCTCCTTGAGGAAGAACCTCACCAGTGGGACTTGATATTCTTCTGCTCCCAATTCTCCCAGACTGTGCAGTATTCGTGTGATTCGTAGATTTATTGTGAGGATTGTTTGTCAAATTTTCAAATCGTGACGCGAAATTTTCTGCTCGTTCAACTTCAGTTGTTTCTTTGTCTTCCTCCTCCCCCACTATTTTTACGCCGAAGAATTTCAGCATCATTTTGTAGGCTCTGCGCAGTCTTTGCTGAACTTCTGAGGTGTTAACCATTAGGCGTGTCTCTTGCGGATTTAGGGGAGTAGAGTAGAAATTTCGGCCTTGTGTCCGGGTTGGGAAAAGCCATTGGATATAATCATGATTGAGTTCTAACAGTTCATAATCATCTTGCCATTTGTGCAATATTATTTCAATGAACTCGCCGTGGGGTTCAAACTTTTTCAAATTCATGTAGAACTCGTAATTTGGCATAGAAGGTTGAGGCTCTTGCTTGCAGATCAGTACTTTAGCTTGATCTTCTGTTGGCGGTGGCGGTTTCGCAGCTGCTTTTGCGGCCTGGTCCGCGCGTCTGTTACCTTTTGGAATTTCATCACGGCCTTTTGATGGCCACGACAGTGCATGATGCTGACAGCACTTGGTTTCCACACTGCTTCCAGGAGGGCCGTGATTTCTGCAGCATATTTAATTTGTTGTCCTGAAGACGTGAGTAGACCTCTTTCTTTGTAGAGTGCACCATGTGCATGGACTGTCATGAAGGCGTACTTGGAATCTGTATAGATATTTACTCTTTTGCCTTCAGAAATTTCAAGGGCTCTGGTTAAAGCTGTTATTTCAGCCAGTTGTGCAGATGTATGGCCTGGCAGTGGCTTTGCTTCGATGATTTCTTCTGTTGAGACTACTGCATAGCCGGAGACTTTCTTCCCATCATCCATGTAGCTGCTACCATCAGTGAATAGCTGTAGATCGTATTTGTCTAGGGGTACGTCTTTCAAATCTGGCCTGCTACTGAACACTTCTTCCATGACTTGGAGGCATTCATGATCTGGATCCTCTTCACAGTCAGGCAGTAAAGTAGCAGGGTTCAAGGTAGCGATGAGGTCCAAATGAACCCGTGGATTTTCACACATCATGGCTTGGTACTTCGTCATCCGGCTGTTGCTGAACCAGTAACCTCCTTTCACATCCAGCAGAGCCTTGACAGCGTGGGGCACCTTGACATGAAGAACTTGTCCAAGGGTCAGCTTGTCTGCTTCTGCTATCAGCATTGCGGTGGCAGCCACTGCTTTCAGGCATGGGGGTAGGCCGCAGGCCACAGGGTCGAGTTGCTTGGAGAGGTAGGCCACAGGCCTCAGCCATGAGCCAAAGGTCTGGACCAATACTCCTGTTGCTGTTTGATTATGTTCATGCACGAACAGCTGGAAAGGCTTGCTATGATCTGGCAGGCCCAGTGCAGGAGCTTCCATCAGCAGAGTCTTTAATTTCAGGAACGCTGCTGTTTGCTCTTCTTCCCAATGAAAGGGGTCTAGTTCTCCCCCCTTGGTGGCTTGATGAAGCGGCTTGGCAATGTCTGCGAAGTTGGGGATCCACAGGCGGCAGAAGCCTGCAGCTCCCAGGAACTCACGGACTTGTCTTCTGGTCTTTGGTTGGTGTATGCGGCACACCGCTTCTTTTCTTTCTGCCCCCAGTGCACGTTTGGTGCCTGTTAACTGGAAGCCCAGATATTTTACACTCTGTTTGCATATTTGTGCTTTCTTTTTAGATACTCTGTAACCTGCTTGGCTTAGCAGATGTAGCAAAGCTTTTGTGGCGGATAAACAGTCTTTTTCTGTGGGGGAAGCCAGTAATAAATCATCAACATATTGTAGTAACACTACTTTGTCTGGCTGAGCGTTGAAGGCGAGGAGATCTTGGCTAAGCGCGCACCCGAAAATCATGGGCGAATTTTTGAAACCTTGAGGGAGGCGCGTCCACGTCATTTGATGGCGCGCCCCCGTGGTAGACTCTTCCCACTGAAATGCAAAAAGAAGCCAGACGGATGCAAAAGAAAGCGTCTTTTAAATCAAGCACTGTGTAATATTGTGTATCTCCGGGAATTAACGCCAATAAATTGTATGGATTAGGAACCACAGGGTGTAGTGTTACTGTGGCCTCGTTGACAGCTCGTAAATCTTGGACAGGGCGATACTCTTGTGTGCCTTCTTTCAGGACTGGAAGTAGGGGTGTGTTCCATGGTGACACGCAGAATTTTAATATGCCGTTATCTTTAAGTCTTTGTAAATGTATTTGTATATTCTGCTTGGCTTTCTGTGGGATATGATATTGTTTTAGGGCCACAGGCGTTGCGCCGGGCTTTAATTCCACATATACCGGGGGTATTTTATGGCAAGTCCTGGCGGGTTTTCCTCCGCCCATACCCCAGGAATTTCAAGGAGTAGTGCGTGCGGGATCCGGCGCGGCAGGCAGAGTAGGTGCTGTGCGCCATTCTTCCTCCCTTGGCATAACTACTGCAATTTTCACAGATTGTGGATTGTGCGGACTGGCTGGATTATGCTGCCGAACAGAGCAGCCCTCTCGGGCAGGTCTAATTGAGCGTGACCCCCGGGAAGGAACGTAATTTGGGCTTGCAATTTGCAGAGGATATCCCGCCCCAGGAGTTGGATGGGACATTCGGGCATATACAAAAATTCATGTTCAACATTATGCCCACCCATACTACATTTTCTAGAAGCAAGAAAAGGATATTTAGCAGACACCCCCATTGCTCCCATAATATCAACCTCATTTCCCATTGGAGGTGCAATTTGTTTAGTTACAACAGAATATTCGGCACCTGTATCAACCATAAAAACTTCATCTTTATTTCCCACTCTCATTGTGACCGTGGGCTCGTGGCTACCGAGCGGGATGGGCCAGGTCCCCGTCAATATACATCCTGCCCTTCAAATGATGTCCCCGCCAGTCCCACAAACCCCGCTCCATTCCCTTCACTTCTTCCATACCTTCCGTCTGCAACCTGGCCATTAGGGGCTTGACCTCCCGTTTCCCAACTTCACCCTGTCCCCCAAATTTAGCCAAAAATGCAGTACAGTCGTTTTTCCAGTGACCTTCACCCCGGCACCACGCGCACTGATTGGGTCCTAGGGGTTCCCTAGGGGCTCCCCTTCCTCTTCCTCTAGCCCCCCTACCCCTTGCCCTCCCTCTGTCTGGGCCACCTCGTCCTCTACCATTCCCCATGTATCCAACCACCCCGGTATGTCCCTTCTGTTTCTTTATTTCCTCTAAATCCCGGTTATGATACACCTTATTAGCAATCTCAACTAATTCACTAATACCTTTCCCCAAAAACCCATCTATTCTCTGTATTTTGTTCCGTATATCCCTCTGTGACTGACCCACAAACGAAGAGTTAATTAACCTCTGATTCTCCGTCGCTTCAGGATCAATAGGACTATACATCCTGTACGCATCCAGCAATCTCTCTAGAAACGCACTTGGGGATTCTTTAACCTCTTGCACCACATCTGCTATTTTTCCCATGTTTGTGGGCTTCTTCCCTCCCGCTTTAACACCCATAATTACAGCGGTTCTGTATGTCTGCAGATGGGCAACTCCTTCAACTGTATTGTACGGCCATTTAGGATCTGTTTTGGGGTAATGTTCCTCTGCCCATGCTTCTGGATGAGGCTTAGCATCTGCTACAGCCTGGGCGAGTAAAATCTTTTGCGCGCTACTATTTATTCGGGCTCTCTCCTCTGTGGTAAACATTGTCAACATTAATTGCTGACAATCCGCCCATGTGGGGTTATGTGTGAGCATAACTGACTCTATCATACTGGCCACTGCTGCGGGATTTGTGGAATACAGTGGTGTGTGTGTTTTCCAATTAAAAAGATCCGTTGTCGTGAATGGGACGTATGTGTATTGTATTGGCCCTGGATTCCCATCCGCCAATGGGGGGCCTGGCACCTCTCGCAAAGGCAACTGCATAGCATTCTTGTAGGGATTGTGTTGGTACGGATCCCGGGGTTTATGTATACTATTCGCTGCGCGTGTGGTAACTCCCTGGTCCTTATCCTCCTTTTCATCATCACCATCCCCGTGGGGCACTAATATATATATACTCCCATCGGGCATCTCAATCTTCTCTGGTGGAGCCTCTCTGTCCCCTCCACCCGTTGCGCCCTGCTCTTCTTCCTCAGTCACACGGGACGGAGCGGAGGGAGCTGACCGAGACACAGCAGCTGCCTGCTCCCCTCTCTCCGCCCGCGCAACCGCGGCATTCAGAGCTTCCCTAGCTGCCCCATAACATGATGGTAGGACGGGGGCAGACCATCACTCTCTTCCGGTTGATCTAACACCGGTCTCCCTCTCTCTTCATTATTTTGGGGTCCTGCTTCTTATTTTTCCCCGCTATCATTATAAAATGACTCTTGTTTTTAATACAATATCTCCATATATCTATATACGGGTACTGTTCAGGATGTCCGTACTGCTCTGTGACCTGGGAATGTACCTTCTGTACCAACTCCGGGTCCATTGACCCCTGCTCTGGCCATCCTGGGACTAATAACGGCCACACAACTGTACACATTACTTTTAACTTCTCTTTTGTCAATTCTACACCATAATCATGCGTTTTATATAATGCTTCGAAATTCCGCACCATATATTCTAGGGGCGTCTCACCCTCCTTCACCTTCTTGGGCTTAGATGACCCGTTACCCATTATTACTCTTGAAAACAGTACTCTTTGCAATACAGATATATTATTTCAACAACAGTTAAAATCTACAGTCTGATACTTCAGTCAACAATTCCTTCGTATCTACAGGCGCTTCCCCCTTCAGTAGCCGTCTGCAGTCGCCTGAGCCGGAAACGTACGTCCGGGGTCAAATCTCGTATTTGCTTCCTCGCGGAGCGAGTAGGCGCACGTTCACTCACAGCACTCGAGTCAGTTCATTCACAGCCCATACCGTATCAGATACTTTCAACACAGAACAAAAACACTTCAACTCTTTCTACTAGCCAAGGGTGTTTATTCCCTTCTTTGTGGCTCCTTATACCCCGTAATTTGAACTCTAACTCTTGACTGCGTGTGATTATGTGCACCCCGTTCCTTATCTATACTTCCATCTGCAATTCCAATCTGCCTTATGGATAATCTACCCACTCAGCACCCCTATCTCTGCAGCTACCGCTGGCTCCACTATGAGCCCTTTTCACTACACGGCGTACACACCAGCACTGACTCAGGCTCCTAGCCCAGTCACAGAAAATCCCTCCTCCTTTCCCTTTTACCCACGTGGCGAAGCTTTGTTTACAAAACACTGACTACTGACTTATGCAACTCCACGTAGCTACCTTCTCCCTCTCTTACAGAACTACCTTTGATTGGCATTCAATTCCCCCGAATCCAGACACCCGCTAGCCACTCTGGCTCCTTAGCAATGTCAGCGCTATCAGCGCGGGCTAGATATACCAATAGGATGGTGGCCATCGCATCCTCTTATCCGTCTATCTCAGTCGGACGTTTCCCTTAGATACCGGTATTTCCTTTAGACATACAAAACATAGAAGACACGTTACCTATCGCCGGCGCTGCTCGCTGTTTCCTCGGACTCGGATGTCCCAGCTTCCCGGGCCGGGGGGTCCGTTTGGGACGAGATGAGGTCCACTGTACAGGAAATCCTGCTTGGCGCCTGCAGATGTCAGCTCACCTTCAACGGACGCCCCAACCATCGGGATTCTCGTGCACCTGCAGTCAATATCGCCGCACTGTGTTCAGCAGCCGTTGCCTGTGTCTTGGCAAAAGGCCCGTTATCCCGGCTATCGAGACCCCAGAAATGTAGGCGGACAAAAACAGGTTCACTTTCATTAACGGCGCCAGACCAGACACAAGCAAGGATTGTCCAAACACGAGTCTCTTCAGGAAAGGCAAGAGTTTATTGTGTCGTCACACAAGTGCTCACACAGGATTGAATCGCAAAGAGTGAGCCCCGATTACACAGTGACATGAGGTTTTATGCCCCAAATACATAATTAGGTACATCCCCATCAGCCCACCTCCCTATGACACTTTATTCCACCCCACGTGGGTTAATACCTCCCATCATTAACTCGAACACAAAGAACATTCCACATATAACTACAAATTGATACACTTCTCGTTAGTTTGACAGTCTGTGATTTGTGGTGCTGTCTTTCTCAGAGCAGTGCCTCCCTCCCTATCGGCTATGTTTATTCAGATGGCCTGGGGCCCGGTCTGTCTTCTAGGTTTTCTTTGTTCCTCCGCACATCTCAATAACCTTGCCTCATTCATAAATCTCCCTGTCTCTCTGTGCCAAGAGCCGGCCGGATTCTGCCTGGTTTTATTGCTAGCTTTCTAATCTGCCACGCATTCTTGGAATTCTATGTAAACTCTACTTTGCACATCTAGTAAAAATCTATTCTATTTACTGGTGAACCAATATTCTGCACAAGATGGCTGCCTGGCTCATAGTAACAACCATCTTTCTGCCTGATTCTCCTTCAGTCTTGCCCTGAAACATGTATTATTTATATGCTGCAGCAGGGAAGTTATTGCGTCTGACCTGGCCATCATTTTGGATCTATTAAATGCAGTGTAATGAATCTACAAGCTGCTGGGTGACATTTATCATGCAATTAGAAGCAAAGGAAGGTGGGATCTTCAAATGAGGAGCAAAAACATTTATTCGGGTACAGCAGACCTCATAAACAAAACCATGTGACGTTTCGACCCGCAGGTCTTAATCATACATGTGCACACTTATCAAAATCCCTTATACTTATACTGCCTTTAATTGCCTACACGCTTATACAATTAAACAATTATATAATTAAGCATTTTTTTGGAGAGGTTCAAACAAATGAGTCATATTACAAATATGCAGCCCCAAGAATATTGGGGGAACAAAAAAGGCCTAGTATAAATAAGGAAAAAAGTAATTAAGAAAAGTGGAAAAAAGAAAAGAAAAAGGGTTTAAAAAAGGGTTTAAAAACAAGGTTAAAAGAAAATTGGAGGGGTGTCCAAGGAAAACGTACAGATAAATAAACGATCAATATCTGCAAATATACTATACATATATATGCTATATGGTATACATATGATGAGACATTTAGAGTACCATAAAAGTAAGAATGCATATATTTGCAGATATTGATCGTTTATTTATCTGTACGTTTTCCTTGGACACCCCTCCAATTTTCTTTTAACCTTGTTTTTAAACCCTTTTTTAAACCCTTTTTCTTTTCTTTTTTCCACTTTTCTTAATTACTTTTTTCCTTATTTATACTAGGCCTTTTTTGTTCCCCCAATATTCTTGGGGCTGCATATTTGTAATATGACTCATTTGTTTGAACCTCTCCAAAAAAATGCTTAATTATATAATTGTTTAATTGTATAAGTATAAGGGTTTTTGATAAGTGTGCACATGTATGTTTAAGACTTGCGGGTCGAAACGTCACATGGTTTTGTTTATGAGGTCTGCTGTACCCGAATAAATGTTTTTGCTCCTCATTTGAAGATCCCACCTTCCTTTGCTTCTATTTGTCTATGGGACTTGCGGCGTCCCCTCGGTGGTGATCTCGTGAGGTCCTTTTGGTCTGGGCTCCCTTCTGGTGGAGATCGTGGCATTTGCTTTTCATTTATCATGCAATGTCCATCAGCCTTAATAGATGTGTGCATCAAAATATGGATGATACGGCCACCATGGAGGACTTAAAAAAATGCAGGGGTGTGAAGTTATTCATTGGATGTGTTTACCTTGTGAGGGCGGGAGACAGGTATGGCCCGGCACTCTGCACTGGATAAAAAAAACAGTTCTATCCTGTACACAACCGCATTAGTTTCCGTAGCGTACGCTAAACGACCTTGTTCATGGACTACCGCAGACAAGGTGATGTTAGTAGCAGTGACGTGTGGTGAGGTCAGTGGCTGGTGAGGCACTGGCTTGTATCAGAGCCAGATATACACAGGATATTGCCCCAGCTCTCATGGATATGCCCCCAGCACACATGGATACTGCCCCCAGCACACAAGGATAATGCCCCAGCTCACATGGATATGCCCCAGCAGCTCTCATGGATATACTGCCCCAGCTCCTCTCGTGGATTTTGCCCCAGCTCCTCTCATTGATATTGCCCCAGCTCATGGATATGCCCCAGCACATGGATTTGCCCCAGCAGCTCATGGATATGCCCCAGCTCATGGATATGCCCCAGCACATGGATTTGCCCCAGCAGCTCATGGATATGCCCCAGCAGCTCTCATGGATATTGCCACAGCTCCTCTCATGAATTTTGCCCCAGCTCCTCTCATGGATATACTGCCCCAGCTCCTCTCATTGATATTGCCCCAGCTCATGGATTTGCCCCAGCAGCTCATGGATATGTCCCAGCTCATGGATAATGGATATGCCCCTGCACATGGATTTGCCCCAGCAGCTCATGGATATGCCCCTGCTCATGGATATGCCCCAGCACACGGATATGCCCCAGCAGCACATGGATATGCCCCAGCTCATGGATTTGCCCCAGCACATGGATTTGCCCCAGCAACTCATGGATATGCCCCAGCTCATGGATATGCCCCAGCACATGGATATGCCCCAGCAGCACATGGATATGCCCCAGCTCATGGATGTGCCCCAGCAACTCATGGATGTGCCCCAGCAACTCATGGATGTGCCCCAGCACATGGATATGCCCCAGCAGCACATGGATATGCCCCAGCTCATGGATGTGCCCCAGCAACTCATGGATATGCCCCAGCAACTCATGGATATGCCCCAGCACATGGATATGCCCCAGCACATGGATTTGCCCCAGCAGCACATGGATATGCCCCATCTCATGGATATGGCGCCCCAGCTCATGGATATGTCCCAGCTGAGTCACAGGGTTCCTGCAGGGGAGGGCTCCTTATTTACCTGAGACTCTGGAGCTCCTCACTGGCTGTGCTGTCCAAGTGGAGAGAGAAGAGGTTGGCTGCTTCCTTTCCCACGTGTCTCTGTGGTGCTGGCATGAGGTGATGTTACTGAGTGAGTAGGAGGAGCTGCTGGAGCTTGAGAGTGTGTGTGACTGTGACAACCCCCCCCTCTGTGCTGAGCGCATGTGTGTGTGTGTTTATCGCACACACATGCGCTCAGCACTTTCTGGAGGGGGTTTGTCACAGTCACACTGCTGTGATCTCCCTGCCCGCCCCCCACGATTGACAAGGACAGTCACATGACTGTCCTGCGTCAATCAAACCATGGGAGCACTGCCTCCCATGGTGGGCTTTTTAAAAAAAAAAAAAACTTGCTTGAGACAATGGAGCTTTCCCATTGGCTCAAGCTTCATTTGCTGTCATTGCCTGGAGGCAATGACGAGCTTGCCTGCCACCAGCTTGAGCTCCGCAATTAGCGTAGCGTTGGGCTGCATAAATTGCGTAGCCTAGGCTGGCTCAGTGCTGCCCCTGCTGTCTGTGTAGTGTATTACACACACACACACACAGCAGCCGGCAAACTGTGAAAGTGAAAGCGCAGGAGAAAAAACAGAGAAGAAGCAAAGCACAGTGAGGGAGCAAGGAGAGGTGAGTATGAGTATAAATAACAATTTATTTACAGTTTAAATGTACATACACAACATCACATGTCATTACACACAATGAGCTCATTAATTTACTGGCATGGCAGGGGAGGCTCCGCCTCCCCTACCACCCCTGAGTGCACGTCCCTGGTTAGTAGGTTGTCAGACACTACGTTTTAGAGACTCGTGCTAAATTTTTCCTTTAGCGATGGCGTTTTAGCTCACACCAGGTCAATGGGCCCCCTTAGTTTTATTCAGTGGTTTGATTTAGTGTGAAAATTATTAGTGCCCCTCCAGTTTTGACTGCGGTATCCTATGTGCCCCCCTAAAATATTATTCCTAGAGTCGCCACCGGTCTCCCGGCTCTCATCCTCCTCCTGCTGCTCCTCCTCCTGTACCTCTTGTGCTATATATAATAAAATTAAATGAAAATACAGTAAACAAAAAAGGTTTCTGTTTTTGAGCAAAAGTCGTTGCAAAATAAAACAGTATATACCAGAGCTGGTGGTCGTCCGTGGTGCTGCTTTGTGCCGCCGCTGCCACCTGCGCCGTGGCATGAGATGCCTTTTTGTTTGTGTTTTCTGCCAAATCCAAAAAATATTATAACACGTAAATAATGCAGACTGGAAAAAATGGTATATCTATACACTATATTGCCGAACGTATTGCGACACCCCTCCTCCTCCACCAAGCACTACCCCACTACCAGCTTGACCCACCACTACTACTCCCATCTCATAGTTCTAAAGTCAGCGAGGTCACAAAATATTTATTTATTATTTACCCCTGCACATATAGACATATATTATGGTTCAATTATAAAAAAAAATCAGAAGTAAACATTACGTTTATTCAATAAAAACTATTATTTGTGTTGTGCATACAAAACGGAATTGTGCTGACTGCTTTAGTTATTTCAAAGATGGCCTCAGTCTTACAGGGTAATTCAAAGAGATTCGAAAAGTCACCGCATGTTCGGTGACTTTTTGTTCTCTTCAATTCGGTTCCTTTTGCCGATTCCATTTCGGTGACCCTGCGGTGTATTAAGCAAGCTCCACAGGGTCCCCGAATTGCAGGGAAAAGCTACCGCAAACCCGACGAAAATGAACCGCAAAACCTGTCGAATGCACCCCGAAAACCAGCAAAAACATCTGGATTAACCTGCTGAAAACCACGGAAAAACCCGAGCAGGAGCCGATCACACGCAGTGAAGCCTCCAGAAAAAGCCGACACCGCAGACAGAGGGCAGTGAATAAATTAGGAAAACAGTTTGCATGAATGTTTGAAAGTGAAACACTGTTTGCAAAGAAACTACTGAGCGAAAATGTCTGAAATTTGCATATGAGGTCCAGGGAATGATAATAAAGAGGGCTGTTACAGAAAATAAGTAAACTTAAAAAAAAAAAAAAAATCAGAAAAATGATTGAAATATCCTAAAAAATCTATAAACAAAGAGACTCTTTACAGCAGAATTTTATAATGAACGGTTTATTAGATAGCTTATGGGATTCTCCTGAATAAACTTGCCGAATTAAACCACCGAATGGCAGGGCATTAGGGGAACCTTTCACTGCTGGTTTGTGTTCTCTGAATAGCCGAAGCAGTGCTTTTTTCATGGGGATTTCACTGCCCTCGAACAGGCACCGCATGTGCAGGCAATTCGCCAGGATTTGGCGAAATGCCTGCTCTCTGGATAGCCGAATGGCCAAGAAAGGTAACTGAACGCTGATTTTCAGAGTTCGGTTACCTTTCTCAAGCAATTCGGATCTCTTTGAATTACCCTGTTAATTTCTGCTAATAAAACTGTGGATATAGCAGAAACATCAATAATCGGTCATTTTTAAAAAAAATTTGCATCCAAAGCGTTCAATAACACTGCTGCAGCAAACTGAATTGCTGCGCAGCATCAATTCAGCAGCTGCTGAGGTATTAATTGAACGCGGCTCTGTTTGGATGCACTTTCAGAAGAACTACATGTCCCATCCTACCACTTAGGCTAGGGTCAGACGAACGCATTTTTATGTTGTCTGTGAAAAAGTGCGTTCGAACGAATGGACGTATTTTTTCACAGAATACGTGATAGTGGTCATACTATGCGCATTTTCGTCCGTGATTTTGTACGATCATCAATAAAACTCTTTTTGTGTCTGGACGTTATGTTGGCCGGACATTAGCAGCGTCTGACGTCTCCTAATCACACACACACGCCGCTAGCAGACGCAGCGCACTCTGTACGTCAGTACCTGCGGTTTCACGTTCTCGAAAAAATGCGTTCGTTTTCCACTTGCGTTGCGCAGCCGGACTTTTGTGCGACCGTACTTCGTATATTGGCCGTCATTGCCCGGCATCTGCTGCTAGCACGGCCGTGATTAAGTGCGGCTGCACGCGCGTTCGCACTGCCTCAGTCTGACCCTAGCCTTACTTAGCAGAGGCTCAGAGATTTTTTTTGATGCGCAGGTGGGAGCCAATATTGGGCAAGCTGCGGGTCATCTCGTATGCATCAGTCAGTCACAACAACCCCCCCAACACACTACAGTATTAGCACTGGGGGAACTACCGCCAAAGTGACCCACGCGGGCGCTATGAGGCCCGCAGCCGAGTGGGGCCCGGTGAGGATAAGTGACAACAATACAGAGGGCAGCCGGTGCCTTTGGGATAAATTGATATGGGGGGATGAATTGATATTAGGGGGATAAATTGATTTGATATTGGGGAAGGGGGTATTAATTGATATTGGTAAAGGACAGGAGACTTACTGGAGACATAGAGGGGCTCTTGCCGGGATCGAACCCATGTCTCCAGTCCCACTCCTCCAGGCTCTCTCTCCACGCAGAGCAGGGATGTTACCTCTACTCCACCCAGCCAGTACTTAATTAATTGGTATGCTGCTCATGCTGGGGGACAAATTAATTATTATAAGCTGTTGCCTGGGTACTGTGCCACATGCGTGAGTGTAGTGATCGTGTGTTCATTTTTTTTGGGGTATACTATACGAGTGTTAGGTTGCAGGCAGGGGAGGGGGGCCATACAACATTTTGAAATGGGGCCCTATAATTTCTTGTTACTCCCCTGGTACACACAGTGCCAAAAACACAAATCCAGCATTGTAATTTCATATCATACATCAAATAACAGAATTTTCACGTATACGTAATCACAAAAAAAAGAGCTTTGGCAAAATGCATGTATGAGTCCTGAAAACGCAAATCAATCAACGTATTTCTGGGCACATTAGCAGATGCAAGCACATTATTATTATATACAGGATTTATATAGCACCAACAGTTTGCGCAGCGCTTTACAATATAACATAACACTTACATTTCGCTATGACGCGCTGGATTTCCCTCAATTGCTCCTCCTCCCGCATCTTCAGGTCAGACCAGCGCTTCCTTAGCTGGTTGTTACTTCGGTCGGTTTCGAACAGTTCAAGGAGGGTGCGGCGTACCTTTGCAAGGATACGGTCCTTCTTTATATTATTCTTGCTGCCGTAAGGGACCTTACGGCAGTCGTAGTCGTATTTTTTGAAGATGCACACCAGCTCGACCATCTCCAAAAAAAAAACATATTGCTGGCACACTTCATCCTTCTGGACCCTGGGGTCTCTGCAGTGTCTGGGTTCAGTAGGTTGGGGGAGCAGGATTCCCTCCCTTCAGCCATGATGGGATATATGGGAATAATGAACTTTGGCCTGTGCTACAGTACAAAAATATCGGCAAAGATCTGTAAATTTTACGACAGGCCGTACGTAATGACGGAAATCAACGCGCATGCGCTACCCGCGGACTAATGACACGAACGAACTATTTTAATTTTAAATGCATTTTGAAGCCTTATATTATTATATGACCCAGACATGTTATATATCGTTCTTTCCGGCAGACTCGGCAGATTCATAATATATCATTATTTTATGTATGCGTCATGTCCTGTCTGTATATTATAACAAAAAATGCAATAAAATTGGAATTTTCAATAATTTACAAGGTGTAAAGTGTTTTTTTTCACATTTTAACATGCGAGCGTTTGCGGTTATATTTTATATGAGTTGCGCTTGTTAAAAATATTAACACATTCCTGGAGAATCTGGGGAATGAGAATGTTCATCGTTCGGTGAAGCCGCAGATCCTCTCTGTATTTGGTGATATTGCTTTGGCCATTGGTGGTGAATTTAAGAAATATCTGGAAATTGTGCTGAACACGTTACAGCAGGCGTCACAGGCTCACGTAGACAAGAATGACTATGATATGGTGGATTATTTGAATGAGCTGAGAGAGGGTTGTCTGGAGGCATATACTGGAATCATCCAGGGGCTGAAAGGAGACCAGGAGAATGTGCACCCCGATGTGATGTTGGTGCAGCCACGTGTGGAGTTTATCCTGTCGTACATCGATCACATTGCTGGTGACGAGGATCACACAGACAACGTTGTGGCATGTGCCGCTGGCCTCATTGGGGATCTTTGCACAGCATTTGGGAAAGATGTCCTTAAGTTGGTGGAGGCCCGACCCATGATCAATGAGCTTCTCACAGAGGGAAGAAGATCCAAAACGAACAAGACTAAAACACTTTCTACTTGGGCCACCAAGGAATTGAGGAAGCTAAAAAGCCAAGCCTGACCTCACGGGGTGTTTGTCCAATATCCCACTGGAAATCTCCAACCTTTTGAAACAAAATATATCCCGGAAGTGAGAAGTATGAGCGGGTACTGAATGTTTGGGAATGAGAGGGTGAATGAGTGAGGCTTCAAACATACCGCATGGATAATGCAACCACAGCAGTGCTGTGAGAAGAGCAGACTTCCTGGGAGAGAGGGAGAAGCGCCACATTATCTGCCCAAACCAAGAGGAGCAAACGCAGTGGGCCTCTACTCGGCATCTGCTTTCGCTGCCTTGTGACCAGGGCAAAGCAGGAGTGACTGGTGTAACTTTTAAAGATTCATTACAACGTAATCCACGGCCCCGTCTTTATCCCAACCCCCTTAATTTCTCCCTGCTGAAGAACGCAGCTGTGCATCCTATCTCGGAGTACAGGGGGCCTGGACGGAAGGATTCTCAGCCCGGAGTGTGTGTGTGTGAGTGAGGAGGTACAGCAGTGTCTTCAGTGTGAACTTCATTTACAGTTTATTCTGGTCCTGAGAAGGCATTCATTGTACTAGATGCTTCTGCGATTCCTTTTTTTGAGGATCATTTCAGCGTTATTATCCAGAAGTACAACACACTGATTCTAGGTTACAAAATGTTTCTCTAGTTAGTAAACCTGTTTCTCTAGCTAAAAATTATGTTTTTTTTTATTATTTTTACTGCCAGATGTGCTGGAGGCAGAGCGGGGTGCCGCAGCAGCAGTGGCAGTAAAGCCATTAAGGGAAACACTGGCTTTGTCCTGTAGTCCTATACTAAGCGAGCCGCTTGTGGCATACACTTCCTTTTTCTTTATGATCTGTGAAAGAGACAGGAGCAGAGGAATTGTTTAAAAAGGGTCAGTCGTGGGGGGAAAAAAATTAATTCAGCGTCACGTCCCACCTTCCGAGGGGGGGAAACGCACTCAAGTCGTACTGAAAGGTGCAGGAGAACGTACCATCCTCTTGTGCCGGGCTTTCACCTTTCGGAAAGTAACAGCCTTGTCCCTCCTAATGTGCCAAAGAAACAAATTCCTAAAAACGAGTCTGCAAAGGGAATCGTTGGCAAGCCGCGTGGCCGCGTTTGCGCCCGGTAGACAGTTTGCCGGGTCCTCTTGCAGAAAAGTGGTGCAAATAAACCTGTTTCCGTGGTAAAGCGAGAAGTGATGCTATGCCATAGAGTGCTACGCTATCGTTTCACTGACTAATGTGATCTTCAATCTCCTGCACTTAAAACAGAAACTGAAAAAAAAATAGTTTAACATTAAAATAATAAAAAAAGTTCTATAAGTATATTCTAGATGCGGACTGGACGTACATCGGACCACGGCACTTGTACAAGGTTCTATTTTTTCACTGCAGTTAAAGATTAATAAAATGTTGTCAAACATCCCCTGCCCTTCGATTTTGTGTTCTTGGTGTGATAATATGAAAGGGATTTTTGGGGATTCCCTCCTGTGCACACCTTTCCCTGTCCTGCCTCCGGTGCATGGCATCCCTGCTAGAACGGAGCGTGTTTTATTCTTTCTTTTTTTTCTCCGCACACGCAAAGCTTTATTAGGCTGAAGAAACTCTCCTGCACATTCTGTTTTCTTTATTCTTTTGTTCTAGGGGTAAATCCGTGTATACATAGACTTCCAGTTTGGTGCAATAGTCTGCAGACTTGATCCGATGCTCCATAGTTGTCTCGTCTGATGCAGAACTGCGACTAATTCAAACTGCTCCAAACTGTTGCCTCCTAAACGATGATCAGTCCGTGTAGCGTTAAGAGGCTTCATCTGCCACGTACAGGTAAAAGGACCATTTGCCGAACCATTAAGAGGGTGACTGGCTCGTGGATGATACTAAGTGATCGCTGAAAGATGTTGATACTGTGACCTTCATGGTTAATGTGACAGAACACTTTGAGAAGGACCTGAGCCGACTCGGGCTCAACTGGGACTTTTGGCACTGTTGGGATTGACGGGTTCACCTTTTTTGTGTCACATCGTGGGGGATACGTGGGGAGTGATACGGCTAAATATTCCTCCATCCTTCCTGTGTCTGGGCTTTTGCCATCTGTAGACTGCAAGGAGAATAAACCGTGACGCAGTGCTGGAAATGAAAAAAAAAAAAAAAAAATATTAACACATTCATCTACATACATCAAATATCACAATTTTCACGAATACGTAATATCACAAAAAAGAAGAGCTATGGCAAAAATGCATGTATGAGTCCTGAAAACGCAAAGCTATACACACATTGCAAGAAAAAAGGACTAGATCAATCAACGTATTTCTGTGCACATTAGCACATTATTATTATATAGGACTTATATAGCGCCAACAGTTTGCGCAGCACTTTACAATATAACATAACACTTACGTTTGGCTATGACACGCCAGATGTGCCTCAATTGCTCCTCCTCACGCATCTTCAGGTCAGACCAGCGCTTCCGCAGCTGGTCGTTACTACTTTGGTCCTTATCAAACATTTCCAGGAGGGTGGTAAAAGGATACGGTCCACCATGTGGACATTGTTCTTCCTGCCGTAAGGGCCCTTACGGCAGTCATAGTCACGCTTCTCGAAGATGTGAACCAGCTCCACCATCTCCTCAAATGCCAGGTTGCTGGCCTGCTTCTTCCTGGGTGTCTCTGGGGTGGAAGGGGATGACGTGTCGGAATAGGACTCTCTTTGAGTTTGAGCCATGATGGGATGTTGTTTTTTTTTGGTCTGTCCAAAAAATTCTCAAACTCTACAATGACTCCGTAAAGTTTACTACAGGCCGTAATGGAGACGGTCGGACATACGCGCGTATATCCCATCATGCGCGAACCGCGGACGTAAATGATCCGACTACGACAGAATTATCGTATTGACAGAAATATCGGATCATTGGAAATAACATAGAAAATCTGACTGCCAGTGCCTATAACGGTCAGGAACTCAGGATCAGGACGCTGGTGGACAGCAACAGTGTGCTGATGGTTAGAAAATTGTAATGTATATACGTTTAATGGCCGCACGTGCACAGACTTACTCTATCCAAACAAAGTTCAGATGTGAAACATCGGGACTTTGGATAGATTTCGACTATCCGAAAGTTAAAAAAAATAAAAATGGTCGAAATCTAATCCAAAGTCCCAATGTTTCACATCGGGATGTCGGATAGAGTAAATTCTGGAGTTAACCCCCTAGGTTGCCAGCCACCAATGGTGGAGATAGGGGGTTCCAATGAACCCCCTATCTCCCGATCCGTGCCGTGGCACCTACCTAGGGGTTAATGTTTACTATTGTTGGATGGGCCAGAGCATAGCCTTTCCAACCATACAAAAACATGACCATTGACCATGTTAAAATTTGATTAAAAATATTAAAAATAAAAAAATTAAATAAAAAAAATATTAAAAAATAAATAAATTTAAAAAATATATATTTTTTTGTTTTGCTAATGCAGCAATATTGTTCCCATTTCAATTATAATGTGAACAATGATGCTGCACTAATGATTTTTATATGGGTTGCGTTTGTTAAAAATTGTGTAATTTTCACGCAAAAAAAATGTAACAAAACAAGTCCCCCATCTCTAATTTTTTTAACAAGCGCAACTCATAGAAAATATATTTATAACCGTAAACGCTCGCATGTTAAAATTTGAAAAAAAAACTTTTTTACAAACACCTTGTAAATTATTGAAAATTCTAATTTTATTGCATTTTAAGTTATAATATACAAACAGGATACATATACTTATACATATAACACAGACGTATACATAAATTATACCGCAGAGAGGTGCTTTCCCACAGTGTGTGGATTCATATGCTGCATTAATTATACCGCGCAGAGAGGCGCTTGTTCCCCGCAGTGTGCGTATTCATATGCTGCATTCTTTTTATTTATTTTTCGTTTTAAATCATTTTATTTTTCGTTTGATAATTTTGGAACTTTGTTCAGCTTTGTTTCCATTTTAAAACCTTTTATTCTGTTTTTTTTATTTTTAACCCCTTAATGACCCCTGACGTACCCTGTACGTCCTGTCCTCGGGTCTCCCTTAGACCCGCGGACGTACAGGGTACGTCAGCGGCGCCAAATCCCCCTCCCGCCCGATACTCACCTCCCTCGTCGGATCCCACGGCGATCTGGCAGGGAGGAAGCCTGCCCATGTGATTTACATGGGCAGGCGAGGCTGATGACATCGCCACGCTGCGTGGTGACGTCATCAGAAGGTGCCCCCATGTGTTTCAATGGAGGGGAGGGGGCTCTTTCGGAGCCCTCTATCTCCCCAACCATTGAAGCTAGGGAGATGCCGTTTGCACCGCTGGAGAGGGGAGAGCCTCCCCTTTCCAGCGGTGTATGGCATTAACAGTTTCGCCGCCGGATCGCTTTTCGGCGCCAATTGGCGCCAAAACACGATTCAAACCTGGAGGGGGGCTGACATCTTGGATGTCAGCCAAGCCTCCAGGTCCCCCCACCACCACTGACAACCTCACCATATGTGTGAGGATGTCAGTGGGCCAGTTAACTAGCAGCCTCTAGCTGCCATGTAGAGATAAGGGGATCCTAAGGATCCCTTTATCTCCCGATCCATGGCAGCTAGATGGTCATATTTGCCATCATTTAAAAGGCCTGATTATGGCCTTTCAAATGATACCAAACATGACCAGGTTTGGTTTTAAAAAAAAATTTAAAAAAAACTAAATAAAATAAAAAAAATGATTTTTTTTTAAAAAGTTTTTTGTCTGGGGGGAGTTTAATTAAATAGGACCTAGGCTGTCATCTAAAATAATTAGCACAAAATGGTCAGAATGAGCGCAGCGCACATAGGTGAACTGTCTCAGCAGTGAAGGGGTTAAAAAGCAAACGCATGTTAAAATTGGGTATTTCTAGTCTCGGGACAAAATTTTGAACCTATTTAGCCGGGGTCTTTTTGGGTGGTTGTAGATTTTGGGGATTAAATTACGAAAAAGTGTGTTTTTACCATTTTTTCCTCATATTTCATATTTTTTTTTATAGTAAATTATTCGATATGATGGAAATAATAGTATTTCTAGAAAGTCCATTTAATTGCGGGAAAAAGGGTGTATAATATGTGTGGGTCGAATAAACGAGTAAGAGGAAAAATTGTCCTAAACACTAACAGCGCAGAAACGTAAAAACAGCAGTGGTCACTAAAAGACGGATGTGTAAAACCGCCCGGTCACTAAGGGGTTAAAGTCAGATCATTTGGGTCAGTTTTGCGTTTGTTTTTTTTTCAATTTAAAAGTTTTTTTTATTTTTTTCAGTGCAACTTACATAACATTGCAAGAAATGAATGTCAACTTTGGCATATCAGCATATGTTATGAACAACAAAACTTACATACTTCCTCAATCAATAAGAGTAATAAAAATATAAACAAAATTATAAAATAAAACTATGAGCAAAGCAAGAGGGTAGAGCAAAAGAGAAAGAAAGAAAGAAAGGAAAAAAAAAAAAAAAAAGGGGGGGAGAAGGAAAGGAAAAAAGATAAAAGAAAAATTCCAACATTTTCACGTTAAAGACGAATAAATGGAAAATACGACAAACTTTTAAGAGAAATAATTAACATCACTTTTGTTTTGAAACATCCAGGTCTTTCATAAATGTTTACAGAACGTGTGCCTATAATCTAGCTAGTGCAGGATAATTTATATGCATCCCATATGAACCAAAAGTTTCTCTTGTTTGGGTTCGACCCTGCCACCTTCCTGGATATACTGTCTAGTAAGTGAAAATCATCGAGACGCGATGTAATAGCTGATATAGGAGGAATCTCCTCTGATTTCCATTTCGCCGCTACCAGAAGGGAGGCTATCGACAGTATGTGTGCCAACATCTGTTTTTGATGTCTGGATAATGTTGTGGGAAACATTTGTATGAGCAAGATCTCTGGGAGGGGATCTACAGTACTACTGTCAGGACCGTACTACGGGTTGTGTAGTAGGTTGAGGTTGTGAGCCCAGGATGCAGTGATGAGGCAGGTTTCAGAATAAACAAAGAGTGTTTATTATAAATAAACAGTGGCAAGGGATCAGACAAGGTAATAGCAATAGAGACGTCAGGGTTCAGCAAGGGGTCTGGTACACGGGGAGTCTTAGATTGGGGGGGGGCAGAGGAGGAGCAGGATGGAAGGGTACCGGTGTATGAAGTAACGAATGTCCAGAATAAAGCAGATGGTCCTTGGAGTCTTTGGTAGAGTTTCAGGAGGTTTCAGGGAGCTTTGGCAGATTGGTCTAGCAGTCAGGAACTTCATTGAATGTGGAAGTGAAGGGTTGAGGGTGGGACTCCCTTATATGAAGGGCTAATCAGGGAGGATAAAGGGCAGGTTTGGATACAGGGCCAGGACGTCAAAATGAGGAAGGTGCATTGTTCATACCAGAGCCTTGAAATCTGCAGGGGACATGCAGGATGTGAAACCAAAAGGGGGTGCCAGGGGGTGAGGGCCTCCAGGACCTTACAACTACCTACAATCCTTGAGCTCAGAAGCGCCACTTCCCTCCACCATGCCTCTATCTTGGGGCACGTCCACCATACGTGGAAGTATGAACCTCTCTCTTTTCCACATCTCCAGCACATTGGCAGTACTCCCTTTGTTATATGGCTTTCTCTATCTGGTGTTAAATACCACCTATACAGCAGTTTCTTTCTGGCCTCCCCCAATGTTGCTCAACGAAACTTCCCCGTATCGTCCTCAAAACTTTTCGTCCACGCCTCTGCCTGAAAACCTCGTCCCACATCCCCTTCCCACGCTATCTGGAACCTCCACGTTTAAGCGGGGGGGCCTGGATTAAGCTGTCGTAGCATACAGTTGTGTTCAAAATTATTCAACCCCCACTGAAATTGAGTGTTTTGGCCAGTTTGACATTGATTTTGATCATTCAGTCATCTTGCTTACAATTAAATCAAAGAGGCACGTGTAGGTCAGAAAAATATAACATAACATTTATAATGAAATAACCACAAATGTCTTTTCTGTGCTCACATCATTATCAGTTTTATTCAACCCCCAAGTGACATTCAATCTTAGTACTTAGTACAACATCCTTTTACAGTTATAACAGCTTTTAAACGTGAAGCATAGCTTGACACAAGTGACTTGCAGCGATCTATGGGTATCTTCGCTCATTCGTCATGGGCAAAAGCCTCCAGTTCAGTCACATTCTTAGGCTTGCGCACTGCAACTGCTTTATTTAAGTCCCACCAGAGGTTCTCAATCGGATTTAAGTCAGGTGACTGCGATGGCAACTCCAAAATGTTCCAGCCTTTAATCTGCAACCATGCTCTAGTGGACTTGGAGGTATGCTTGGGATCATTGTCCTGTTGAAAGGTCCAACGTCTCCCAAGCCTCAGGTTTGTGACGGACTGCATCACATTGTCATCCAATATCTCCTGGTACTGAAGAGAATTCATGGTACCTTGCACACGCTGAAGCTTCCCTGAACTTGCAGAAGCAAAACAGCCCCAAAGCATGATTGACCCCCCCCCCCCGCCATGCTTCACAGTAGGCAAGGTGTTCTTTTCTTCATAGGCCTTGTTCTTCCTCCTCCAAACATAGCGTTGATCCATGGGCCCAAACAGTTCTAATTTTGTTTCATCAGTCCACAGAACACTATCCCAAAACTTCTGAGGTTTGTCCACATGACTTTTGGCATACTGCAGTCGACTCTTCTTATTCTTTGCAGACAGCAAGGGGGTGCGCCTGGGAGTTCTGGCATGGAGGCCTTCATTACGCAGTGTGCGCCGTATTGTCTGAGCTGAAACTTCAGTACCCACATCTGACAAATCTTTTCTCAGTTCCTCAGCAGTCACACGGGGACTTTTCTCCACTCTATGCTTCAGGTAGCGCACAGCAGTCGAAGTCAGCATCTTCTTTCTGCCACGACCAGGTAGCGTTTCAACAGTGCCCTTTGCCTTGAATTTGCGAATGATGCTTCCTATGGTCTCTCTTGGTATGTTTAACATCTTTGCAATCTTCTTATAGCCATTGCCCTTCCTGTGAAGAGTAATCACCTCTTCTCTTGTCTTCCTGGACCATTCTCTTGACTTCCCCATGTTTGTAACCACACCAGTAAATGTCTAGAAGGAGCTGAGTATCACAGTCATTTTAAAGCTGCCTAATTGGTGCTTATTATGCTTTATTGCTGCTCTGGGACATCCACAGGTGTTTTCAATACCTGATTGAAAACACTTGAATGAACCTCTGTTCTTCAGAGTGGTAGTCTTTAAGGGGTTGAATAATTGTGTCAATGAAGAATTCACAAAAGAAACATTTACTACTGTATTACAAAACCAATTGATGTCATTTTAGTTGCATATGGTTCTTTAAAAAGTCCTTGTAGGATTTCATTCTGAATACAATTACAAATGTACACTAAATTCCCTAAAACCCTTTACAGCATTGAGGGTTGAATAATTTTGAACACAACTGTAATGAAATCAGTCCTTGCCTGTCCGTAGTCTGTGTACATTTGTCCTCAAATGGGGATAAAAGTGTCGTGGGCGATGTGATCTTGCCCCCCAGGCCCCATGTCGTAAGGTAGGATTTCAGTCTTTTATATGGAAACCAAAGGGTAGATGGGAGTGAGAACTTAGAGGTTAATTGGGGGAAGCTGAGCAGACCCTCTTGTGAGAACAGCTGATAAACCCGGGTCACATTACACGCTATCCAGGGGGTTGAGTTAAAGTCTGTCAATAATAGTTTAAATGCCAAGATCGGTGTAGCCATCGGAAGGGGATGAAATATGGTCATTTTAGACATGTTAGTGTCCCATATTTTAATTAGCAGATTGGCGAGGGGGGGGGGAATGAGCGGTAGTTTCGGTCGCAAACTCTTGTTGAGCCAGAGTATGGCTCCCGGATCGAACGGGAGAAAAGTGTTTGATATTAGCCTGGCGCATTGTGGTCCTATTTTGCCCTGGAAAATTTGGTGAGTGTGCGACAGCAGTGATGCCGTATAATAAAGGTTCAGATCTGGTACCCCCATTCCTCCTCGGTTCCGTGGTTGATGCCACAAAGCTAAACTCACCCTCATGATGCAACAAAGCTAAGGCTAGGGTCAGACGAACGCATTTTTCACGTCGTCCATGAAAAAGTACGGTCGAACGAACGTACGTATTTTTTCCCGGAATACGCGACAGCGGTCATACGATGCGCCTTTTCGTCCGTGATTTTGTACGGATCATCAATAAAACACTTTTTGCGTCTGGACGTTATGTTAGCCGGACATTAGCAGCGTCTGACGTCTCCTAATCACACACACACGCCGCTATGCGGCCGCAGCGCACTCTGTACGTCAGTAGTAGTGGTTTGACGTTCTCGAAAAAATGCGTTAGTTGGCCACTTGCGTTGCGCGGACGAACTTTCGTGCGGCCGTTCGTCGTATGTTCCCCGGCATTGGACGTCATTTGCTGCTAGTACGGCCGTGATTTCGTGCGGCTAAACGCACGTTAAAACTGCGCTAGTCTGACCCTAGCCTAAACTCACCCTCGGCCTTTTCCCTCTCCATATGAATCTCGTGAGCACCCTCTGAAGGGCCTGGAGGTAGCCCCTAGGGAGCTCTGAAAAGGTAAAGAATTTTCGGAAGCAAGGACATTTTTACTGTTGCCATGCGTCCCACCCAGGACACCTCCATACCCGACCATTTATGGCATAGGCGGCTTATTTCCATGGTTAGTGGTTTGTAGATATACTGGAATAGCTCAGTTTGCGAGAAGGATATCTGTATCCCTAAATATTTAAGATGAGAGGTACTCCACTCGTAGGGGAATAGATTGCGCAGGGGCGTGATGACCTCCCTCGGTATCCGATATGGCAGTGCTTGTGATTTTTTAACATTTATCCTGTGAAAAGATACTCTGCTATATTCCTCTAGGACTGTATGTAAGGCGGGAAGAGATGTAGCCGGGTCTGTCAGCATTAACAGGATGTCGTCTGCGAACAAGCTCAGTTTACATTGCGTGGGGCCTACGTCCACTCCCCTAATCTTTGGGGACTGGCGGATGGCCTGAGCTAACGGCTCTAGCACAAGTACGTACAGTAGGGGTGATAAAGGACACCCCTGTCTCGTACCATTGGATATGGCGAAGTCCCTGGAGCCAAAGCCGGCTTGTATTATTTTGGCTCGGGGATGAGTGTATAATGAAAATATTGCAGTTATGAACAGGGCGGGAAAATTAAATTTCAGGAGTACGTGTCTGAGGAAGAGCCAATTGACCCGGTCAAAAGCCTTCTCAGCATCTAGGGACAATATTAGCATTGGTTGTTTCTGTCTAGTGACCTGTTCCATTAGTGTTAGTGTCTTCATGGTATTGTCTGGCCCCTGTCTACCTTTTATGAAGCCCACCTGGTCATCTGCGACCAGGAGTGGCACGATCTCCGACAGTCTGTTTGCAAGTATCTTGGCATAGAGTTTAGTGTCCACGTTTAATAATGAAATCGGTCTGTATTGAGAGCACAACTGAGATGGGGATGTAGTCTTGGGTAACGTTATTATGTGTGCGTTAAGCCAATCACCCGGCGGATGGCCGTTTGTAAATATGTCCTGGTAAACTGAGAGCAGGTGCGGATTCAATGTATCCGCGAAGCTTTTATAATATTTAGCGGTGAAACCGTCGGGTCCTGGGGCCTTCCCCTCTGGAAGAGACCGTAGTGCCAATAATAACCCCGTTGGTGTTATAGGGGTAGTTAATCTGTCGCCCAATTCTGCTGTTAGTGAGGGGAGATGAAGATTCTACAAGTATGGTACAATGTCAGGTAGTAGTGGGGAATGTGTACTCCCGTCTCCCCCTAGATTATATAGTGCCTCGTAATAGTCTGCAAAACATCCTGCTATATGCCGCGGTTGATAGTGTAAATTACCGTTCGCATCCATTATCTGTGGGATTCTGGATTGGCTGGCCCTCGCCCTTAGTTTATTAGCTAACATTTTGCTTGCCTTATTACTATAAATATAACATTTAGCCTTTAGCCATCTAATGGCCCAGGTGTAATCCCTTTAGTCCATGTCAATTAGCTGGTTGCGTAACTCCGTCACTTTGGTCAAAGAGTCTCCAGTCTGCAGTTGTTTGTGAGAAACATCTGCCTTATCGATGTCCTTCAGTAGCATCAGCCTCTGTTCAGTGTGTAGTCTCTTCAGTCTTGACCCCCATTTAATCAAAATCCCCCGTATCACAGCTTTATGCGCTTGCCATACCGTTCCCACTGGTACCTCTGCGGACCCGTTCTCATTAAAATAATTAACTAAGGCCTGGCTTATTTCCTCCCGCAGTTCCACCCGAGCCAGAAGTGATTCGTTTAGCCGCCACGGAGCCTTTCCGCGAGCATCGTAACAATCAGATATCTCAATAGTGACTGGGGCGTGGTCCGACCACGATATGGTACCTATCGAGCAGTCCCGGATTCGGTTCAATGTTTCACCTTTCACCAATATGTAGTCTATCCTGGAATAAACTTTGTGCGCCATGGAAAAGAAGGTGTGGTCCACCTCTCCCGGGTGAAGCAGTCTCCAGACGTCAAAAAGGTGGTGTCCTGCTAGTACAGCTTTATTTTGCAGTCCCTCCTTTCTCTGTCTCTTAGATGCTTGCGTAGGGATGTCCATGGTTAAATTTAGGTCTCCGCAGACAATTTGCGTGCCCGATGAGATACCTGCCAGTAGAGTCAGTACCTTTCCCAGGAACGGGCGTTGTGATTCATTAGGGCAATAAATGTTTGCGATAGTGTATACTTTGTGATTGAGGGAGCAGACCATTAAAAGGAATCTGCCATTCGGGTCCACCACCCTACGATGGAGTTGAAACGCCACTCTCTTATGGATCAGGATCGACACTCCTCTGGATTTCGTTGGCGACATAGCATGAAGATGAGTGGAATATTGTGGTAGGTACAAATGCGGGTGTGCCTGTCTCTTAAAATGTGTCTCTTGCAAGCAGACTACATCAGGGGAGGCCGATTTGAGATCTGCGTATAATTAATGTCTCTTATGCGGGATGTTCAGTCCCTTAGTATTCATTGAGAACACTTTCAGTGCGGAATGACCAACCATGTGTTTGCCTTTCGAGCTTTAAACTGCATTTTCTCGATGGTCGCCAACCGGGCGATCTCTGGAATGAAGAAGAAAACAGAGACCTTTCCCCAGACAAAAATGAAAAAAACAAACAAAACCAACAGAGAAAAAGAAAATAAAAAAAGGAAAAAGGAAAAAAAAGGAAAAAATGGAGAGCGCTCATTACTCCCTCCATATACAGCGTGAACAGCCTCCTTGAGCTGAGTTCTCCTAACAGCTCGCCCCAAGGCCTTGGGGGGAGGGTGGGAGGTCGGATCCTGGCCTAGGGCAGGTGTCAGAGCCTCCAGGAAGACGCCGCCTCCACCTCCATTTATGTATCCTTCGCGACTCCGGGCCCAATGCTATATCTTTGTCATGGGGAACGGCTTCCTCCAGCATGAACCTCAATTCCTTCGATCTCTTATCATTTCATGGTGTTGACTCTATGCCACTCTGGGGAGACTTTCGATGGCGACGGTGGGGCCTGTCTCGGCGGCGTAAATTCATCCAAGAGAGCCCACTCCTTCAGTGTTTGAAGACATGTCAAGGGATCCATGATCACGTGTATTTTTCCCGGTCTCCATACCAAAATTTTTGTTGGGAATCCCCACCGGTACTGAATCTCATGATTCCTGAGAATTTTGGTGATCGTGTTAAATTCACGCCGCTTAGCCATTGTGGCTGCGGACAGATCTGGAAAGAACAAAATGTCTGAAAACGGTGCAGGAAGAGACCCCTGTCTCCGGGCTTCCGCTAACAATTTTTCCTTCACTTGAAAGAAGTGCACTCTCACTAGGATGTCTCGAGCCACCGAGGGGGCTAGGTTTTTAGGTTTGGGCACCCTGTGTGCTCTATCCATCTGCAGGTCTGTCTCCGAGGCCTCTGGGAGCAGTGATTGGAAGAGCCGGTGGAGATATTCCTGAATGCCGTCAGGTTTCACCGTTTCAGGGACCCCTCTTATCCTTATATTATTTCGCCGAGAGCGATCCTCTAGGTCCGCCAGTTTAGCCCCTTGTCTCTCGTGGGATGCTTTGAGATCTTTAAATGCGTCAACCAGTTCATTGTGCGCTAAACACAGGTCATCGGTTTTGGTCTCTAGTTGATCTGTACGGTCGCCCAGGTCCCTTATATCTTTATGGAGATCTGCCACTATGTTTTTAAAGTCATTTTGTAGTGTGTCCCTCAATTCTCCCAACATTGCTCTGATCTGGGTTTCCGACGCTGGTGTGGAACCCGAGGGAAACATTTGCATACCTTCGTCAGAGCCGTCCATGGAACTCGGCGAGTGCGCATCCTGGGAGCCGCCATCTTGGATGTTTATGGTCTTCACTTTTCGGACCGATCCCGGGCCGTCCTGACCTCTGGACCCTTTCGGTGGGGCCATATTTCACTCCCCCAGTCTTCCGGCACCTTGTTTGCCCGAAATCGCGGGGATCCGCCGCTTTCAAAATGCCGCTGTTGGTGGTTTATACTGGCGCGTCCCTGGAGCTCCTCTCACATGCGACTGCTCCTCATGGCGGCCAGACACGCCCCTCAGTTTTGCATTTTTTTAAATCGTTTTGTTCAATTTTGTCCCTTTCATACCGATTTTAATATGATTAAATAAAGTTGTGCAATGCATATATTAGAAAAAAAAGGATCTTTATTCAAAAAACGATAGAATGGGCAGAATTACCGAATCGACAGAATTATCGGATCGTATCGACAGAATTATCGGATAATCATTGGAAATGGTCAAGTCATGGAATTGGAATGAAAATGATATGATACAAAATACAATCAGATAAAATAATATGATGTCCAAAATTATATTACCGAAATGGAACCGAAATCACGAATAGAGCGAAAATAAATTTCGATTTGACACATTTCAGGTCCATTCGAAAATTTGGAAAATTTTCATTTCGGCTCGGAAAACTTTTCGGATCTGACGTTTTTCGGATCCGAACCGATCCGGAAATTCGGCCGAATCCGAAGACACAAATCGGGACATTTCGTGAAAGATCCGAAAATCTGAAACGCACATCCCTAGTATTAGGGTTATGCCTGGTTTCGCTGATTCCCCAGTGTTTTTCTTGTTTTTTCCTTTATGTTGTTTTTAGCTGCAGTAATGGGAACCTCATCAGCATGTATGGGACCCTTGGATGCCGTGTGTACCTGTATTCTTTTCTTTAATTTCCTCCACCTTCAATGTCCGTGTGATGGGGAAAACTTTTAGTAATGTGTGTTTAATGATATCCATTAAACTTAAGGCTAGGGTCAGACTAACGCATTTTTTGCGTTGTCCGTGAAAAAGTGCGTTCGAACGAATGGACGTATTTTTTCACGGAATACGGATAGTGGTCATACAATGCGCATTTTCATCCGTGATTTTGTACGGATCATCAATAAAACCCTTTTTGCGTCTGGACGTTAGGTTGGCCGGACATTAGCAGCGCCTGACGTCTCCTAATCACGCACACATGCCGCTATGCGGACGCAGCGCACTCTGTACGTCAGTACTAGCGGTTTGACGTTCTCGAAAAAATGTGATCGTTTGCCACTTTCGTGCGGCCGTTCTTCGTATGCTGCCCAGCATTGGACGTCTTTTGCTGCTAGCACGGCCGTGATTAAGTGCGGCTAAACGCACGTTAATACTGCGCTCGTCTGACCCTAGCCTAATTTACCATGAATATTCCTCAATAACCTCAGCACCTGTGTAACCTGTGGATTACTTGTGAGCTGACAAATGCTCACAGCATCATCAGCATTAAGAATGATCCTATTTGCTCCCTTATCCCACAGGTGCAACAACCACTCACCAATGCTCTCATCCAGAACTTACTTATAGAGCTTTGTAAACTCTGTCAGCTGTAATTGTGAGTATCCTCACACTACCTCATTTATTTCATCATGTGCACTCTCATGCATCTCATTACCATCACGGTCTCTGCATACCCCGTGTTTTCTCTGTTACATGATCAGGGGGGCGAGTTTTGTAGCTGTCCACCTTAGAGTATCTCTATATATAAATGTGTTTTGTAACGCATGTGGCGCCATCCCTTCCGCAACAGGAGGGTCAAGTGAGCAGCTGTGATGGGTGCGCGCGCAGCTGACAGCGCATTACAAAGGCATTTATATATTAGAGCAGGATATATTTGCCCCAGCTCACATGGATATATTGCCCCCAGCTTACATGGACATATTTGCCCCAGCTCACATGGATATATTGCCCCAGCTCACACATGGATATATTGCCCCAGATCACACATGGATATATTGCCCCAGCTCACATGAATATATTGCCCCGGGCCAGCTCACATGAATATATTGCCCCCCGGCCAGCTCACATGAATATATTGCCCCCGGCCAGCTCACTTAGATATATTGCCCCAGGCCAACTCACATGAATATATTGCCCCAGACCAGCTCACATGGATATATTGCCCCAGGTCACCTGGATATATTGCCTCAGCTCATGCATGGATCTATTGCCCCCAGCTCACGCATGGATAAATTGCCCCCAGCTCACATGAATATATTGCCCCAGGCCAGCTCACATGGATATATTGCCCCAGGCCAGCTCACCTGGATATATTGCCCCAGCTCGCCTGGATATATTGCCCCAGCTCACATGGAAATATTGCCCCAGCTCACATGGATATATTGCCCTAGCTCACATGGATATATTGCCCCAGCTCACACATGGATATATTGCCCCAGCTCACACATGGATATATTGCCCTAGCTCCCATGGATACATTGCCCCCAGCTCAGATGGATATATTACCCCAGCTCACATGGATATATTTTCCCCCAGCTCACATGGATATATTTTCCCCCAGCTCACACATGAATATATTGCCCCAGCTCACATGGATATATTGCCCCAGCTCACATGGATATATTGCCCCAGCTCACATGGATATATTGCCCCAGCTCACATGGATATATTGCCCCGGGCCAGCTCACATGAATATATTGCCCCGGGCCAGCTCACATGAATATATTGCCCTGGGCCAGCTCACATGAATATATTGCCCCGGGCCAGCTCACATGAATATATTGCCCCGGGCCAGCTCACATGGATATATTGCCCCAGGCAGGGCAGCCATCAGAAATGATGGGGCCCCTTACTAAACCTCACGATGGGGCCCCCCAGGGCCCCCCCTCAACCTCTAAGAGCTTTTCTCCCCCTTCAAAAAAAAAAGACATAACATAGCACCACAGCAATAAAACTCCCAGTAATGTGCAGTGTGTATTCGCTTATCACAGTATCCACAGCAATAAAACTCACAGTAATGAGCGGTGTGTCTGAACATATCACAGAATCCACAGCAATAAATCTCACAGAAATGGGCTGTGTATGATGGCCTTTGGGTCTGGGTCTGGGCCTGGGCCTGGGTCTGGTCCCTGGGACTGGGCCTTGGGGTCTGGTCCCTGGGGTCTAACCTGGGCCCTGGTCTCTGGGTCTGGTCCCTGGGCCTTGGGGTCTGGGTCCTAGGGTCTGGGCCTTGGGGTCTGGGCCTTGGGGTCTGGGCCCTAGGGTCTGGGCCCTGAGGTCTGGTCCCTGAGGTCTGGTCCCTGGGGTCTAGCCTGGGCCCTGGTCTCTGGGGTCTGGGTCCTGGGGTCTGGGCCCTGGGGTCTGGGCCTTGGGGTCTGGGCCCTGGGTATGGGCCTTGGGTCCTGGGTTTGGGCCTAGGGGTCTGGGCCCTGGGTTTGGGCCTAGGGGGTCTGGGCCCAGGGTCTGGGCCCTAGTGTATGGGCCTTGGGTCTGGGTCCTGGGCCTTGGGGTCTGGGCCCTGGGTTTGGGCCTTGGGGTCTGGGTCCTGGGCCTTGGGGTCTGGGCTTAGGGGTCTGGGCCCTGGGTCTGGGCCTTGGGGTCTGGGCCCTGGGTTTGGGTCTAGGGGGTCTGGGTCCTGGGGTCTGGGCCATGGGTTTGGGCCTAGGGGTCTGGACCCTGGGTCTGGGCCCTGGGCCTTTGCCCTGGGTCTGGGTCAAAGGGTCTGGCCCTGGGTTTGGGTCTTGGGGTCTGGGCCCTGGGCATTTGCCCTGGGTCTGGGCCTTGGCCCTGGGCCTAGGGGTCTGGACCCTGGGCCCTTGGGTCTGGGCCCTGGGTTTGGGTCTTGGGGTCTGGGCCCTGGGTTTGGGTCTTGGGGTCTGGGCCTAGGGGTCTGGACCCTGGGCCCTAGGGTCTGGGCCCTGGGCCTTGGGGTCTGGGCCATGGGTTTGGGCCATAGGGTCTGGGCCCTGGGTTTGGGTCTTGGGGTCTGGGCCCTGGGCCTAGGGGTCTGGACCCTGGGCCCTAGGGTCTGGGCCTTGGGGTCTGGGCCTAGGGGTCTGGGCCTAGGGGTCTGGGCCCTGGGCCCTAGGGTCTGGGCCATGGGTTTGGGCCTAGGGGTCTGGGCCTAAGGGTCTGGGCCCTAGGGTCTGGGCCTTGGGGTCTGGGCCATGGGTTTGGGCCATAGGGTCTGGGCCCTGGGTTTGGGTCTTGGGGTCTGGGCCTAGGGGTCTGGGCCATAGGGTCTGTGCCATAGGGTCTGGGCCCTGGGTTTGGGTCTTGGGGTCTGGGCCCTGGGCCTAGGGGTCTGGGCCATGGGTTTGGGCCTAGGGGTCTGGACCCTGGGTCTGGGCCCTGGGCCTTTGCCCTGGGTCTGGGCCATAGGGTCTGGGCCCTGGGTTTGGGTCTTGGGGTCTGGGCCCTGGGCATTTGCCCTGGGTCTGGGCCTTGGCCCTGGGCCTAGGGGTCTGGACCCTGAGCCCTAGGGTCTGGGCCCTGGGTCTTGGGTCTGGGCCTTGGGTCTGGGCCTAGGGGTCTGGACCCTAGGGTCTGGGTCTGGGCCTTGGGGTCTGGGCCATGGGTTTGGGCCATAGGGTCTGGGCCCTGGGTTTGGGTCTTGGGGTCTGGGCCTAGGGGTCTGGGCCTAAGGGTCTGGGCCCTGGGCCCTAGGGTCTGGGCCTTGGGGTCTGGGCCATGGGTTTGGGCCATAGGGTCTGGGCCCTGGGTTTGGGTCTTGGGGTCTGGGCCTAGGGGTCTGGACCCTGGGCCCTAGGGTCTGGGCCCTGGGCCTTGGGGTCTGGGCCCTAGGGTCTGGGCCCTAGGGTCTGGGCCCTAGGGTCTGGGCCTTGGGGTCTGGGCCATAGGGTCTGGGCCCTGGGTTTGGGTCTTGGGGTCTGGGCCCTGGGCCTAGGGGTCTGGGCCCTAGGGTCTGGGCCTAGGGGTCTGGGCCTAAGGGTCTGGGCCCTGGGCCCTAGGGTCTGGGCCATGGGTTTGGGCCTAGGGGTCTGGGCCTAAGGGTCTGGGCCCTGGGCCCTAGGGTCTGGGCCTTGGGGTCTGGGCCATGGGTTTGGGCCATAGGGTCTGGGCCCTGGGTTTGGGTCTTGGGGTCTGGGCCTAGGGGTCTGGACCCTGGGCCCTAGGGTCTGGGCCCTGGGGTCTGGGCCTTGGGGTCTGGGCCTAGGGGTCTGGGCCCTAGGGTCTGGGCCCTGGGTTTGGGTCTTGGGGTCTGGGCCCTGGGCCTAGGGGTCTGGACCCTGGGCCCTAGGGTCTGGGCCTTGGGGTCTGGGTCTTGGGGTCTGGGCCTAGGGGTCTGGGCCCTAGGGTCTGGGCCATGGGTTTGGGCCATGGGGTCTGGGCCCTGGGTTTGGGTCTTGGGGTCTGGGCCCTGGGCCTAGGGGTCTGGACCCTGGGCCCTAGGGTCTGGGCCTTGGGGTCTGGGCCTTGGGGTCTGGGCCTAGGGGTCTGGGCCTAAGGGTCTGGGCCCTGGGCCCTAGGGTCTGGGCCATGGGTTTGGGCCTAGGGGTCTGGGCCATAGGGTCTGGGCCCTGGGCCTAGGGGTCTGGACCCTGGGCCCTAGGGTCTGGGCCCTGGGCCTTGGGGTCTGGGCCTTGGGGTCTGGGCCCTGGGCCTAGAGGTCTGGGTCTGGGCCCTGGGTCTGAGCCTAGAGGTCTGGGCCTAGGGGTCTGGGCCTAGAGGTCTGGGTCCTGGGTCTGGGCCTAGGGGTCTGGGCCCAGGGGTCTGGGCCCTGGGTCTGAGCCTAGAGGTTTGGGCCTAGGGGTCTGGGCCTTGGGGTCTGGGTCCTGGGCCTTGGGGTCTGGGCTCTGGGTCTTAGGGTCTGGGCCCTGGCTCACCACTCGCTGTCTTCTATCTTCTGCTCTTCTTTTCTTCAATCTTCTTCTCTTCTTTTCTTCTGATCTTCCTGGTCCCTCCAGCTCCGGCGCGCAGCTTCACTGAGTGGAGGGGCGGAGCCAAAGCAACGTGCTTAGGAGGCCCCTCACACGCTGCTTGGCCCCGCCCAGCCAGGAAGTGAAGCTGCCAGGAGCCGGAGGAGACACAGTGTCTCAGTCTCCTCCGGCTCCTGCAGCAGCAGCAGGGACACAGCTCCGGATTCGGACTCATCGAGTCCGATACCGGAGCTGTTAAAGGGCGACGCCGCTGCCGTCGGGGGCCCGGGATCCTCCCCCCGGGACCCGGCGGCCCGGGCCCCCACCGGGCCCGGGCCCCTTACGGCAGTATTGGGCGTAATGCCCTGATGGCGGCCCTGGCCCCAGGCCAGCTCACATGGATATATTGCCCCAGGCCAGCTCACATGAATATATTGCCCCAGGCCAGCTCACATGGATATATTGCCCCAGGCCAGCTCACATGAATATATTGCCCCAGGCCAGCTCACATGAATATATTGCCCCGGGCCAGCTCACATGAATATATTGCTCCGGGCCAGCTCACATGAATATATTGCCCCCGGCCAGCTCACTTGAATATATTGCCCCAGGCCAGCTCACATGGATATATTGCCCCAGGCCAGCTCACATGGATATATTGCCCCAGGCCAGCTCACATGGATATATTGCCCCAGGCCAGCTCACATGAATATATTGCCCCCGGCCAGCTCACTTAGATATATTGCCCCAGGCCAACTCACATGCATATATTGCCCCAGACCAGCTCACATGGATATATTGCCCCAGGTCACCTGGATATATTGCCTCAGCTCATGCATGGATCTATTGCCCCCAGCTCACGCATGGATAAATTGCCCCCAGCTCACATGAATATATTGCCCCAGGCCAGCTCACATGGATATATTGCCCCAGGCCAGCTCACCTGGATATATTGCCCCAGCTCGCCTGGATATATTGCCCCAGCTCACATGGAAATATTGCCCCAGCTCACATGGATATATTGCCCTAGCTCACCTGGATATATTGCCCCAGCTCACATGGATATATTGCCCCAGCTCACACATGGATATATTGCCCCAGCTCACACATGGATATATTGCCCTAGCTCACATGGATACATTGCCCCCAGCTCAGATGGATATATTTTCCCCCAGCTCACATGGATATATTTTCCCCCAGCTCACACATGAATATATTGCCCCAGCTCACATGGATATATTGCCCCAGCTCACATGGATATATTGCCCCAGCTCACATGGATATATTGCCCCGGGCCAGCTCACATGAATATATTGCCCCGGGCCAGCTCACATGAATATATTGCCCCGGGCCAGCTCACATGAATATATTGCCCCGGGCCAGCTCACATGGATATATTGCCCCAGGCCAGCTCACATGGATATATTGCCCCAGGCCAGCTCACATGAATATATTGCCCCAGGCCAGCTCACATGGATATATTGCCCCAGGCCAGCTCACATGAATATATTGCCCCAGGCCAGCTCACATGAATATATTGCCCCGGGCCAGCTCACATGAATATATTGCTCCGGGCCAGCTCACATGAATATATTGCCCCCGGCCAGCTCACTTGAATATATTGCCCCAGGCCAGCTTACATGGATATATTGCCCCAGGCCAGCTCACATGAATATATTGCCCCAGGCCAGCTCACATGGATATATTGCCCCAGGCCAGCTCACATGAATATATTGCCCCAGACCAGCTCACATGGATATATTGCCCCAACTCACGCATGGATCTATTGCCCCCAGCTCACGCATGGATAAATTGCCCCAGCTCATATGGACATATTGCCCCAGCTCACATGGATATATTGCCCCAGGCCAGCTCCCATGGATATATTGCCCCAGGCCAGCTTCCATGGATATATTGCCCCAGGCCAGCTTACCTGGATATATTGCCCAAGCTCACCTGGATATATTGCCCCAGCTCATCTGGATAATGAAGTAAAAAAAGACAGACCTCCAGCGCTGCTGATAAAAGGTGCACTAGTGTCACCACTTTTACTAGAAAAACCACAAAAACCACAGACGTTTCGGGGACGCAGCCCCTTCCTCAATGTGCAGTGCCCTCCAGCTCACCTGGATATATTGCCCCAGCTCACCTGGATATATTGCCCCAGCTCACATGGAAATATTGCCCCAGCTCACATGGAAATATTGCCCCAGCTCACATGGAAATATTGCCCCAGCTCACACATGGATATATTGCCCCAGCTCACACATGGATATATTGCCCCAGCTCACACGTGGATATATTGCCCCAGCTCACCTGGATATATTACCCCCAGCTCACCTGGAAATATTGCCCCAGCTCACATTGCGGCGACTGCGTGCTTTACCTCCTTCGAGCGGCAGCCAGCATAAACTCTGCCGCTTACTCGCCTGGGTGGAATCTATCCACCAACCAACCGCTGGTTGCGCGTGCATTTGAAGACAGCGGCGTGGCGACGGACACGCTGCCGTCTTACTGTTTTATAGTAGAGATTGTTCTCACCTTTCTGCCGGTGTATGGCACTTTTAGAGCGACTACAGTTTAATTTACTGATTAGCAGAGTATTATCCTCCTGTAATTCATGCTTACGGACATGGTTAATTTCCAAACAGTCATTTGACATTAACAATGTGTTTTACTTCAGCCAATTTATTTGAGGGCCTCCCTCTGTGCTACCTAATTTTTTAAAACATGCAGAATAATCCAGCCCACTTCTGCCGCAGCTCTGCTCTCATGTTTAGAATAGACACTTAAATCAAGTTTACGTGCCATATTTCCTATCTCTTCCCCAACCTCTTGGTACACAGAAGCATCATTGTCACGCTCGCACCAGGCTTGCGCCGTGGTAAGGCCCTGGTTCAGGTGAAAGCCCCTATATGCAGAAATACTACAGACAGACAGCAATATACACTAGATTGCCAAAAGTATTCACTCACCTGCCTTGACTCGCATATGAACTTAAGTGACATCTCATTCCTAATCCATAGGGTTCAATGTGACGTCGGTCCACCCTTTGGAGCTATAACAGCTTCAACTCTTCTGGGAAGGCTGTCCACAAGGATTTGGAGTGTGTTTATGGGAATTTTTGACCATTCTTCCAGAAGCGCATTTGTGAGGTCACACACTGATGTTGGACAAGAAGGCCTGGCTCTCAGTCTCCGCTCTAATTCATCCCAAAAGGTGCTCTAATCGGGTTGAGGTCAGGACTCTGTGCAGGCCAGTCAAGTTCATCCACACCAGACTCTGTCATCCATGTCTTTATGGACCATGCTTTGTGCACTGGTGCACAGTCATGTTGGAAGAGGAAGGGGCCAGCTCCAAAATGTTCCCACAAAGTTGGGAGCATGGAATTGTCCACAATGTTGTAGCGCTGGATAAAACACTGTTGCTGTAGTACTTATTTTTGGCCACCAGAGGGAGACAAGCGCAATGTAAGACACTGGACAATGGGACTACGTTTTCCAGCATGCTTTGCGGCGGGAACAGGAAGTGGGTGAGGAGGAAAGACTTACATCCGCAGCCTCGTGGAGAGAACAGGCAGAGCGCGCAGAGGAGTGAAGAGAGCAAGACGCACGTGAGACAGACAACGATCGTGACCAGGCCGGAGCGCAGGTGCGGCCTTGCGGAGCTGGAGATCGGTTCACTTTACTTGCCAAAGACCTAGTGATCCACCGCTGAGAAGTTTACACAGATACAGAGTTGCTGAAGGACCCCGAGTTAGGAGACCGCAGATGATCTAATGGGAGTGCAGGCGGTGAGCTGAGCATCTTGTGGCAGAAACAGACAAGCAAGACAGCGGATCCGGTGACACAGAGTCCCAGTCAAATCGAGCGGAGAGACGTCCTGGGTCGAGCAGAGCGCAGAGTATCTGTCGGATGGGTGAGAGGCCTTCCCGGCCACAGTAAGAATAATAAAGCATGCTGCAGTTTTGTCAAAACCTACAAGGCCCCAACGTGACTAGTCGAAGACACATTGAAATCATTCACTGGCCAGTTGAATCTTGTACCCGGGTACCAATACACGCATACACGTACACTTTCTTGGGACACAACCTGTATGGGACTCACACTCCAACCACGAAGGGGTTAAAATTCCTTTTTCTTTTCCGCTGCGCGTTTCTCACATTACGAACTACTGTAAATACATATATACGTATACCGTGCTGCTCTTTAAATGCCAGTTTATTCAGTAAACTATATAACTTATAAAATCCACAACAGTGCCGGTGTATATTTATTCCCTAGTGCGGGGAGACTGACCCGAGGTTTAAATTCAGCGGCTCCTCCGGGAGTGAGCGCTACAATGTCTTGGTATGCTGAAGCATTCAGAGTTCCTTTCACTGGAACTAAGGGGCCAAGCCCAGCTCCTCAAAAACAACCCCACACCATAATCCCCCCTCCACCAAACTTTACACTTGGCACAATGCAGTCAGACAAGTACCGTTCTCCTGGCAACCGCCAAACCCAACGATTCGTCATTCCAGAGAATGCGTCTCCACTGCTCTAGTCCAGTGGCGGCTTGCTTTACACCACTGCATCCTTCGCTTTGCATTGCACTTGGTGAGGTATGGCTTTGATGTAGCTGCTCGGCCATGGAAACCCATTCCATGAAGCTCTCTGCGCACTGTGCTTGAGCTAATCTGAAGGCCACATGAAGTTTGGAGGTCTGTAGTGATTGACTCTGCAGAAAGTTGGCGACCTCTTCTCACTATGCGCCTCAGCATCCGCTGACCCCGCTCCGTCAGTTTACCTGGCCTACCTCTTCGTGGCTGAGTTGCTGTCATTCCCAAACACTTCTATATTCTTATAATACAGCTGACAGTTGACTGTGGAATATTTAGGAGCAAGGAAATTTCACGACTGGATTTGTTGCACAGGTGGCAACCTATCACAGTTCCATGCTGGAATTCACTGCGCTCCTGAGAGCGACCCCTTCTTTCACAAAAATCTTTGTAAAAACAGTCCGCATGCCTAGGTGCTTGATTTTATACACCAATGGCCATGGAAGTGATTGGAACACCTGATTCAGATTATTTGGATGGGTGAGTGAATACTTTTGGCAATATCATGTATATATATGACAAGAGCAACACCTGGTTAACTAGAGACCTCTGCACAGCAAAACCACAGAAGTCCTGATCTGATAGGCCAGTCTTTGAGATAGCCGGATCTACGCTATAGAAATATTTACCTCGAAGCCGTGCAGAGTCTTCTAACATATACAGATGACAGGAATCACTATGAACAGTACAGACAGGGATTAAGCAAGAACGTAGTCAAGAGGAAAAAGACAGATCAGAAAACCAGAGCGAGGACGTTATACAGATGCCGGGTTACAGAACCAGGAGGAAAGTCAGACAAGCCAAATATCGGTAACCAGGTAATCAGTATAAATAATAAACAGAAAACCAAAAACACAACAAGAGAAACAGAAAAACCCTTTAATAGTGTTCTTGGTTAACAGATAGACAGACAGGGAGACAGGACAAAAGAATACTGAGCAAAATACAAAACCTGGGACTTGAACAATACAGCAGGTAGCTCACTGATACAAAACACACTGGAGACAAGGAAGTGAAAATGATGGCGCAATGCACTATGGGTGCATTGCTCGCTTATGGGGAATGGATCAGGGCAAGGACAAACAGGTGAGCTGGGAGTGAGACATGATTAACCCTTGGGTTGCAACCCAGGAATAGCAACAACATACACAAGGCCTTAACATGATCTCATGTATACAGAGGACAGGGGGACAGGGCTGGAGACGCAAAATGTGACACCCTGCAAATGGTGACCCCAGGGCACCCAAAACAAGACCAGGCACAAACAAAACCCCCCAAACTAAACATAACATGAATCAACATCACCAGAAATTATACGTTTCCCTTTCCTGCTCAGAGTGGTCTGAATCATCCTGGGCAAGCAGAGACCTTTTGTATATTTCAAGGTCTTTAGCACATACCACTGCACCATTGGATGTCTGCACACAATCTGTGGGAATAGGGCTAGAATCTCTCACACGAGAACCTGATTGTTGGACATGAGGGTCTGTGACAGGTGTATTGGATGGACCGAGGGGTCTGCACATAATGCCACCTGTATGTACAGTTAGTGGATGTGTTTTGTCTGCCAGACGCCGCTCATAGCCTGTGCCTTTAACACCCTACAGCCATCAGATGTATCAACATATGTTTGTGGTTTAATGACAGGACAACAATTGTGGTTGGTTGTAGCAGCTTCACTGTGGGACATGGGCACAGTGGACCTACTGCCAGACTTGGGGACAGTGGCTTTGCCACGGCATTTTGGCACAGTGACCTTGCCGCTAGATACAGACACAGCAACCTTGCTGCTCGACACAGGCACATCTGGTATGTCAGGAGGATGAGACATGACTGGCATCCTGCCAGGAACAGACAAGACTGGCATATCGCCAGATGAGAAGCAGCAGCTCAACTGTGGGACGTGGGCACAGTTGACACTCTGTCAGGCCTGGGGGCGCATTGGCAGTCTGCCAGTCTCGGGGCGCGCTGGCACTGCCTGTCTTGGGGCGTGCTGGCACTCTGCCAGTCTCGGGGCGCACTGGTACTTCGCCAATCTCGAGGTGCACTGTCTTAATTTGATGCCAAGGACTCGCACAATAGAAGCAGAGATTGCCAGCTCTCCTCCTGCTCATCTGAGAAAGAGAAAGCTGACCACAAACCCTGCTCCACAAGGCCAATTGATTTTCAGTGTTGGGAGCTTGACACTGGTTCAGTAACCCCTTCAGGCCTGCCATCAGTTTACATAACAAGTGCAGCATGGACTCTAGTACAATACGTAAATCTGCGGGCTTTATTATTGGCTCCATCATTATGTCACGCTCGCACCAGGCTTGCGCCGTGGTAAGATCCTGGTTCAGGTGAAAGACCTATATGCAGAAATACTACAGACAGCAATATATATATAGCAATATATGTCAAGAGCAACACAGGGTTAACTAGAGACCTCTGCCTGGCAATACCACAGAAGCCCTGAAGTCTTTGAGACAGCCGGATCTACCCTACAGAAATATTTACCTCAAAGCCGTGCAGAGTCTTCTAACATATACAGATGTCAGGAATCACTATGAACAGTACAGACAGGGATTAAGCAAGAACGTAGTAAAGAGTTATAAGACAGGTCAGGAAACCAGAGCGAGAACGTCATACAGATGCCGGGGTACGGAACCAGGAGGAAAGTCAGACAAGCCAAATATCGGTAACCAGGTAATCAGTATAAATAATAAACAGAAAACCAAAACACAACAAGAGAATAACCATAAACTGCCAAGAACACTATAAAAAGGTGAAACAGGGAAACAGGTAAACAGGGAAACAGGACAAAAGTATACTGAACAAAATATACAAACTGGGACTTGAACAATACAGCAGGTAGCTCACTGATACAAAACACACTGGAGACAAGGAAGTGAAAATGATGGCGCAATGCACTATGGGTGCATTGCTCTCTTATGGGGAGTGGATCAGGACAAGGACAAGCAGGTGAGCTAGGAGCGAGACATGATTAACCCATGGGTTGCAACCCAGGAATAGCAGAAACATACACAATGCCTGGACATGATATCACGTATACAGAGGACAGGGCTGGAGACGCAAAACGTGACAATCATAAAGTACTAGCTCATCTGCTATGGCCTTCCATCGGCCCATAGTAGTAGCCCGATGTGGTACAGCCCCACATTTTGCTCTTTTATCCCCTATCAATGTGCTTAACTTCTTTTTAATGAATCTCATTCTGTCACGGGGCACCCGGAGTGAGCCAAGGTGCAGTGGCGTAGTGTGGGGGGGGCCGTGGCCCCGGGCGCAGTTTTCTTAGGGGCGCATAATTTCAAAAGAAATTTGCGCCCCAAAAACTTGAGGCCCGGATTGACCCGCCGGGCCCTCGGGCGCCGCCCAAGGGCCTGCGGGTTGAGGGGGCCCAGATGCCGGGCAGCGGGAGTGCCTGCCCGGTCCTGAACAGTAAGTCCGTCAAGGTTGAAGGGGAGGCGGCTGCGTGCAGGCGCAGGTCACGTGGTCCAGCTAATCAGGTGGTACTGAGTCTCTGTACCACCTGACTGGCCGGACCGCGTGACCTGCGCACGCACGCAGCCGCCTCCCCTTCAACACGGATGGACTCACACGCTGTTCAGGACCGGGTAGGCACTCCCGCTGCCCGGCATCTGGGCCCCAACCCCTGCTGGATCCGGAGCTGGGGCAATATCCATGTATGAGCTGGCTGCCGCTGGGGCAAAATCTATGTGTGAGCTGGGGCAAATCCACATGTGAGCTGGGGCAAATCCATGAGCTGGGGCATATCCATGTGAGAGCTGGCTGGGCAAATCCATGTGTGAGCTGGGGCATATCCATGAGCTGGGGCATATCCATTGTGTGAGCTGGGGCAAATCCATGTGAGAGCTGGGGCAAATCCATGTGCGAGCTGGGGCATATCCATGTGCGAGCTGGGGCAAATCCATGGGTGAGCTGGGGCATATCCATGAGCTGGGGCAATATCCATGTGTGAGCTGGGGCAATATCCATGTGTGAGCTGGGGCAATATCGATAACGTGTCCACAGGTTGGGGGCACACAATTCTTGGCTGGCCCCGGGCGCTGACAACCCACGCTACTCCACTGCCAAGGTGGGCCTTCTATATGGAATTTTCAGTCCTTGAGGCAGGTTGACTGCTGGTTGCATAGACACAGACCACAGCCCAGATACTAGACAAGAGAACAACAGAACAACTGGACAACAGGAAGGGCAGGAGAACAAGGTGAAAACAGAACACTAAAAGGAACCATAACTCTGGGAAAAGGTCCTCACAATGGCCTTCTTGTCACGGATCCCCCTGATTACCAAGATGGTGGTCCCTTTACGCAGACCGCTCTCTACCCTTCCGATCCTTGAATGGTCGGCACGACTAGACAGACACAGAATTCGACAAGATAGCGTATCTACAAAGAGTAACACTAGAATTATACACAAGACCTTAGAATGGTTAGCTCTTCCAAGACCCTAACAATAGAAGAGGTAGTCTGATGCGTGCTTAGGATGCCACACAGACTGACCTCAGTACCAGAAGTAGAAGAGTTAAAGCCAATACCAGGGGTCATGCACAGAATGGTTCGTTCGCCAATGCCTAGGATCATACACAGAATGGTTCGTTCGCCAATGCCAGGGGTCATACACAGAATGGTTCGTTTGCCAATGCCAGGGGTCATACACAGAATGGTTCGTTCGCCAATGCCAGGGTCATACACAGAATGGTTCGTTTGCCAATGCCAGGGATCACACACAGAATGGTTCGTTTGCCAATGCCAAGGGTCATACACAGAATGGTTCGTTTGCCAATGCCAAGTCATACACAGAATGGTTCGTGCCAATGCCAAGGGTCATACACAGAATGGTTCGTTTGCCAATGCCAGGGTCATACACAGAATGGTTCGTTTGCCAAATATACAAGAGCTCTGCGGGAAGTAACTACCACGTCAGGGCACCGGTGAAATAGTGAAGCCGGGCTTTAAACTCGGCGGGTCCGCGTCATCACGCCTGGCCCCGCCCCCCGGCGTCCCACGTGTGCGGAACCATTCCGCGATATCACTCGCGCCTGGCCAGCGAGCAGCGAGGAAGCCGCTGCCAGGCGCCGGGGGGGTTGCGGGGGCCACCGTGACAGAACCCCCCTCAACGGGCGGCCACTGGACGACCCCCAGGAGCACGGGATGAGCCAAATAGAAAGCCCTCACCAACCGAGGAGCATGGACCTCAGTAGCTGGAGCCAAGAGCGATCCTCTGGACCGTAGCCCACCCAGTCAACCAAGTACTGAAGGACTCCCCTAGATATCCTGGCGTCCAGGATGGCCTCAACCTCAAACTCCTCCTCGCCCTCCACAGAGACAGGAGGAGGGGACACGGGCCCTGGTGTACCGATTACACAGGAGTGGTTTCAAAAGGCTCACGTGGAACACATGTGTGTATCCTGATATGGGGGGCAGTGCCAAAGCATAGGAGACCGGATTGATTCGCCGCAGAATCTTATAGGGGCCTATATATCTGGGTGCCAGTTTCATAGAGGGTACTAAGAGCTTGATGTTCCGTGAAGAAAGCCAAACCCTGTCCCCGACTTGATACACGGGTGCCGGCCTCCTGTGTCTGTCGGCCTTGATTTTCTGGACAACACTGCTATCCTCCAGTGCCCGTTTAACCCTTCCCAAGTTTCTTTCAATGACGCCAAATGCTCATCTAGAGCAGGAATCGCGGTATCAGGAAACGTAGCGGGGAGCACGGGAGGATCAAAACCGTAAACAGTGAAGAAAGGGAATGTCCTGTGGCTTCGCTCACTGCACTGTTCAAGGCATACTCTGCCCAAGGTATCAGGTCTGACCAGTTGTCTTGTCGTTCGGATATAAAGCACCTGAGATATTTCTCTATATTTGATTGGCTCGTTCTGCTGCTCCGTTGTCTGGGGTGATAGGCCGAAGAGAAGGATAGGTCTATTCCCACATTCTTGCAAAACCCTTTCCAGAATCTGGAGACAAATTGGGTCCCCCTATCAGAGACAATCCCAAGAGGAATACCGTGTATGCGGACCACATTGGTAATGAAAATGGGCACCAGTTCGGCTGCCGAAGGTAGTTTCCGAAGAGGAACATAGTGACCCATTTTGGAGAATCGATCTATGACCGTGAGTATTACAGTATTCCCTCTAGACTCGGGTAACTCTACTATAAAATCCATAGCTAAATGCGACCATGGTCGTTCAGGATTGGCAGAGGCTGGAGTAAACCAATGGGCGCTGTTTTGGGACTTTTATGTCTTGTGCACACCTCGCACACGGTTATGTAATCTTTGACATCCCGGCGCAACGTGGGCCACCAGAGGAGTTTACGTATACTAGAGACTGTTTTGGTGATCCCCATATGCCCAGAGGTTTGTTATCATGGTAAAGTTTTAGTACTTCTTCTCTCTCGTTCTCAGGTACAAAGAGTTTCGCAGGAGGTCTCCCCCCAGGAGCTGCACCCTGGACGGTCTGCAATCTGATCATCAGAGGAGATGAGACACTAATCGTGGTAAAGGCTATAATCCTTTCCTGGGGTACAATGGGATGCTGATCTTGGATGTTATGTTCGTAGGATTCGTACTGTCTCGACAATGCGTCTGCTTTAATGTTTCTTGACCCAGGTCTATATGTGAGGACGAAATTAAAGCTTGAAAGAAACAATGACCATCTCGCTTGTCTGGCATTTAAACGTTTGGCGTCTCCAATGTACGTAAGATTCTTATGATCGGTTATGATAACGATGGGGTCCCTAGACCCCTCCAATAAGTATCTCCACTCCGCCAAAGCCGCGATAACTGCTAACAACTCTCTATTTCCGATATCATAGTTCCTCTCTGCCGGGGACAACTTTCGGGAATAGAAGCCGCATGGATGCAAGGGTTTGTCGGGTGCCTCCCTTTGGGACAAGACTGCACCAAGACCCAGCTCGGAGGCGTCAACTTCAACTTGGAAAGGCAGAGCCGGATCGGGATGTCGGAGAACAGGGGCAGTTGTGAATGCCTGTTTGAGTGCCTCAAAGGCTTGAATGGCCTGGGGTGTCCATTTCTGATTTCCCACCCCTTTCTTTGTCATAGCCGTGAGGGGGCCACCAAGGCCGAAAAGTCTTTAATGAACCTCCGGTAGTAGTTAGTAACCCCAGAAACCTCTGGATGGCTTTAAGCCCTTGGGGTAGAGGCCAGTCAAGGATGGCTGAGAGTTTTTTAGGGTCCATTTGAAAACCCTCAGGAGTTATTATATACCCAAGGAAGTGCACTGTTTCTATGTCGAACAAGCACTTCTCTAGTTTGCAATATAACCCAGCTTCAATAGCTTCCTTAACACTTGTTGCACATGGGCGTGATGGGTCTCCTTATCAGGAGAGTAAATCAGGATATCATCCAGGTACACTATGACGAACGCTTGCAGAAAGTCCCTTAGGGTGTCGTTTATGAGGTCCTGAAAAACAGCTGGCGCGTTACATAATCCAAAGGGCATCACTAGGTATTCATAATGCCCACTACGTGTATTAAAAGCCGTTTTCCATTCATGCCCCTTTTTAACCCTTACGAGGTTGTAGGCTCCGCGTAAATCGAGCTTCGTGTATATACGGCCCCTTTTAGTCGGTCGAATAATTCTGTGATAAGAGGTATGGGATAGGCATTTCTTATGGTTATCCTATTCAAACCTCTATAATCGATGCAAGGTCGCAGGTCTCCCTCTTTTTGGAAACGAAAAAGAAACCTGCTCCTGCTGGAGAGGAGGATCGTCTGATGAATCCTCGCTCTAGATTCTCCCTTATATATTCCTCCATAATATCGTTTTCCTTTTGTGACAAAAGGTATACGTGTCCTCTAGGAGGCATAGTACCAGGGAGTAGCTCTATGGCACAGTCGTAAGGACGATGAGGCGGTAAGACCTCAGTCCTGGCTTTAGAAAACACCTCCTTTAACGCCAGATAACATTCAGGGACTTCGGTGGACAAAGGAGGTGCTGTGGCAATATTGAGGCTACCAATCACATTGACCCTGCCCAGGCACTTTGACTGGCAATTGGGACCCCAACATTTTATGTCTCGCTGGCCCAATCGATCACCGGATTATGCTCTGTTAACCATGGGACCCAAGAACGACAGGACATGAGGGAGAGTCAATAATCTGAAATCGTATGGTTTCACGGTGCAACACTCCTGTTTTCATGCATACATCAATAGTGTCGTGAGTGATATGGGGACATGACAGGGGTTTTCCGTCTATGGCTTCCACCATAAGAGGCCTCTCTTTTAAAACCAGAGGTAAGAGGTTTTTGGCGCAAAAGATCTGTCCATGAAATTACCTGAGGCTCCCGAGTCTAGGAATGCCTCAGTCTCGAGGTGAACCCCCTCCCAGGTTAGGGAGATGGGTACCAGAATCCGGGATTTTTTTTTCATCATCCACAAAGGAGGCATACAGAGAACCTATAACCTGGGTATTAACCGTTCTTTGACCCGATTTGCCATTCTCACCCCTGCCACCCCTGGGTCTCTGAGGACATTGAAGGCGGAAATGATCTGCCCCGGCACAATAAAAGCAGAGCCCCCTTTCTCTTCTGTGAGCTCTTTCTGCCTCTGAAATACCTGTTTTTCCTATCTGCATAGGTTCAACGGCCGGTATATCAGTTTTTGCGATCTCCGGTTACCTGACGTACTGGTGTGTCTGGGTAATAAGGGTAAAGGAGGCAGGACCCTTCTGGTCTGTCTCTGGGGTGTCTCCTTTCCCTAATTTGATCGTCCATGGCAATACAAAAATCAACCAAATGGTCCAGATGTTCTGGTAATTTTAAGGGAGCCAGCTCAAACATAAAAGCCTCGTTCAGGCCTTCGGTAAAGGCTAAGGTTAAAACGTCGTTCGGCCAGAGCACCTCAGAAGCCAAAGTCTTAAACTCTATGGCATAGTCGGAGACCCTCCTGTTACCTTGTTTTATGTGAAACAAGGACCTACCCGCATTGGTAGCCCTTCTAGAGGGGTCAAAGGTACGCTTTAACTCAGAGGTAAAACCCTCATAGTCGTAGATGATGGGTTTCTTATTTTCCCACAAGGGCGTGGCCCACAATAAAGCTTTTTCAGTTAAATGATTGATCAGATAGCCTACTTTGGCTTTATCAGACATACAGGACCCTGGATTGTTCTCGAACAAGATCTCGAGTTGGGTCAAAAAACCCGGCATAAGTTTGGTGTTCCATCATAGCGTAAGGGTGCCTTCATACTGAGCCTACACCCTCGGGAGCGGCCGAACTGACCCTAGGCAATACTGGGTCTGGAGGGCTTGCAGTTCCAGTATTGGATCGATTTAACAGGGTTTGCAGGGCAAGAGCAATCTGGTCCATCCTATGGTCCTGCTCTTCTTGTCTGGCTGCAATACGTGTCAATTGATTAGAGAGGTCTGCGGGATCCATTGGCCCTGACGTAATGTCACGGATCCCCTGATTACCAAGATGGTGGTCCCTTTACGCAGACCGCTCTCTACCCTTCCGATCCTTGAATGGTCGGCACGACTAGACAGACACAGAATTCGACAAGATAGCGTATCTACAAAGAGTAACACTAGAATTATACACAAGACCTTAGAATGGTTAGCTCTTCCCAAGACCCTAACAATAGAAGAGGTAGTCTGATGCGTGCTTAGGATGCCACACAGACTGACCTCAGTACCAGAAGTAGAAGAGTTAAAGCCATGCACAGAATGGTTCGTTCGCCAATGCCTAGGATCATACACAGAATGGTTCGTTCGCCAATGCCAGGGGTCATACACAGAATGGTTCGTTTGCCAATGCCAGGGGTCATACACAGAATGGTTCGTTCGCCAATGCCAGGGGTCATACACAGAATGGTTCGTTTGCCAATGCCAGGGATCACACACAGAATGGTTCGTTTGCCAATGCCAAGGGTCATACACAGAATGGTTCGTTTGCCAATGCCAAGGGTCATACACAGAATGGTTCGTTTGCCAATGCCAGGGGTCATACACAGAATGGTTCGTTTGCCAAATATACAAGAGCTCTGCGGGAAGTAACTACCACGTCAGGGCACCGTGAAATAGTGAAGCCGGGCTTTAAACTCGGCGGGTCCGCGTCATCACGCCTGGCCCCGCCCCCCGGCGTCCCACGTGTGCGGAACCATTCCGCGATATCACTCGGCGCCTGGCCAGCGAGCAGCGAGGAAGCCGCTGCCAGGCGCCGGGGGGGTTGCGGGGGCCACCGTGACACTTCTATTCTAATACATACAATCATACAATGCTGCTGGGTGATACATAGAAGAGAATACAGGGCATAAGGAACAAATGACACAGAATATAAACAGGGATTACCAGCAGAGTAGTCAGAATACAAAGCCAAAAATCATACACCAGAGCAGGAAGTCATGCTAGAATTTTCAAGGAAGGCACCGGGGTGGCACCGCAGGTACAGCGGTGTCTGAGCCCAATATGCAGAAATACACACAGATTTGGTGGGACAGGGTGAACAGACACAGGAGATCCAGGAGGTACAAGAGGGTAATCCAGATAATGGTCAAAAGGTGATCTGTGGTCAAAGGGCTGGTGGAGTATGGTAGTCGGTGGGCAAGCATGGGGTCTGCTACACAGCATAACAGCAGTAACAAAGAACAGGTTTGCACACTTTCAGGTTTAGACTCTTAATGCTGAGCCAAGGTAGAGAGGGGGTGTGGACCTTTATTTCAGAAAGGGGTGTGGTGGGTGTGCTGTCATAAACTCTTTCAGGACCTGTGCTGAGCATGGGCAGCACTTTTCATGTGCTGCCTGGATTCAGGATGCAGGCACGGTACAGTCAGCAATGGGGATCCTGACAGGAATCAGGAACCAAAGAAGGAAGTCAGACAAGCCAAGAATCGGTACACAGAATAGCAACAATAGCAAACAGGGATAACTGTTAAGGTGGCGGTACCACCAGGCACGCGCCAAGGTGAGGCCCAGGTTCCTGAGAGAAGCCCCTATGTGCCCCGTAATGACAGGTCTTTAAGATAGCCAAATCTAATCTAAAGGAAAGTATTGCAGAAGGTATTATTGGAAAAGTATGTCTTTTTGCTGATGACACAAAGATTTGCAACAGGGTTGACGTTCCTGGAGGGATCAGCCAAATGACAAATGATTTAGGTAAACTAAAAAAATGGTCGGAGTTGTGGCAATTGAGTTTTAATGTGGATAAGTGCAAGATAATGCACCTGGGACGTAAAAACCCAAGGGCTGAATATAAAATATTTGATACAGTCCTAACCTCAACATCTGAGGAAAGGGATTTAGGGGTCATTATTTCAGAGGATCTAAGGGTAAGTAGTCAATGTAATAGAGCAGCAGGAAATGCTAGCAGAATGCTTGGTTGTGTAGGGAGAGGTATTAGCAGTAGGAAAAGGGAAGTGCTCATGCCACTGTACAGAGCACTGGTGAGACCTCACTTGGAGTACTGTGTGCAGTACTGGAGACCGTATCTCCAGAAGGATATAGACATCTTAGAGAGAGTTCAGAGAAGGGCTACTAAAATGGTGTACGGCTTGAAGGAGAAAAGTTACCAGAAGGCTTAATGATCTTAACATGTACAGCTTGGAAAAAAGACGAGACAGAGGAGATATGATAGAAACATTTAAATACGTAAAGGGAATCCACAAGGTAGAGGAAGGGAGTATATTTAAAAGGAAACAAAATAGCAAAACAAGAGGACATAGTCTTAGATTAGAGGGGCAAAGGTTTAAAAGTAACATCAGGAAGCATTATTTTACTGAGAGGGTGGTGGATACATGGAACAGTCTTCCAGTAGAAGTGGTAGAGGCCAAAACAGTAATTGAATTTAAGCAAGCATGGGATAGGCATAAGGCTATCCTAAACAAAAGATAAATCCAGGTTAAGAATCCATGTAATTGGGCAGACTAGATGGGCCGAAAGGTTCTTATCTGCCGACATTTTTCTATGTTTCTATGTTTCTATTACCTTGAAGCCGTACAGAGTCTTATGTTGAATGCAGATGACAGGGTTCCCTGGAAAGGGTACAGACAAGGAATACAGCATAGAATAGTCACATAGAGGTAAGCCAAAGGTCATAACCAGAGAAAGTACGTCATACAGGATACAGGAATCAGAACCAGAAAGGAAGTCAGCCAAGCCAAAATCAGTAACCAGGGAATCAGAATATAACATAAACAGCAAACCAAATATAGCAACAGACAGAACTAAATACACAGGAGAAACTGACATAAAACTAGAACAGAATAACAGAGGCATAAACTGAGCAAGGATATACAAACTGAGAATAACAGGAACGCAGCATGGAGCTCTAAGGACGCAGGTAGTATAGGAAACCAGGCAAAGTAAAATGACCCAGCAATGTACTATAGGCACATTGCTCTAATACAGGCAGAAGATCAAGACAAGGTTCAACAGGTGAGCAGAGCACAGAACACCAATTAACCCCTGGGTAGCCACCCAGGAATTCGCAGCAACAGAAACACAAGGGAAAAAACACATATATACAAATACAGAGGGCAGGGAGACAGGGTTGCCAGCACAGAACGTAACAGTAGCCCCTCCTCCAAGGGTGATCCCAGGGCACCCAAAGCAACCAGGGGCAACCTCCTCCCCAACAAAGACACGAATAACATACACAAGAACTCCCCACGGGAGAAAACTTTCATGGTTCCTCTGAGGCATCAGAATCCTCCTCAAACCACCTCCAGACAGTTGTGTCTCTGGAGCACTGTCAAGTGTGCCTCATGGACTAATAACCCAGACGGCGTCCGTACACATCCCTCAGGAACAGGGCTTGATTTGGGGATGATAGTACCAGTCAGACCACCACCTTGCTGGATCTCCTCAAGACAAGTACTGAGTATGGCATTCTCAGACCTAGATTGACTAGGGTTGGTCAGCTTTAGTGATGAGCCGAACACCCCTGTGTACGGTTTGCATTCGAACAATTTCAAAAGTTTGAGTTCGAACACGAACCGAACTCAATGAAGTCAATGGGACTCGAAAGTTCGATTTTTAGAGTGCCCTCCAAGAGGGCATTTGTGACGGAATGGGGTGTTATCCGTCTGCGGGTGTGCTCCAATCTGACCCCCTCTTGATGGCGTCAGGCCCGACTACCGAGTGTCACGGCACTCGGCATCTCGAGCGGCCTGAGATGACCCTGGCGTTACTTGGCGAGATGGTGCTGCCGAATTAAGTTGACCCGTTCTGCGTAGTGGGGAGCTAGGAGACCACAGAGTGTCTCCTGCACTGTGATTTTAGCGATGAAATGACGACACCAAACAGGGCTGTATGCTTCAAGTCAAACGCAGTTGAACTGAACCTTTACTCAAAATGGGACACGCATTTAAACATCTCACACACAAAGGAGACATGCCCAGGCTTGAATGGGAACTCAATTTGCATACAATGGCATGCTTGCATCATCAGATTACACACACACACAGAGCTAATGTACACAAATTAGCATACAATTGAATTTCAACACAGCCTTTCACTCCTAGCAACCAAGGGAAATATAATACCTTTAAATGCATCACACAATTACACATCTGAATCCACACTCATACAATACAGGATACATGGTAATACATCACACCAATAAAACCACATCTAGAAAAGGTATAACTGTTCATTTCAACACGCAAAACCGAAAGAGTCTCAAAATAAAGAAAAAGGTCTTTGAAATGTCCCAGGCTGTTAGTTCTGGGCTCGCTGGTCAGAGCCCCTATGTCCGTTCCATGACATTCCTCCCCCCTTCAAACGAGTCCGACGGACCCGGTTGGACCCACACGGGTCAAATAGGGGAAGTCGGGGAGCTTGGATCTCCGGGTTCCCGGGCCGATTGCCGGGATAGACGTCGGCATTCCGTTCTGTGGCCCGGGCGGTATTGGATAGAAAAGTTAAAAGGTTGGAGGGCCAGGCTCCACCGCAACAGCGGCGCCGTTCTCCCCCGCCACCCGTTGAGCCACACCAGGGGTTGTGATCCGTCATTACGGTGAAGGACCGCCCGTACACATACGGCTGGAACTTTCGCAGGACCCAAACCAAGGCCAGACATTCTTTCTTGACCGCTGCATATCCCACCTCCCGGGGTAGGAGTTTGCGGCTGATGTAAGCCACCGGATGATCCCCCCTGTTGTCCCCCACTTGGCTTAGTACGGCTCCCAGTTCAGACATCGATGCGTCGGTATGGACAATAAAGCGTTTGTTATAATTGGGAGCTGCCAAGAGGGGTGCTTGGGTTAGGGCGGTCTTCAGTTGTTGGAAGGCGCTTTCGCACTCCGGGGACCACAGGACTTGGCGGGGCAGGGTTTTCTTAGTCAGGTCGGTCAGGGGTTTGGCGAGGACGCTATAGTTGGGAACGAATTTCCGGTAGTACCCTGCCGTGCCCAAGAAAGCGAGGACCTGAGTCTTGGCGATGGGGGTCGGCCACTCCAGAATGGCTTCTATCTTGGCCGGTTCTGGACGCTGGGTTCCCCGACCCACCCGGTGGCCGAGGTACTGTACCTCGGACATCCCTATCCTACACTTCGCGGGTTTAAGGGTCAGGTTGGCGTCCCTTATCCGAGCGAATACCACCCCCAGATGGTGAAGGTGTTCCTCCCAAGTCTGGCTGTAGATGGCGATGTCGTCCAGGTACGCGCAAGCGAATTCCTGGAGGCCATCGAGGAGGCGATCGATCAACCGCTGAAAAGTGGCCGGGGCGTTCTTCATCCCGAATGGCATGACCCGAAACTGGTACAGGCCGAACAGGGTGATGAAGGCCGACTTCGGGGTCGCCTCCTCTGCAAGGGGAATCTGCCAGTACCCCTTGCACAGATCTACCGTGGTCAAGAAATGGCCCTCTGAGATCTGATCCAACAGCTCGTCGACTCGGGGCATGGGGTAAGCATCGGTGACAGTGCAGTCATTGAGCGTCCGGTAGTTGACACAAAACCGGGTGGTACCATCCTTTTTGGGGACCAGGACGACGGGCGAGGCCCATGGACTGGCAGAGGGCTCGATAACTCCCAGCTCCAGCATCTCCCGGATTTCAGCCCGCATGGATCCGCGTACTGCCTCCGGGAGTCTGTATGTCGGTTGCCGAAGGGGACGCTGGCCGGTGGTTTCCACCTGGTGCACGGCCTGGCTGGTGTAGCCAGGGAGTGCGGAGAAGAGCTCCTGGTGCTCTTGGAGCAGCTGCCTAGCCTGCTCCTGCTTATGGGGACCCAACCCTTCCCCTAGCTGCACTTGTTCCACCCCTGAGGGCCGACCGTCTATCCCGGGGAGGTCTACCAGGGGGAACTGTTCTGCTTCCTCGGTCGCAGGAGCGCAGATGGCAGATACCGTCTCGGGGCGCTCGTGGTATGCCTTCAGCATATTGACATGGAACGTCCGCTGGATCCTGGTGTCGGTACAGCTGACAACCACGTAGGTGGTCTCTCCCACTTGGGTGACCACCCGATAGGGGCCCTGCCAGGACGCCTGCAGCTTGTTCTGCCGCTGTGTTTTCAACACCAGGACCTTCTGCCCCACGAGAAACGAGCGGCTGCGGGCAGAGCGGTCGTACCATGCCTTCTGCTGGGCCTGGGCTGCCTGCATGTTCCCACAGAAATTAGCATACAATTGAATTTCAACACAGCCTTTCACTCCTAGCAACCAAGGGGAAATATAATACCTTTAAATGCATCACACAATTACACATCTGAATGAACTCATGTCGTTCCCCCCCGTGGGACGTGCGCGTGTCTGTATACTCATCGGCCCAGGTGGCCGCTTGCTGCACCGTCTGGGGCTTCTTGTCCCTCACCCACTCCCGCACGGCCGGGGTGGTGTGGTCGAAAAACTGCTCGAGAAGGAACAGCTGAGTGACTTCTTCGAGGGTTCGAGCCTTGCTTCCGGCGAACCAGGTCTTCATGTCCCGTTGCAGCCAGTGCGCCCACTCCACATGGGTAGTACCGTGGGGCCGCCGGGAATTTCGTAATTTCATCCGGCTGGCTTCGGGGGTGATGGCAAAACGGGCCAGCAGGGTTTGTTTCACCTGTTCGTAGTCCCGGGCTTCTTCGTCTGGGACAGTCCTGTAGGCCTCCGCAGCCCGCCCTGTTAGTTTACACGTCAGGATCCCAACCCAAGCGGCCCGTTGAACCTCGTGTAGTTGGCACGAGCGTTCAAAGTCCTGGAGGAAACTTTCTATTTCCTCCTCTGCCTCGTTGAAGCTCTTGAAGGCCTGGAAGGGCACCTTCCGTGCCGTTGGTCTTTCCCAGTTGGGGTTTCCTCCCTGTTGGTACTGGATTTCCGCCAGCCGTATCTCATGTTGGCGCACCCACTCCTGGTCTTCTTCATGGGTGATGTCCCGGACGAAGTTCTGGAAGGTGGCTTCTGTCGGCGCGGCTCCGCAAGCCGCTGCCCGCTGCTGTACCTTCCTCTGTAAGGAGTTTTCAGGGCTGGACGCCTGAGCTATGATCGGTGGTGAGGTTGCGGGCAGGTCCCTGGTCTGCTGATCCAGGGCCGCCAATTCTTCGACCAGGGCATCCTTGCTCTTTGAGCCCACGGTTCCTCCACGGTCCTCCAGCATGCCCCGCAGTGTGTCCCGTTTATAATTGGCATATGCTGCCATGATGAGGGTCTTCTGGGGTTGCAGAGAGCTATCCTCACCGCTTGCCACCAGTGTGTCGGAATGGGGTGTTATCCGTCTGCGGGTGTGCTCCAATCTGACCCCCTCTTGATGGCGTCAGGCCCGACTACCGAGTGTCACGGCACTCGGCGTCTCGAGCGGCCTGAGATGACCCTGGCATTACTTGGCGAGATGGTGCTGCCGAATTAAGTTGACCCGTTCTGCGTAGTGGGGAGCTAGGAGACCGCAGAGTGTCTCCTGCACTGTGATTTTAGCGATGAAATGACGACACCAAACGGGGCTGTATGCTTCAAGTCAAACGCAGTTGAACTGAACCTTTACTCAAAATGGGACACGCATTTAAACATCTCACACACAAAGGAGACCTGCCCAGGCTTGAATGGGAACTCAATTTGCATACAATGGCATGCTTGCATCGTCAGATTACACACACACACAGAGCTAATGTACACAGAAATTAGCATACAATTGAATTTCAACACAGCCTTTCACTCCTAGCAACCAAGGGGAAATATAATACCTTTAAATGCATCACACAATTACACATCTGAATCCACACTCATACAATACAGGATACATGGTAATACATCACACCAATAAAACCACATCTAGAAAAGGTATAACTGTTCATTTCAACACGCAAAACCGAAAGAGTCTCAAAATAAAGAAAAAGGTCTTTGAAATGTCCCAGGCTGTTAGTTCTGGGGCTCGCTGGTCAGAGCCCCTATGTCCGTTCCATGACAGCATTTATGCAAGATATTTGCCATAAAAGGTGTATGGGGGTCCAGGTAGTGCCCTGGGGGACAGGAAACAAGGACATGAAATCCATGAAATAAAGGTTAAGAATAAAAACAAAAAATTCCTTCAAATATCGTGCCTAGGAGGTCCCCATAACCTGCCCGTGAAGTGGCATATTTGTAGGATGTATAGAAATATTTAAAAGCAAAAAAATGACATTTCAAATAACGGTAAATGGTTTTCCTTTAATCTATTCATAAACAACTGCTTGGGGCGGCAGCCTGTATGAAAAGAGGAGACATTTTAAGACACGCAGAACAAGTTTAGTGATTTTTTGGCTAAATTATGGTGAAACTTATGCAGGCTTTGGATGAAAGTAACAATAGGTGCTTTGAAATTGGGCCTTTAGTGTCGGCAACAGTGCCGTCACACCATAACTAGGGATGAGCCGAACACGACCGAGTTCAGTTCGCATTCAAACTCGAACTATTCAAAAGTTCGAATTCGAACTCGAACTCAATACAAGTCAATGGGACTCAAAATTCGATTTTTAGAGTGCCCTCCAAGAGAGCATATATGCTAGATATTTGCTATATTTACCATACAGGTCCGGGTAGTGCCCTGGGGGACAGGAAACAAGGACAAAAAGTAAAAAAAACGTTTTTAAAGGGACAGTGAGTTTTCCATGAAATAAGAGTTAAAAGTAAAAACGAAAAAATTCCTTCAAATATCATGCCTAGAAGGTCTCCATAACCTGGCCGTGAAGTGGCGGATTTCTAGGATGTGTAGAAACATTTAAAAACAAAAAAATGACGTTTAAAATGACGGTAAATGCTTTTCCTTTAATCTATTCATAAACAACTGCTTGGGGCGGCAGCCTGTATGAAAAGACATTTTAGGACGTGCAGAAAAAGTTTAGTGATTTTTTGGAAAGTGCCGCCCTAGGCCTGGGCCTTGTTGGCCTAGGCCAAAATACACCAGTGTATGAACTTCTAGAGAAGCACCACAGCTATATCCAATGGTTGTTTCCTCTACGTGAACAAGGCCGAAATGAACATGCAAAGCCTTTGACTATTTCTGAAATTGAAATTATGAAAAACACCGCTGAAATCCAACATAGGCTACGAAGAGCCTATAAACTGATGCTGAATTTCTTTGGCGTAAAATTAGTGGGGGAAGAGGAGATAGAAGTGATACGAGACTCAAATTTTTCAACACGCTTCTCCAATTTGAATACCAACACCCATAATAACCTAAGAATTACTTGAATTGTGAAAAGCATGGGAGAGCTGGGAGCTGCACAATACCAAGCTCCGCTGGTGATGTTCTTCCTGAAAGAAATACTGGTTGAAGATCAGCTGCAAAATATGAAAGAAAGTGCCCTGAAGTATTTCTTGCCGGCAGTAAAGAATGATCATGAAAGAAATACACTGTCTGAATATGTTTTGAAGCACAGAATATCCAAGAATGCCAAGAGGCTTCTCCCAGTGGTGACGTCCCTGTTACCAACACCCATTACTCACTGGACTCCGGCCTACTCTGTAAAAGAGAAGAAATGGCTCTCCGAAGACTCAGGAGAATACAGAGAAGACGGATGGTACCAGTTGGAGAATGAAAGAATTGTCTTACCAGCCACTCTGGCACCTGAAATTGTCCGGGCCTTGCATTCCAGAACTCATGGAGGAAAGACAGCCACGGAGCAACAACTAGAACCGTATTTCTATGTTCCTGGACTCACCGCCATTTGCACAGCAATTGCCCATCAGGGTGTCACTCGTGCTAAGAACAACCCAAGGCAAGGGATAGTACGACCACCAAGAATATTATCTCCAATGTCCTCCCTACAAATTGACTTTACTGTTTTCCCTCCATGCAAAGGATATAAATATCTACTGGTGCTAGTATGCACATTAACGGGATGGGTTGAGGCCTACCCAACCTGAACAGAAAAGACTGCTGAAGTAGTGGGATGCTTGATGAGAGAAATTATTCCAAGGTATGGACTGCCTCTTGAAATCGGATCAGACAATGGTCCAGCCTTCGTACAAAGTTGTTTACAGCAACCCGCCCACCTGCTGAGAATTTTGTGGAAGCTACATACCGCATACAGATCTCAAAGCTCTGGAAAAAGTGGAAAGAATGAATAGAACTCTAAAGACCTTGATGGCTAAAATATACCAAGAAACGTCATTGAAATGGTTGGATGTGTTGTCAATCGTACTGCTGCATGTCCAAAGCAATCCTACCTCACTCCTAAAATTGAGTCCATACAAGATAATGTGCGGATAGCCTATCCCTTTGATAACTGGGTTGAGGGGGGATCCCCGTGTATTAGGGGAAACTGACCTACGCTAGTAAGTGATCAGGTTAGATCAGACGATGCAGAGTATATACAAATAGGAGAGTGAGCATATACCCTATTTTCTGTTCCCACCCCTACACAAGTACTGTGCAGGAGATTCAGTATGGGTTAACCAATGGAAGATAGGAGCTAAAGGGAGGTTTTTTTTATGTTGTCTTGTTATCCACTCCTACTGCAGTGAAAGTGGCCGAGGTAGTGCCGTGGATACATCACTCCCGACTGAAACCCGCAACAGAGGTTACGGACAAGGCATGGAAAGTGATAGCCAGTGAAAATGATCCGCTGAAGCTACGTTTCCACCGTATCCAAGCAGCTGCACAGACCAGAGAGGAGGGAGATCCAAGTCTAGATGACCACCGGCTCTCCAAACTCCAGTCTTTGTACTTGTTGTTATTGAAAGACTGTTAAGTTCAGCGCCTAACCAACCAATGGAAGCTCCAGAGATACTCCAGGAGGCCCATGAGCCTCTGCTTCCAGATACCCTTTTTACCAGACTACAGAGACCATTTGAGCAGTACCAAAGGATCCTGATATGTATTGGGATTATTGTTTTCTTTTTTACTTTATTGACAATTGTTGCTGGACTATTTTTTCCAATCCAGCTCCCTAAGGGAGTGTGGTCAGTCCCTATTGGGTTGACACCAGAATATAACATAACTATCCCATCGGTACAGGACCGACGGAAACGAGAATTGACAAGGCCAGAAGATAATTTGTTTATTAAATTTACGTATGCATATGCAAAGAAGTCAGGATATGAATCCTGTTGGGTGTGTAATAAATTGAACCAAGGGTCATCAGTTATTCCCACTTTAGCTGTACCTCTTAATTTGTCTGACTACCCTGTGAATAAAAGTATAGTGGCCCCTAGTGTACTTAAACTGACTAAGAGTCTAGATATGCCAAAGACAAACCACACTATTCGCATTACTAATGTGGCCTATTTCTCTCTCTGGTGTTTTAAACTAGAGAAGATCCAGGTTCCACCTAGTTCAATGTGTAAAGAATCTTTGTTTAACGCAACACTAGATATATCTGACCCAGAAGCACTAGGAGATAGTCTTCAAGTAATGGTAAATACGATTGATAATTACAAACAGACTAATGATAAAAGTCTAGAGGCCCTTGCATACACCCACAAGTCACAATCCTTAATTTTCTCCCACCTTGGCTCAGAACCATTTTTTATCTGATGCCAGGAGATGGCATACATATTTGTTGTGGAACTCTATGCCACCTTTGGATGAATACTGAAATAAAAACTTGGTGTTATATGGCCTGGGTGGTTTCCCTGCAGCGTATCCAAGGGGACACCATAGACCTAGGAATACCACATCTGATATTTTCTAAAATTTACTAAACGAGTATTGTTTTCCAAGGGTGATATGATTTGGTCTTGGTTTCTTTTTTCCTTCCACAGAATGGAGCACTGAAATGACGAAAAGATTTAATAAATATGTTGTTTTGATGGATGAAAATGTAAACATTACCAGCACTGATGTTTAGTTGTTAAATGTTGAATTAAGAAAGATTTGTAGAACCCTCGAACCAAAGAAGCAATCCCTAGAGCAGAAGATTTACTTAAGCTTAAATCCCCGGAAGAATACAAAGCTTTAATGATTTAGTTAGTTGGCTGAGAGAGGTCATTGTAGACTCTCTGCCAAGAGGAGGGAATGAGATAGCAATTCTTGGGATTTAATTTAGAACTATACTAATCTAAGTGATCCGCCATTTAGATGTTCATCCAAATCGTATTTTAAAAATACGATTGCTGTCCTTGAGTGCTCTTGAGATTCTATTTTCAGTCTGCATGTTTAAATGAAATCAGTTTGTCAGCAAAACTAAAAAGGGTGTGCTGACAATCGCAGAAATATAACGACAGCTGAACGCCCAAAATGATAATGAAAGGCGAAAGATGACAAAATGTGTAAAAGTAGGTCCTAACTCAGACATATGGTAACTGTCACGTGACAATCTGGGTATGGTGGGAGGGGAACTGTATTTTTAGAACAAATGTATAAAAACGGTTGAGTCTAATGTTCTCGTCACTCAAGCATTTGAACAGATACGATCTGTTACTTGAGTCCAGCAGGTACCAGCTGAATAAACGCCATTTTCTTTTGAAACAAAGGCCTCCGTCTGCTTTCCTTCGTCGAACCATCACCCACATATTCCCGGTCAGCTGGCTATAACAATATAACAGCCAATCAGAGCAGATACATTTCTACATCATGTAACAAAGATTTCGCGGGCATTTCTAAGTTAACACAGGATATCTATTTCCATCACCTCGCTGACTAGCCTCGAGAGGAAACAAAACTGAACAGACACCGTACTGAAACAAGGAAGGGGGGGGATTTCACACTAAAATATAAAAAAACTACCAATCATATTAAAATACCTTTCACTTTTGGTGCCAGGCCAGCAAGTGCATTCATACAGTAACCCCTCTGTAGTATTGTGGAAGAGTACAGGGGTGGACCATGTGGTCCTATATTAAAAAGATATGAATCTGGTACAGGCGTCAGTGCACCCAGATATTGTGCTTTTGGTGCCAGGCCAGCAAGTGCATTCATACAGTAACCCCTCTGTAGTATTGTGGAAGAGTTCAGGGGTGGACCATGCGGTCCTATATAAAAAAGATATGAATCTGGTAAAGGCGTCAGTGCACCCAGATATTGTGCTTTTGGTGCCAGGCCAGCAAGTGCGATCGTACAGTAACCCCTCTGTGGTATTGTGGAAGAGTGCAGGCGTGGACCATGCAGTTCAAAAAATTAAAATGATATAAGTCTGGCACAGGCGTAAGTGCAGCCAAATATTGTGCCTTATATTCAAGTAGTAAGTAAATTTTATTCAAAGTCAAACACACGATCAACAAACCGTTCGTTTAAAAACCATTGAAATGAAACATTCGAGATTTCTGGCAACAGATGAGTATTCAACCAATTTAGAAAAACTCTTTCATTAATCATTTAACCCCTTAGGGACCTTGGACGTACCATGTACGTCATGGCCGCGGGTCTCTTTTAGACCCGCTGACGTACATGGTATGTCCTGCGGTGTTTTGAGTGCTGGAAGCGATCGGATCGCTTCCAGCAGCTCAAACGCCATTGCAGGATGCCTGGGAGTCCAGGCATCCATGCAATGGCGGTTGCAAGTGCCGGGGCACCTTGTGATCGCTCCCCGGGAGCGATCAACATCCGGTTTTACCGGAGAGGTGCCTGGCACTTCTAGAGAGCGCTGGAAGCGATCGGATCGCTTCCAGCAGCTCCAGGGCCATTGCACGCTGCCTGGGAGTCCAGGCATCCATGCAATGGCGGTTGCAAGTGCCGAGGCACCTTGTGATCGCTCCCCGGAGCGATCAACATCCGGTTTTAACCGAGAGGTGCCCGGCACTTCTAGAGAGCGCTGGAAGCGATCGGTATCGCTTCCAGCTGCTCTGTGTATATTGCAGGGATGCCTCGACATCGAGGCATCCCTGCAATATGCTTACCTGCCGCCGGTCCGCTCAGTGATCGCTCCCCCTGAGCGATCACTTCCGGTAGCGGCAGGAAGTACTGAGTGCCACGAGGTATCGTGGCACTCAGTACAAAAAAGATCACATGAGTGATCAGGTGCTCTGCTGGGTGCCTCGAGGGATCAAGGCACCCAGCAGAGTAAAAAAAAGTGTAAAAAGTGTAAAAATAAATAAATAAATAAATAAAAATGAAAAAATAAAATAAATGTGACAGCCAAGATGGCGCTGCCCTTCTAAGGGCAGGGTCATCTTGGGGCTGTGTGGGATGTTCCTAGCCTGCCTCATCAGAGAGGCAGGCTAGCAACATCCAATCAGAAGTAAGAAAAAATCAAAATAAAATTTCTAATTTGTCAGGTCAGGTCAATATTTTGTAAATATTGGCTCTGACCTCTGTGATTCTCCCTCCCTCTCCTCACTTGTGTTTTGGTGAGCGAGAGAGAGAGATCAGATTTGACAGGTTAGAGATTTTAGGTAGATTGAGTGAGATTAGAAAAATTGAGGCAGATTTAGAGAGAATTTAGGGAGATTTAGAAGAATTGAGGCAGGTTTAGAGTGATTTAGAGAGATTTAGGTGTTTATTTGTATTTTCTTGTGAAACCCAACGGTTCTTCTAAGACCAATAATCCGCTTATATATATAATAATTATAAAATTTTATAATCTATTATATATAATGTCTGAGAGGTGTACAGCGCCGAGGAGGCATATGCCATCCTGGCGTCAGAATCTGAGGCATCTGCGTCAGACTCAGACCCTGATTTCGACCCCGCTAAGTGCTCAGAGACGTCGCTAGATACATCATCTACGCTGGCTGATGTATCTAGTGATGTTTCTGATGCAGATCCTGGGTCACCACCTGCCAGCAGGACGCACAGCTCCAGCTGAGGAGTGGGTAGTGCCTCATCGCCAGAGGCCAGATATCCCTCCTTTCACGGCAAATCCTGGCATCAATATTGATGTTGCAGGATTTACCGCCACACAGTTTTTGCAGGTGTTTATGGGGGATGATTTGTTGGGCCACATCGTGGCCCAATCAAATCTGTATGCCCATCAGCATTGTGCTGCGAAGCCAGACACCTACTTGGCAAGGCAGCAATGGACCCCGCTAGATGTGCCAGAATTTCTGAAATTCTGGGCACTTACTATGCTGATGGGCATCATAAAGAAGCCCTCAATTCGCTCTTACTGGAGCAGTAGCCCCATCTGCTCTACCCCCATTTACCCCCAATCAATGTCACGTAGAAGGTATGAAAACATTTTGCGTTTCATGCACTTCAGTGACAACAGCCTGTGCCCTCCTAGAGAGCATCCCCAGTTTGACAGGATGTATAAAATCCGCCCCCTGATTACCCACTTCGCCGCCAGGTTTGCAGAGGCTTATACACCTGGAAGGAATATCTGCGTGGATGAATCCCTAATGAAATACAAGGGAAGGCTGGGATTCAAGCAGTATATTCCTTCCAAACGCTCCAGGTATGGAGTGAAGGTGTATAAGCTCTGTGACAGCGAGAGTGGGTATACTCAGGCCTTCCGGGTGTACGAGGGAAAGGATAGTAGCCTTGACCCTCCAGGTTGCCCAGAACACATGGGAACCAGTGGCAAGATTGTGTGGGACCTACTTTTTCCCCTGATGAACAAAGGGTACCACTTGTATCTTGATAATTTTTATACGAGTGTCCTTTGTTCAAGCTGCTGTATTGTTTTGATACAGCAGCATGCGGTACTGTTCGTAAGAACCGCGTAGGTTTCCCAGCACAGCTTGTCCGCACGGCTAAAAAGGGGGGAGCCCTCAGCTCTGCGCCAAGAGGAGCTGTTGGCGGTCAAGTACAGAGACAAGAAGGATGTATACCTTCTATCCACCATCCACACTGAGAGGTCTGTGGAGGTCTCTGTACGTGGCAGAGCTGAGCGCATCAGGAAGCCAGTGTGCATCAAAGACTATAACCGGCATATGGGTGGGGTTGATCTGGCAGATCAGCTGCTCCAGCCCTACCAGATTATGCGGAAGTCAAGGGCCTGGTACAAAAAGGTTGCAATTTACCTGATGCAAATTGCAACCCACAATGCCTTTTTGCTCTGCAAAAAGGCAAACCCCGGAGTGACGCTGTCCTTTTTACAGTTTCAGCTCCAGGTCATTTCGGGGTTTTTGTACCAGGATGCACATGCTCCCCGGGCGGTGATGGGGGACAGAGTTGGGGCTACACATTTTATTTATAAAATCCCCCCTACTGAGGGCAAACAGAACCCCCAAAAAAGATGCAGGGGTGTGTTTCAAGAGGGGGCAGAGGAGAGACACAATCTTTTACTGCCCAGAATGCCCTGGACAACCCGGTCTGTGTCTTGGGGACTGTTTCAAGCTATATCACACTGTGCGTGATCTGTGATTTTTTTTCCTTTCTATTTTTTCTCACACTCCAGTTAGTTAGTTCAGTTTAGTTTTTTTTTTCTTTTACTGCACCAGACTTTTACATTTTATTCGTACATTTTTATGTTCTACAATTGGTGCTGTATTTTGCCAAAATCTTTGCACACCTATGCATGGGGGGCATGGGTGTACTCAGGAGACCTTGCAGAAAACAACCTGGAGAGTTTTCATGCAGTAACAAACAACAGTGTCTCCTAAATCACAGTCCAAATCGAATGTGGGCGTAAAAATCTGAAAATTGAAAAATTACCGCACACACCTTCTCAAATGTTTTGGGCTAAAACCGTTGCATCCATGGCATCAAAGCACTCCATATGCAATACCTTGGGGTGTCAACATAACAAATATAATAAATTTTCTGGCAATAATTCAAACTGGGGTATGCGGTAGACCCAAAACCAAAGATAGGCCTAGCTGAAGAAATAATCTCAATTTCAACTCCAATGACAAAGTCATAAAAATTGTATTTGAACCTTCCAAAATCCTGGCAAACCTATGCATGGGGGGCATGGGTGTACTCAGGAGACCTTGCAGAAAACAACCTGGAGAGTTTTCATGCAGTAACAAACAACAGTGTCTCCTAAATCACAGTCCAAAACTGATGTGGGTGTGAAAATGAAAAATGACCCAAAACAGTATCCAATTTGTTTGGAGCAAACGGTTGCATCCATGGCATAAAAACACTCCATTTACAATACTTTGGGGTGTTAGCTTACCAAATATATGCACGTTAAAAAATTGGGGTATGTAAAAAGGTCCCTAAAAAGAAGATAAGCAAAGAAGATACTGTATGTCAAATTAGAAAATTGACAAGCACATGTCAAAAGATTGGCGTAGCACCCCAAAAACAACAGAACAAATCTATATATGGGTGGTATCAATTTACTCAGAAGATGTTGCTGAACATATTTTGGGGTGTTTTTTGGCAGTAACCCATAACTGGATTTGACAATTCATGCCTAAAGTACAATGTGTGTGAAAAAATAACACAAAAAGTGACTACCTGAAAGTTTGACATAGAGCTAGTGCATGGAAAGTGTTAAAATACAACTCTTTGAAGCACCCTAGGGTGTGCCCTTTCTAAAAATATATGGTTTGATGGGGGTAAATTACTTTGGCCGGCTTCAAAAATGTCCCAAATAGGACATGGGTGCATGATGACGAAATGTGAAAATTCAAGTTGAAAACTGAAATGTGCACCCCCAAAATAAGGCCTATTAGCCCCCAAATGACCCGACATACCTATACATGGGTGGTATCAATTTACTCAGAAGATGTTGCTGAACATATTTTGGGGTGTTTTTTGGCAGTAACCCATAACTGGATTTGACAATTCATGCCTAAAGTACAATGTGTGTGAAAAAATAACACAAAAAGTGACTACCTGAAAGTTTGACATAGAGCTAGTGCATGGAAAGTGTTAAAATACAACTCTTTGAAGCACCCTAGGGTGTGCCCTTTCTAAAAATATATGGTTTGATGGGGGTAAATTACTTTGGCCGGCTTCAAAAATGTCCCAAATAGGACATGGGTGCATGATGACGAAATGTGAAAATTCCAAGTTGGAAAACTGAAATGCGCACCCCCCAAATAAGGCCTATTAGCCCCCAAATGACCCGACATACCTATACATGGGTGGTATCAATTTACTCAGAAGATGTTGCTGAACATATTTTGGGGTGTTTTTTGGCAGTAACCCATAACTGGATTTGACAATTCATGCCTAAAGTACAATGTGTGTGAAAAAATAACACAAAAAGTGACTACCTGAAAGTTTGACATAGAGCTAGTGCATGGAAAGTGTTAAAATACAACTCTTTGAAGCACCCTAGGGTGTGCCCTTTCTAAAAATATATGGTTTGATGGGGGTAAATTACTTTGGCCGGCTTCAAAAATGTCCCAAATAGGACATGGGTGCATGATGACGAAATGTGAAAATTCCAAGTTGGAAAACTGAAATGTGCACCCCCCAAATAAGGCCTATTAGCCCCCAAATGACCCGACATACCCATACATGGGTGGTATCAATTTACACAGAAGATGTTGCTGAACATATTTTGGGGTGTTTTTTGGCAGTAACCCATAACTGGATTTGACAATTCATGGCTAAAGTACAATGTGTGTGAAAAAATAACACAAAAAGTGACTACCTGAAAGTTTGACATAGAGCTAGTGCATGGAAAGTGTTAAAATACAACTCTTTGAAGCACCCTAGGGTGTGCCCTTTCTAAAAATATATGGTTTGATGGGGGTAAATTACTTTGGCCGGCTTCAAAAATGTCCCAAATAGGACATGGGTGCATGATGACGAAATGTGAAAATTCCAAGTTGGAAAACTGAAATGTGCACCCCCCAAATAAGGCCTATTAGCCCCAAATGACCCGACATACCCATACATGGGTGGTATCAATTTACTCAGAAGATGTTGCTGAACATATTTTGGGGTGTTTTTTGGCAGTAACCCATAACTGGATTTGACAATTTATGGCTAAAGTACAATGTGTGTGAAAAAATAACAACACAAAAAGTGACTACCTGAAAGTTTGACATAGAGCTAGTGCATGGAAAGTGTTAAAATACAACTCTTTGAAGCACCCTAGGGTGTGCCCTTTCTAAAAATATATGGTTTGATGGGGGTAAATTACTTTGGCCGGCTTCAAAAATGTCCCAAATAGGACATGGGTGCATGATGACGAAATGTGAAAATTCCAAGTTGGAAAACTGAAATGCGCACCCCCCAAATAAGGCCTATTAGCCCCCAAATGACCCAACATACCTATACATGGGTGGTATCAATTTACTCAGAAGATGTTGCTGAACATATTTTGGGGTGCTTTTTGGCAGTAAACTTAAAGTTCACAGTACATGTATTCTTAAATTGTGTTCAAAAAAAAAAATCAGCAAACTTTTTTTTTTTCTCAAACTTTGGCATAGATTTGTGGTAAAATGGTTTGCATGGAAAGAGTCAAAATACCCCAAGTTTAATACCTTGATTTGTGTACTTTAAAAAAATATGTATATGTGGAGGGTTATTCAGGAATTAGTGACAGATATCAGTGTTACAATGTCACTAGCACTAGTTTTGAAAATAAACTCTTTGGAAATGGCAAAGTGCTACTTGCACTTATTGTTGCATAAAATAAGGAAAAAAGCGAGGAATATGTAAACATTGGGTATTGTGCTAAACTCAGAACTAAATTTAGAAACTACTAAGGAATTACATTTTTTTGACGGTTGTTGATACATAAGAAATTTTTGGGGGTCAAAGTTCGAAAAAGTGGTGTTTTTTAATTTTTTTGTCATATTTCACAATGTTTTTTATAGTAAATTATATGAAATGATGAAAAAAATGGTATCTTTATAAAGTCCATTTAATGACGAGAAAAACTGTGTAAAATATGTGTAGGTTGCATAAACGAGTAAGAGGAAAATTTGTCCTAAACACTAACAGCGCAGAAACGTAAAAACAGCAGCGGTCACTAAAGGACGGATTTGTGTAAAACCGCCCGGTCACTAAGGGGTTAAAGGTCCACATATTGGTATAGAAACTCAACCATTAATATATGTAACTACCTCAATAAACCTCAAAGGTATCCACCTCAATTTTAGGAATTAATTCCAGTACAATATGTTATAACTAATCAGATTAGAGCCATATAAGGTTAAGGAGGTTCACTAATTGGTCAGTTTTAATCAAATTCACACCCTCTCCTTCCCAAAATTAAACTTAGCACAAAAAACCCGAAGGCAAAAAATCTAAAATTTAAACTAAACGGGTGGAATTAGTGAATTACTGCAGTTATCATACATCTAGTAAAATAGAGATGCAAAAGACCTTTACCCGTACAGACACAGGGTATTAGTACAGTAGCCTTTAGGTTACTATGGCTCATTCACTCAACAAGGGATTTAGGCAAATTTGAAAATCATAGGTGTCACGGTGGCCCATGTCGAGGGAAATGTTGCACCTTTGCCCCATGTCCAGGGAAATGTTGCACCTTCGCCCCATGTCTGGGGAAATGTTGCACCTTCGCCCCATGTCCAGGGAAATGTTGCACCTTCACCCCATGTCCGGGGAAATGTTGCACCTTCGCCCCATGTCTGGGGAAATGTTGCACCTTCGCCCCATGTCCAGGGAAATGTTGCACCTTCGCCCCATGTCCGGGGAAATGTTGCACCTTCGCCCCATGTCCGGGGAAATGTTGCGGCCGTCACAGCAGCTGATATTCAGAAAGCCTTATTCCAGGGTACTGTGTACGACAGGATAGAGAATGGTGCTGCCCGCAAATCAGATGCAACATGCAGGAAGGACAACCAATCACAGCACATGACCAGCTATCCTATAGCAGAGCAGGGTGTCTCCTCTGAGCACCAATAGGTAGTAATGTGGCTCTATTTAAAGGGCTTCCTTTCTCTTAGCAAGTTGCCCTAGCGTGGTTCCTGTTACTCCTAGTGCCTTGTTGTTATTTCTTGATTCCTATTCTGACTGATTTCCTGGTTTATACGATCCCGGCTTGTCTCGACTTCCCTGTATTCTGACGCCCTGATTTCTGGCATAGTATAACAGACTTCTATTTCCTTAACCCCTGCCTATGTGTGTTTTGTTGGTTTGCCCTGCTTAACCCGGCCATTATTAAGGACCGGCTAGCTAGAGCATTGTGGGTTACTTTATTCCGCAGGTTGTTTTTCTTTGCACTCCACCACTTTATTTGTGTTCATCATTCTCAGTATTACTGACCATAACCCGGCCATTTCTAAGGACCGGTTGGTCAGGGTCTGTTGGTTTACAGTCTGCAAGCGGGGTTACCCGATCCTGACAATAGGGCACCAAATCAGCCCATCAAGACCAAACCAGATATATATGACCAAATACAGGTCCCATCACTAAATTGCCAGAGACCAAGACATATGGACAAAGCAGTTAAAAGGTAAAGGGACACCCAACACGTTTCGCCGTCGCTCAGGACGGCTTCATCAGGAATGATCCTACTAGGTGTGTGGTCACCGTTTAAATAGTCTCACCAAATGGAAACTCACAGGTGCATTCAATGAGCGCATACATTGCCGGATTTCCGGCGTGACGTTAAGAGCCGTTACTTCCGACTATAGGGCTACTTCCGGTCAAGCAAAAAGCGCCCAAAGCGTCAAAAGTGTCAAAAAAGTCAAAGGGCCAAGCACCAAGTTCAGGCCATTCATTTCCCGAATCCAGGGGGCACAGTTCCCCCCATTTCATTTTATACATTGTTGCCAAGTGATTCACGCAAATGCCCGTTCTCATAGGGCATCTAAGGGGCGATTGTGGCAGATTAGATCTGTATTTCTATCTATATCAGGGTCTGCCTGTGTATATGTGTCTAAGTGCCTGTTTATATATATATATATATATATATATATCCTCCATATCGTCATATTCATATTTGTGTCTGACCATTTGGGAAGCGTATCCCTGTGTCCACAGCTGGTGAGGAAGACCTGCTAAAATGTAATTAAAATGGTTAGCTTTCTCCCCTGGGGGGAAGGATATATAACATGTAGCTGTAAAGTGGAATGGCTTTTGTACACTGACATAGTAATCACACCTTGGAAGCCAGCCAGGCACCAAGATTTAGACCCTGTCTTCAAAGACAGGAAGCACATCCTTGATCTCTAAGGGGGGTCTGGGGGGAAGAGGGACACCTTTGGGCAATTAAAGATTAATTGACATGCTCTGTAGAAAAGGGTACTCTGGGATATGTAGTACAGGCTGCTGGGCCATCTGTGGGTGGGTTGGAAGGATCAGGAAGTGTATAAATTCTGAAAACTGGCCATGTGCTGGGGCTGATCACTTGGGGTACCTTCGAAAGAGGACTGATCGGTCCATGTTCCTATCTCCAGGCTCCAGGAGACCATCGATGGAAGCTTAATGAGTAGCTCTTCGTAAGTAATTGCTTTATGGTTAACCCTTTTCTTTTATTTGCTGTGTAGTGTGTAATTATTTGATTTAGTCTAGCTATAATTTTCCTGTTACAAATGCACTGTGATATATATATCTTTGTTCTATATCATAAATAAATAACCTATTTAAGTTCGGCCTCTGACTGATGAGATCCACGCTAATTTAGAGATTGGGAGTATTACTATTTGCTTTAAGCTCGGTTACATATAAGAAATTGTGAGTTGCGGTCATCAGACGGCAGGGATTGTGGGATCTGTAGTCACTGTCAGAGTCTATGGTAGGCAGATAGTGCGGCTGCTAAGCCCTGCGTCTCCTGTTGCGATGCGCGTAGTGTCCATGAGGACTGGTGGCAGCGTAACTAATAGAGTAGGAAAGTGAGCTCAGGGATTGTGGGAGACGTAGTCATTACCCACTTCAAGAGAAGATTTGTTACTGCGCTGCAATCCTGGGATCAGTATATCGCGCTCTACGTGCCTGTTGTGAGAGAAAGTGTGGCCGGGACGAGTAGAAAAGCACGTGTGATTATCTGGGTCTAGGATAGATAGACAGTGAGCGGCTTAACCCGGCGTCTTTTCGCAGCAGCGCGCGTAGTGGCCGTGACAACTGGTGGCAAGCGGTGGGATATCAGGTTAGTATTTGGATCTGTGAAGCAACATAGATCCAGATACTAAAGAAATTGGTTTTCCAATTTCCAGAGCAGAACTCAGTGCATTTATTAGAATTTACACAATACACAGCAGTTCCCTTCCCCTTCTTTGTTTTTCTTTTCTATCTTTTATTTGGCTGGAGTGAGAATGTCGCAACAACCATCGAAAAAGACCTTGGAACAATTATGTAGAGACAAAAATATTTTGACGAAGGATAAAAAGAAAGATGAACTTTTGCAAGCTCTCAAGGATTATGAGGCGAGGCAAGCAGTCCAGGACGCAGCAGAGCAGGGTACCACACTTGACCCAGCCGAAGGAAGCGCAAGTCCAGTGGAAAGGACAGTGTCAAGTGCTTCGCATATAAAAAATGCCATACTCAAAGAGAAACACAAAGGGGATATTCATCTCCTCTCTCATATAATACCATCAGAGTTTCATAGAGGGACATATCAGAGTAGATCTATCCTTATCACAGTTAATCAACTAGTTGGGCAAGCTATAAACACCTAAAGAAGGAGATCTCTATGACTTCATCTTATGGTAGAATAATGATTATTGTGGGGGATAGACCCAAAGTAGGGTAGGGAAAAGGATGCCATATTATTAGATGGTTGACTACATTAAGACTAAGATAATAATCTCAGTTAGGGGACCAACACACAATATACATAGATACAAAAATAAAGAATAAATGTGTATTAAAGAAAAGCATAAAAATTATGGTGCAACGAAGGATCATATAAAGGGAGAGAAGGTGAAACCCTCATTCAGGCCTCCCGGGTATCTCGTTCCCAATTGATAAATCCAGTAGGCCTCTTTTTGACGTAATTTCCTATCCAAATCGCCCCCTCGTTGTCCCATACAAACATGTTTAATTGCCATAAATCTCAAACCCTCAGCGCTGTTCTGATGTTGATGGTGAAGGTGTCTAGTAATCGGAGTATCTCGTGGGTACCTAACAGAGCGTACATGTTCCAAAATACGTACTTTCAAAGGGCATATTGTCTTACCAATGTATCTGCTTCCGCAGCTACATATAAGCATATATACCACTCCTGCTGTATTGCAGTTTGCAAACTCTTTTACTGTATAAGTTACAGTGTTGGCTACATTTGAGATTTTTTAGAGTCTTTAAGTATATATTTACATCCCTTACATTTGCCACATTTATAGGTGCCAAAGAGTTGTTTAGGCAACCAATTATAGTTCGGAGGGTTTAATGTAGAGAAATGGCTGTGTGTAACCTGATCGCCAATATTAGAGCAACGTCGTGTGGTTATAGAGGCATGTTTGGATAGTACTCTACAGAGATGAGGGTCTTGGATGAGTAGTGGCCAAAAGCGTTCGCAAATTTGATGAATTTCCTGCCACCCTGTATCGAAATTACCTATCATTCTGATACATTTCTCATCATTAGTGCTTTTATCCTGAAGTGCAAGATTTCGGTCAATCATCAGTGCATTTTGATATGCTTTTTTCAAACATCGGTTGGGATAACCTTTTTGTTTGAACATTTCTCTTAGGTCACTAGCTTTTAATTTAAACTCCTCAAGAGAGGAATAGGCGAATATATTGTCCCCTCGGTATCCCACGTTTCAAGGGGAGAGGATGGAAACTTTTCCAATCTAAAAGGCTATTGGTAGCCGTCTCTTTTCTATACAATGTGGTGGCTACTCCACCAACTGGTAGTTTTGAAACAGAAAAGTCAAGGAAATTAAGTGTATGTTCTTGGATTTCATAGGTAAATTTAAGATTTAACTGATTATTATTGAGTCTCTCTACAAAGTTGATCAAAGTGTCTCGACTACCCCTCCATAGTATAAAGACGTCATCTATATAGCGTTTCCATTCTTTTATAGATGGCTGAAATTCAATCAGGTTGGGGCCATTAACAATGAATTGTTCCCACCATCCTAAATGCAGATTTGCATAGGAGGGTGCCATGGCTGTCCCCATGGTAGTCCCGGTCACCTGTCTGTAGAAGGTACGATCAAAGATGAAAAAATTATGTGTCAATACAAATTGAAGAAGTTGCAAGACAAATTCAGTATGTTTTCTATGTACTTCACCTCTTGTATCCAGATAATATTTAACATGTTTTAGACCCAGATCATGAGGAATACAACTGTAGAGGGCCTCCACGTCCAAACTACAGAGTAAAATGTCATTGGAAATGGTACGGTTAGACAAAAAAAACATGGGATGCCGAGGGGACAATATATTCGACTACGCAGAACATGTTCCTCTCTTGAGGAGTTTAAATTAAAAGCTAGTGACCTAAGAGAAATGTTCAAACCAAAAGGTTATCCCAACCGATGTTTGAAAAAAGCGTATCAAAATGCACTGATGATTGACCGAAATCTTGTACTTCAGGATAAAAGCACTAATGATGAGAAATGTATCAGAATGATAGGTAATTTCGATACAGGGTGGCAGGAAATTCATCAAATTTGCGAACGCTTTTGGCCACTACTCATCCAAGACCCTCATCTCTGTAAAGTACTATCCAAATATGCCTCTATAACCACACGACGTTGCCCTAATATTGGCGATCAGGTTACACACAGCCATTTCTCTACATTAAACCCTCCGAACTATAATTGGTTGCCTAAACAACTCTTTGGCACCTATAAATGTGGCAAATGTAAGGGATGTAAATATATACTTAAAGACTCTAAAAAATTCTCAAATGTAGCCAACACTGTAGCTTATAAAGTAAAAGAGTTTGCAAACTGCAATACAGCAGGAGTGGTATATATGCTTATATGTAGCTGCGGAAGCAGATACATTGGTAAAACAATACGCCCTTTGAAAGTACGTATTTTGGAACATGTTCGCTCTGTTAGGTACCCACGAGATACTCCGATTACTAGACTTTCACCATCAACATCAGAACAGCACTGAGGGTTTGAGAATTATGGCAATTGAACATGTTCGTATGGGGCAAACGAGGGGGCGATTTGGATAGAAAATTACGTCAAAGAGAGGCCTACTGGATTTATCAATTGGGAACGAGATACCCGGGAGGCCTGAATGAGGGCTTCACCTTCTCTCCCTTTATATGATCCTTCGTTGCACCATACTTTTTATTCTTTTCTTTAATACACTGGGCACTGGGCTCATTTTGCACTGGGGTACAATCTGTATAGTCGTGATAGATTGCACCTGAATGGAAGAGGGTCTGCTGTGCTAGGGGAGAGGATGGTTAAAAGGTTGGAGGAGACTTTAAACTAGTGGAAGGGGGGGAGGGATACAGTATCTTACAAAATGGAGACAGAACAGATAGCGGAAGGGTTTCAGTTCAGACTAAGGGGGGTGGAGCCGGGGGATGGTAATGTCAGAACAGTGGAGGCATGTAATGTAAAGTCGCATTCAGCATGTGTGGGTAGAGACAACATTAAATGTATGCTTGCTAATGCAAGGAGCCTCAATAACAAGATGGGGGAACTAGAGGTAATAGCATACACTAAGCAATACGACATAATAGGAATAACAGAAACATGGTGGGACGAAACGCATGACTAGGCTGTAAACTTAAACGGTTATACATTGTTTAGAAAGGATAGGAAACATAAGAAAGGAGGTGGAGTGTGTTTATATGTAAATCAGGATTTAAAGCCTAATATTACACAACTGGAAAGCGATGAGGGAAATGTGGAATCCTTATGGGTAAATATCTCGTTGGGGAATAAACAGGGAAGTCAACTATTGGTTGGCATATGCTATAAACCACCTAATATAGATAATGATGAGGAAGAACAACTGTTAGAGCAAATTAGGAAGGCTGCACATCATGGTAGCACTTTAATTATTGGAGATTTTAATTACCCGGACATTAATTGGGATAGTGGGACTAGTAATTCAGCAAAGGGAATCCGGTTTCTGAACATTTTAAATGATACCTTCATGTCACAACTGGTAGAAACACCAACTAGAGAGGATAACTGTCTGGACCTGGTTATAACAAATAATGCGGATCTTTTCTCAAATATTAATGTAAAGGAACAGTTGGGAAACAGTGACCATAACATGGTGACTTTTGAAATTAACTCAAAAAAACACATTCATAAGGGGCATGCTAAAACATATAATTTTAAAAAGGCCAACTTTATTAAAATAAAGGAAGCTCTCAATGTCATTGACTGGCAGAAACTCTTTCACGGGAAAAATACTGAGGATAAGTGGAATATCTTTAAACTAACACTAGAAAAGTACACGTCACAATATATTCCACTGGTTAATAAATATAAAAGAAACAGACTGAAACCAATGTGGCTTAGTAGGAAGGTAACTAAGGAAATGAAAAATAAAAAGAAGGCATTTAAAGTTTTTAAATTTGATAAATCTGAGGCATCCTATAAAGAATATAGGGCAGCCAATAAAGCATGTAAAAAAGCGATTAGATGGGCTAAACTAGAAAATGAAAAAGAAATAGCCAAAGAGAGCAAGACCAACCCTAAAAGATTCTATAGGTACATAAATTCTAAAAAACCCAAGAGTGAAAATGTAAGTTCACTAAAATCTGAGTCAGGGTTATTATTAACGGAAGATCAGGATAAGGCAGAAATTTTAAATGATTTTTTTTCTTCAGTATTTATCAAAGAGAAACCTATAACAGGAGACATGCAATTCATTAATAAAAACTTACTAATACAAAGTGACTGGTTGACTCAGGAAAAGGTTTTGCAGAAATTAAACAATGTGAATGTGAATAAAGCCCCAGGGCCAGATGGAATTCACCCACGAGTACTGAGAGAGCTATGTGTTGAAATATGTAAACCTCTGTTCTTACTCTTTCAAGATTCTTTTCTTTCAGGAATAGTACCAGAGGATTGGAGAAAAGCTGACGTGGTCCCTATATTTAAGAAAGGTTTAAAATTTGTGCCTGGGAATTATAGACCTGTGAGCTTAACATCTGTGGCTGGGAAAGTATTTGAGGGGTTACTAAGGGATAATATTCAGGAATTTATTGGGAGGTATAATGTAATTGGCAAAAATCAGCATGGTTTCATGAAACACAGATCATGTCAGACTAACCTAATTACGTTCTATGAGGAAGTAAGTAGAAGTATAGATCAGGGGGTCGCAGTGGATGTGATTTACTTAGATTTTGCCAAAGCTATTGACACAGTTCCACACAAAAGGTTACTATTTAAATTGAGAAAAAAATGGTCTAGATGAAAATACTTGTTCTTGGATAGAAAACTGGCTAAAAGATAGGGTACAGAGAGTGGTCATAAATGGTACATTTTCAAGATGGACACCAGTGGTAAGTGGTGTCCCTCATGGGTCTGTTATAGGACCAATACTATTCAATTTATTTATAAATGACCTTGAGATAGGCATTGAAAGTCATGTATCAGTGTTTGCAGATGACACAAAACTAGGAAAAGTAATATAATGTGAGCAGGATGTTACTTCGCTGCAGAGGGATTTAGATAAATTGGGGGACTGGGCACTTAAATGGCAGATGAGATTTAATCTAGATAAATGCAAAGTTATGCACTTTGGAGTGAAGAACACGCAAGTAATTTATACCCTAAATGGTACGGAGTTAGGGAAATCCAAGCAGGAGAAGGATTTGGGAATAATCATAGACTTCAAACTAAGTAACAATGTGCAATGTCAAACAGCAGCCGCCAAGGCCAGCAAAGTATTGGCATGCATTAAAAGGGGAGTTCACTCACGGGATGAAAACATAATTTTGCCTCTGTATAAATCAATGGTCAGGCCGCACCTTGAATATGCCGTGCAATTTTGGGCACCTGTCTTAAAAAAAGATATTATAGCGTTAGAAAAAGTGCAGAGACGGGCAACTAAATTAATAAGGGGAATGGAAGGGTTAAGTTATGAGGAAAGACTAACAAGCTTAAACCTGTTTAGTTTAGAGAAACGGCGCCTTAGAGGGGATCTGATAACCTTATATAAATATATACGGGGCCATTATCAACCATTGTCTGATAACCTATTCATTAACAGGTCTATACATAGGACAAGGGGTCATCCATTTAGACTGGAAGAAAGAAAATTTAGCTTAAAGCATAGGAAGGGTTATTTTACGGTGAGAACAATAAAGCTGTGGAATTCTCTGCCTGTTAAGGTGGTTGGGTCAGAGTCTGTACAGACTTTTAAAAAACAACTGGATGACTTCCTGCAGACACAGAATATTAAGGGTTATAATATTTAATATGTGGGTAAAAGCTTCTTGATCCAAGGAGAAATCTGACTGCCATTCTGGGGTCAAGAAGGAATTTTTTCCCAGTATGTTGCATATTTCAGACTGGGTTTTTTGCCTTCTTTTGGATCAACAGCAGTAGGTTATGTGGGAGAGGCTGAACCCGATGGACGCATTTCTTTTTTCAGCCTATATAACTATGTAACTATGTAACTATGTAATACACATTTATTCTTTATTTTTGTATCTATGTATATTGTGTGTTGGTCCCCTAACTGAGATTATTATCTTAGTCTTAATGTAGTCAACCATCTAATAATATGGCATCCTTTTCCCTACCCTACTTTGGGTCTATCCCCCACCATAATCATTATTCTACCATAAGATGAAGTCATAGGGATCTCCTTCTTTAGGTGTTTTATAGCTTACCCAACCAGTTGATGAACAGTGATAAGGATAGATCTACTCTGATATGTCCCTCTATGAAACTCTGATGGTATTATATGAGAGAGAAGATGAATATCCCCTTTGTGTTTCTCTTTGAGTATAGCATTTTTTATATGTTCATAGAGATGATTAATATCTGCCTGAAATGACCGGGGGCCTTTTGTTCCTAATAAGGTCTTGTGTGTAACTGACCGTCTTTTCCTGAACGATCAGGGTTAGAATCTCCCCTCAATCTTTATTATTATTTTTATCCTAAATCAATGGAATCTGGAGTGCTATACACTCGAGCCTCCTACATATTAAAGATTGTGAGAAATTGTGATTGTGACGTGGGTCTGTTATGCCAGAAGTTCTATTTTGATAACATCAGGTTATCGCCCCTTAGATGCGCTATGAGAACGGGCACTTGCGCGAACCACTTGGTAACAATGTTAAAAATGAAATGGGGGGGGAATTGTGCCCCCTGGATTCGGGGAATGAAGGCCTGAACTTGGTGCTTGGCCCTTTGACGTTTCTTTGCCTCTTTGGCCGCTTTTTGCTTGACCGGAAGTAGCCCTATAGCTGGAAGTGAAGGCTCTTAACGTCACGCCGGAAATCCAGCAATGTATGCGCTCATTGAATGCACCTGTGACTTTCCATTTGGTGAGACTATTTAAACGGTGACACCTAGTAGGATCACTCCTGATGAAGCCGTCCTGAGCGACGGCGAAACGGCGAAACGGCGAAACGCGTTCCTTTACCTTTTAACTGCTTTGTCTTGGTCTCTGGCAATTTAGTGATGGGACCTGTATTTGGTCATATATATCTGGTTCGGTCTTGATGGGCTGATTTGGTGCCCTATGATTTTTGAATTTGCCTAAATCCCTTGGTGAGCGAATGAGCCATAGTAACCTAAAGGCTACTGTACTAATACCCTGTGACTGTACGGGATAAAGGTCTTTTGCATCTCTATTTTACTAGATTTATGATAACTGTGGTATTTCACTAATTCCACCAGTTTCAATTTTTGATTTTTTGCCTTCGGGTTTTTTGTGCTAAGTTTAATTTTGGGAAGGAGAGGGTGTGAGTTTGATTAAAACTGACCAATTAATGAACCTCCTTACCCTTATATGGCTCTAATCTGATTAGTTAAAACATATTGTACTGGAATTAATTCCTAAAATTGAGGTGCATACCTTTGAGGTTTATTGAGGTAGTTACATATATTAATGGTTGAGTTTCTAATGGTTGAGTTTTTCGAAATTGGTTGAATACCCATCTGTTGCCAGAAATTTCGAATGTTTCATTTCAATGGTTTTTAAACGAACTGTTTGTTGATCGTGTGTTTGACTTTGAATAAAATTGACTTACTACTTGAATATATTCTGTACTATTAGGGTTACCCCCTCTGTGTAAACACTCCACTTTTTTTTTTTTTTTAAAATATTGTGCCTTTCATGGCAGCAAGTGCCTTCACACCGTAACCCTTTTGTGGTATTGTGGAAGAGTGCAGGGTTGGACCCTGCGGTTCAAAAAATTTAAATTATATTAATGTGGCACAGGCGTCAGTGCAGCCAAATATTTGCCTTTCATTGCAGCAAGTGCCTTCACACCGTCACCCTTTTGTGGTATTGTGGAAGAGTGCAGGGTTGCACCCTGCGGTTCAAAAAATTAAAATGATATAAATGTGGCACAGGCGTCAGTGCAGCCAAATATTGTACCTTTCAAGGCAGCAAGTGCCTTCACAACGTAACCCTTTTGTGGTATTGTGGAAGAGTTCAGTGCTGGAGGTTTTGTGAATGCAGAAGACATACCCGATCTATTCCATTACATCAGCATCAGGGGATTGATAGCTGCTGATCCAGGACTGATTCATTTTTATAAATGTCAGCCGGTCTACAGAGTCAGTGGACAGACGCACTCTTTTGTCTGTGACAAAACCTCCAGCGGCACTGAACGTCCTTTCAGAAAGCACGCTAGATGAAGAGCAACCTAGTAGCTGCATAGCATATTGGCTAAATTCTGGCCAGTGATCCAATCTCAACATCTAGTAAGCCAGTGGATCATCTGCTGGAAAGGTATCCAGGTCTGCCCTTGCCCCTAGGTAGTCCTGCACCATATGGTGTAGACGCTGGCAATGGGTGCCTACATTTGACGTCCCTGGGCGTCGTGGACAAAAAAAATTTAAAAAGGCATCAGTCAAGTGGCCCCGGCCTTCACCGTTCTTCCTCTGATCATCAGCAGCCTCAGAAGCACCTGTGTCATCACTTGGTAACCTACCAGTGCCTGGAAAGGTGTTACACAAGTGTCGCTTTAGAGTGTCTTCAAGTTTTTTTAATCCTGTGCTCCCTCTGTGCGTGCAGGATGAGCTCTGCAACTTTGCCCTTGTATCGTGGATAAAGAAGGGTTGCCAACCAGTAATGATCCCTCTCCTTGATAGCATGATTCCTGGGGTGATTTAGCAGGCTTTGCATAATAAGAGAGCCTATGCAGTGTAGGTTGGAAGTAGCATTAGCTTCTGAGTCTTCCTGCTCAATGAGGAGGATGACCCCATCGTGCACTTCCTCCTCCCAGCCACGTACTAGTCCTTGTGTTTCTGGGCACACAAAACCATCTCTTGAGGAATCCCCACCTTCAATGCCCCCACTACTTAAAAATTCCTCCTCCTCATCCTCCTCCTGTCTGATCTGAGGAGGACCCACTGGAATGCTGTCTGCGGAAAGACTGGGGCCTTCAGAGCTAGGGAAGGCCTTCTCTTCCTCCCGTGACACTGCCTCTAGAGCCACATCCATAATTCCCTGCAGAGTGTGCTCCAGCAGGAACACTAAAGGAATTGTGTCACTGATGCATGCACTGTCCCTGCTCACCATCCTCGTTGCCCCCTCTAGGCATGGTACATGCGTCAACTTACCCTGGCATAGGGCGGAGAGAAGGTTGCTGCCATTATCACAGACGGCCATTCCCAGCTGAAGCTGGCATGGTGTTAACCATCTCTGCACCTGCCCCTGCAGAGCTGACAGAATTTCTGGCCTGGTGTGGCTCCTGTCCCCTAAACAAACCAGCTCAAGCATCTTTTTGCTTGAGCCATTGCATAGCCCCTGTCAGGCGTTGGTTTAACTGCCACTTCGCCAGAGACAAAGGAGGAGGAGGAGGAAGAGGGAGAGGTGGTGGTGGAGCAGACAGACCTCATACAAGCAGCTTTCTGGAGGCGTGGTGGATGAACAAGCTCCAGCACAGAGCCCAGTCTTGGATCCCTCTCAGCTGCAATCAGAGTTACCCAGTGTGCTGTGAAGGAAATGTAACGACCCTGTCCATGCTTGCTGGACCACGTGTCTAAAGTCACATGCACCTTGCTGCTGACTGCCTTTCCCAATGACTCCATAACATTGTCTTCCACGTGCTGGTATAGTGCTGGATTGGCCTTCCGTGAAAAGTAATGGTGTTTTGGAACATGCCACTGTGGTACAGCACATTCAGCAAATTCACGGAAGGGAGCAGAGTCCACCAGCTGGAAAGGCAGCAGCTGCAATGCGAGTAATTTTGCTAAGCTGGCATTTAGATGCTGTGCCTGGGGATGGTTGGGACTATATTTTTTGTATGCTTCAGCAGCTGGGGCAACATAATCTGACTGCGTAAATCTTCAGCTGATGGGATGCTGTCACATTGTGAGGAAGGAGCTGGTACATCAATTACTGTAGCATCATCCCTGTCAGTGGAGGTTGTAGCAGGCAATGACATGGCAGGACATACAGTGGGGGTAGAGACAGATGAGGAGAACCTACGCAAAGTTTTGCACCAACGGGATGCGTGGCAGGTGGTCATATGTCACCTCAAGCATGTGGTACCCAAGCGTCCGGTGTCTTTCCCACGCTTGAGCCTCATCTGACATAGATTACAAATAGCAACGGTGGGGTCTGCTGCACATTTCTTAAAGAACTCCCAGACAGCAGAGTTCCTGGATGTGTGCTTTGAGACAACAGCGCTCTGCACCTGAGCAGCTCTGACATCTGATGCCTTGGACTGCTAGTGCTACGGTTGGTCATAGAGGATGTTGTGCCTCGTGTTTGTTGTACCTCCTCCTCACTTGACTCCTCTATTCGATCAGGCACCCAGGTGGAGTCAGTGACCTCTTCATCGTCATCACCCCCTATCTCCTCGTCACTGGAGCCAACTTGGCAGTATGCTGCAGCTGCTGGGGCAACATGAGTGCCAGTTATTTGTGGGTCACTGGTACCCCCTTCCTCTAGGTTGATTATACTCCATTCCTCAACCTCAGAGATTGAATCAGAGCACTGTACTTGCTGCGTACCCTCAAGCAGCATGTCACTGTCATTGTAGTCAAACAATTCAGCTGACTCCTCCGTGTGTGATAGTGAGGCTACAGCAGGAGTAGCTGTGGACATGGAGGCTGCATTAGATGCTTTGGCAGCTGAGGTGGACTGTAAAGCACTACAAGCCTGGCTGGCAGAGGACTCGGAGGATGAGCATGGCCTGGTTAGCCAATCCACCAAATCCTCTGTATGTGTCAGGGCTCAGCGGGCGCCGCCGACCCGGCGCCCCGCCAGGCCGCCAACCCGGCGTCCTCCTTCCCGGCTCCGGGGTCGGCGTCCTCTTCGCATCCTGTGCGTGCGCTGTATGCGAGCGCGCCGCTGGCGGTTCCGGATTTAGCCCTCCCGGCGCGCGACGTCACCTATCCCCATGTGACCGCGACGGACCAATCAGCAGGCAAGGCGCCAGATTTAAACCTGCTTTTCCCATTCCTCAGTGCCCTTTCGTGGTTTTGCCTGTCTGACCCTTAAGTGCTCGTTTATTTCACTATTTGACTTACTGTGTATGACCTGGCTATCTCTCTCGACTTGTGTACCTCTATACCCCTTGACCCGGCTTGTTACTCGACTCTGTTTTCGCCTATACCCTTTGGCTTTCTGATATACGTTCCTGGCTTACCAGCGTTTACACCAGCCACTCTAAGGACTGGTTCCTGTCCTCCTTGTGTCCCTGCCTTATAGGTTCACCTCCTGTTTGTGCGAAACCCAGCCACTATAAGGACTGGTACCGCATTGTGACTCTATCTTGCTTTACCGGCACTGCCGTTACGTACCCTTGGTTGGTGTTGGCCTGAAGACAGGGCAGCCCTCATTATTTGTGTTAACCCAGCCACTACAAGGACTGGTTTCTCTTCTACGTACTCGAGGCTCCTGTTTTCACTTAGGGCTACCGTTCGTCCACCCTCAGGTACGTGAGCGTGCCTGACAGTATGTTGCTGCTGCTTAAGACGGCCAGCACCAGTTAGAAAGGACAAGCGTGCCCCTGCAGAGGATGCACCACGTCCACCACAACCAGAGGCACAGCCTCCCGACACAGAGGCTGATTGCCCTCTTATCTGTGTCTGGGAGTGTCTGCCTGTCCTTTTTGGTCTTTCTGACATGGTGAGTGATATATAGATTAAATATATACAGAACTCTGATTCAACTCTGGTATAAAGATTTCCAGAACTCTGGTATAACTCAGTGAGACACCCTGATAGCTGGCAGCCAGTGACAAGACACAGATTACAAGTCTCAGAAACCTCCTATAAATCAGTGAGACCCCCTGATGGGTGGCAGTGACAAGACACAGATTAGAACAATTCCCAAATATTTTGTAGAAATTACTGACCCCCCAAAATAGTTGCTGGTGGCAGTGACAAGACAAAGATTACCTCAATTCCCAAATATTTTGTAGAAATTACTGACCCCCAAAATACTGGGTGGCAGTGACAGGACACAGATCACCTCAACTTCCAAACATTTTGTAGAAATTACTGACCCCCAAAATACTGCGTGGCAGTGACAAGAAACAGATCACCTCAATTCACAAATATTTTGTAGAAATTACTGACCCCCAAAATACTGCGTGTCAGTGACAAGACACAGATCACCTCAAGGTGGGAGGCGTTGTGAGGATCTGGAGGAAGGAAACGCGGAGGCATGTTTGTACATTGAATGTCTAACTGAAAACCTCTGAATAAACGCATTCTTAGTTTGGTGTTCAAGCGGCAAGCATCACAGTCTATGTGTTGTCTATTCTGCGGGGGTACGATCACCTCCTGGTACAGCGGAAGGGGCACCAGTGAGGACGGAAGTACGAGCTTGGGTACTCAAATCCGTAACACCTGCCTTTTAACAGCAGGATTTGATTCATTGGGGTTTTATTTAGTGATCCAAATTTCGAATGGATATCGAATCGATTCCAACTTAAATGGGGTTTTTGGTAATCCGATATAACTAACGAAACAAAATGATGAAAACAAAATTATTTTGAAACAAAACAAATTGAATTTGAATTTTCCAGCAGTGCACACCTCTAATAAAAACTGACTGTAGCTCCGATTACTGGCTCCTTATTTCTAGTGAAAAATGTGCATTTTGTGCAAAAATATTCTAAACCTAAGTTTTCGATTGACAAATGTTGCATGGGAGCACGCCCTACTATAATGGCTTGCTCGCGTCAGTGGTGTTGGAAATGAGTTTTCGAGCGTCTCTGCACAGCTTGACTCCTGTTCCTGATGGATTTTTATCAATGGCACATTCGTAACTTTTTTTCATCCTTTAATACTGTGTAATTATGTATCTCTGCGTCCATTGATCAGCCGTACCCGGTGACATGCGTTAGGCGCATTACATTGACATGGCTGCACAATGCAAAGCGTTTGTTCAGTCTTTGCAGAAGAAAAGGAAGGAAAGGGACCTCAGTTAGGAGAGAACACTAAAGAGACATTTACATATGAGTTTACAGAGGAGGAGGTTCTACAGCAGCTGTCTAAAGTAAAGACAAATAAGTCAATGGGGCCTGATGGGATCCACCCTAAATTATTAAAAGAGCTCAGTGATGTAATAGCAAATCCGTTAACAGATTTATTTAACCAATCCTTGTTAACAGGAGTCGTCACAGAAGACTGAAAATTAGCAAATGTTGTGCCCATTTACAAGAAGGGTAGTAGGGAGGAATCGGGGAACTATAGGCCAGTTAGTCTTACGTCAGTAGTGGGGAAATTAATGGAAACCATGTTAAAGGAAAGGATTGTTGAACATCTAAAAACACATAGATTACAGGATCAGAAACAACATGGGCTTACCTCAGGGAGATCATGCCAAACTAATCTTATTGATTTTTTTGATTGGGTAACAAAAATAATAGACACAGGTGGTACAGTAGACATTGCTTATTTAGATTTTAGTAAGGCTTTTGATACTGTTCCGCATAGAAGGCTTATCAATAAATTGCAATCTTTGAGCTTGGATTCCAATATTGTTGAATGGATTAGGCAGTGGCTGAGTGACAGACAACTGAGGGTTGTGGTAAATGGAGTTTATTAAGCGCAAGGTCTTGTTACCAGTGGGGTACCTCAGGGGTCATTCTCTTTAATATTTTTATTAGTGATATTGCAGAAGGTATTAATGGAAAAGTATGTCTTTTTGCTGATGACACAAAGATTTGCAACAGGGTTGACGTTCCTGGAGGGATCAGCCAAATGACAAATGATTTAGGTAAACTAAAAAAATTGTCGGAGTTGTGGCAATTGCGTTTTAATGTGGATAAGTGCAAGATAATGCACCTGGGACGTAAAAACCCAAGGGCTGAATATAGAATATTTGATACAGTCCTAACCTCAACATCTGAGGAAAGGGATTTAGGGGTCATTATTTCAGAGGATCTAAGGGTAAGTAGTCAATGTAATAGAGCAGCAGGAAATGCTAGCAGAATGCTTGGTTGTGTAGGGAGAGGTATTAGCAGTAGGAAAAGGGAAGTGCTCATGCCACTGTACAGAGCACTGGTGAGACCTCACTTGGAGAACTGTGTGCAGTACTGGAGACCGTATCTCCAGAAGGATATAGACATCTTAGAGAGAGTTCAGAGAAGGGATACTAAAATGGTGTACGGCTTGAAGGAGAAAAGTTACCAGGAAAGGCTTAATGATCTTAACATGTACAGCTTGGAAAAAAGACGAGACAGAGGAGATATGATAAAAACATTTAAATACGTAAAGGGAATCCACAAGGTAGAGGAAGGGAGCATATTTAAAAGGAAACAAAATAGCAAAACAAGAGGACATAGTCTTAGATTAGAGGGGCAAAGGTTTAAAAGTAACATCAGGAAGCATTATTTTACTGAGAGGGTGGTGGATACATGGAACAGTCTTCCAGTAGAAGTGGTAGAGGCCAAAACAGTAAATGAATTTAAGCAAGCATGGGATAGGCATAAGGCTATCCTAAACAAAAGATAAATCCAGGTAAAGTATCCATGTAATTGGGCAGACTAGATGGGCCGAAAGGTTCTTATCTGCCGACATTTTTCTATGTTTCTATGTTTCTAATTCCCAAATATTTTGTAGAAATTACTGACCCCCAAAATACTGCGTGGCAGTGACAAGACACAGATCACTTCAATTCACAAATATTTTGTAGAAATTACTGACCCCCAAAATACTGCATGGCACTGGCAGTGACAAGACACAGATCACCTCAATTCCAAAATATTTTGTAGAAATTACTGACCCCAAAATACTGCATGGCAGTGACAAGACACAGATCACCTCAATTCACAAATATTTTGTAGAAATTACTGACCCCCAAAATACTACTGCGTGGCAGTGACAAGACACAGATCACCTCAATTCACAAATATTTTGTAGAAACTACTGACCCCAAAATACTGCGTGGCACTGGCAGTGACAAGACACAGATCACCTCATTTCACAAATATTTTGTAGAAATTACTGACCCCCCAACATACTGCGTGGCAGTGACAAGACACAGATCACCTCAATTCCCAAATATTTTTGTAGCAATTACTGACCCCAAAATACTGCATGGCAGTGACAAAACACAGATCACCTCAATTCGCAAATATTTTGTAGAAATTACTGACCCCCAAAATACTGCATGGCACTGGCAGTGACAAGACACAGATCACCTCAATTCCAAAATATTTTGTAGAAATTACTGACCCCAAAATACTGCATGGCAGTGACAAGACACAGATCACCTCAATTCACAAATATTTTGTAGAAATTACTGACCCCCAAAATACTGCGTGGCAGTGACAAGACACAGATCACCTCAATTCACAAATATTTTGTAGAAACTACTGACCCCCAAAATACTGCATGGCACTGGCAGTGACAAGACACAGATCACCTCAATTCACAAATATTTTGTAGAAATTACTGACCCCCAAAATACTGCATGGCACTGGCAGTGACAAGACACAGATCACCTCATTTCACAAATATTTTGTAGAAATTACTGACCCCCAAAATACTGCGTGGCAGTGACAAGACACAGATCACCTCAATTCCCAAATATTTTTGTAGCAATTACTGACCCCAAAATACTGCATGGCAGTGACAAAACACAGATCACCTCAATTCGCAAATATTTTGTAGAAATTACTGACCCCCAAAATACTGTGTGGCACTGGCAGTGACAAGCAGGGCAGCCATCAGAAATGATGGGGCCCCTTACTAAACCTCACGATGGGGCCCCCCCCCGGCACTCCATCAACCTCTAACAGCTTTTCTCCCCCTTCAAAAAAAAGGACATAAAATAGCACCACAGCAATAAAACTCCCAGTAATGTGTAGTGTGTATGAGCGTATCACAGAATTCACAGCAATAAAACTCCATAGTAATGTGCGGTGTGTATGAACGTATCACAGAATCCACAGCAATAAATCTCACAGTAATGGGATGTATATGATGGCCTTTGGGTCTGGGCCTGGTCCCTGGGTCTGGTTTGGGCCTTGGGGTCTGTGCTCTGGCCTTGTGGTCTGGGCTGGGCCTTCGGGTCTGGCCCCTGGGGTCTGGCCTGGGGTCTAGGCCCTGAGTCTGGCCTGGGGTCTGGGCCCTGGGGTCTGGGCCCTGGGACTGGGCCCTGGGGACTGGGCCTTGGGGACTGGGCTTGGGGTCTGGGCCCTAGGTTCTGGGCCTTGGGGACTGGGCCTTGGGGTCTGGGCCCTGGGGTCTGGGGGACTGTGCCTTGGGGACTGGGCCTTGGGGTCTGGGCCCTAGGGTCTGGGGTCTGGGCCCTAGGGTCTGGGCCTTGGGTCTGGTCCCTGGGTCTGGGCCATAGGGTCTGGGGTCTGGGCCTTGGAGTCTGGGGCCCTGGGGTCTGGGCCCTAGGGTCTGGGCCTTGGGGACTGGGCCCTAGGGTCTGGGCCTTGGGGACTGGGCCTTGGGCCCTAGGGTCTGCACCTTGGGACTGGGGTCTGGGCCTTGGGGACTGGGGTCTGGGCTTGGGGACTGGGCCCTGGGGTCTGGGCCTTGGGATTGGGCCCTGGGGACTGGGCCCTGGGGTCTGGGCCTTGGGGTCTGGGCCCTGGGCCTTGGGGACTGGGCCTTGGGGTCTGGGGACTGGGCCTTGGGGTCTGGGCCCTGGGGATGGGCCTGGGCCCGGTGCTGTCCCTGGGGATGGGCCTGGGCCCGGTGTGGTCCCTGGGGATGGGCCTGGGCCCGATCTGGTCCCTGGGGATGGGCCTGGGCCCAGTCTGGTCCCTGGGGATGGGCCTGGTCTGGTCCCTGGGGATGGGCCTGGGCCCGGTCTGGTCCCTGGGGATGGGCCTGGGCCCGTCTGGTCCCTGGGGATGGCCTGGGCCCGGTCTGGTCCCTGGGGATGGGCCTGGGCCCGGTCTGGTCCCTGAGGATGGGCCTGGGCCTGGTCTGGTCCCTGAGGATGGGCCTGGGCCTGGGCCCGGTCTGGTCCCTGGGGATGGGCCTGGGCCTGGGCCCGGTCTGGTCCCTGGGGATGGGCCTGGGCCTGGGCCCGGTCTGGTCCCTGGGGATGGGCCTGGGCCCGTCTGGTCCCTGAGGATGGGCCTGGGCCTGGTCTGGTCCCTGGGGATGGGCCTTGGCCTGGGCCCGGTCTGGTCCCTGGGGATGGGCCTGGGCCCTGGGGATGGGCCTGGGCCTGGGCCCGGTCTGGTCCCTGGGGATGGGCCTGGGCCTGGGCCCGGTCTGGTCCCTGGGGATGGGCCTGGGCCCTGGGGATGGGCCTGGGCCTGGGCCCGGTCTGGTCCCTGGGGATGGGCCTGGGCCCGGTCTGGTCCTTGGTGTTGGGCCTGGGCTGGTCCCCGGGCAACTGGTGATGGGCCTGGGCTCATCCCTGGTGATGGGCCTGGGCTGGTCACCAGGCCCTGGGCTGGTCCCTGGGCCCTGGCCCGGTCTGGACCCCGGGGATGGGCCTGGGCCCAGTCTGGTCCACGGGCCCTGGTGATGGGCCTGGGCTGGGCCTTGGTGCGGTCCCCGGGATGGGCCTGGGTGCCTGGGGATGGGCCCGGTCTTGACCCTGTCCTACTCACCTGCTACAGTCTTCTGTCCTGGACTGGTTCTTCTCCTTTCTTCTCCGCTTCTTTCTTCTTGCTTCCTTCTTCTTGCTTCTCCGCTTCTTTCTTCTTTCTTCTTGCTTCTCCGCTTCTTGCTTCTCCGCTTCTTGCTTCTTTCTTCTTGCTTCTCCGCTTCTTCTTGCTTCTTTCTTCTTGCTTCTTCACCACGCGGTGTCAGAGTTCTTTTGACGACGTTCGTCACGTGTGCGCCGTCACACACGTGACTGGGGGCGGTGCCAAAGCAGCGTGCCTTGGAAGTAGACGCACGCTGCTTGGCCCGCCCGCGGCCCGGCCAAAGAAATTAAGGCAGTGGGCAGCGGCCACCATCATAGCAGACTGCAGTCACAGCAGTAAGGGGCCCGGCGGGGGCCCCGCGGCCCGGCGGCCTGGGCCCCCCCGGGCACCGGGCCCCTTACTGCTGTATGGGGCGTAATACCCTGATGGCGGCCCTGGTGACAAGACACAGATCACCTCAATTCCCAAATATTTTGTAGCAATTACTGACCCCCAAAATACTGGGTGGCAGTGAGAACATACAGATTAGAACAATTCCCAGATATTTTGTAGAAATTAGACCCCCCCAGTAGCTGGTGGCAGACTGGCAGTGAGAACACACACTAACACAACAACAATTTCCTCTCGAATCTCCTCTCAAACGCGTGCTGAAGCGCTGAGTGAAACCTTATATAGTGTGCTGCGGCACTTAGCTCTGTGAGCCCATGATTGGGCAAAATTTGCCCAATCAGGACTCTGAGCCGTGATTGGTATAGTCTTGAACCTGTATTGCACCTGACCTGTGGTCAGGTGCAAGGCTGTAGCCAATTACAAGCTTCAGGCCAGTGGAAAAGTGCATTGTGGTCCATTGTGGGCGAACACGCGGCGAACAAGCGGAAATGTTCATAGTTCGCGAATATGCGAACAGGCTATGTTCGATGTGAACTCCGAACCGATCGAACCGAACAGCTCATCCCTAACTGTAACCCCTCTGTGGAATTGTGGAAGAGTGCAGGGTTGGACCCTGCGGTCCAATATTAAAATGATATGAATCTGGTATAGGCGTCAGTGGCAGTGCACCCAAATATTGTGCCTTTGATGGCAGCAAGTTTCTTCACACCATAACCCTTTTGTGGTATTGTGGAAGAGTGCAGTGGTGGAGGTTTTGGGAATGCAGAAGAGATCCCCGATCTATTCAGTTACGTCAGCATCAGGGGATTGATAGTTGCTGATCCAGGACTGATTCATTTTTATAAATGTCAGCCGGTCTACAGAGTCGGTGGACAAACGCACTCTTTTGTCTGGGACAAAACCTTCAGCGGCACTGAACGTCCTTTCATAAAGCACGCTGGATGAAGAGCAACCTAGTAGCGCCATAGCATATTGGTTAAATTCTGGCCAGTGATCCAATCTCAACACCCAGTAAACCAGTGGATCATCTGCTGAAAAGGTATCCAGGTCTGCCCTTGCCCCTAGGTAGTCCTGCACCATACGGTGAAGACGCTGGCAATGGGTGCCTACATTTGACGTCCCTGGGTGTTGTTAGAGATTATTGACTTCTTTAATAGGTCAGGGATATATTAATTATGACGTATATTTTTCTTATTGTAGATGTATATAGATATATATATATTATTGACAGTGCCTCCAATACCAGTGGTATAAATTGGTATTTAACCCCTAAGATAGGGATTAATAACCATTCAATGAATATACGTCTTAACAAATATATGGCGCGTTATCCCGAGTTCTTTTGATGCTATCTAGATATTTTTAAACACAATAAAATCAATAAAGATGATATGAGACTGCGTAACGGTAAAACAATTCAAACCAAAATTTATTCACACGTCAAGTTTCATACAATCATAACTTATCAACGGATTAGCAAAATACAATTTCACAAGTGATTATAGATCGTGATTAGTAGCGATACTGCGACACGCAATAATCTAATGGACAAATATTTTAGGTTTATAGACCGCACCACAGATATACACGCCTCCGTTCTTAAACACCAGGCTCTATTCTATTCACTTAAACCTTTCCCATTAAAAACCAATCCTCCACCTGGCTAAAATAAACACTCAGTTACTGGGCATCACCTGCAACACAATTTATTATTGTGGGGGCCTATTCACTAAATGCAACTTCCTTCAGGGAGATACATAACACACTCGATAGGTAGACTATCTCTTCCACAGATCAATCACAGCACTTCATTCAATATACGTTAATCCAACGCTTCTTATTGATTTACAGTACATTCATTCAATCGAAAGGGCTGCAAAATGGATATGGAAGGAGTTATGCTAGTTTTACGAATGGGGCTGACGGCACTTGACATATAAAAGCTATTTCACGGTCCCAACGTATCTCACTATAGGTATATAATTGATCTTTAGATGTCCACAACCAGTATTCTCGGAATATAAATAATCTCACTAAATTATGGCTCAAGTATTCAGCCGGGAATAGTTTCTTCGTTAGCAATCCTCTGCAGGGGACTGGAAGGTTGATTACTATTCTACTGATTATTAGGCTTAAACAGCAAAATAATTCATTTATATTCCTTTAGTTTGTGATGGACATCTAAAGTAAGGACTATGCAATTTTATAGATATCATGTTATTCAGGCATACTTTACCATCCGGTTAGTGAAGATAGAGTGGTGGAAGATTAGGGTGTGGTCGCGTCTTAAAGGGAGGGCTGATGATAATTGCGTTTCTCCCCTCCATGCGTCCCTCAGGTCTCTCCCCAAGCTTCTCTCAGTGTGTGTGGCTCCTTCTGCTCTGGATTGTCCCCTCTATATAGTGGTCTTCCGCCCAGTTTTAGATCTAGCCCATCACTATGTGGCCTCATTTGATTGGAGGATATATCTATTCATCAACTCCAGGGGTCTGTCCAGGTGTTATATTACCTGGCCAGCAGATGGCGCTCTCAGATCATCCATCAACCTTCTGCAGGAATTAATTTATGTGTTTGGCCACTCTTTTACTGGTTTGGGGTCTTTTATTCCTATATCCCGGGACTCCATAGATTTTATTAACAATATCAATAGTATTTCTATTGTTGAATCGCCGGCATACTTCGCCACGGCGTGCGTGCATTTCATACATTCATTCATTCGTGATATCGTCTTTTAACATTCACAATTTATCCGACTTAATCGGCTTCATGCGGGTTAGTACACCAGACATCTGTAATAATCAACTGAATGTGGTAGGGCCTCTGTTTTTATAAGATGCCAAGGTTATCTATTCTAACGGACCACATAAATTAAATATTCAAATACCATATAGTGTTAGATCATATCGCAGAATAGCATAGCATTACAAGCTGGTTTATCCAAGCCATTTAACCTTCTCTGGGATTTTTTTTCTTTATTGGGCAATCCATTGTTCCATGTTTACATGGCTTTCAGAGTTTCGATCTGACGAAATAAACACAATACTGAGATATCTATCTTAGGGTAAGATCAGTTGTCATTGTGTTCCCTTACTTTTAAACCATTTGATCTAACATCTGTTTGTTTATTTTATTTATTTTTTACAACCAGAGTCCATTGATCAATGTTAAATGTCCTTTCTTGTATGCGTAACAATAACGAGTTTAGCTTATCTATTGTCTTTATCTGAAAAGGTCTGACAGTGTCGTGGACTAAAAATTTTTAAAAAGGCATCAGTCAAGTGGCCCCGGCCTTCACCGCTCTTCCTCTGATCATCAGCAGCCTCAGAAGCACCTGTGTCATCACTTGGTAACCTACCAGTGCCTGGAAAGGTGTTACACAAGTGTCACTTTAGAGTGTCCTCAAATTGTTTAATCTGGTCCTCCCTCTGTGCGGGCAGGATGAGCTCTGCAACTTTACCCTTGTATCGTGGATCAAGAAGGCTTGCCAACCAGTAATGTACCCTCTCCTTTGATAGTACGAATCCTGGGGTCCTTTAGCAGGCTTTGCAGGATAAGGGAGGCCTTGCAGCGTAGGTTGGAGGTGGCATTAGCTTCCGAGTCTTCCTGGACAATGACGATGACCCCATTGTGCACTTCCTCCTCCCAGCCACATACTAGTCCTTGGGTTTCTGGGCACACAAAACCCTCCCCTGAGGAATTACCACCTTCAATTCCCCCACTACTTAAATATTCCTCCTCCTCCTCATCCTCCTCCTGTCTGATCTGAGGACTCGCAGGAATGCTGTCTGTGTAAAGACTGGGGCCTTGAGAGCTAGGGAAGGCCTCCTCTTCCTCCTGCTGCTCTGCCTCTAGTGCTACATCTGTAATTCCCTGCAGAGTGCGCTCCAGCAGGAACACTAAAGGAATTGTGTCATTGATGCATGCACTGTCCCTGCTCACCATCCTCATTGCCTCCTCAAATGGTGACAGTACAGTGCATGCATCCTTGATCATCAGCCACTGCGGGGGGAAAAAAACAAGTTGACCTGAACCTGTCCTTGTGCCATACTCACACAGATACTCATTGATGGCCCTCTGCTGCTTGTGCAGATGCTGCAGCATTGCCAATGTCGAGTTCCACCTGGTGGGCATGTCACAGATCAGACGGTTTGTGGAAAGGTGGAATTCTCTTTGAATTTCTGCCAGGTGAACACTTGCTGGGAATGACCGTCTGAAGTGGCTGCAGACCTTTCTGGCCTGGCTGAGAAGCTCTGCCAGCCCTGGGTACCTGGTTAGGAAACGCTGTACCAACGTATTTAGGACGTGTGCTAGGCATGGTACATGCATCAATTTACCCTGTGTCACGGATCCCTCTGATTACCAAAATAGTGGTCCCTTTACGCAGACCGCTCTCTACCCTTCCGATCCTTGAATGGTCGGCAAAACTAGAAAGACAATTAACCAGACAATAGATAGACAAGAGGTAACACCAGACAGAGGTACAGAATAGGGTATTGTCACGAATCCTTCTGACTACCAAGATAGTGATCCTTTATGTGGATCGCTCTCTACCCTTCCGATCCTTGAATGGTCGGCAAAACTAGATAGACAATTAACCAGGTAATAGATAAACAAAGGGAAACACCAGACAGGGGTACAGACCAGAGTATACGTTCTCCCTAGGACCTTAGTTATAGCAGAGGAAATCTGATGTGTGCTTAGGGTGCCATAGACATACCTGACCTCGGTACCAACGTTAAGGGCAGAACCAAGAGCAGAGTAAATGCCAATACCAGGGGTTATACACAGAATGGTTTGTTTGCCAATGCCAGGGGTCATACACAGGAGGGTTCGTTTGCCAATGCAAGGGTCATACACAGGAGGGTTCGTTTGCCAATGCCAAGGGTCATACACAGGAGGGTTCGTTTGCCAATGCCAAGGGTCATACACAGGAGGGTTCGTTTGCCAATGCCAAGGGTCATACACAGGAGGGTTCGTTTGCCAATGCCAAGGGTCATACACAGGAGGGTTCGTTTGTCAGAAGCAAGGTTAGATACAGAAATCGCCAAAATACACAAGAGCTCTGCGGGAAGTGAATACCACGTCAGGGCACCGGCATGGTAGTGAGACTGGGCTTTAAACCCGGCGGGTCCGCGTCATAACGCCAGGCCCCGCCCCTCGGCGTCCCACGTGAGCGCACCCGGTAGCGTTCATCATTCGGCGCCTGGCCAGCGAGCAGCGAGGAATCTGCTGCCAGGCGCCCCAGCCCCTGACCAGCCGTGACAGAACCCCCCCTCCACGGGCGGCCACTGGACGACCCCCAGGGGCACGGGGGTGCGCCAAATAGAAGGCCTTCACTAGCCTAGGAGCATGGACTTCTGCAGCCGGAATCCAAGAACGATCCTCCGGACCGTAACCCACCCAATCGACCAAGTACTGCAAGGACCCCCTAGATATCCTGGCACCCAGAATGGCCTTAACCTCGAACTCCTCCTCACCCTCCACAGAGATAGGAGGCGGTGGAGCATGGACCTTGGTGTACCGGTTACACAACAACGGCTTCAAAAGGTGTACATGGAACACATTATGTATCTTAAGATGGGAGGGTAACGCCAAAGCATAGGAGACAGGGTTGATTCGCCGCAGAATCTTATAGGGGCCGATATACCTAGGAGCCAACTTCATGGAAGGCACTAAGAGCTTAATGTTACGTGAAGAAAGCCAAACCCTGTCCCCAACTTGATACACAGGTGCCTGCCTCCTGTGTCTGTCGGCCTTGGTTTTCTGGATGGCACTACTCTCCTCTAGTGCCCGTCTCACTCTCCCCCAAGTCTCTTTCAATGATGCCAGTTGCTCATCCAAAGCAGGAATCGTGGTATCAGGAAACGTAGCGGGGAGCACGGGAGGATCAAAACCATAAACAGCGAAGAAAGGAGAATGTCCTGTGGACTCACTCGCTGCACTGTTCAAGGCATACTCGGCCCATGGTAACAGGTCTGACCAGTTATCTTGTTGTTCTGATATAAAGCACCTGAGATATTTCTCTACATTTTGGTTTGCTCGTTCTGCTGCTCCGTTGGTCTGGGGGTGATAGGCCGAAGAGAAAGAGAGGTCTATCCCCACATTCTTACAAAACCCTCTCCAGAATCTGGAGATGAATTGGGTCCCCCTATCAGAGACAATCTCCAGAGGGACACCGTGTATGCGGACCACGTTGGAAATGAATATGGGCACCAGTTCGGCTGCCGAAGGTAGTTTCCGAAGAGGAACATAGTGACCCATCTTGGAAAATCGATCTATGACCGTAAGTATCACTGTATTCCCCCTTGACTCAGGTAAATCTACTATAAAATCCATGGCTACATGTGACCATGGTCGTTCGGGGATCGGCAAAGGCTGGAGTAACCCAATGGGTGCTGTTTTGGGACTTTTCTGCCTTGAGCACACCTCGCACACAGCTATGTAATCTTTAACATCTCGGCGTAACGTGGGCCACCAGAGGAGTTTACTGATATTAGACACAGTCTTGGTGATACCCATATGCCCAGAAGTTTTATTATCATGATAGATGTTAAGTACTTCCTCTCTTTCGTTCTCAGGTACAAAGAGTTTCGCAGGAGGTTTTCCCCCAGGAGCTGCACCCTGGACGGTCTGCAACCTTTTCATTAGGGGAGACGAGACACTAATCGTGGTAGAGGCTATAATCCTTTCCTGGGGTACAATGGGATGCTGATCTTGGATATTGTGTTCATAAGATTCATACTGTCTCGACAATGCGTCTGCTTTAATGTTTCTGGACCCAGGTCTATAGGTAAGCACGAAATTAAAACTTGAGAGAAACAACGACCATCTCGCTTGTCTGGAATTTAAACGTTTAGCATCACCAATGTACGTGAGATTCTTATGATCGGTTATGATAACGATGGGGTCCTTAGACCCCTCTAATAAGTATCTCCATTCGGCCAAGGCCGCGATGACTGCTAACAACTCTCTATTTCCAATGTCATAGTTCTTCTCTGCCGGGGACAATTTCCGAGAATAGAAGCCGCATGGATGCAAGGGTTTGTCGGGTGCCTCCCTTTGGGACAAGACTGCGCCAAGACCTAGTTCGGAGGCGTCAACTTCTACTTGGAAAGGCAGAGCCGGATCTGGATGTCGGAGAACAGGGGCAGTAGTGAATGCCTGCTTAAGTGCCTCAAAGGCTTGAGTGGCTTGAGGTGTCCATTTCTGATTTCCCACCCCTTTCTTTGTCATAGCCGTGAGGGGAGCTACCAAGGCCGAAAAATCTTTAATGAACCTTCGATAATAGTTCGTAAATCCCAGAAACCTCTGGATGGCTTTAAGCCCTTGGGGTAGAGGCCAGTCAAGAATAGCTGAGAGCTTTTTAGGATCCATTTGAAAACCCTCAGGGGTTATTATATAACCAAGGAATTGCACAGTTACTATGTCGAATAGACATTTTTCTAGTTTGCAGTACAATCCAGCCTTCAATAGTTTTTCCAATACTTGTTTTACGTGGACATGATGAGTGTCTACATCCGGAGAGTATATCAGGATGTCATCCAGATATACTATAACGAATTCTTGCAAAAAATCCCTTAGGGTGTCGTTTATAAGGTCCTGGAAAACGGCTGGCGCATTACACAACCCAAAAGGCATCACCAGGTATTCATAATGCCCGCTACGTGTATTAAAAGCCGTTTTCCATTCATCTCCCTTTTTAACCCTGACCAGGTTGTACGCTCCGCGTAAATCAAGCTTCGTATAAACACGGGCCCCTTTTAATCGGTCGAACAATTCTGTTATGAGAGGTATGGGATACGCATTTCTTATAGTTATCCTGTTCAAACCTCTATAATCGATGCAAGGTCGCAGATCTCCCTCTTTCTTGGAAACAAAAAAGAAACCTGCTCCTGCTGGAGAAGAGGACCGTCTAATGAATCCTCGTTCCAGATTCTCCCTTATGTATTCCTCCATAATGTCGTTCTCTTTTTGTGATAAAGGGTATACGTGACCCCTAGGAGGCATCGTACCGGGGAGTAAATCAATAGCACAGTCATATGGACGATGTGGTGGTAGGACCTCAGTCCTGGCTTTAGAGAACACCTCCTTTAATGCCAGGTAACATTCAGGGACCTCTGTGGACAAAGGAGGGGCTGTGGCAATATTGAGGCTACCAATCACATTAACTCTGCCTAGGCACTTAGACTGACAACTTTGACCCCAACATTTTATGTCTCTCAGGACCCAATCGACAACCGGGTTGTGCTCTGTTAACCATGGAAACCCAAGAACGACAGGACATGAGGGTGATTCAATAATTTGAAATCTTATTGTCTCCTGGTGCAAAATTCCTGTTTTCATACATACATCGATAGTGTCGTGAGTGATATGTGGGCATGACAGGGGTTTACCATCTATGGCTTCCACCATTAGAGGTCTCTCTTTAAGAACCAGAGGTAAGAGGTTTTTGGCAGCAAAATTCTTATCCATGAAATTGCCTGAGGCCCCAGAGTCTAGGAACGCCTCAGTCTTGAGGTGAACCCCCTCCCAGGTTAGGGAGATTGGTAACAGAATCCTGGATTTTTTTTTTCATTGTCCACAAAGGAGGCATACAGAGAACCAATAACCTGGGTATTGGCTGTTCTTTGACCCAGTTTGCCATATTCACCCCTACTAAGCCTGGGTCTCTGAGGACACTGAAGGCGGAAGTGATCTGCCCCTGCACAATAGAAGCAGAGCCCCTTTTCTCTTCTGTGCGCTCTTTCTGCTTCTGAAATACCCGTTTTCCCTATTTGCATGGGTTCAACAACTGGTAAATCTGTTCTCACATTATCCGAGGTACCTGACGTACTGGTGCGTCTGGGTAATGAGGGTAAAGGAGGCAAGACCCTTCTGGGTCTGTCTCTGGGGTGTCTCCTTTCCCTAATTTGGTCGTCCATGGCTATACAAAAATCTATCAGGTGGTCTAGATTCTCTGGTAATTTTAAGGGAGCCAGCTCAAACATAAAAGCCTCGTTCAAACCTTCGGTAAAGGCTAAGGTTAAAACGTCGTTCGGCCAAAGCACCTCAGAAGTCAAAGTCTTAAACTCGATGGCATAGTCTGCAACCCTCTTATTGCCTTGTTTGATGTGAAACAAAGACCTACCCGCATTGGTAGCCCTTCTAGAGGGATCAAAGGTACGTTTTAACTCAGAGGTAAAACCCTCATAATCGTAGATGATGGGTTTCTTATTTTCCCACAACGGCGTAGCCCACAATAAAGCTTTTTCTGTTAAATGATTAATCAGATATCCTACTTTGGCTTTATCAGACATACAAGAACCAGGGTTGTTCTCAAACAAGATCTCGAGTTGAGTCAAAAAACCCCGGCATAAGTTTGGTGTACCATCATAGCGTAGGGGTGCCTTCATACTAAGCCTATGTCCCTCAGGGGAGACGGAACTGACCCTAGGTAATGCTGGATCTGGAGGGTTTGAGGTACCTGTATTGGACCGATTTAACAGGGTTTGCAGAGCGAGAGAAATCTGGTCCATCCTATGGTCCTGTTCCTCTTGTCTGGCTGCGATACGTGCCAGCTGGTTAGAGAGGTCTGCGGGATCCATTGGCCCTGACGTAATGTCACGGATCCCTCTGATTACCAAAATAGTGGTCCCTTTACGCAGACCGCTCTCTACCCTTCCGATCCTTGAATGGTCGGCAAAACTAGAAAGACAATTAACCAGACAATAGATAGACAAGAGGTAACACCAGACAGAGGTACAGAATAGGGTATTGTCACGAATCCTTCTGACTACCAAGATAGTGATCCCTTTATGTGGATCGCTCTCTACCCTTCCGATCCTTGAATGGTCGGCAAAACTAGATAGACAATTAACCAGGTAATAGATAAACAAAGGAAACACCAGACAGGGGTACAGACCAGAGTATACGTTCTCCCTAGGACCTTAGTTATAGCAGAGGAAATCTGATGTGTGCTTAGGGTGCCACATAGACTGACCTCGGTACCAACGTTAAGGGCAGAACCAAGAGCAGAGTAAATGCCAATACCAGGGGTTATACACAGAATGGTTTGTTTGCCAATGCCAGGGGTCATACACAGGAGGGTTCGTTTGCCAATGCCAAGGGTCATACACAGGAGGGTTCGTTTGCCAATGCCAAGGGTCATACACAGGAGGGTTCGTTTGCCAATGCCAAGGGTCATACACAGGAGGGTTCGTTTGCCAATGCCAAGGGTCATACACAGGAGGGTTCGTTTGCCAATGCCAAGGGTCATACACAGGAGGGTCGTTTGCCAATGCCAAGGGTCATACACAGGAGGGTTCGTTTGTCAGAAGCAAGGTTAGATACAGAAATCGCCAAAATACACAAGAGCTCTGCGGGAAGTGAATACCACGTCAGGGCACCGGCATGGTAGTGAGACTGGGCTTTAAACCCGGCGGGTCCGCGTCATAACGCCAGGCCCCGCCCCTCGGCGTCCCACGTGAGCGCACCCGGTAGCGTTCATCATTCGGCGCCTGGCCAGCGAGCAGCGAGGAATCTGCTGCCAGGCGCCCCAGCCCCTGACCAGCCGTGACACCCTGGCTTAGGGTGGAGAGAAGGTTGCTGCCATTATCACAGACGACCATTCCCAGCTGAAGCTGGCGTGGTGTCCCTTCAGAGCTGACAGAATTTCTGTCCCGGTGTGGCTCCTGTCCCTTAAACAAACCAGCTCAAGCACAGTATGGCATCTTTTTGCTTGAGCCATTGCGTAGCCCCTGTCAAGCGTCGGTTTAACTGCCACTTTGCCAGAGACACAGAAGGAGGAGGAGGAGGAAGAGGGAGAGGTGGTGGTGGAGCAGACAGACCTCATACAAGCAGCTTTCTGGAGGCGTGGTGGATGAACAAGTTCCAGCACAGAGCCCCGTCTTGGATCCCTCCCAGCATAAATCAGAGTTACCCAGTGTCATGGAGCTGATGTAACGCTCCATGCTTCAAACCCCCAAGAGACTTTATGTTCATTTATATCATGTGTTTTTAAATATTTTACATCGTTTGGTTTTAGTTTAAATTAGTTTAGTGTAAAATGGCGTAACTTTAGTTTTAAATATACTTATATTCCTGTAGGTAAATGTGTTTCTGTATAGCCAGTAAACAAGCTTTACTGCTGTGTAATTTATGCACCAGGGGTTTTCCCCTTATCTAGCTGCATATTTAATTCAAGAAGTCTGTGATTGTGTTTGTATTTAATCTGATGTGTTAGAACAATGGATTATACAAATGTTGTGTGATCTGAAGGCTAAAGAATGTAAAGAATGTTTATTGAAAATAACTGACAATGTAATTAGATATTGGTAAAACGAGGTGCGTCATTTATGCAAATTATGACTGTTGGACTTCAGCATAAATGGTGTGCGTTTTGTTCATTAAAAGTCAGAGAACTCTCAGAGCTCAGAGAGAGAGAATCCTGTTTTAAAGCATACAGCCCCGCCTGGTGTTTTTATTTCAGAGACGCTACACTATACACTATCACCCTCAGAAGGTACCGAGCGGCCTTCTGGAGATTCCTAACGTCTCCAGGGCAGAGGAACAGAAGCAGGCGGGTCAAGCTGCTCGAGGCGCTGAGGACAGCGCTCCCAGTAGCCGGGCTGACCGCAACGAAGGGGTGTCTGGAGAGTCAGGACAGACGGAAGAGAACGGTTCCATCACACCCAGTGTGCCGTGAAGGAAATGTAATGCCCTGTTCATGCATGCTGGACCACATGTCTAAAGTCACATGCACCTTGCTGCTGACTGCCTTTCCCAATGACTCCATAACATTGTCTTCCACGTGCTGGTATAGTGCTAGAATGGCCTTCCGTGTAAAGAAGTGGCGTTTTGGAACATGCCACTGTGGTACAGCACATTCACAGAAGGCAGCAGAGTTTACCAGCTGGAAAGGCGGCAGCTGTAATGCGAGTAATTTTGCTAAACTGGCATTTAGACGCTGTGCTTGGGGATGGTTGGGACTATATTTTTCTTATGCTGCAGCAGCTGCGGCAACGTAATCTGACTGCGTAAAGCTTCAGCTGATGGGATGCTGTCACATTCTGAGGAAGGACCTGGTACACCCATTACTGTAGCATCATCCCTGTCAGTGGAGGTTGTAGTCAATGACATGGCAGGACATATAGTGGGGGTAGAGAAAGATGAGGAGGACCTATGCAAAGTGTTGTGCCAATGGGATGCATGGCAGGTTGTCATATGTCGCCTCAAGCACGTGGTACCCAAGTGTGGAATGTCTTTCCCACGCTTGATCCTCATCTGACATAGATTACAAATAGCAACGGTGCGGTCTGCTGCACATTTCTTAAAGAACTCCCAGACAGCAGACTTCCTGTACATGTGCTTTGAGACAACAACATTCTGCACCTGAGCAGCTGTGACTTCTGATGCCTTGGACTGGCTACAGTTGGTCATAGAGGACATTCTGCCTCGTTTTTGTTGTGCCGCCTCCTCCTCCTCCCTTGACTCCTCTGTTCGATCAGGCACCCAGGTGGAGTCATTGACCTCATCATCGTCATCACCCCCTATCTCCTCGTCACTGGAGCCAACTTGGCAATATGCTGCAGCTGCTGAGGCAACATGAGTGCCAGTTATTTGTGTGTCACTGGCACCCCCTTCCTCTAGGTTGATTATACTCCCTTCCTCAACCTCAAAGTTTGAATCAGAGCTCGAGATTTGGTACATACAAGGACTAACTTGATTTTGTCTCTAAGTACTGAAGGTTTCGAGACCAACAGATTACCTAGGACACAATCAAAAAACAGCAGACGTGGAATGATAGTCCGTGAAGTATTCAAGGTGCAGGGCAGTCTGAAATGCAGAAATTACATAAAACAGAAATGAACAATAGTCTGTGATTGTGGTCTTAAGCGTAAACATAAACATAAGTTGTAACCTGGGAACAAAGACCCCGGAGGGTTGCAAACGATACCCCTAAACCTGAAGGGTCAAAACCCAAAATAGTGAGTGATTAACCCAGCAACCAGCAGGGGGTTGAATCACTATAACAAGTGGTACACACAGTAATACTCAACAGGACAGACTGTTAGAATGGATTCAACAGAGTGCAGGGCAGAACTCGTTGGTACCTGAAAAACACTGAACAGAACTGTGGATCCTGGCACTCCCTCCAGGGAGATGAGACAATGAGAGAACACTAGATACTACTCAGTAGCTATTGATTTCGAGACCAAAAGATCTACTGAGCAAATACACATAAACTAAACACATACAAGAATAATACCTGAAACAGACAAGGTTAATCCTAGAGAGTGGTCCAAAAACATAAGCCAGGTCATAAATGAGAAATCCAGACAGAATATCTTAATGGGACAGACATGAGAGTAAACCAATAGCCAGAACTAGAAGTCATACACGAGTAATCAATACAATATGATATCAAGAACAGTGAGCAGGAACTTAATAGGTGTAACATATCCAGACCCAGGGAGCAAGGGACCTACTAGGCCTATATATAGGGCTGAGAAGGTCATGTGACCGCAGACCAATCAGCCAACAGATAGTCTGTAGAACCTGAAAATCAAAAAAAAACATGAATCCCTGCTACAACCAGCAGGACCGAGACGTGACATGTAGTTGCTGCACATCCTCAAGCAGCATGTCACCGTCATTGTAGTCAAACAATTCAGCTGACTCCTCCATGTGTGATAGTGAGGCTACGGCAGGAGTAGCTGTGGACATGGAGGCTAAATTAGATGTTTTGGCAGCTGAGGTGGACTGTAAACCACTACAAGTCTGGCTGGTAGAGGACTCGGAGGATGAGGATGGCCTGGTTCGCCAATCCACCAAATCCTCTGTATGTTGCTGCTGCTTAAGACAGACAGCACCAGTTAGAAAGGACAAGCTGAGGATGCACCACGTCCACAACGACCAGAGGCACAGCCTCCCGACACAGAGGCACAGCCTCCCGACACAGAGGCTGCTTGCCCTCTTATCTGTGTGGGAGTGTCTGCCTGTCCTTTTTGGTCTTTCTGACATGGTGAGTGATATATAGATTAAAGATATACAGAACTCTAATTCAACTCCGTTATAAAAATTGGAGATATGCAGAACTCTGATTCAACTGTGTTATCTAGATTAAAGATTTCCAGAACTATGGAATAACTCAGTGAGACACCCTGATAGCTGGCAGCCAGTGACAAGACACAGATTAAAATTTCCAGAAACCACCTATAAATCAGTGAGACCCCCTGATGGCTGGCAGTGACAAGACACAGATTACAATTCCCAGGAACCTCCTATAAATCAGTAAGACTCCCCCAATAGCTGCTGGCAGTGAGAAGACACAGATTACAACAATTCCCATATGTCTTGTAGAAATGAGACCCCCCAATAGCTGCTGGCAATGAGAACACACAGATTACAACAATTCCCAGATATCTTGTAGAAGTGAGACCCCCCCAATAGCTGCTGGCACTGAGAAGACACACTACCAGAACATTCTCCTCTCAAAAACCACGTGCTGGGGCCTGTGTGAAGCCTTATATAGTGTGCTTTGGGACTTACAGTGGCAAGAAAAAGTATGTGAACCCTTTGGGATTACGTGGAGTTTTGCATGAATTGGTCATAAAATGTGCTCTGATCTTCATCTAAATCACAACAATTTGAAAAACACAGTCTGCTTAAAATAATACAACACAAACATTATATGTTTTCATGTGTTTATTGAACATAACATCTAAACATTCACAGTGCAGGGTGGAAAAGTATGTGAACCCCAGCCTAATGACTTCTCCAAGAGCTAATTGGAGCCAGGAGTGAGCCAACCTTGAGTCCAATCAGTGTGATATTATTGGATGTGTTGCTGAAAGCTGTCCTGCCCTTTAAAAACACACACCAGTTTTGGGTTTACTGGTTTCAAGAAGCACTGCCTGATGTGAACCATGCCTCGCAGAAAAGAGCTCTCAGAATTGTCCAGAATCCAGAATTGTTGACTTGCATGAAGCTGGAAAGAGTTACAAAAGTATCTCCAAAAGCCTTGATGCTCATGTGTCCACGGTAAGACAGACTTTCTACAAATGGAGAAAGTTCAGCACTGTTGCTACTCTCCCTAGGCGTGGTCGTCCTGTAAAGATGACTGCAAGAGCACAGCGCAGAATGCTTAATGAGGTAAAGAAGAATCCTAGAGTGTCAGCTAAAGACTTACAGCAATCTCTGGCACATGCTAACATTTTGTTGACACATCTACAATAAGGAAAACATTAAACAAGAATGGAGTACATGGGAGGACACCACGGAGGAAGCCATTGCTGTCCTAAAAGAATATTGCAGCACATTTGAAGTTTGCAAAAGAGCACCTGGATGTTCCACAGCACTACTGGCAAAATATTCTGTGGACAGATGAAACCAAAATTGAGTTGTTTGGAAAAAACACACAACACTATGTGTGGAGAAAAAAAGGCACAGCACACCAACATCAAAACCTCATCCCCACTGTAAAACATGGCGGAGGGAGCATCATGGTTTGGGGCTGCTTTGCTGCCTCAGGGCCTGGACGGATTGTTGTCATTGATGGAAAAATGAATTCCAGAGTTTATCAAGACATTTTGCAGGAAAACGTAAGACCATCTCTCCGCCAACTGAAGCTCCGCAGAGGATGGGTGACGCAACAGGACAATGACCCAAAGCATACAAGTAATTCAACAAAAGAATGGCTTCAACAAAACAAAATACGCCATCTGGAGTGGCCCAGTCAGAGTCCTGACCTCAACCTGATTGAAATGCTGTGGCACGACCTTAAGAGAGCGATTCACACCAGGCATCCCAAGAATATTGCTACACTGAAACAGTTTTGTGAAGAGGAGTGGTCCAAAATGACTCCAGATCGTTGTGCAGGTCTGATCTGCAACTACAGGAAATGTTTGGTTGAGGTTATTGCTGCCATAAGAGGGTCAACCAGTTATTAAGTCAAAGGTTCACATACTTTTTCCACCCTGCACTGTGAATGTTTACATGTTCTGATCAATAAAAACATGAAAACATATAATGTTTGCGTTGTATTATTTTAAGCAGACTGTGTTTTTCAAATTGTTGTGACTTAGATGAAGATCAGAGCACATTTTAATACAAATTCATGCAAAACTCCACGTAATCCAAAAGGGATGAATGATTGGGCAAAATTTGCCCAATCAGGACTCTGAGCAATGATTGGCAAAGTCTTGCACCTGACCTGTGGTCAGGTGCAAGGCTGTAGCCAATTATAAGCTTCAGGCCAGTGGAAAAGTGCATTGTGGTGCACTGTGGGCAAACTCGAACTGAACACGCGGAAATGTTCGGAAATCGCAAACAGACGATGTTCGATGCGAACTCCGAACAGGTCGAACCGAACAGCTCATCCCTAGTCAGCTTCTTTTGTCTCCTCCTGGACCGAGACTTGGAAGGGGTGACCACCTCACATGACACGGCAATGGTGGAGGTAGGCTCGACTACATGTGCCTTACCACGAGGTTTAGAAACCTCAGACTCACTGTAGGGCATGGGCACAGTGGTATTGCAATGTAGCTCTGGTACTGCTGACACACAGCTTGCCATGGATTGGACTGGCAGCACGCCAGCAACGGGCAAGAGCAGCTCATTGCCCAAAACAGACGTGAAGGGCTCATTGGCCAAAACAGACATGAGGGGCATGGCTGCCTCGCAGCTCAGCACCTCGCCAGGATCAGACATCACGAATGGCACCGCACCAGGATTAGGCATCACGACTGGCACTACGCCAGGTTCAGGCAGCATCGCTGGCACCTTATCAGGATCAGATATTACGACTGGCACTGTGCCAGGTTCAGGCAGCATCACTGGCACCTTGTCAAGATCAGGCAGCATCGCTGGCACCGCGCCAGGATCAGGCAGCATCGCTGGCACCGCGCCAGGATCAGGCAGCATCACTGGCACCGCGCCAGGATCAGGCGGCACTGGCACCGCGCCAGGATCAGGCAGCACTGGCACCGCACCAGGATTGGGCATCACTGGTATCGCACCAGGATCGGGCATCACTGGCACCGTGCCAGGATCGGGCATCACTGGCATCTCACCAGGATCGGGCATCACTGGTACCTCGCCAGGATCGGGCATCATTGGTACCTTGCCAGGATCGGGCAGCACTGGCACCATGCCAGGATCGGGCATCACGGGTGGCACATTGCCAGACAGGACTGGCTGCTCATTGCCAGATAGGCCTGGCTTCTCATTGCCAGACAGGCCTGGCTTCTCATTGCCAGACAAAGACAGAACTGGCTTGATATTGCCAGACAGAGCCAAAACTGGCATTTCATTGCCAGAGAGAGACAGAATTGGCATTCTGCCAATTGGCACTGGGGCTGCGGATCTAAATGTAATACAACCAGTAATAATATGTAGGGAATGTTTTTTGGCTGCCAATCGCTGCTCATAGCCAGCCAGGTGTCTTTAAAACCCTACAGCTATCAGAGGTATCTACATAAGTCTGAGGTTTATTATCTGATACCATGAGCGACATAACCTCCATGGGTACTTCATCCTCTGGCCCTGTGGCCAAAAAGGATTCATCCTCCATGGACTCGGGTGGTTTATAAGAGTCAGGTGCCTCCTCCTCAGGCCTGGTTACCCTAGAGAGGGTTCTCCTAGGCCTGGACGGTTCAGGAGGTCTGAACTCAAATCGGGGTCTGGCACCATCAGATCCCCTGCGTGGTCTGGCACCATCTGACTCCCAGCTGGGTCTGGCACCATCGGATCCCCTACGTGGTCTGGCACCATCTGACTCCCAGCTGGGTCTGGCACCATCAGATCCCACGCGTGGTCTGGCTTTAGCGGCCTTACTGTGGGACATGGGCACAGTTGGCACTTGGCCAGTATCGGGGCGCACTGGCCCTCCACAAGCCTTGGGGTGCACTGGCCCTCCACCAGTCTCAGGACGTACTGGCAATCAACCAGTCTCGGGGCGCACTGGCTTAAAAGGACAACCAGACAAAAAGTGCAACGAACTGGCACAATAGAAGCAGAGATTATAATCACGTCTTCTGTTCTTTTCATCAGAAGAAAGCGGACCACGAACCCTGCTTTCAAATGAGACCTGATTGCCAGAGTCTAGAAACTGGCTCAGTAACCCTTTGAGGTGAGCCACAAATTCCTCTAACATATGTAATAAGGATTCCAGCACGATACGCATCTCTGCGGGCTTATTTATGGGCTGGGTCATTATGTTACGGTGGCGATACCACCAGGCACACGCCAAGGTGAGGCCCTGGATCCTGAGAGAAGCCCCTATGTGCAGAGATGTAAACAGCAATGACAGCTGAGAGCAACACAGACCTCTGTACGGCAGTACCACAGATGCCCTGCACTGAAAGGCCGGTCTTTAAGATAGCCAGATCTAATCTAAAGGAAAGTATTACCTTGAAGCCATACAGAGTCTTATGTTGAATGCAGATGACAGGGTTCCCTGGAAATGGTACAGACAAGGAATACAGCATAGAATTTTATTACATGTGATCAGATCTTTGGGTCTAATTGGTGCTGAGAAGCTTTGCATGCTGGTAGGAAGAAGGGCGTGTAATTCAGGAAGTAATTCTCTCTCTCCACATGGGAGTGAAATTACCCTTTTTTCACACCGTATTAAAAAAGACAGAATATAAATTATCCAGATGAATCTTTTCAATGACTGTAAGTTTTGATTATGAATGCCTGGAAATAAATATCTTGTATGCCTTTCATCGGAGCTGAAGCTGGCTGTTTCTACAAAAGCCACCGTGGGGACAGAACAGAAACCAATTTTTTCTTCCTTTCCTAAGGGAGTGTTTTTTAATATGGGAAGACAGGAATGATATGGGTTAAAGTTTGAATTTAACCACATCTTGGCCCTAGACGGCACCTTTGTGCTAATCGCCCCTTTCTTGCCTCCCTTGTCCTTAACTATATCCGACTTACAAGGTACACAAGAAATCAGTCTTACACTTGATGCATTCATATATGGACCTTAGAGGAAGAATGAGATCTTCCTGTTCATTTTTATACAAAAGGAAATTAATGCTCTTTCTCTTCTAAGGTAGTACTGTCTAACAGGAGAAGATAGGTAGGGCATGGGTTAATATAATTTTAATTGTAAGGGAGGGGAGGGCTCAAACGTATTATTTGCGCAAATTGCTTTTTGTTTTTTCCTTTCCCCTTTCCCTTTAGCCATTTCTGCACCTAAATATCAGTTTTATATCCTACTATAAATCTGTATTGCTTTGAAGGAGAATGGGATTCCTCCGGTCAATCCCATATGAAGGAAACCAATGTTTTCTTCCTTTCCTAAGGGAGTGTTTTTTAATATGGGAAGACCGGGATGATATGGGTTAAAGTTTGAATTTAACCACATCTTGGCCCTCGACGGCAACCCGTAACTTCTAGCAATTAAGTTGCAATATGTTGTATATGCACATATGTACCGGGCACTCTGTGGAGCTGAACCCATGTGGTTTTGTTTTAACCAACAAGAAAATCTGGATCCCCTCTGTGATCACCACATGCCCTGTTGTGATCACGGTCCATTATGTGCATTTTTCCCCGCACTGCTTATGAGGCTCCATAAGTGTATACAGTGTTGATCAGATGGCAATCACATACTCCTCCCACTGTGTGCGATTCTCTAGGGGCTGCAACCTCCACTCCAATTAACAATCAATTAAGAAACAAACCATAAATATCAGACGATGTCTTCTAGCTGGTGTAGCGCTGGTTTTAATTAACTGTCGTTGTAGTACTTGTTTTTGGCCACCGAGGGAGACAAGCGCAATGTAAGACACCGGACATTGGGACTACATTTTCCAGCATGCTTTGCGGGCGGGAACAGGAAGTGGGTGGGAGAGAGACACTGACATCCGCAGCCTCGTGGAAAGAGCCGGCAGAGCGCGCAGAGGAGTGAGAGGAGCAAGACGCAAGAGAGCAGGGAGTGATTACAACCAGGTGCGGCCTAGCAGAGCTGGAGATCAGGATTTTCCTTATTATTAATCAAAGACCCAGTGATCCACTGCTAGTAATCTCACGCTGATACATAGTAAGCTGAAGGACCCCGAGTTAGGAGAACCGCAGACGATCTAACAGGGAGTGCAGGCGGTGAGCTGGATTTCTTGTGGCCGATACAGAAAAGCAAGACAGCGGATCCGATGACACAGAAAATCCCAGTCAAAATCGAGCGGAGAGACGTCCTGGATCGGGCGGAGTGCAGAGTATCAGGCGAATAGGTGAGAGGCCTTCCAGGCCATTGTAAAACACTAAAGCACGCTGCAGTCTGTTCAAAACCTACAGGGCCCCAACGTGACTAGTCGAAGATACCTCTTAAATAATTCACTGGCCAGTTGAATATTGTACCCAGGTACCAATACACGCATACACATACATTCCTTGGGACATAACCTGTACCGGACTCACACTCCAACCACTAAGGGGTTAAAAATACTTTTTTTCCTTTTCCGCTGCGCGTTTCTCGCATTACGAAGTACTGTAAAAATATATACGTATACCGTGTTACTCATTATATGCCAGTTTATTCAGTAAACTATATAATTTATAAAATCCACGACGGTGCTGGAGTATATTTATTCCCTAGTGCGGGGAGACTGACCCGAGGTTCAAATTCAGCGGCTCCTCCGGGAGTGAGCTCTACACGGGTAAGGCTTTCTTTTTCAGCAGCATAATCTGTTATATTACAATTCTTTTGCTCCTGATGACGCTGCTATATGCAGGGAAACACGTTTTGCTGAATTGATGAGCTAATGAATGAATTTTGTTTTTAATTTTCTCCACACAAGTGCTGCTTATTCAACTGCGCCTTTTGACAATAAGGTATGGGGCAGGTTGGCCCACAAGCTTTGAACATACAGCGGTATGCTGTGGGGCTTTGAACTCCACACACGTTTGTATTCAGGTCTTCTTTTTTTCCTGCTGTGTGTAGCCCTATGCAGTTTGAGTTATATGTACAGTGAAAACCCCTTCCAATCAAATTGGAGTGTGTTCTTGTTTAGTTGAAATTAGAGGGTTAAACTCTAATGGGCGCTGCTCGCTCAGGGTAAATAAATGGTTTATACTTTATCACATGTATCTGTATACTGAATCGAAGACTGTGGCCCTAGATGATAGTGCATACAAAGTGTCCAAAGTGAATGCGTGAGCCAGAGGTCCAAAGGAAAACAATTCTATTTATACAGAAATCAGCGGAGAGCCTTCTAAGGTCATACAGAAATGCCAGTATAAAATGAAACGGCTCTCAAAATGCTCAGAATTTATAAATGCCTGTTAGTCCAACACTTCTGTGTCCGCAGGTATAGGGTACAGTCGGTGATTCTCAATTCTTTGCACAGTGGTTTCTTCTGTCTTTATGGCCTCTATTTCTCCTTACCTCGAAGATAAAAGCAAGAGAGTGGCAGGAGAGTGCGTTCCGACAGGTATTGGGGAGAATGTGATACAAAATGGATTGCACTTACATGGTCAGGAGCTATAGGTGGTCTTAGCTCAATTCCTGCGTGTTGTCAGCCCATTAAAGGTGGCCGAACATCCCTTTTACTGCTCCTTTTATTTATCCTGGAACTGCATGGTCAGGAGTTCCTGTTTGCCACCGCTTGCAGTAGATAAGGATTGTATGGGATGCAGTGTAATATATAAAGGGATTTATTGGGCTTAGTGGGTATAACAGAATAAAAACAAAAAACAAAACAGGAGATAAAATACTGGATCAAAATGATGACCAGCGGGTGTGTGGGTTCCACAGGACGCGTTTCGCCAGTCACAATGCTGGCCTCTTCAGCAGTGTTATTGTTTATTATCTGCTGCACTCAAACTTGGGACGAATTTGTCCACTTCTGCATCTATATATGTGTAGACCTATGTGGGTCCCATCTATACGATTGTCTAATACATTTAGGGCGCTATTACAAAGTTGGTGCTAACTTAACCAGAGCTGTTGTTATCTCAATAGTCTATAATGGCTCTGGTAAGATAACAACAGCTCTGGTTAAGTTAGCACCAACTTTGTAACATAGCCCTTAGTGTGGCAATATGTTCGAATTGGGTTTTTTCTGATACACCTGCTAGCACCTTTGATCCTGCTAGTGTGCAACCTCCTGTGTTCACCTTCACCATAGGAGGTAGCCTTCACAACGCTGTGTTGAACTACACTGGCTTTAGAACTCATGTTGTTTCACCCAGCAGGGCAATGTGGATGTATTCCAATTTTCAATTTTTTTTTTGTAAATAAAATTTTTATTTTCTGAAATAAAATCACAGCAATTATTCCCGCCATCAAAACATTGCTTATTCATACAATTAAGGGAACCGGAAATGATACGGGGGAAATGGAGAGGTGAAGAGAAGAGGAGGGGTTGCCCAGACCCCTAGAGGGATAGAGAAAGAAAAGAAGAGGAAGAGAGGATGGAAGAAAAGCAATACGAAGAGAGGGTGTATCCACAATATAATCATGTACGAAATACAAGCAAAAAGTCATTTTCAAATCATGCTCCCTGCCACTGTGTGCCATGCAGGAAAATCAAAAGTACCCCGCAAAGTTCACTTTCAGCCGAGCCTTGTAAAGTTAATCCGTGGCCATACGCTCCAGCCAAGGGGACCACGTTTTGTGGTAAGCGGGTAGTTGGTGTCTTGTATTGGCTGTGAGTTCATCCATAAGTTGGACATCTTTAAGTTTAGGATATATTTTGGTAAAGGAGGGGAGCGTTGGACAATTCCAGTGTTCTGCTAGAACCCGCCGAGCTGCTAAGGTAATTTTGGAGATCAATTTATTCTCATGTTTAGACATGTTCGGGAAAGGTCGGGATAGAAGATAAGCCCAGGGGTCCAATGGAGTGTCCTGCGCGAACAGGATTTGTATCAGGTCTTGAGTTTCCTTCCAGAAGCGTTGTACATGCGGGCATGACCACCACATATGGATGCAAGTCCCCCGGAAGCCACATCCTCTCCAACATAGGCCCGGTGTCGGGGGTGACATGTGCGATATTTGTACCGGAGTAGTGCACCAACGGAAAACAGTCTTAAGGAGTTGTTCTTGGTGGGTAGTACATATAGAGGAACGGTTAATGGCTTCCCAAATATTCCCCCACTTTTCTGCATCCAGCTGCTCCCCCAAGTCCCTCTCCCAGATCCATATATAATGGAGTTCCTTCCAGTCCAGGAGACTTGTTATCTTGTAGTAGAGGGAGGGTAAGAGCCACGGAGGCAAAGTGATTCAACTTAAGAGAGTGGAGACAGGGCCGCCGCTTTGACATGTGGTTGCGAAGCATATGTTCTCAGCTGCAGAAATGGGAGAGGGTGAGGTAGCCCGGACTGCGTCGAAGCAGGGAGGTCTGATATCTGAAGGAGCGTGCCCATGGGGTAAAGGTGGCAGAGACGACTGATGGGTGAGCCTCTCCAGCCTTCTGCAGATGATACCTGAAGACCAGGGCGGAATTCCCCATTTCGTAAAATTGGCATCAGCGGTGAAGGATAGGAGGCCAAGTCACACTTGGGTGCTAGTTTGTCCCATAGTTTCATCGAGTTCAGTATGGCCAGGCATTTTGTCCGTAAGCACGGGCGGTGTGCACGTGGTAACCAGATCCACATATGGGGCGATCGGGGAACATCAGGTCTCTTTCCAAGTCGACCCATCGCTTCGACGCAGGAGGAGGATGCCATGCTATTATCTGAGCCATTTGCACCGCGTAGTAGTAGGAGAAAAGGCACGGGAGGCCCAGACCCCCCACTTCCTTGAGTGGCTCTGGTTATCCGTCTATGCCCCCTTCCATATAAAGGAGTCAATAGCTCCCCTGCAGGGAGCGCAAGTCATCAGGGTCCATAGCAGTTGGGAGAGTCTGGAAAAAATATAACATTTTCGGTAATATGTTCATTTTTACACAATATATCCTGCCCACCGACGAGATCATGTATTTGTCCCAACATTCCAGATCTGACTTTAGTCAAGCCCATAATGTGGTGTAGTTAGCCCTATATAAATCATGCGGGTCGCTGGTCAGCGTAACTCCAAGATATTTAAAAGATGTTGAGTTGAACCAAATTGGGAAGGATTGGCCCAAAATAGCTAGGTCCCGTGGGGCCACTTGTATTCCAAACGCCTCCGATTTAGATATGTTAATTTTGTAGCCAGAAACCTGGGAGAATAAATCTAAACTGTCAAGCAGGCAGGGGAGGGAAGTTGTAGGCTGGGAGGGAGACAGCAAGACATCATCCACATAAGCGGAGAGTTTATATGTGTTTTTCAGGGTTAGCTCGAATGTGCTGTAGGATAGGTTCCAGGTATAAGGCAAAAAGGACCAGAGATAGTGACCGGGAAAGGGGTTGTGTCCACCCCCGGGAGCAGAACCTGGGCCGTAGGCGAGGAGTATAGTGCTTTGACTGCTGTAATATAGGTACAAGGGAATCCCATCTGTTGCAAAATGTCAAATAAATACGGCCACTCTGCTCTGTCGAACGCCTTCTCTGCATACAGAGAAAGAAACAGAGAAAGCGTCCCAGTACTCGTAGCCCACCAAGCAAGGTCAGTCGCTCGTCTGGTGTTGTCATAAGTCTGTCTATGGGGCATGAAGCCTACCTGATCCAGATGGACCAGGTGGCATATTATGGCATCCAATCTCCTCGAAAGGATTTTAGAATAATTTCAAGTCAGTATTGATGAGGGATATGGGACGGTAATTCTCTACTTTCTGAGGGTCCCTATCCGGTTTCGGGAGTAATACTATAGAGGCGAGCAAGGCTTCAGGTGGGGGCGGGTTGCCTTCCCGTAAATCATTAAACATTTTAAGAAGGGGGGGGGGGGAGTAAAAGTTTCGAGAAGGCCTTATAATAATGGTAGGTCAGGCCATCAGGACCCGGTGCCTTGTGAGGTTTCATCATGCCCAGTGCCTTCCTTATTTCCTCTTCTGTGATTGGGGCCTATATTGTTTCAATTTGCGCCTCAGAAAGGAAGGGTAAGGAAGCCCGGGATAGATAATCCCGTATACATTCCATGTAATTTAAATCTGTGGGCGTCTGAGATGGTGAGTGGTTATAGAGGGATTGAAAGTATTGCGTAAATGCATCCCTAATCGCCTTGGGGTCAGAGTGCGGGTTGCCTAAGTCGTCTTTGATAAGCGGTATCACGTGTGTCTGTGGCCGGGGTTTAAGCAAGCGCGCTAAAGGGGTGTCCATCTTGTTAGAGCGTTCGTAGAATTTTTGTTTTGACCACAGGAACGACCGGCCCACATCGTCAAGAAAAAGTCTGTTGAGGTCATGTCTGACCCGCGTAAGAGCATCATAACTATCCGGGGAAGGGGCAGCCTTATGGGCCATCTCTAAGTCCCTAAGCTGAGTCTGAAGGGACTGAATGTCCATCAATTTAAGTTTCTTTTGGTGGACGGCCAAGCTTATGAGGGTACCCTGATTACTGGTTTATGTGCAGTCCAGCAAATCTGGGTGGATATCTCGGGATTGTCATTATGTAAAAAATAATCTTTAAGGGTTTCTGCCAGGTGCAAAAGGATGCAGGTGCAGGAGAACATCTGCGTGGTCTGACTACGTTATAGACCCTAATGGAAGATGAGTGGATTAAAGGTAGGCAGTTTGAAGAAATAAGGATACTGTCAATTCTGGAGTATGTGCCATGCATGGGAGAGTTATATGTGTAATCTTTCACCGAAGGGTGGTGAACGCGCCAAATATCCACGAGTCCCAGTTGTTGTACGAAAGCATAAAATTGTTTCTCTTGGGGGGACAGGACATGGGGAGAGTTATCCCTATGTGAGGCCGACCTGTCGCGGGGGTGGGGGGCATAGCGTAGCGTTGAAGTCGCCTCCGATAATTATGCGTCCCTGAGCATGAGCCGAAAGAAATGCCAGAGTGGAGGACCAAAAAGAAGGGTCCGGGGTATTAGGGCCATAGATCGAGACTAGAGTATAGATTTGAGAGGAAACTCTTGCTATCACAAGGACACAGTGACCCGCATCATCGACATGATATTCCGATACCACCAGAGGGCAAGAAGTGCGCAGTAATACAGCTACTCCATTGCGCTTGGGGGTAGCACAGGACAAGAAGACCCTGGAATAGGCCTTGTCGTAGAGGCGAAATGCCACCCGCTTAGGAATTCTTGTTTCTTGTAGCATAGCTATATCCCCAGCCTTACGTTTAAGGTCTCTAAATAAAAGTCTACATTTGCGGGGTGAGTTGAGCCCTTTGACATTTAGGGATATAACTTTAACCTGGATCATTTTAGATTTAAAGAGCGGTCAATCTCCTCGGCCATCCAGGGTCCTCCCACCATCCCCCAACCCCTGAAAAGCTCGGGCGCCCGGGGGGGGGGGTCGGAAAGAGGAGAGAAAGAGAAGACAGAAACAGGAAAGAGGGCAAAAAGGGGTAGCAGAACCCGATATAGACAGGGAGAGAGAGCGAAAAGAGGGGGGTCCCAGGTTGGGCAAGCCCTGGGACTACAGGGAGCATTCTCCAAATGGCGATACCTGAGGGAGAGCATGGAGAGATGGAGAAAAGGAGGGGTGAACCAACGACCATTCCAGGCATAGGGAAGGGAGTGCCAGAACGTCGTCCTCCTCCCACCATTTTGAAACAAATATATAAACTAGGTACAAATAACATCTTCCACATATAAAACGAAAAACACTTATAACGGTGTAAAACCCACATAAAAAGCAGAACACCTTTGACGAACAATAAAACTAGTGCCCTTGGGGCAGCTGATTTCCAAAACCCAGCGTGAGAGCCCGTGGAGGGGGCCCACACAGGTCAGTCCAGCCCATCGCCTGGAGAAACAAATTCCACCTGCTGGTCCCTAGTCTTTCGGAGGAAAGCGTCCTTCGTAGTGAAATAGTGGAAACTGGCTAGCACGTCTCGGGGAGAGACTGACTTGTCGCGCCTGGGGCCTAGGGTGCGGTGGACGCGGTCTAGGAGAAGCTTTGCCGGGGGGAGTTCAGAGGAAGCGTTTTACGATACCGGTAATAGTAGCAGAAAGTTGATCCCCGTTGATGGATTCGGGAAGTCCCTGGACGCGGACGTTGTTCTGGCGAGATCTGTTGGATTGGTCCTCCATCACCTCCTCGAGAAGACGTACTCTAGTCTCCATTGCGTCAGCATGTGAGGCTAAATTATTACAGTAGGCCGCAATGTGCTCGGTCCTGTCCTCCAGGCGCGCCGTTCGATCACCTTGGATTTCACTCGTGAGGCTGCAGGAGGTGCGATCAAGCTCAGCTGCGATGAAGGCTTTCAGCCCCAGTATATCCGCCCTCGTGGCACGGCTAGTCTGTCCGACGGCGTCGTCCCCGCGTGGGGTAGCGGCTCGGGCGCCATCTTGGGAGGAATCCTCCATCCGTACCCGAGCAGAGAATATTGGCGCCACCGGGACCCCGGCGTCTTTTTTGCCCTTCAGCGGGTTCTTCATGGCGTCAGGGGGGTTCCCCACTCTGGCAGAGCAATTTGCGAGTTTTTCAAGCTGGTGGAAGAGGGTTTACGGCGGTACACGAGGAGAGCTCACTCAGCCAGCTGCCGCTCTCATCGTCGGCTCGGCTCCGCCCTTCAATTGTTTTTTTAATCTCACTGTGTTGTCTTTTCATTTTATGTTTTTTGTTTTTCACCTTTTTCTTATGCTTCTGCTTTTGTGTATTATGGCTTGTTCATGATATTAATTATGCTGTGAATTTAGCACATTCCTGTGCGCAACCGCCCTTATAAGGACGTACTAAATGAACTATTTTTCAATCAACTGTTGTCCGAGTCTATGGTACTGATAATATCTATTCAGTACCTCACTATATCCGGTAAACATATTTTTTTATTGGTTATTGTTACGGGTTACCCCCGATCCTCTTGTCTACTGAATTATCATCCTTTTTTCACCACTAGATTGGTGGGATTACATATGCTAACTATTCTCATTTATACAATCTTTATTTTAGCTGTTTACACCTGTATATCTGTATATGGTCTACCAGGTTTTTAAAGTCCATACTTAGTTACTGAATACCATTGCATTTAGAGGAGAATGAACTAGGTTGGAATAGATTGTTCTCCTCTATGGAAGCACAAATTTACAGTAAAGAGGTGCAACATCAGTTCTGATCGGGACGATTTTAAACATAAAACTGGGGCCATTCTCAGCCACGGCTTCAAGCCTTCGATTAAAGTCATGGCTGGAATTGCGTCCCTTTGTTTTACCACCAACCCACTTCCAAACATTCCGCTTACATATAGAAACATAGAAAAATGTCGGCAGATAAGAACCTTTCGGCCCATCTAGTCTGCCCAATTACATGGATACTTTACCTGGATTTATCTTTTGTTTAGGATAGCCTTATGCCTATCCCATGCTTGCTTAAATTCAATTACTGTTTTGGCCTCTACCACTTCTACTGGAAGACTGTTCCATGTATCCACCACCCTCTCAGTAAAATAATGCTTCCTGATGTTACTTTTAAACCTTTGCCCCTCTAATCTAAGACTATGTCCTCTTGTTTTGCTATTTTGTTTCCTTTTAAATATACTCCCTTCCTCTACCTTGTGGATTCCCTTTACGTATTTAAATGTTTTTATCATATCTCCTCTGTCTCGTCTTTTTTCCAAGCTGTACATGTTAAGATCATTAAGCCCTTCCTGGTAACTTTTCTCCTTCACGCCGTACACCATTTTAGTAGCCCTTCTCTGAACTCTCTCTAAGATGTCTATATCCTTCTGGAGATACGGTCTCCAGTACTGCACACAGTACTCCAAGTGAGGTCTCACCAGTGCTCTCTACAGTGGCATGAGCACTTCCCTTTTCCTACTGCTAATACCTCTCCCTACACAACCAAGCATTTTGCTAGCATTTCCTGCTGCTCTATTACATTGACTACTTACCCTTAGATCCTCTGAAATAATAACCCCTAAATCCCTTTCCTCAGATGTTGAGGTTAGGACTGTATCAAATATTCTATATTCAGCCCTTGGGTTTTTACGTCCCAGGTGCATTATCTTGCACTTATCCACATTAAAACTCAATTGCCACAGCTCCGACCATTTTTTTAGTTTACCTAAATCATTTGTCATTTGGCTGATCCCTCCAGGAACGTCAACCCTGTTGCAAATCTTTGTGTCATCAGCAAAAAGACATACTTTTCCATTAATACCTTCTGCAATATCACTAATAAAAATATTAAATAGAATGGGTCCAAGTACTGACCCCTGAGGTACCCCACTGGTAACAAGACCTTGCGCCGAATAAACTCCATTTACCACAACCCTCTGTTGCCTGTCACTCAGCCACTGCCTAAACCATTCAACAATATTGGAATCCAAGCTCAAAGATTGCAATTTATTGATAAGCCTTCTATGCAGAACAGTATCAAAAGCCTTACTGAAATCTAAATAAGCAATGTCTACTGCACCACCTGTGTCTATTATTTTTGTTACCCAATCAAAAAAATCAATAAGATTAGTTTGGCATGATCTCCCTGAGGTAAGCCCATGTTGTTTCTGATCCTGTAATCTATGTGTTTTTAGATGTTCAACAATCCTTTCCTTTAACATGGTTTCCATTAATTTCCCCGCTACTTTACATATAAAATGTAAAATCCCAATAGTGGTTGACCATGTCAAACTACTTTTCAGAAGCAGTGGCTTTTCAATTTTCTACAAACGCCCAGGTCTTTGTATGAAGAAATAGAACAAAGGCTAATTAAAAGGCGCTTTAATCGAACCATTTTTTGTTTATAAAGCTATCCCAACATTGAATATGGATTTGTAGAGAAATTAAGATCTTTCCTTCAGAAATCCTGCATTAACAGTCAGCATTTTTGATCAGAGTTCTAGTTTTATAATAATTAAAAAAAATAGTACAAAAGAAGTTGGCATATTTATAGTTATGAATGTTTACAAATTACATGTTGTACATGGTTGTGACGAAACGGCCGCCCCAATGTTTATTTGCAGTTATTTTGCTTTACAGGTTATTGTCTCTGTATATAAGGTAGAGTGTTTGTTCTGTGTCCGCTATTATCTGATGTCTGTGTTACATTACAATAAACACATAAGGGAATATTAGAGTATTGTTTCTGTGTACCTTCTCTCTGTATAGTGTACATCTCTGTATTAGCTGTCCTCTGTCTTTATACTGTACTTCTCTGTGACTACCCCCTCTCTGTAAATTGTATTTTCCCTGCAGTATGAAGATTCCTTTAAGATGAGAAGGCATGTGTAAATACTCCATTGTGTTAGATGAGTCTTTCTATTGTTCTCTGACTGGAGACTCTTGATCTTATCTGTAAGGGAGGGGAGTGTGTTTCAACTGTGTTTTACCTTTGTGTGTCTAAAGTGAAAAAGCATTCTCATTTGGATTTCGAATGAGAAACAGCTACATAGTACGTCTCGTCTACTGTGTGTGGAAATATCTCCTGTATTCAGTGGAAAGGGGGCGTCCAGACGGAGGGTACAGAGCTTGGGGTACCCACGATCCGTAACAATGGTGCTTTAGTATATAACAGATGTGCAAATCTGAAACAAAAATTTCAAAAGAAGATCAGATACGAAATTAATAGTAGGGAATAGTGTGTGCGCAGAGAAATTTTTGATCCTTCTAGTAAACTTTGTTAATTTGTTTTAACATTGAGTGCTTTCAACATTCATGAAATATGCAGAATAAACAACTGGCAATAAGACATTTAACGAACACAAACTTTGATCGGTTTTGTGGCGAAGAGCACCCAAGTACAGGTTTTAAGGCATATTTCAGTGTTTGTTAAAATCATTGTGCAATATCAAAAAATAACCCGGAATCCTCAGCATATGCAAAATGGAAAGGGAAAATAGTGAAAAATAGAGCAGGTCAAGGATTTGAAAGAATGCTCATCTTTAGGGGATCAAGGGACTTCTAGTATGTCATTATACTGGATCCTGAAAAACATGCTCCCTTATAGCTGGTCGAGTAAAAGATGAACATATCCAAATATATATTTTGGCAATGTTTTTAGGTCTCCTCATCCCACAAGCACAGCTGTTTCTGCGTGACATAGAAGTGAAAGCTGTAGCTTTTTTGGCAACTTCGAATTCCACACTTGTAGGAAGTGCTCCGTCCAGAGGATTCTCTGCTTTTGCAATATTTCAAACTACATGGTATCCACTCCAGACCAAGTCGATATGAACAAATACATGGCTTCCAGTCCCAAGGACAGAGCTTGCAGGGGGGTACAGCAGGGAGAGTGGAATACAAAGGCAGAACTTCAAACATCGAACCATCAATACCTGGACAAAATAAATTAAAATAAGTTAGCTACATGCATGTATAAGGACATTACATGTTGGATCTTCTGTAAATTGTTCTTTTTACAACATACTCCACACCTTCAATGGTTACTGTGCTTTGCTACCCTTTTCAGCTTCCCACTGCATGAAAACAAAAAAGTTTCAGCTCCCTCGCTTACCTCTCTCTAGCCATGTCCGTACATCATCTTGCCTCGTATAAATAGCCTCTTTTGCCTCAGCACAGATGTTATGAACATGGGAACTTAGTTGGAGAGCTTTAGTAAAATTCACAGAAACATCCATCTGTAGAGTTTCCATTCGTTTAGTTTCTTCAGCCTGACGTATTGTATGTGGGTTTTTCTAGAAGAAAAAAAAAATACATAGAACAAAAATAAATGTTGGAAAAAGTGTAAGAAAAAGTTAATAATGAAAATCAAAACGTTTGCTTCACCTGAAATGAAAAAGAGCAAAACCTATCAAATGAAAAATCAGCATTAGTATGGAAAAGCTTGGCCCATGGGAGAGTCAAACATAAAAGGTAGGGATACAAAGATTTGAAACCGTAACCTACGACATTTGAGGAGAGGTGAGTGGTGCAGTGGCTAACCATGGAGGAGACACCCACAGCGATCACAGAGCCCGATGCTGGAGATTGAGTGTTCTGCCATATTAACATTCAGAAACAACTGATTTCTATGAACTATTGCTAGATCGACAGCTTAATGGGTTTAGGTTCACAAGCTCATTTTTACGTCCATTTTGTTTAGATATCGTCCCCCAGTTTAAACCCTTTATTGCCATTGAGGTGTCCGACGTGTTGCTGTAATTTCCACTGGGATTTGGAAATATGATATACACTTTGGGAACTCTGCTGACATTGTCACAAAAAGAAAATCCCTTACCTTACCACCAGCAGAGCTTGCAAAAAAGTAGTTACAGCTACAAGTATTTATAAAGAGTCAACAAATTCCTTAGCGCTGCGCCGCTATACAATGGGAGAGAAAGAATAACAAATATACATACATGTTACACACACGAAAGAGAAGGAGGGAGGACCTTGATCGAGAGCTAAGAGGAGAGGGGTGACCCATTAGGGGAGGGTGAATTGGGTAAGTGAAGTGGTGGGTTCCAGGAGGGCTGAATAGAAAGAGGAGCAGGAAATTATAGTGGGGAGGTCATGGAGTAAGCCAATGGGTTTTCAGAGACTTCTTGAAGAACTGGAGAGATGGGGAGAGTCTAATGTTGCAGAGGAGGGAGTTCCATAGAAAGGGGGCAGCTCGGGAGAAGTCCTGAAGGAGAGAGTTGGGGGTGCGGTTACGAGGAACTGATAGCACCAGATCATAGGCAGACTGAAGTGGTTGGGATGGTATTTAGCTGCTAATAAGGGATAAAATGTAGGCAGAGGCACGGTTATGGAGAGCTTTGTATGTGAACACCAGTATTTTGAAATGGGTTCTAAAGGAAACAGGGAGCCAGTATAGAGATTGACAGAGGGGCGAGGTGTGAGGTGCAGGATTTGAGGTGTATGAGTCTGGCACAGGCGTTCATTACAGACTGCAAAGGGATAATCTGCGTTCTCTTAAAGTCAGACAGAAGGAGGTTGCAATAGTCAAGGTGGGAGATAAGAGCTTGGACAAGCATTTTAGTAAAGTCTGGATTAAGAAAGGGACGGATGCTTGCAATGTTTTTAGGTGGCAGTAGCAAGATTTGGTTAGAGACTGAATATGTGGCGTAAAGGCTAGTTGGAGTCCAAGAGGACCCCGAAGCAACAAGCCTGAGAGGTAAAAGTAATGGTGGCACTATTTATCTGAAGGGAAATGGGCACGGGAATCAAGGTCTTAGAGGGAGGAAAGATAAGAAGTTTTGTTTTTGAGAGGTTGAGCATTAGAAAATGGGTGTCATGGAACTGACATAGCGCTCCCCACGTACAATTACAATTACAATTACACCTCCAGGACACGTTTCGCCTTATCAAATGGCTTCATCAGCCAGTATAACGTACCAAGAACCTTTTACATCATTATAGTCTACATAATCAAAAAATATCCGTTACACATGTCCTCAGGGCATCTTCTTGGAGTGCGTTTCACGGCTCTTAATGGTCCTCGTATGCCTTGTATGTTTCTCATACATCCAGATGGACGCCACCGTCGGCATGTGCTGTGTGGACTTCCGTGTTCCATGGTGTTCCTTTGCGCTAGTGACATACTTCCGGTGTTACATCCCCGCAAGTATTCAACAGACTTTCTATATTGGCCACAGTTTCTCCACTTCTTCCCTTGCACAAAACAAAAATAAGAATAGGAAAAAAGCCCTCCGATGAATCCCATCATTTTAAAGGAGCCATTTATCCTCTATGTATTTTTATATGCAGAATGTTAGGGAGATTCGGGCATAATGTTTGACGTATTATATGATACTAGTTAAGTCTGCCCAAAGGGCAGTTTAGTGTTGTTGTCGCCAGCTCAGAATTCATGTCCACATATTTGTTTTTCCAATGATGATGGGCTATTCACATTACAGAGGGGAGGGGGGTCCCGGCGGCACCTGGCCCGGGTTGAGCTGTGGGACAGCTCTCCTCTCCCCGTGATGCTGGAGCGAAGCCTGAGGAATGAGTAAGGAGCACCGCTGGTAGGGGGAACCTACAGGACCCGGTGCATGCGCCGTGTGCTGCAGATCCAGCCCCTCCTCTCAGCGCGTCACTCTGCCGCCGGGAAAGTTGGATTTTTCCAACTCCCTTCGCTCAGCGCCACATCGTGATCGGGGAGAGGAGAGCTGTTCCGTGACGCGGCCTGAGTGAGGGAGGGGTTTAAAATCTGTCCACACTGAGCGCGTCTCGACGCCTGGCACTGCAATGTGCTCAGTGTATCTCAGCCTTAACCCATTCGCTGCTGAACCATTTCACCGTTGTGTGCGAAGCTCATTTTTACCGCTTTTGCTCATCATGTTTAAGGCTAGGGTCAGACGAACGCATTTTTCACGTCTACCGTCAAAAAGTGCATTGATGCATCCGAACGCATTTTTTCACGGAAGACGCGATAGCGGTCATCCGATGCGCAATTTCGGCTGTGATTTTGTGATCCAAACCAGGAAACTTTGGGTGTGTGGACGTTATGTTGGCCAGACATGAGCAGTGTCTGACGTCTCCTAATCACGCACACACGCCCCTATGCGGACGCGGCGCACTCTGTACGGCAGTACTAGCGGTTCAACGTACTTGCAAAAATGCGTTCGTTTGCCCCTTGCATTGCGCGGCCGAACTTTCGTGCGGACGTACTTCATGTGTGGGCCTGCATTGGACATCATTTGCTGCTACCACGGCCGTCATAAAGTGCGGGTAAACGCACGTTCGCACTGCGTTCGTCTGAGCACAGCCTTAATGTGTTTAGAAGCCACGTTTTATTATATGACCCATATTATATAGCGTTCTTTCTGGCAGACTCCGCAGATTAATAATATATCATTTTTATATGTATATGTCATGTTCTGCCTATATATTATAACAAAAATACAATAAAATTTGAATTTTCAAATCATTCACAGTGTGTAAAGTGGTTTTTTTTCCACATTTTTTCACATGAGTGTTTGCGGTTATATTTTCTATAGGGTGCGCTTGTACAAAAATTAGAAATGTGGACTCGTTACTTTTTTGGGGGTGAATTACGTGATTTTTTGCAAACGCACCCCATAGAAAAAAAATCATTAGTGCAGCATCATTGTTCACTTTATAATTGAAATGTGAACAATATTGCTGCATTAATAAAAACAACACACAAAAAAACCCCACGTTTTTATTTATTTATTTTATTATTTTTTGGTTTTACTTTTAACATGGTCATGTTTGGTATCATTCGAAAGGCCTTTCGAATGACACCAAGCATGACCCCCTAGCTGCCACGGTTCTGGAGATATTGGGGTTCAAATGAACCCTGTATCTCCACCAGGGGATTTCCTTGGGAAATCCACGGGCAGCTAGGGGTTCCCCGGCTATATGACGTCATCGTGCTATGCACGACACGTCAGGAGCCGAGAGGGAACCCGGAGGTGGAGCCACCATCCAAGATGGCGGCCCCCACCGGAGCTAGATTGCGATCGGCGGCGATCGCGATCTGGAAACTGTAGGGTTAAAAACCAGGCACCACTTTAAAGGGAAGACCCTTCAAAGCGGTGCCTGTTATTTTGCTTAAAACCCTCCCGATTGGGAGGGAGAGGGATCCAAAAAGGATCCCCCCTCCCTTTCAGGCGATCTCCCGGCATTGCCGGGGGGTCGCCTGGAAATGACGTCATCGCGCAGGCGCGATGACGTCATGTACGTCGGGGGCTGGCCTTTAATCAGCGTCTGGCTTCCCTGAAGCCAGAATGCCGCGGGACCCCGGACAGAGAGGTGAGTATCTCCTCCGGGGCGAGAAACAAGGGGGGTGTTTGTGAGGGTCCTGAGAACGAGCAACAGCACAATGGCCTGCTCTACGGTGGGTGCCCGCTCAGGTCTCACAAACAAGGTTTTAGCTTGATTGTGCCATTACAGGGATGAATTTTCCATATGCAAATCAGCCTGCTCTCACCCAAAAAGGGTGGCCAGTGCTGATTGCCAAAAGGATCCCCCCTCCCTTTCAGGCGATCTCCCGGCATTGTCGGGGGGGTCGCCTGGAAATGACGTCATCGCGCAGGCGCGATGACGTCATGTACGTCGGGGGCCGGCCTTTAATCAGCGTCTGGCTTCCCTGAAGCCAGAACGCCGTGGGACCCCGGACAGAGAGGTGAGTATCTCCTCCGGGGCTCCCGCTTGCGGATGACGTGTGGGGCACGTGTCCGACACGCCATCCGCAGTGAAGGGGTTAAAGCCGGCTGTGCCGCGGTGGTTGGATGCTCGCTCACCCAGCAGTACGCTGGTTGCGCGTGCATTTGAAGACGGCGGCGTGGCGTCTTACTGTTTTATTGTATAGATAATTCTAGTAGGTGGTTTATCATAAACACGTGATCTAAAAAAATATATAATCACATAATGAAATGTACTTTTATTCCCTAATTATCCATCATCGTTACATATTTTTTAATGTGTTAAGGGGTACTTAATATTAGGTGATTATTTCCATATCTTTAGTGATATTTTCATGAAGAGTTTCAATAATATGTTTACATATATGTGTTTTATTATGATGACTGTTGAATCTTCTACTGTATAATATAGGTGTAGGTGACATTCAATATAAAAGATACTTTTATGGTGGCTAACCACTTGGCTGCTAAGGACGCACTCACACGTCCAGCCAAGTGGTTCTCCTGTGCAATAGACGCGCTGAGTGTCCGCTGAGGGATTCCGGCCGATTGCTGCGGCTCCTCGGTGCGGTCTGACATCTTTGATGATAGCCCAGCATCCTGGCGGGGACAATAGACGTCATCTTGCTAGTGCCCCGACATCTATTACAGGCACTATTCTGTCCCCACGGTGGCTTTTGTAGAAACAGACAGCTTCAACTCCGATGAAAGGCATATAAGGTATTAATTTCCAGTCATTCATAATCAAAACTTACAGTCATTGAAAAGAGTCATCTGGATCATTAATATTACATAGTTACATAGTTACATAGTTATATAGGCTGAAAAAAGACATGCGTCCATCGGGTTCAGCCTCTCCCACATAACCTACTGCTGTTGATCCAAAAGAAGGCAAAAAACCCAGTCTGAATGCTTGCCAATATGCAATATACTGGGAAAAAATTCCTTCTTGACCCCAGAATGGCAGTCAGATTTCTCCTTGGATCAAGAAGCTTTTACCCACATATTAAATATTATAACCCTTAATATTCTGTGTCTGCAGGAAGTCATCCAGTCGTTTTTTAAAAGTCTGTACAGACTCTGACCCAACCACCTCAACAGGCAGAGAATTCCACAGCTTTATTGTTCTCACCGTAAAATAACCCTTCCTATGCTTTAAGCTAAATTTTCTTCCAGTCTAAATGGATGACCCCTTGTCCTATGTATAGTCCTGTTAATGAATAGGTTATCAGACAATGGTTGATAATGGCCCGTATATATTTATATAAGGTTATCAGATCCCCTCTAAGGCGCCTTTTCTCTAAACTAAACAGGTTTAAGCTTGTTAGTCTTTCCTCATAACTTAACCCTTCCATCCCCCTTATTAATTTAGTTGCCCGTCTCTGCACTTTTTCTAGCGATATAATATCTTTTTTTAAGACAGGTGCCCAAAATTGCACGGCATATTCAAGGTGCGGCCTGACCATTGATTTATACAGAGGCAAAATTATGTTTTCATCCCGTGAGTGAACTCCCCTTTTAATGCATGCCAGTACTTTGCTGGCCTTGGCGGCTGCTGTTTGACATTGCACATTGTTACTTAGTTTGAAGTCTATGATTATTCCCAAATCCTTCTCCTGCTTGGATTTTCCTAACTCCGTACCATTTAGGGTATACATTGCTTGTGTGTTCTTCACTCCAAAGTGCATAACTTTACATTTATCTAGATTAAATTTCATCTGCCATTTAAGTGCCCAGTCCCCCAATCTATCTAAATCCCTCTGCAGCGAAGTAACATCCTGCTCACATTGTATTACTTTTCCTAGCTTTGTGTCATCTGCAAACACTGATACATGACTATCTCAAGGTCATTTATAAATAAATTGAATAGTATTGGTCCTATAACAGACCCCTGAGGGACACCACTTACCACTGGTGTCCATCTTGAAAATGTACCATTTATTCTGTCCTTTTATATGGTGTGAAAAAAGGGTAATTTCACTCCCATGTGGAGAGAGAGCATGCTGCAGCTTCTCCTGGAATTACTTCCTGAAGTACACGCCCTTCTTCCTACCAGCATGCAAAGCTTCTCAGCATCAATTAGACAAATACATCTGATCACATGTCATAAAACTACAACTCCTTGAAGACCTTTCCCTTAAGGGGACAGTTCCCAATTCCTATAATGCTATCTCTTACAATTACTGACTATTCTCAGGCTGCTCTAGTCAGCACACTCCCCGCCTGGAATGATAAAATTCCACTACTTACTAACTGTTAACTGAGATAAATAAAGGCATAGCATCAAACAGTGAGTTATAAACAAAAGCTTAAGGTTCAATCTTCCAGTTTAGTCTTCTTGAGCAGCAGTACCAGATTGGTAATTGGCCTGGTATAAAGCTTCTTGGCGAAAGACTGCTGGTCGCCACCTGACTCCTCCAGCTTCACAATCTGCACTTCGACCTGCGTACTAGTTCATCGCCGCTAAGTAAGACTTGGTGCACAAGTCCCATGGGCTTGGAACCTTCTTAGAGCGTTGATAAAGGAGGAGCTGTCCATGACTTCAATGTGGACGGCTCTAATGCTGAGACACGTGAAAAGGACGGCCCAAAGTTTGCAACCTTTAGCCAGGTTGACTGTCAACTTGGACGCAGGGATGGACCGTGTAGCATGATCCACAGGGTTCTGGTCTGTTGGCACATGTCGCCACTTTTCAGGCTCTGAATTTTTTCTTATTTTGTCTACTCTGTTGCTTACGTGAACATAAAAGCGCCTGCTTTGGTTGTAGATGTAGCCCAGCACCACCTTGCTGTACGTGTAGAAGGTGGTGGTTTGTAGCTCAAGGTCTATAGTCTTTTTCATCAGGTCAGCGAGCTGGCGTAATGAATGCCCTCATAATCCCAGGAACATTTGCAATACTGCTATGAACCCCCAGTCACATTCTTCTCAGACAAGCAATGCTGTTACCTCTCTTAATAATGCCTGTGATCCACCTCATCATAAGATTGATTGGCAAAACCAATCCAATGCATGATGTCGCCCAGAGGCATGTTCCATTTCTTGTGTTCAGGTTTCAGAAACAGTTGACCATTTGCCCCTAGTGATCCTTAATTTGGAGGATCATGCCACTCCATTTCTCGTGGATAATGGTGCTACCAATTCTACGTTGACAATGGAGTGGTGCTTGTGGTCAATTAAACCTGCTGAGATGCCATCTTTAGGGATTACTGGAGTACTAACAGATACTTTTGTCACCCCACCCATTGCTATTTCTTCAATTTCTTCCCCTGCCTCTGTGTTTCATTCTTTTCATGTTCTCCCTACCCATTTGCTAGGCAGAGATTTGCTTTCGTTGCTTGCTGTGTCTATATCCTGCATGCCATCTGGAGCTTTACATGTTTATTCACTATTCTTTTTCCTTGAAGCTGCTCCCATCACAGTCACCCCTCCATCTCCCTCCCCCTTTAACTCTTCCTCCCCCTCCTTTTCTCCACCTTACTCTGCTTTTCTTTCAGCACCTGATCTCGAATTGTGTGTACATCCGGATGTATGGGCAATTGACGAGGATGATGTGGGTTCTATTTCATGTACACCTTATTCTGCCAATTTGAAAGCATCTGCTTCTCCTGTCTATCATAAGCAATATAATCTGTCACCTGCTAAAGTTGAAGGAATATTGGAATTCATTCACTGCTTTCTTGCTACTGGCATTCTGTATCCCATTGTAAGTTCGTACAACACTCCTGTAAATCCTGTGCCTAAAGGAGATAGATATCGCTTTACTCAAGATTTCAGATCTCTCAATGAAATCATAATTCCTATTTCTCCAATTGTACCTGACCTCCCAACCCTTCTCACCTCCATACCCCCAGACTCCACACATTTTACAGTCATAGACCTAAAAAATGCCTTTTTTTCTCTCTCAGTACATCCGGATACACAACCCCTTTTGTCCTTTACTTTTGAAGGCTCCCAGTTTTTTGTTACGTCTCGACCCTGCCCCCTGGTGGTGGGAGCAGGGAGTTTCCAGTTTGTCTGGTTTTCTTGTTCAGGCTCTACAGACCATTCCCACTGGCCTGAAGGTCTGCAGTCACATGATCTGCTTAGCCCTATATATAGGGCCAACCAGGCATTTGATTCTTGGATCAGGATTGACTAAGTCTGAGATCCTCTAGTTCCTCATTTTTTTCTAGTTCAAGTTCTGATTATCTGTGTATGACTCTTTGGCTCTGATTTCTGGATATTCTTTAGTCTGCTCCCTAAGTACTTTCTGCTATCTGATATCTCGTGTATGACCTGGATTGGCTTCTGGAACTTCTTCTGTATGTATCGTGTCTGTTTAGATTTGTCTGTACGTGTCTAGTTCAGTTGTTTTCACTCTACAGTCATTTGGCTGCGAAGCCATATGGTGTGAGTGATTCCCAGGGCTTTGTCTGAACTCCCTGGCTGGGAGTGTGAGGATTTGCAGTGTGCTGCATTCACGTATCAAGTTCTTTCTTGCATTGTACTGCATTCGTGCTTTCAAGTTCAGGTGTTTTCACTTTACAGGTATTTGGCCACAAAGCCATATGGTGTGAGTGATTCCCAAGGCTTTGTCTGAACTCCCTGGCTGGGAGTGTGAGGATTTGCAGTGTATTGCATTCATTGTGCATTCACGTATCAAGTTCTGTCTTGCACTATATGATTCACATTTTTCAAGTACTGGGTCCTGTCCTGCAGTGTGTAGAATTCATCGTGTTTCCTAAGTGTTGCAAGGGATTGAAGTCTGCAAACAAACCCATATACCTGTCCTAAAGGCTTCACTCTACACAGCCTGGGGGCTCCCTATCACCCTATAGGGGGACTACCGTTACAGTTTTCCTGGTCAGTCCCGCATTTAGAGCCTGCTCCAGCTCAAGCATCCTGCCTCCAAAACAGAAATGTTGTCCTTTCTAGGGATGGTGAATTTTTGTAGCCACTGGATACCAGATTGTTCCTATTATGACTCTGTTCTTCGTGCGTCTGCTGCTCGCACAGCTCCGGACCAAGACCAAATTGTTTGGTCTCCGGACATGGTGTCTGCCTTTGAAACGTTAAAGGAACTGTTGGCTACTGCACCAGCACTGGGGCTACCGAACTATAAACTGTCTTTCCACTTCTACTGTAGGGAGGATGGGCGCACAATGGCGGCTGTTCTTGCGTGATGCAACTGGGAGAGAGCTCCCTTTTAGGTTTATAGCGGAGCTCTATTAGTTTATCTCGGGATTTAGTGTAGCTTTTGTAGTACCTATCCCACTCAGCCATCAGGCACAATCTCATTTCCTTGGTAAGCTCCCTATGCGCCCTCAGTTCATAATGTCTGCATCTTCTGAATTTTGGACAGCACACTCTTCACTTAAGTCAGGATCAATTAGTAGGCCCAACTCTTTTGCCACGTCACAGCCTTCTGCCATTATTAAGGAGACTCAAGAAATTGCCTTAACACTTTTAAAATGATCAATGCAAATCACTGTGTGCCTCTGGGGAGTGCTGCTGGAGTGCTTTGGAGCTGGCGCAGTTCACCTTGTGGTCTCTGGGGAGCGCTGCTGGAGTGCGTTCCAGCTGGCGCATTACACCTTGTGGCCTCTGGGGAGCGCTGCTGGAGTGCATTGCAGCTGGCGAATTACACCTTGTGGCCTCTGGGGAGCGCTGCTGGAGTGGTTACAGCTGGCGCAGTTCACCTTGCAGCCTCTGGGGAGCGCTGCTGGAGTGCGTTGCAGCTGGCACAGTTCACCTTGTGGCCTCTGGGAAGCACTGCTGGAGTGCATGCAGCTGGAGCAGTTCACCTTGTAGCCTCTGAGAAGCATTGCTGGAGTGCATTGCATTTGGCACAGTTCACTTTGATATAAACTTTACAAAGGGCCTTTAGATGTAGTTGCATAAAGTAAAGGTAAAACAGTCTTTCTTCGTTTCAAAGGCGAGGGGGTAAACATTTAAATGGAGCATGGGAGTGAATTTATTCAGGCCTTTTTTCACTATTCTGTCCCCACGGTGGCTTTTGTAGAAACAGACAGCTTCAACTCCGATGAAAGGCATACAAGATATTTATTTCCAGGCATTCATAATCAAAACTTACAGTCATTGAAAAGATTCATCTGGATCTTTAATATTCTGTCCTTTTATACGGTGTGAAAAAAGGGTAATTTCACTCCCATGTGGAGAGCTGCAATTTCTCCTGGAATTACTTCCTGAATTACACACCCTTCTTCCTACCAGCATGCAAAGTTTCTCAGCACTAATTAGACAAATAGATCTGATCACATGTCATAAAACTACAACTCCCAGAAGACCTTTCCCTTAAGGGGACAGTTCCCAATTCCTATAATGCTATCTCTTACAATTACGGACTATTCTCAGGCTGCTCTAGTCAGCACAGGCACCCCCCCTGCGAGTGCGGGTTAGGTGCTTGAAAGGGAGGGGGTGGTCCTTTAGACCTCTCTCCCTCCTCAACCGTGCGGGGCAGCCAAAAAAGGCAGGCACCGTTTGGAAGGGCACAGCCTGCCCTTCCAAGTGGCGGCTGGATCGCAATTTGCCACCAACAGGCGCCGTATCACGGTCCCCTCCCGGGACTGGCTGACATCTTGGATGTCGGCCAAGCTTCCGGGATCTCCCCCTGACGACTGGAGTCATTGTGCATAGTGTGATGACGTCAGTTCTGGAGTTAGCCCCTAGCTGCCACCTATGGTGGAGATAGGGGGTTCCAATGAACCTCCCTATCTCCCGATCCGTGGCAGCTAGGGGTTAATGTTTGGTATTGTAACGATTGGTGCCCGCTTGGGCCATCGTGGTAGCTTGGAACAAGGAGTGTAGCCCTTTTGGCAGGTGAGCTGCTCACTTGATACAGGACAGATCAACAATACAGATTCCAGGGCAATACAGGAACCAGACTGAGACACAAGGGACAGGAGGGCCAGGAAAAAAACTAAAGGGATCCCTATGCTGGGAATGATTCTAAGAAACCCTCACAAAGAAATAACGGAGCAAGGGGGACAAGAAGAGCAAGGGTTAACAAGACATACAGAAAGACTATACTAAAGAGGTCCTTATATGTGGCCTCTGAGTATACTAAACTAAGACAAAGAAAAACACACAGAACATGAAACATAAGAATGGTCATACAGGCAAAGGTTGGCAACACATCAGCATATAGAGTACCAGGATTAGGCAGAAAAGGATTGTCAGGAAATACAGCAGAGGTCAAAACCAGAATATACTTGGACAGGAATGCTTTGCAGCAACGCTGAGAACAGGAACTGGACCCAACCACCACAAAACTCTACAAACGGTGCTACTTCCCCCATATGCAGCAAGCAACTCCGGGTAAGACATGCAAATGACATCTGTCTCACTTTTTTCCACCCTGGGTCTGTTTTTACACAGAACCCTTCAATCAATGCCATATATATCGTGATTTTTAAACTATAGGATCTCAGACAGAAGAACCTTCCTGGCGGATTCTGAAGCAGACGACTGGGAAGGGTTGTTCCAGCTTCCCTCGTGTGGAGGACGGTGCAATACCTTTAATCGGCACATTGCACTTATACAGAGCCAATATTTTATATAGGCTCTGGGCCACGTGAGTGCTGATATATATATATATATCTGGGAAATAGGTAGCGGCAATTGCTCTCTGGGGTGAGCAATCTTGAAAGGTTCAGAGACCAGACCAGTGACTTGCCTTCAAACGGTGGTACATTTATTGCTGTAATACACCGGCTATATACCTTACTGTACAGTGCTCAAAAGTAAACACTTCAAACACAAAGAAAATTCCTAGCCGTGTCCGGGCACTAACTAAACATAAGATAGTCCTGATTACCAACCTGTACAAACCTACTGTTTGTCAGGCTTCAGCAAACCATCATGACCAACCTTGTGCTCCAGCAGATAGAGACTGTCTGCTCCCCAGGCTCCAGAGCAATGTGTGTTTGCCTCACCTGCACTAAATTGCCACAGAGGCCAAGTGCAAAACCAGGGGCTTACTAGAGGTTCCGGAAGGTGTAAGAGAGGAATTTGGGTGACACATAAACCCCGGACAGGACCTTTCCTTGCTTTCTACATGATGACCTGTTACATACCCTCCCCCCTTGTTTCAACCCCCTGGTTGGAACACTGACAGCTACACAAGCGTAGACTCTGGACAGAGCATCTACATTGGCCATTTTTATACCTGGTCGATGCTTCACAGTGAAGCTGTAGTCCTGCAATGCCAGAAACCAAAGGTTCACACGTCTATTTGTCTCCTTTTTTTAGTGCCATCCATTTGAGGGGAGCATGGTCAGTCACCAGATCAAAATGGCGCCCTAATAAATAATATCTTAAAGTGTCTAATGGCCATTTAGGCTAGGGTCAAACAAGCGCATTTTTTGCAGCGAGCGTCAAAAAGTACGTCCGAACTCATTGCTGTATTTTTTCACGGAATGCGCGAAAACGGTCAGACGATGTGCATTTTTGTGCGTGATTTTGTACGGATCTGCAATTAAACGCGTAATCTATGTAACCAAATCAATTGCTGAATCCAAAAATAAGGGGAAGGGGTATAAAAAGCCATTTTGTGGATGGTGGCGTTTTACCAAGATGGATGCACTCCAAGTGTTTGTGTTTGCTGCAACAGGCTACCTGTACCTTCAGAACAAAAGACAACGGCGATCATGGGTTCATCCCATCAACGTTGCCAGACACACGCATGGCCACTTTGTGACGCTGTACAGGCCACTGCGAGAGAGGGACCCTATGAAGTTTTTCAACTACATGCGGATGTCCATCCCCTCATTCGATCAACTGTTGTCACAGTTACGCGAAGAGGGACACCAACATGAGGGATGCCATACCACCGGAGGAGATGCTGGTCATCACTTTGCGGTAAGTAATTCCAAACACCAGCATGCATGACGTCGCTGCCGGTCAGCAGACATGTGCTCGGTGTGCAGAGCCCCTATTGTCGGTCTGTAGTGACAAGCACATTCATACCCACCCACACGCAGGCATCACATTCCAAGACACGTCCAAAACAATTTATGACCCTGACAACAATGTATGTAAAAATAAATATATTGTAACCAAATAATGAAGAAAATAAAAACAATAATATATTTTTAACATATATTATTGAAAATAACAAAGGACAACATATAACAGTGACAACAGAAACAACATGTCAACGAAAAAAAACAAACAGAGAAGACACCTCACAAATCGTGGTACAGAGGAGCATCTGGTTCATGAGGACCATGTATGTAGCTGCGGCGGTACCCAGACTCTGAGGGTGGCCCAGCAACACGGGACATGGGTGGGTGGCACCTGGCTGTGGCTGGCATATCCAGTGGCATGGGGACCTTGTGGCACAGCACCATAATACACTGCTGCCTGTTCTGGACGGGACAGGATCTCATGGATGAGGTCCAGGGATCTGCGACGGTACTCTACCTTCTGCGCCGGGGTCATCTGGTTCAGCAGGGACTGACAGGAGTGGACAAAGGACATGTCCTCACTGTCAGTGATTGTGCAGCGTAGAGGTGGTGGATGGTGAGCCCCCATGAAGCGGACCATGGCCTGCTCAAAGTCGCTAGGTGGTCCTAGGTGGTCACAAGGGCTTGTTGTCAGTGGTCTACTGCTAAGTGGGCTACTTTCAAGTGGAGTTTAAAAACAGGAATTCTACCTGTACTGGTCTGTGGTTTGTATCTCTAGAGGAGAGAAACTTCTGGTTTATTTATCAATTTGTTTAATTCCTCTTTATTTTTTTTCTGCTGTTTTTTTTTTTTTTCTGTTGTGCTTTTTGGTTGTTTTTTTCCCCTGGGTGGCTGGTGACTTGTTAATTGGGGGCGTGTAGCCTGTCAGGTGATTTCACTTGTATGGCTACATAAACTCAATGGCAGCTCACTGAGCTTGCTCACAAGGGCTTGTTGTCAGTGGTCTACTGCTAAGTGGGCTATTTTCAAGTGGAGTTTAAAAACAGGAGTTCAAATAACAGGTATCAATTGTTATTTTTATATTTGTTATCTTGTTGTGGGTATGAGTGTTAGCAAGCTTGAAGGTTTGACCCAGTGCACATCCTGCTGCATGTATGCATGTCTGGAGGAATCCTTCCAGGGTCCATATCTGTAGCAAGTGTGAACGTGTAGCTCTTCTGGAAGCTCATATTGGAGATCTGGAAGGGCAAATCGTAACGCTGAGGCAGATTGACAATCTTGAAAGGAGCCTGCTTCTCACGGAGCAAAGTATAGTTGAGGAATCTAGGGGTGTGGGAGGAGTGGAGTTAACCGGGGAACAGGTTGGTAGCTGGGTGTCAGTGACACGTGGTAGCAGGGGGGAGGGAAGAGGAAAAGGTTGGCTAGTCCTGATCTTGCGCAACCAACAGATTTGCCCCTTTGAGCGAAGATGTTGGGTGCATCAGCTCAGGTGTAGCAGTACTGGAGGCTGCTCCCTCTAACAGCCGGGGGATCAGCCCACCAAGTAAGGGAGGGATAAAGAGGGCAAGTAAGCCTAGACAGGTTGTGGTGGTAGGGGACTCTATTATTAAGAGAGTAGACAGGGTAATCTGTCGCGCTGATCGCCTTAACCGGACAGTTTGCTGTCTGCCGGGTGCCCGTGTTAGGCATGTGGTTGACAGAGTTGATAGATTATTGGAGGGGCTGGAGATGACCCAGCTGTCATGGTCCATATTGGTACCAATGACAAAGTAAGCGGAAGATGGAAGGACCTGAAGAATGATTTCAGGGAATTAGGAAGTAAACTGAAGAAGAGGTCCTCCAAGGTAGTATTTTCTGAGATCCTACCTGTGCCACGTGCTACAGTGGAAAGGCAGCGGGAGATTAGGGAGGTCAATGCGTGGCTTAAAGCTTGGTGCAGGAAGGAGGGCTTTGGGTTTTTAGAGCACTGGGTTCATTTTGCACTGGGGTACAATCTGTATAGTCGTGATAGATTGCACCTGAATGGAAGAGGGTCTGCTGTGCTAGGGGAGAGGATGGTTAAAAGGTTGGAGGAGACTTTAAACTAGTGGAAGGGGGGGAGGGATACAGTATCTTACAAAATGGAGACAGAGTAGATAGCGCAAGGGTTTTAGCTCAGACTAAGGGGGGTGGAGCTGGGGGGGATGGGTAATGTCAGAACAGTGGAGGCATTTAATGTAAAATCGCATTCAGCATGTGTGGGTAGAGACAACATTAAATGTATGCTTGCTAATGCAAGAAGCCTTAATAACAAGATGGGGGAACTAGAGGTAATAGCATACAATAAGCAATACGACATAATAGGAATAACAGAAACGTGGTGGGACGAAACGCATGACTGGGCTGTAAATTTAAACGGTTATACACTGTTTAGAAAGGATAGGAAACATAAGAAAGGGGGTGGAGTGTGCTTATATGTAAATCAGGATTTAAAGCCTAATATTACACAACTGGAAAGCGATGAGGGAAATGTGGAATCCTTATGGGTAAATATTTCGTTGGGGAATAAACAGGGAAGTCAACTATTGGTTGGCATATGCTATAAACCACCTAATATAGATAATGATGAGGAAGAACAACTGTTAGAGCAAATTAGGAAGTCTGCACATCATGGTAGCACTTTAATTATTGGAGATTTTAATTACCCAGACATTAATTGGGATAGTGGGACTAGTAATTCAGCAAAGGGAATCCGGTTTCTGAATATTTTAAATGATACCTTCATGTCACAACTGGTAGAAACACCAACTAGAGAGGATAACTGTCTGGACCTGGTTATAACAAATAATGTGGATCTTTTCTCAAATATTAATGTAAAGGAACAGTTGGGAAACAGTGACCATAATATGGTGACTTTTGAAATAAACTCAAAAAAACACATTCATAGGGGCATGCTAAAACATATAATTTTAAAAAGGCCAACTTTATTAAAATAAAGGAAGCTCTCAATGTCATTGACTGGCAGAAACTCTTTCACGGGAAAAACACTGAGGATAAGTGGAATATCTTTAAACTAACATTAGAAAAGTACACGTCACAATATATTCCACTGGTTAATAAATATAAAAGAAACAGACTGAAACCAATGTGGCTTAGTAGGAAGGTAACTAAGGAAATGAAAAATAAAAAGAAGGCATTTAAAGCTTTTAAATCTGATAAATCTGATGCATCCTATAAAGCATATAGGGCAGCCAATAAAGCATGTAAAAATGCGATTAGATGGGCTAAACTAGAAAATGAAAAAGAAATAGCCAAAGAGAGCAAGACCAACCCTAAAAGATTCTTTAGGTACATAAATTCTAAAAACCCAAGAGTGAAAATGTAGGTTCACTAAAATCTGAGTCAGGGTTATTGTTAACTGAAGATCAGGATAAGGCAGAAATTTTGAATGATTATTTTTCTTCAGTATTTATCAAAGAGAAACCTATAACAGGAGACATGCAATTCATTAATAAAAACTTACTAATACAAAGTGACTGGTTGACTCAGGACAAGGTTTTGCAGAAATTAAACAATGTGAATAAAGCCCTAGGGCCAGATGGAATTCACCCACGAGTACTGAGAGAGCTATGTGTTGAAATATGTAAACCTCTGTTCCTAATCTTTCAAGATTCTTTTCTTTCAGGAATAGTACCAGAGGATTGGAGAAAAGCTGACGTCGTCCATATATTTAAGAAAGGTTTAAAATTTGTGCCTGGGAATTATAGACCTGTGAGCTTAACATCTGTGGCTGGGAAAGTATTCGAGGGGTTACTAAGGGATAATATTCAGGAATTTATTGGGAGGTATAATGTTATTGGCAAAAATCAACATGGTTTCATGAAACACAGATCATGTCAGACTAACCTAATTACGTTCTATGAGGAAGTAAGTAGAAGTATAGATCAGGGGGTCGCAGTGGATGTGATTTACTTAGATTTTGCCAAAGCTTTCGACACAGTTCCACACAAAAGGTTACTATTTAAATTAAGAAAAATTGGTCTAGATGAAAATACTTGTTCTTGGATAGAAAACTGGCTAAAAGATAGGGTACAGAGAGTGGTCATAAATGGTACATTTTCAAGATGGACACCAGTGGTAAGCGGTGTCCCTCAGGGGTCTGTTATAGGACCAATACTATTCAATTTATTTATAAATGACCTTGAGATAGGCATTGAAAGTCATGTATCAGTGTTTGCAGATGACACAAAACTAGGAAAAGTAATACAATGTGAGCAGGATGTTATTTCGCTGCAGAGGGATTTAGATAGATTGGGGGACTGGGCACTTAAATGGCAGATGAATTTAATGTAGATAAATGCAAAGTTATGCACTTTGGAGGCAAGAACACACAAGTAATTTATACCCTAAATGGTACAGAGTTAGGGAAATCCAAGCAGGAGAAGGATTTGGGAATAATCATAGACTTCAAACTAAGTAACAATGTGCAATGTCAAACAGCAGCTGCCAAGGCAAGCAAAGTATTGGCATGCATTAAAAGGGGAGTTCACTCACGGGATGAAAACATAATTTTGCCTCTGTATAAATCAACGGTCAGGCCGCACCTTGAATATGCCATGCAATTTTGGGCACCGGTCTTAAAAAAAGATATTATAGCGTTAGAAAAAGTGCAGAGACGGGCAACTAAATTAATAAGGGGAATGGAAGGGTTAAGTTATGAGGCAAGACTAACAAGCTTAAACCTGTTTAGTTTAGAGAAACGGCGCCTTAGAGGGGATCTGATAACCTTATATAAATATATACGGGGCCATTATCAACCATAGTCTGATAACCTATTCATTAATAGGACTATACATAGGACAAGGGGTCATCCATTTAGACTGGAAGAAATAAAATTTAGCTTAAAGCATAGGAAGGGTTATTTTACGGTGAGAACAATAAAGCTGTGGAATTCTCTGCCTGTTGAGGTGGTTGGGTCAGAGTCTGTACAGACTTTTAAAAAACGACTGGATGACTTCCTGCAGACACAGAATATTAAGGGTTATAATATTTAATATGTGGGTAAAAGCTTCTTGATCCAAGGAGAAATCTGACTGCCATTCTGGGGTCAAGAAGGAATTTTTTCCCAGTATGTTGCATATTGGCAAGCATTTCAGACTGGGTTTTTTGCCTTCTTTTGGATCAACAGCAGTAGGTTATGTGGGAGAGGCTGAACCCGATGGACGCATGTCTTTTTCAGCCTATATAACTATGTAACTATGTACTATGTAACTATGTAACTATGTCCCCTCCTCCTCTTGTGAGCCGGTCTGGTGCTGTCTCTTGGTACTGTAGCTGACACCTGGTCCTGTCTCCACATCCCCCTCCACCTGCGAGTCCGTGCCACCCTGGTCAACCTCCTCCTGGCAGCTGCCAGAACCTCCTGCCAGCAGGTGTTTCTCCTGTGAGCCAGCGGTGGATGGCTGGTCAATGCTGCTTACGGTTGGCCTTGGCTCCTGGTTCCTTCTGAGGAACGACAGTTCTAGGTACAGATAGCTGTGGACCGTCTTCCTTGCCCCAGCTCCAGAGTGCGCAGCTGTCGCTTCCTTCTTCAGGACCCGGGTGTAATTGTCCCGGATAGTGCGCCACTTGTTGATGATTTCATGTGCTGCAAAATGAGTGACATTAGGTTCGGTTCATATGATGTGATCATAACACAGATTTACTTCATATTTTCCAGGTATCTTGCTAGTGGATGCAGTTTGAAGGATCTGCATTACAACTTCCGCATTGGCAGATCAACAGCTGCAAGGTGTGCCAAACAATATGGGAAACCATGAAGGAGCAATGTTTACCAACACGCACGGAGGAGGCATGGGTAGCAATTGCAGCAGGATTTTGGGAGAGAGCGAACTTCCCCAACTGCCTTGGAGCCGTGGATGGCAAACATGTCCGCATAGTGAAGCCACTGCACAGTGGATCACTGTATCAAAATTATAAACATTTCTTTTCCATTAGCCTACTGGCGGTGGTAGATGCCAACTATAATTTTGTGTATGTGGATGTCGGATCATACGGCAAAGACTCTGACTCCACACTGTTCAGGAACTCTACACTGTGGAATGAGCTAGAGAGTGGGACCCTGCACATCCCCAGACCCGCACCATTGCCTGGCAATGACGTGGCAGTCCCCTATGCCTTCGTGGGTGACGAAGCATTCGGCCTATCCACATATCTCCTACGACCCTACTCAGGGACACACCTGACTGTGAAGAAGCAGGTGTTTAATTACAGGCTGTCGCGGGCGAGACGGTATGTCGAGTGTAGCTTTGGCATACTGACCAACAAGTGTAGGATTTTTCATAGGCGGCTTGATGTAAATGTGGATTTCTGTGTGGATATTGTGAAATGCTGCTGCATCATACATAATTATGTTCGTTTGAGGGATGGTTTTAATTTCGATGATACCCTCATAGTTATGGGTCTGGATGAATATGCAAACGATGACATAATAGCTGTGAATAGACACAGCAACAGGTTTTGCGATGCTCTGTCTGATTATTTTACTAGCGATGCAGGTCAGGTGCCCTGGCAGCTAGGGAGCATTTAACATGTGACGGCACCGATTAGGTTTGCCATTTACTTTTATTGTACATGCAATTTACATGTGATTATGAATTAAATAATCATGTACTCACTCTGTAGCTTCTGCTCTCTGTCAGACCACGTATCAAAGTCCGGGTACACCACCCTCGACACTGCAACCCATGCGTTGGACTTTTTGATCTTGTCCTTGTACAGGTCACAGGCTGTGTCCCATAGCTCGGGATGCTCCGCCACTGCAGCTATCAGACGCTCCACATCAATTTCTGGGCAAGCCATCATCTGCAAGTGCCAGGTACCACAACAGCCACAACAGGACACGTTTTCTGTCTGGACGTTATATACAGTTGTGTTCAAAATTATTCAACCCCCACTGAAATTGAGTGTTTTGGCCAGTTTGACATTGATTTTGATCATTCAGTCATCTTGCTTACAATTAAATCAAAGAGGCACGTGTAGGTCAGACAAATATAACATAACATTTATAATAAAATAACCACAAATGTATTTTCTGTGCTCACATCATTATCAGTTTTATTCAACCCCCAAGTGACATTCAATCTTAGTACTTAGTACAACATCCTTTTACAGTTATAACAGCTTTTAAACGTGAAGCATAGCTTGACACAAGTGTCTTGCAGCGATCTACGGTTATCTTCGCCCATTCGTCATGGCCAAAAGCCTCCAGTTCAGTCACATTCTTAGGCTTGCGCACTGCAACTGCCTTCTTTAAGTCCCACCAGAGGTTCTCAATCGGATTTAAGTCAGGTGACTGCGATGGCCACTCCAAAATGTTCCAGCCTTTAATCTGCAACCATGCTCTAGTGGACTTGGAGGTATGCTTGGAATCATTGTCCTGTTGAAAGGTCCAACGTCTCCCAAGCCTCAGGTTTGTGACGGACTGAATCACATTGTCATCCAATATCTCCTGGTACTGAAGAGAATTCATGGTACCTTGCACACGCTGAAGCTTCCCTGTACCTGCAGAAGCAAAACAGCCCCAAAGTATGATTGACCCCCCGCCATGCTTCACAGTAGGCAAGGTGTTCTTTTCTTCATAGGCCTTGTTCTTCCTCCTCCAAACATAGCGTTGATCCATGGGCCCAAACAGTTCTAATTTTGTTTCATCAGTCCACAGAACACTATCCCAAAACTTCTGTGGTTTGTCCACATGACTTTTGGCATACTGCAGTCGACTCTTCTTATTTTGGAGACAGCAAGGGGGTGCGCCTGGGAGTTCTGGCATGGAGGCCTTCATTACGCAGTGTGCGTCGTATTGTCTGAGCTGAAACTTCAGTACCCACATCTGACAAATCTTTTCTCAGTTCCTCAGCAGTCACACGGGGACTTTTCTCCACTCTACGCTTCAGGTAGCGCACAGCAGTCGAAGTCAGCATCTTCTTTCTGCCACGACCAGGTAGCGTTTCAACAGTGCCCTTTGCCTTGAATTTGCGAATGATGTGTCCTATGGTCTCTCTTGGTATGTTTAACATCTTTGCAATCTTCTTATAGCCATTGCCCTTCCTGTGAAGAGTAATCACCTCTTCTCTTGTCTTCCTGGACCATTCTCTTGACTTCACCATGTTTGTAACCACACCAGTAAATGTCTAGAAGGAGCTGAGTATCACAGTCATTTTAAAGCTGCCTAATTGGTGCTTATTATGCTTTATTGCTGCTCCGTGACATCCACAGGTGTTTTCAATACCTGATTGAAAACACTTGAATGAACCTCTGTTCTTCAGAGTGGTGGTCTTTAAGGGGTTGAATAATTGTGTCAATGAAGAATTCACAAAAGAAACATTTACTACTGTATTACAAAACCAATTGATGTCATTTTAGTTGCATATGGTTCTTTAAAAAGTCCTTGTAGGATTTCATTCTGAATACAATTACAAATGTCACTAAATTCCCTAAAACCCTTTACAGCATTGGGGGTTGAATAATTTTGAACACAACTGTAGGCCGCACATGTGCATCGTCTGACGTCTCCTAATCACGCAAACACGCCGCTATGCCGCCGCTGCGCACTCTGTACGTCAGTACTAGCGGTTCTGCGTTCCCAAAAAAATGCGTTTATTTTCCACTTGTGTTGCGCGGCCGTACTTCGTATATTGGCCGTCATTGCGCGTCATTTGCTGCTACTGCGGCCGTAATAAAGTGCGCCTAAATGCATGTTAAAAATGGGCTAGTCTGACCCCAGCCTTAATAGCCAAACCCTCCTCAATCACTGCATATTTCTGTTCGTGATCATTTAGTTTTCTGCATAAGTACCTGCATAAGTACCAGTATGTACCTGTGACAAAACTGCCCCTAGACCAACATCAGATGCATCAGTTTGGACTACAAAGTCTTTGGAAAAATCAGGGGAGTAGAGGAACGGCTGTGCACAAAGGCCCTCTTCAGGACCTGGAAAGATTCCTCTGCATCTGGGGACCAGACCCTTTGGTAAGGTCTGTCAACGGGGCTGTAAGAGTTGCAAAGTTTGGGATAAACCTCCTGTAGTATCCCGTTATCCCGAGGAAAGCACTGACTTGTTTTTTGCTGGTGGGACGTGGCCACTCCTGAATGGCTTCTACTTTGTTTAGCTGGGTTTTTATGACTTCACGTCCAATCGTTTAACCTAAGTATTTGGCTTCCACTAACCCCAGGGCACATTTTTTTGGATTAGCAGTGATACCTGCTCTATGGAGAGTATCCAAGACAGCTTGGACTCGAGTCAAATGAGATTCCCAGTCAGTGCTATGTATTATTATTATTATTATTCTTTAGAAGGTCCACCTTCAACACCCTCCTCTACCCACCTGCACCTCCCCCCACAGCTGCCTTCAGCGCTCAAGACCTGGCAGACTACTTCCTCAGTAAAACTCTAACTATCAGAAGCAACATCCCAACACAAGATAGTTATCTGCCACCTCCACTCCCAGAGGTCCCCTCTGCCACCCTCTCCCACTTCCTCCCAGCCACTAAGGAGGAAGTCAATTCCTTATTGTCCTCCTCACATCTCACCACGTGCCCGCTCGAACCCATTCCCTCACATCTAATTCCTCCCCTCTCCTCCTCCCTCACCCCTGCTCTCACACACATCTTCAACCTATCTCTCTCCACTGGCTCCTTTCCATCCGCCTTCAAACACGCGCTAGTTACCCCTTTACTAAAGAAACCATCCCTAGATCCCAACTCTCCATCCAACTACCGCCCTGTATCCCTGCTTCCCTTCACATCAAAGCTCTTAGAAAAACTAGTCTTCAACCGCCTCTCCCTCTTCCTGTCCTCCAATTCCCTACTTGACCCCCTGCAATCTATCTGGCTTCCGTCCCCTACACTCAACTGAAACTGCCCTCACCAAAGTCACCAACGACCTCCTAACTGCTAAAAAACACAACCACTATTCTATTCTCATCCTGCTTGACCTCTCGGCTGCTTTTGACACTGTTGACCACCCCCTCCTTCTACAGACCCTCAACTCTCTGGGTCTCGGTGACACTGCACTTGCTTGGGTTGACTCCTATTTATCCAACAGGTCCTTCTGTGTGTCCTTTGCTGGTAACTCCTCCTCCTCATTGCCTCGATCTGTTGGTGTACCTCAAGGCTCTGTCCTTGGTCCTCTGCTCTTTTCCATCTACACCTCCTCCCTGGGCAAAATCATCAACAGCTTTGGCTTTAATTACCACCTCTACGCTGATGACACTCAGATCTACCTCTCTACCCCTGATCTCTCTCCCCCTGTCCTCTTCAAAAGTCAGTGACTGTTTATCTGGCATCTCCTCCTGGATGGCCTCCCACCACCTAAAGATCAACATGTCAAAGACTGAACTCCTACTTATTCCTCCCTCTAATGCCTCCCCACCTCCTGACTTCTCTATCACGGTGGAGGGTATCACCATCTCCCCATCAAACCAAGTTCGCTGCCTTGGAGTTACACTTGACTCTGCTCTTTCCTTCATCCCCCACATCAAGTCTCTTTCCTCCTCCTGCCGATACCAACTGCGTAATATTTCCAGAATTCGGTCATTTCTTACCGCTGTCACCACAAAACAATTCATACACGCCCTGGTAATCTCCCGACTCGACTATTGCAATAATCTCTTATCTGGCCTCCCTCTGTCCCGCCTCTCCCCCTACAATCCATCCTGAACGCCTCCGCCAGGCTAATTCACCTCACCCGCCGCTCTGTCTCTGCCGCTCCCCTCTGCGAGTCCCTTCACTGGCTCCCCATCCACTGCAGAATTAAGTTCAAAATCCTTATCCTTACCTACAAAACCCTCACTAACTCAGCTCCCCACTACCTGTCCTCACTAATCACCAAATACACCCCAGCCCGCTCCCTAAGGTCAAACAGTGACCTGCGCCTAGCTTCTCCCCGCATCACCTCTTCCCATGATAGACTGCAGGATTTCTCACGCGCATCCCCCAATCTCTGGAACGCTCTCCCTCGTGCTGTCAGACTTTCGCCTAACTTCTCTTCCTTCAAACGCTCCCTGAAAACATTCCTATTTAGGGAAGCCTACCACCCAACTCACTGACACAACCATCAATCACTCTCACCTTACAGTCCTCTCCTCCTGTTTCCAACCCCAACCCTCCCAGATTGTGAGTTCCTACGGGAATAGGGCCCTCATCTCCTCCTGTACTGTTTGTCAAATGTTGTTCAATGTATGGTAACCCTGTCTATACTGTGCTTATTGTACAGCGCTGCGGAATATGCTGGCGCTTTATAAATAAATAATAATAATAATATTTATAAAGCGCCAGCATATTCCGCAGCGCAGAACTACTACTACTATGTCACCCAAGTATGCTGCAGCATACTGTTGGTGGAGTCTCAAAGGTTTGTCCATAGCTCTCTGAAATGTATAGCAGGTGCGTTTTGTAACCCAAAAGGCATCTTTTTATTTTGAAACTAACCCTCTGGGGTTACAAAGGCAGTTTTCTCCTTGGCGCCTTCTGTCAGTGGAATCTGCCGATATCTGACAACTTTGGACTTGACCAAAGGATAACGAGCTGTGAACAGTCGGTCTATAAGTTAGTCTACCTGGGGCATAGGATAAGTGTGAAACTTGGTCACTGAATTGAGCTTCCTAAAATCATTACAAAACCTCCAACTCCCATCTGGCTTTGGGACTAGGACAATGGGACTTCAATGATGTCTAGCTCAAGCATTTTCTTCACCTCACCACTGACGTCTTTCCTCCTTGCCTCAGGAATACGGTAAGGCTTAAGTTTAACCCAGGCCCCTGGTTCAGTAACAATGTCATGTTGTGTTACCGACATCTGACCAGCCAACTCTGAAAATTTCTCTCGGTTTTTTATTAAAAACTCTGACTTCCTGCTTTTGTGATTTAGACAGCGACTCAGCAATTTTTACGTCAGGAACCTGTTGGGGTTCATTATTCATCTGGTGGGGTACTGGGATGGACCCAGCAGCTAGCAATACTCTATCTTTCCAGGACTTTAGCAAATTCACATGGTATATTTGTTCTAGTTTTCTTTTCCCGGGTTTTTGAATTTTATAATTTACTTTCCCGACTCTCTCTATCACTTAGCAAGGAACTTGCTCTCAACCGTGGGACCTAATACCAGCGCCCTGTCACCAGGTGAGAAAATGCAGACTCGAGCATTCCTGTTATAGATTCTCTGTTGAGCTGCCTATGATCAAGCTAAATGCTCTTTTACAATGGCATTACCACTGTAATTCTGGCCTGCACCTGTGAAATATGCTCCATAATGCTTTTGTGGGGTGTCTTCTCCCCCTCCCAGGTCTCTCTGGCTATGCCCAGAAGTCCCAGGGGGTGTCTCCCATAGAGCAATTCAAACGGAGAGTACCCTGTAGAGGACTGAGGAACTTCTCTGATGGCAAACATCAGGCATGGAAGCAAATAGTTCCAGTTTTTCTCATCCTTTCAACAACCTTTTTTTCAGCATGCTCTTTAGGGTTTTATTAAATTGCTCTACTAAGCCATCGGTCTGAGGATGATATACCGAGGTTCGCAAATGTGTCACCTTAAACAACTTTCCAATTCTTTTGTCACTCGTGACACAAATGGGGTGCCTTGGTCCGTCAGAAGGTCCTTAGGGACCCAGACCCGGCTAAACACCTGTAGTAATTCCTTAGCTATATTCTTGGCTAATGGCTGGCGTAGGGGAATTACTTCAGGGTAGCTGGTACCATAATCCATAATGACCAGGATATACTGATGCCCTCGGGCAGACTTCGGAAGCGGGCCCACAAGGTCCATAGCAATTCTCTCAAATGGCACTTCAATTATTGGTAAGGGTACTAAGGGACTCCGAAAATGAGGTAGGGGTGCAGACTTTTGACAAACCGGACAAGATTTGCAATAGTTTTCAATGTCTTTTTGTACCCCAAGCCAGTAAAACCTCTGTAAAATCTTTTCAGTGGTTTTCTCAGTACTCAAATGACCCCCCAATAAGTGTTCATGGGCAAGCTTTAATATCACCTTTTTGTACGGCTTGGGGACCACAAATTGCTCAATAATGTCAACATTCTTTTTATACACACAATATAGCACGTCATCATTACTACTGAAATAAGGAAAAGCGAGCCTATTCCCTGGTTCAACAGGTTCCCCATTGATCATCATAACATTTTCCCAGGCCCTCACAAGAGTAGGAGCTTTCCTCTGCTCACTACCAAAGTTCTCTCTATGAGTGTTAAGATCTGCAAACTCTAGAGTAGCCTCAATTTCAGCAGAGGGTGGTCTATCCTCAATGGCTATAGGGCCTTCATCAGACTATTCCAATTCTCCTGCAAAACAGAGAAGGGAAAGTCTGAGGACCCCCAAGAGGAATCCTCTGAATACGACTTCTCTGCAGCACCCATGTATTCAGTCTCTGGTTTAGAAACTGTGGCACAGTTTGGGTGTTCCCAGAGTTCCCAAAATTCAGGGAAGTCTCTCCCAACAATTACATCATGCACCAAGTGAGGCACAACCCCAACCAATTGCCTCAGATTACCCCGTGTGGTTCCAAAATTCACAGTTGCTATAGGATACTCCCGAGTATCACCATGCACACACACTACAGCAACCTTTTTAGCCAGGAAGTTCACAGGGCTATCAATTCAGCCTTAATAAGAGTTACTAAACCTTCGGAGTCCAGCAAAGCAGTAACATGCTTATCATTCACAGTTATTGCACACATGTGTTTTACCTTCACAGGCAATGCGGTGCATGAAACAGTGGCAAACAAAGACTGCCGTCTTTACTTGAAAGACAGGTGACACTGCATAGGCTCATCAGTCAATGGACAGTTTGAAGCTACATGTCCAAGTTCCTGGCCACGAAAATATCTAACATTCCTCAGGTTAGGTCTGCTGATGGGCACTGGTTTTCCTGCTTTGCATTGCCAACCTTCCCAGTTTAAATCAGCAGTTCTTTCCCCTGCTTCCTAGCCACGCTCACCACCCACTTTCCCTGGAACAGTCTTACCGATTACCGAGGTAGGCAGTGGTTTCGGACGGAAAGTCCATGGGCTCACCGGAGAGGCGTTCAAGTCCACAGCTGCAAAGTACCTCTCAACAATCTCCACAAGCTGATCGACCGACTTAGGGTCCCAAGGGTTACCCACTTTTGCAAGATGATAGGTAAGGATCTTAGGAAGCGATACATGACTACCTGCACAATGATCTGTGGCCCAATAGGGACTCTGTTGCAGCCTTTTTCGGAGGAGGTGGATGAGGTCAAACATCTGTGACCATGGAGACTTCCCAGCTTGGTAGTACCAAAGTAAAACCTCACCGTGCTAGTATCTTCAGCTTGACCTTGTCATAATCCATGGCATCCACAGACTCCAAATCATAATCATAATATGCCTTCTATGATTCGCCAGTTAGCAAGGGCGCCACCAGTCCTGCCCACCGTGTCTTAGGCCATGCTTCCCTCTCAGCGGTACTTTCAAATGTTAACAGGAAGGCCTCTGGATCATCCTCTGCTGTCATCTTGGAAAGGAAGCGACTAACCTGGATGGGTAAGGAGTTGTCAGAAGAATCTGCAGCTTGCACAGGAGACCTCTGTGCCAGCATCTGCACTACCACGTCAGAGTCTTCCGATGGTCTTCAGAAGCAACTGCAAGTTTTTCAAAAAACATTTGTGTCTGTTCCTGTACAGCACTGATCTGCTGCTGTGTTTGCATGTGCAGCACCTGCGTCTGCAGAGCATTTAACATGTCCCACTGTGTAGCATTAGCCTGTTGCTGTGCTGCATTAGCCAACATCAACTGTTTTATAACTTCATCCATTTTCTGTCACTTCAGGTACTGGCCCTTTAAATAGCAGCTTCTTGCTATCACTTGTCCAAAGTTCTCCACCATATGTCAGCTGGGAAATGGGTAGCGGGTGCAATTGCTCTCTAGGGTCAGCAATCTTGAAAGGTTCAGAGACCAGACCAGTGACTTGCCTTCAATCGGTGGTACATTTATTGCTGCAATACACAGACTATATACCGTGCTGTACAGTGCTTAAAACACTTCAAGAACAAAGAAAATTCCTAGCTGTTTCCTGGCACTAACTAAACATAAAATAGTCCTGATTACCAACCTGTACAAACCTATTGTTTGTCAGGCTTCAGCAAACCATCATGACCAACCTTGTGCTCCAGCAGATAGAGATTGTCTGCTACCCTGGCTCCAGAGCAATGTCTGTCTCAACTGCACTAAATTGCCACTGAGGCCAAGTGCAAAACCAAGGGCTTACTAGAGGTTCTGGAAGGTGTAAGAGAGGAATCTGGGTGACACATAAACCCCGGACAGGAACTTTCCTTGCTCTCTACATGATGACCTGTTACAATATCTATATACAGGGTGTCCGTAAAGTCTCTTTACAATTTAAAAAAATTATTGTTACCAAGGCAAATGAAAAGATAGATAAGTGATAATTATTACAAGATGAGATGTATATATTTAAGTTTTTTTCCCCTCATTTAATAAACCTCTATATGGGTACCATTAGTTGCCCGAAGCACATCAAGACGGTACTCAATTTTTTTCCTGTAGCATACCCTCATCAGTGGTGGTAATGGCATCAGTGTTCCTTTAGATTAGTGATACCCCCTACTTTTGTTTGATCCTGCAGTTTTCCTGGAGGATCCTCTGGCTCTCCCCTCCCCCCTCTGATGTGTTTCGTGGGGGATTAAAATCAAGCGGGGGGAAAAAAATAAACAAAATGCAAAGAAAAAAAAGGTGTTTTTTTAAAATGAATATATAGCTTTAAAAAGCTGATAAAAATAGCCTCGGGAAATAAAAAGTCCTGATACGCATTTCACAAATGAGTCTTGGCTTCCTCAGTCAGATAAATGTCCTTTCCCATCAATGGCTTTATATATAACAAACGTTTACAGCCAAGTTAGTTTCCGCTTAGTTTTAAAATTGAAGCTAGAATTGTCCAATCGTTGCTCTCCGTTGAGAGTGTGATGTCATTTCCTTCTTGTTCATACTTCCTGTTTCTCAGGCAGGGACATCAGGAGGACCTACAAAGCAAGGGCAAACATGTCCCGGGCACTATCTTTAATCCTGGCATGAATTTTTAAAAGCGAAGATAACGAATCTGCCCAGAATTATGCTAGTATTCATACAATTCTGGGATAGTTTATTGCTGGAATTATTATAACAAAGGCAAAAATTTCTTTAATTCCATTTTGTGCATAAAACAACATGTTTTTGTTTTTTGTGAATAAAATTACATGCTTTTGTGTTTTCATGCAGAGGTGAAATGTGCAAAACGAAAGAAAGGATTTCTAATTGGATTATCATTATGTGGGGATAATTCTTGTGCAATGGAGCATATTTTGGAAAGAACATCGAAAAAATATTATTTATTTATATATAGTGGTCAAGCGGATGTGAGATTTTATTCCAAAAAAATGATGGATTTCAAAATCTGCGTTTAGACCTTGGGGCTGCATTGTGTGAAAATCGAAAATCTGCTTCATGTCTTCTTTACCAAGCATTTTTTCCACGTCTCCCCCTCTTCTGGGGATTTGTAATTTTTTTTGATGCCCGTGAAAATCAGATGTTTCAGGTTGCATTCATGCTGAACTTTAAAATGCTGGGGGATGCTGTGTAGGTTATAACCTTTCCGGATATTTCTAATATGTTCTTTTATCCGTATCTTGATGTTCGACCTATATACCTGATCCCGCATGGGCAATCCAGAAGATAAATCACGTTGTTGGAAAAACAAGTAATTATTTTGTTGACTTTATAGGATCCATTTTCTTTCTTTACCTCAGTGATAATCTTTTTTTGCTCTCCATTAGTGATGGACTGTTGGTTCGATTCGAACAGGAGTTTGGCTGTTCGGCCGTTTGCCGAACTTTTCCGCATGTTCGCCCACAATGCACCACAATGCACTGTGCCCTGGCCTGAAGCTGTAATTGGCTACAGCCTTGCACCTGACCACAGGTCAGGTGCAAGACTATGCCGATCAGGGCTCAGTACACATGCAGAGTCCTGATTGGGCAAATTTTGCCAAATCATGGGCTCACAGAGCTAAGTACCACAGCACACTATATAAGGCTGACAAACTGCAGCCCTAGTGTGTTGCAGGAGTGAATCAGAGAGGAGAGATTGTTGTATTTGCAGGGAACTAGCAAGGGAACTGGCAGCCTGGGAACTGGCAGGGAAATAGCAGTGAAATTGCAGACGTATAGCAGAGTTCTGTATATCTTGAATCTAGATACCATATAATACCAGAGTTGTATCAGAGTTAATCTGTATCTTTAAATCTATATACCAGAGTTGAATCAGAGTTATGTATATCTTGAATCTATATACCAGAGTTGAATCAGAGTTAATCTGTATATCTTTAATCTATATATCACTCACCATGTCAGAAAGACCAAAAAGGACAGGCAGACGCTCCCAGACACAGATAAGAGGCAAGCAGCCTCAGTGTCGGCAGGCTGTGCTCCTGGTCGTGGTGTATCCTCTGCAGGGGCATGCTTGTCCTTTCTAACTGGTGCTGGCCATTTTACGCAGCAGCAACATACAGAGGATTTGGTGGATTGGCTAACCAGGCCATCCTCATCTTCCGAGTCCTTTGCCAGCCAGGCTTGTAGTGGTTTACAGTCCACCTCAGCTGCCAGAGCATCTAATTCAGCCTCCATTTCCACAGCTACTCCTGCCGTAGCCTCACCATCATGCACGGAGGAGTCAGCTGAATTGTTTGACTACAATGACATTGACATGCTGCTTGAGGATGCGCAGCAACTCCAGTGCTCTGATGTTGACTCTGAGGTTGAAGAAGGGAGTAAAATCAGCCTAGAGGGAGGGGGTGCCAGTGACACACAAATAACTGGCACTCATGTTCCCCCAGCAGCTGCAGCATACTGCCAGGTTGGCTCCAGTGACAATGAGATAGGGGGTGATAACGATGTTGAGGTCACTGACTCCACCTGGGTGCCTGATCGAACAGAGGAGTCAAGTGAGGAGGAGGTACAACAACAACGAGGCACAACGTCCTCTATGAACAACCGTAGCCAGTCCAAGGTATCAGAAGTCAGAGCTGCTCAGGTGCAGAGCACTGTTGTCTCGCAGCACACGTCCAGGAACTCTGCTGTCTGGGAGTTCTTCACGACATGTGCAGCAGACTGCAGTGTTGCTATTTGTAAGCAATGTCTGAAGAGGATCAAGCGTGGGAAAAACACATCAGACGCTTGGGTACCACATGCTTGAAGCGACATATGACCACCTGCCATGCATCCCGTTGGCACAACACTTCCCATAGGTCCTCATCTGTCTCTATCCCCACTATATGTCCTGCCATGTCTACAACCTCCACTGACAGGGATGATGTTACAGTAATGGGTGTACCAGGTCCTTCCTCAGAATGTGACAGCATCCCATCAGCTGCAGATTTACGCAGTCAGATTTCATTGCCCCAGCTGCTGCAGCGGAAGAAAAAATATTGTCTCAATCATCCCCTTGCACAGCGTCTAAATGCCAGCTTGGCAAAATTACTCGCATTACAGCTGCTTGCCTTTACAGCTGATGGAATCTGCCCCCTTCCGTGAATTTGCCTAATGTGCTGTACCACAGTGGCAGGTTCCAAATCACCAATTATTTTCATGGAAGGCCATTCCAGCACTATACAAGCACGTGGAAGACAATGTTATGGAGTCATTGGAAAAGGCAGTCAGCAGCAAGGTGCACATTACTTTAGACACATGGTCCAGCAAGCATGGACAGGGCCGTTACATTTCCTTCACGGCACACTGGGTAACTCTGCTTGCAGCTGGGAGGGATCCAGGTTGGGGCTCTGTGCTGGAGCTTGCTCATCCATCACGCCTCCAGAAAGCTTCTGATAGGAGGTCTGTCTGCTCCTCCACCTCCTCTTCCTCCTCTGGCGAAGTGGCAGTTAAACCGACGTGTGGCTCGGGCTACACAATGGCTCAAGCAAAAGGATGCCATACTGTGCTTGAGCTGGTTTGTTTAGGGGACAGGACACCGGGGCAGAAATTCTGTCAGCTCTGGCAGGTGCAGGCCCAGAGATGGTTAACACCATGCCAGCTTGAGCTGGAAATAGTCATCTGTGATAATGGCAGCACTCCGCCCTACGCCTGGGTAAGTTGACGCATGTACCATGCCTAGCACACGTCCTAAATCTGGTGGTACAGCGTTTCCTAACCAGGTACCCAGGGCTGGCAAAGCTCCTCAGGCAGACTAGAAAAGTCTGCAGCCTCTTCAGACGGTCATTCCCAGCAAGTGTTCGCCTGGCAGAAATTCAAAGAGAATTCCAGCTTCCCACAAACAGTCTGGTCTGTGACATGCCCACCAGGTGGAACTCGACATTGGCAATGCTGCAGCATCTGCACAAGCAGCAGAGGGCCATCAATGAGTACCTGTATGAGTATGGCACAAGGACAGGTTTAGATGAACTTCATTTCTTTTCCCCCCGGCAGTGGCTGATCATCAATGATGCATGCACTTCACGGTCACCATTTGAGGAGGCAACGAGGATGGTGAGCAGGGACAGTGTATGCATCAGTGACACAATTCCTTTAGTGGTCCTGCTGAAGCACACTCTGCAGGGAATTATAGATGTGGCACTAGAGGCAGAGCAGCGGGAGGAAGAGGAGGACTTCCACTCAAGGCCCTCTTTACACAGACAGCATTCCTGCGTCCTCAGATTAGACCAGAGGAGGATGAGGATTATGTAAGTCGTGGGGGCATTGACAGTGGGGATTCCTCAAGGGAGGGTTTTGTGTCCCCAGAAACCCAAGGACTAGTACGTGGCTGGGAGGAGGTAGAGCTCGATAGTGTCATCTTCAGCGACCAGGAATACTCTGAACCTAATGCCACCTCCAACTTACACTGCGTGGGCTTCCTTATCCTGTAAAGCCTGCTAAAGGAGCCCAGGATTTGTGTCATCAAGGAGAGGGATCATTACTGGTTGGCAACCCTTCTTGATCCACGATACAAGCGTAAGGTTGCAGAGCTCATCCTTCCCTCACAGAGGGAACACATGATTAAACAACTTGAGAACGCTCTAAAGCGACACTTGTGTAACACCTTTCAAGGCACTGGTAGGTCACCAGGTGATGCTGAAACAGGTGCTTCTGAGGCTGCGGTTGGTCAGAGGAAGAGCGGTGGAGATGCCTTCCGAACTTTTTTAGTCCTCGACGCCCAGGGACGTCAAATGTAGGCACCCATTGCCAGCGTCTTCACCGTATGGTGCAGGACTACTTAGGGGCAAGGGCAGACCTGAATAGCTTTCCAGTAGATGATCCACTGGCTTACTGGGTGTTGAGATTAGATCACTGGCCAGAATTTAGCCAATATGCTATGGAGCTACTAGGTTGCCCTTCATCCAGCAGGCTTTCTGAAAGGATGTTCAGTGCCACTGGAGGTTTTGTCACAGACAAAAGACTGCGTCTGTCCACCGACTGTGTAGACCGGCTGACATTTATAAAAATGAATCAGTCCTGGATCAGCAGCAGCTATCACTCCCCTGATGCTGATGTAACTGAATAGATAGGGGATCTCTTCTGCATTCCGAAAACTTCCTAGGCTGCTTATACTTGTGGGAGACGAGTACTATGCATTCTTCAACTTAGCTTGTCGGTGTCGTGCACCACCGACTAAGACACAATTTTTCTGCACTTGAATGTGACAGGTGCATATCCACTACCTCAGAGGGATTACGGTGTGAAGGCACTAGCTGGCACCAAAGACCCAATATTTGGGTGCACTGCCACGTGTACCAGTTTCATATTTTAATATTTGACCGCAGGGTCCACCACTGCACTCTTCCACAATACCTCAGAGGGGCTATGGTGTGAAGGCACTAGCTGGCACTAAAGGTCCAATATTTGGGTACACTGCCACCGACGCATGTACGAGATTCATATAATTTTGTTTTTATTCTTACCCTGTAGGTCATGTAAAAATCACGGTTTCTTTAAAAAAGTTTTTTTTTTACTTTTTTTTCATTGTTTCTCGTCCCCCAGGGCAGTACCCGGACCCCCATACACCTTTTATGGCCAATATCTTGCATATATGCCCTCTTGGAGGGCACTTTAAATTTTGAACGTTCGAGTCACATTGACTTGCATTGTGTTCGAATCGTGTTTGCGTTCGAATTCAAACTTTTTAAAATGTTCGGCCCATCCCTACTCTCCGTACTCATACAACTGAGACCATTCCCACAATGGTGGAAACCTTAGTTATATTAAATACTAGTTTTTGCCCGCGGCTTTGCTCGCGTGGATTTTGGAATTTGTTAAAATTGTTTTTAAAAGAAACATGAGTTTTTTTGTTCAAACTGTACAAAATATAATTTACAGGTTGATGTCTTAGGCTAGGGTCAGACGAACGCATTTTTATGTTGTCTGTGAAAAAGTGCGTTCGAACGAATGGACGCATTTTTTCACAGAATACGTGATAGTGGTCATACTATGCGCATTTTCGTCCGTGATTTTGTACGGATCATCAATAAAACACTTTTTGTGTCTGGACGTTATGTTGGCCGGACATTAGCAGCGTCTGACGTCTCCTAATCACGCACACACGCCGCTAGCGGACGCAGCGCACTCTGTACGTCAGTACCTGCGGTTTCACGTTCTCGAAAAAATGCGTTCATTTTCCACTTGCGTTGCGCAGCCGGACTTTTGTGCGACCGTACTTCGTATATTGGCCGTCATTGCCCGGCATCTGCTGCTAGTGCGGCCGTGATTAAGTGCGGCTGCACGCGCGTTCGCACTGCCTCAGTCTGACCCTAACCTTAACGTAGTAAGTAATGTTTATTGCAGATGTTAGTCAGGGCGTATTGGCTACAAAACAAAGTTTTTTCATTCATATGCGTCCATGATTCTGTTTGTGTTGTAAATACAAACCGACAATGAGAGACAAACAAAATGCAATTTATTTAGTTTTTTGGCATCTGAAACACGGCTGACAAATTTGTTTTGTTTCAAAATAATTCTGTTTTCGGAAATTCGTTCCAAATTTCATTTTGGATCAATTCGAAATTTCATATAGATTCGAATTGATATATCAAATTATCAATTCGATAGTGAATATATCAATTCGAGAGCTGATATCAATTTGAATTTTGAATCACTAAATAAAACCCTAGTTAATCAAATTTTGCTGTTAAAAGAAAAGCTAGGATTAAATATTAAGTGGTGTCATAGATTTAGTATTTGAGTCAAATTAAACAGTGAAACAAAATTAATTTGTTTCATAAAGTCGTTTGCTGACTATTACTTGTATTGAAGAAAAACACAGAGGCTTCAGTACTTCTCAGATGTCACTGGTGTATATGGTCAGGGAAAAACCAATTGCTCGCTCAGGAATGATTAAAAAAAATCCAAAGCATTTAAAGGATCTTTTATTCTGTATGTTGTACAAACAGTCAAAAAATAATAATAAGAGATTATTATTTTTTGACTGTTTGTATAACATACTGCCCTTGAGGAAGTCTAATTTATAGACGAAACGCGTCGGGCTTTTAGAATTATTTTATTATAATAATTTTTTTTAATCATTCCTGAGCAAGCAATTGTTTTTTCCCTGACCATATACACCAGTGACATCTGAGAAGTACTGAAGCCTCCGTGTTTTTCTTCAATTTATGGTTTCTGGAGCGGTGGACCACCTCCTGGGAGTTAACTTCAGTACAAAAGCTGAGTATTATTTATCCTCCTAACACCATTGTTTGTTTCAATTTGTCTGATATTACTTGTATTGTAAGTTAACATCAATTCGATAGTTGATATATCAATTAGATAGTTGATATCAATTCAAGTCTTCCACCATAGTTTTCAATGTTAAAAAAAATCCCCGATTTTCTTAAATATTTCTTAATTACCATTTATAATTTTCAATCGCAGCAAAGAAAAAAGCCATTTTTTTATTGCTGAACGCACACAGACTAAGAAAATAATTCGAGGCGTGTCCTGACCTTCAACCAAGATGGCCGCTTGCTGAATGGGCTCCTGAGTCCCCTCCGACTTCTATCAGCCTAACTGCAGTGTAGCAGGACATGGTGCGCGGTAAGGGAAGGAATTCTACCCCTAAAGCTCCCGCACATCGCCCGGATCGGACACCTGGCGCTTTAGACCAGTTCCTCATCCCTTCCCCGGCGATACCCTCTCCCGCGGTGAATTCCAAGATGGCGGCCGGACCTTCCATATCGCCTCGTGCACAGGATCATGCGGAGGACGCGCGCCGCCTGGAGCGGCTTATCTCCGCACTCCCGACTAAGGCGGACCTCGCCGATATGGTGGCTGACCTCCGGGAAAGCTTCAGCGGAGAGGTCAGGGAAATTCGATCTGAGGTCTCCACACTGGCGTCTCGGGTGAGTGCTTTGGAAGAAGTTAGACACCTGCCTGCTCCAGATCCTCAGCCAGCAGCCCTCGCGGAACTGCAGCGCCGAGTAGACGACTTGGACAACCGAGGTAGGAGACAAAATATCAGGATCCGCGGCCTCCCTGAATCTGACGGGCCCGAAAATCTCTCGTCCCTCCTCGAAGACCTCTTTAACAAGGTGCTGGGTAGGGAGGCTGACACCCCATTCTCATGGACCGGGTCCACAGGGCCCTCCGCCCGCGGCCTCCGCCGACAGCACCCCCCGGGACGTTATATGCCACTCGTTGACTTCACCGTAAAAGAAGCCATTATGCAGCAGGCTCGTTCATCCCGGTTCTGGGACTTTCAAACGCACCGCATTGAACTCTTCCATGATTTGTCCCCCTTCACCCTGACAGCGAGGCGTTGCCTGCAACCTGTGACCCAAGCACTCCGAGAAGCCCACCTGGCCTACCATTGGGGGTTTCCATTCGCCCTGGTTGCCCTGCAGAATGGCATCCGTCACACGATTTGCTATCCGTCGGATGTCCCGGCCTTTCTTCGAGCCTTGCAGTTACCAGATATGACCGTTCGAAACTGGGAGTCGGCGACCCGCCGAGATCAAGAATTACCTCGCCCACGGCGATCCCGTTCCCGTAGACGTCGCCGGGACTCGCAGAACCGTGACCCTGCCCCGGCTCCATTACCGCAACGTTCTCCACTTCGTGAAGATGGGTGACTCAGGGACATACCGCCTGTTTGGCTCCCCTGCTCCCTGAGCTCCGGCCTGTTGCTGTAGCTATGTTTTTCTCTCCCTTGTGCTCGTCCATTCTGATATTTGACGTACGATGGTCTGTCCTCACAACGTAGCACACACCTTAACACCTTGTGTAGCAGTTGGTTTCGGCTGACTGCATGTGCATCTCACCCCACCCCTTTTTTTTTTTTTTTTTTGGGTTTGGCTCACTCACGGATGGACTCTGAGGTATGCTTGCTTCAGGGTGTCACCCTGCCCCAAGGGTGCTCGAGTACGCTAGCCACGGCCTACTATGTGTAGCCATCACCTGTCTGCTCTCTTGGGCCTTCCAGAGATGGTCTTGCCGATCCGAGTTGGAAGCTTGGGACTCGGTTTTGCATGGCCACTGACAATGGCCTTACGCTACTCATGGTGACTTGCCCTCCACTTCAGCTCTCACATCTCTCCCATATTACGTACCTCAATACGAACTCCGCTGTCGGACCACTATCGCGTTCTGGTGCATAGGACGGCTCAAGTATACACCTACCTTTTTTCCGTTCATAGAGGAGGCTTAAGCTTGGCGAGTGTTTGAAACTCGCCTTCGCGTCGTCCCCCTAGCTGACCTAGCTCCTTCATTATCATGCTGTGTCTGTCTGTACGCGCCTGCCCACATTTTGTATGCATATAGGCCGGTAAACTTCCGATACCACCGTACGGCGTTCCGCACGCGACTTATGTCCTCCATTATTGCACTTACCCTACTTGTACTTTATGACATCGCTGTTGTTTGATGCGTAGATCTCCTGAGGGGGGTTGAGCCTCCCTTTTATCCTTCCTCTTCCCTCCCTACCTCCCTTTCCCCCCCTCCTTTTTTTTTTTTTTTTTTTTTTTTTTTCTTCCCTCTCTCTTCCTTTTCCCTTTTTTCTTTCTCTTTCTCCCCATGCTTACCTGCTTACTTTCCGCAGTCGGAGGGGACTTGTATATGCTCGTTGTTTTCTGGGTTTTTTTTTCTCTTCTTTTTTGTTTCTTTTCTAATAATTTAAATAGTTTAATTATAAGGCCATTGTTGGTTGAGTTTTGCTTTTCCTGTTATACTACTGGTCTCGGAGGCCTCCGGAGACTAGGCCCAACGCCCACGAGGATCGGACGTCGACTCTTCCACAAGAAGGTATTTGGCCCCTGACCGGGCCGAACTAGCCTCTCTTGGTGACGTATTACTCCTCATATTCTTTCTGTCTCTCTTCTTTTCTCTATTTCTGGATTCTCTCTCTTCTTGTCCTCTTCTTGACTACTTCTTTCTCTAGGTAGCTTTCCCTCCCCCCTCCTTGTCTTGTTTTGTTTGTATTGTCTTGTTTGTCTGTGTATCCACTTGTCTGCTCGTGAGACATGGCTGCAGCGTCAGGTTTTTCCCCGAAGTCCCTTCGTTTTCTTACGTATAATGTGAATGGACTTAATACGCCGGAAAAGCGTAGACGGCTCTTCAGAGAGCTCCGGGCGCTCCGAACGTCGGTGGCTTTCCTCCAGGAAACGCACTTTAAGTCGGGAGTTTCCCCAATTCTCAGAGATCCGACATTCCCAGTGGGATACTTCAGCGACCATTGCCAAAGTAAAAGCCGCGGCGTGGCGATTCTTTTCGCAAGAGATGTCCCCATGACCTTAGGCGAGGTCCTCTCAGACGAAAATGGCCGATTCTTATTTGTCAAATGCTCTATAGCCGAATCTGTCTATACGTTTGCGTCTATTTATCTTCCGAATTCTAATCAGCACCGAGCGCTCGCCTCCATACTTCGCCGTCTTGACGCCTTCAAATCAGGAACCCTAGTGGTGGCCGGAGACTTCAATGTTCCCCTCGACCCACGGATTGACACCTCTGCTGGACGCTCCTCGACCCCACTCAATGTGCTTCGGCATATGCGTCGCTCCCTTGATAGTCTACAATTGGTGGATGTTGGCGGGCCTTTCATGCCGGCGAAAGAGATTACACATTCTATTCTCCCGTGCACTCCTCGTACTCGAGGCTGGACTACTTGTTTGTCCAACAGCACACGGTGCTTAATGTGGTGGATTCGGCCATACAGGCCCAAACCTGGTCAGATCACTGCCCACTCCTGATAACTTTTTCATCCCCCTTGTCCCGTCCCTCTGAGCGTCAGTGGCGCCTTAATACCACCCTGCTGCAAGACCCTGCCTTGCGTCAGGAAATCGCAACGTGTCTAAGCAATTACTTCTTGGACAATGAAAACACCGAAGTGTCATTCGCCACTATATGGGAGGCTCACAAAGCGGTCCTTAGGGGGATATTTATTAGTAGGGCTACCGCCCTTAAAAGGGAAAGATCGGAGAAACTCCGTGCCTTGTTCGCAGAAATTAGAGACCTTGAGCTCTCCCACCACTCCTCTGCCCTCACTTCGGACTACGCCCTGTTAGTGTCCAAACGCAGAGCGCTTAATGATATACTTAATGCAGATGTTCGCTTTATGGCTCAGAGAGCTAGATGCTTCTTCGCACTTAAGGAGAACAAGCCGGGTAAATACCTGGCCCGTCTCCTTCGTAAGAAACGGAGGCGACTCATATCGCAAGAATAAGGCTTACCGAGGGGGTGCTTACGTCGCGCCCGGACAGGATCCTCGAGGAGTTCCGGAGTTTTTATGAGAGACTCTACCATATTGATGATGACTCTGATCGAACCCCACCTCAAGCTGAGATCGACGAATATCTAGATGGCACTCTCAATCGTACTCTGCCCCCTGCCGATGCAGAGGTCCTGGGTGGGCCGATCTCCGCGGAGGAGCTTAAGGGAGTCATCACAGCCCTCAAACTTGGGAAATGTCCGGGCCCGGACGGGTTCCCGGCGGAATATTATCAAACCTTCACAGATGAATTACTCCCTCATTTGGCTTCCCTCTTTTCCCGGCTGAAGGAGGGGGAGCTGTTCCACCCCCATACACTTTCTGCTACCATTTCAGTTATCCGCAAACCGGGGAAAGACGAATCAGATGTACGAAACTATCGCCCCATTTCCCTCCTGAACACAGATCTTAAAATCCTGTCAAAAATTCTGGCGAACCGCCTGGCACCCCTCCTACCGTCTTTGATCCATTCGGATCAAGTAGGCTTTATTCCTGGCCGTGAGGCTCGGGATGCAACAACACGCGCGTTGGGTGTCATCGGACTGGCCAAGGCTTCAGGAACGGGCCTTCTCTTGCTGTCCACGGACGCAGAGAAGGCCTTTGATAGGGTTCGCTGGAGCTTTTTGTTTTCTGTCCTGCGGCGGGTCGGGGTGGGTGACTCCTTTCTGCGCTGGACGGAGGCACTTTACTGTAACCCTACGGCCAGGGTGCGAGCCAATGGCGCTTTGTCACATAGCTTTGATATACGAAACGGGACGCGTCAGGGCTGTCCCTTGTCCCCTCTCCTGTTCGCCATCTCTCTCGAGCCCTTACTGGAATCAATCCGTCTTAATGCCGGCATCACCGGTATTCAAGGTCACTCCTCTGAACACAAGGTCGCTGCTTATGCAGATGACTTGATGTTCTTTGTTACGAACCCCGTCTCTTCTCTGCCAACGCTCACACGGACGCTGGACGACTATGGAGTGGCTGCGGGATATCGAATAAATCAAGATAAATCGGAATTTTTAAATATCTCCTTAAGACACTCTTCTGTTTCTTTGATCCGGAGGGAGTATCCGTTCCGATACTGTACAGTTCGAATGAAATATCTTGGAGTTTGGTTGGCAGCCTCTTCCAGGCAAATTTTTGACCTGAATTTTTTGGCGATCCTTGGCACTTTTGTGGCGGACTTAGCGGACTGGAACGGCAAAATGCTTTCCTGGTTTGGCAGAATTGCGGTTCTTAAAATGAATTTGCTGCCACGCCTATTGTACCTTTTCAATACCCTACCCATTTCGATCCCAGTCTCATTTTTTACCGCTCTCCGAAAGGAATTGTTACGCTTTATCTGGACCCAGGGCCGCCCGAGAGTGAGCTTTAAGGTGCTGTGTCTCCCTAAGTCCCGCGGTGGTTTAGCACTCCCGGACCCGAGGAAATACTACCTCGCTAGTCACATGGCAAGGGTGGTTGAATGGTCAACGCAGAAGCTAGATAAACGTTGGCTTGACGTAGAACGTGCCCTTTCCCCTCGTCCTTTATGGACGTTACCGTGGCTACCCCCGAGCTGTCTCACTGACACACGCCATGACCCTGACCCAGTTTCGAACACCTTGCGACTCTGGCATTCAAGTAAGTTGATGTTTGGCTTTTCCTCGGCCCTCTCTCCGCTGTTGCCCCTGATGCACAACCCGGGCTTATCGGGCGGTGTGTTACCTTCCTTGCGGGACCGTTTGTCTGATTCTGGTAGACTTCGAGCCTTAGATCTCCCCCCAGATGGTCGTTTAGACCTCTTCCCACGATCGGTCGCAGTAGGCCCTCTCTCGCTACTGGAAAGATTCAATTTTGCCCAAATCAAGTCATATCTGACGAGCCTCAACTGTGGGTACAGTTTAAGTCGCCCACTACTGCCGTTTGAAACACTTTGCCATCTGGGTCTTCCTTTGACACGAGGGGTTTCGAAGATCTATGGCCTGATCATGGCAGCTGACACGGAGGACCCACCATTCATGTCTAGATGGGATCAGGAGCTCGGGCTTACTTGTAACTCGGCTCAATGGACCAATACGTTTACGCTGGTTCACAAGGGCTGTGGAGCTAACCGCGTACAGGAAACATCCTATAAGGTTCTCTCCTTTTGGTATAGAACACCGAGCTTCCTCCACCGGATATTTCCACTGACCTCATCGGTATGCTGGAGATGCAATAATGCTGAAGGAACGTATCTCCATATCTGGTGGGCATGTCCCCCTCTTCTGGAATTCTGGCGCACGGTTCATGGCTATTCTACGGGTCACGGGTGTGGACCTGTCACTCTCTCCGGCCTGCTTCCTTTTGTTTCATATTGCACTCCCCCTCAAAACTCTAAAGCGCTCGGTGTTAATGTCCATGCTGCTCGCAGCTCGGTCTCTCGTACCGGTCTTATGGCGTACTGACAGGATCCCCTCCACTAGAGAGTGGATTGGCAGAGTGGAGGTGCTGAGATCTATAGATCATCGGGAGGCGGCGGACAGGGGAGTGTCGGCAGATTTCGCGACGAAGTGGTATTACTGGGAGGAGTACGCTGCGTCGCTGCGCCCGGAGTCTGAGTGAGATTAGCTGACTTGATAACTGACCATGCCCTGGCAAAATGGCCTAATATATCCTGCCCTGACCCTGTGGCCCTATGTATGCTCGAGGCTGGCTCAGTGTATTTCAGTCCTGTCCTCCTTCTTGTGCCTCCCTCGCCCCCCCCACACTTTTTCTGTTTTCTCTTTCTCTCTCTCTCTATCTATATTTCTCTCTCTCTCTCTCTCTTTTCTCTCTCTCTTTCTCTCTCTCTCTCTCTCTCTCTCCTCCTTCGGCCTACCTAGCTTGTCTGCACTCTCGATCTGGCCCCGTGCCCTTCTTTTCGCTTCCCACGCCCTGTAAAATTTGATCCCCGACTTCGAGTTCGGGTATATATTCGCACGATAGTCGATTCAATACTGGTCCGATCCTCGTGGAGGTGGCAATGTCCTAGGGACTGGTATCTGAGTTGCATTTTTTTTTTTTTTTTTTTTTCTCTCTTTTTATATTCATTCATACTGTTGGGAATATATTTATGTCTACCCAGTCCATTTTGTTATTGGCCTTACTTTACTTATTGTTCTCCTATTCCACCCTTGCGGGTTGTTTTACTTTACTCTGTCTCTTTGCATAATAAAAAACTTTGAATTTCAAAAAAAAAAAAAAAGAAAATAATTCAGCTGCAGGCGTTCAGCAAAGAGAAACAGACCTCATTATTACATTTAAAATAAGTTACGAAACCTAAACTTTCACCTAAAAAAATCGCGAAAAATGCCCAAAAAATGCTAAAAAAAAAAAAAATTAAAATGGCTGTTTGTTGCAATTGAAAATTATTAAACGGGAATTTTTTTAACATTGAAAACTATGGTGGAGCAAAGCCTAGCATCTGCATGAATTAAAAAGTAACCTGTCCCGTTTATTTTCCACCTTAGACCCTTAGGTTCCTTTTTTTTTAAGTTTTCGATAATTTTGTTCTTTTTTTTTCATGTCAGATCATTTGGTTCCGTTTTTTTCCTTTCAGTTAATTTCGTTACAAAATTTATTTTGTTTTTGATAATTTATTACACATCTGTAACACCATCTGTTTTCGAGATCTAAGTATCCTGTTTAAAAGTATTCACCCCTTTCTCACACCCCACTTGGATCTTTGGAGAATGGTAGAACACGTGTTTGCTTATTTTTCAAGAAGATTGTAAATACCAAATCCAAATATCACACCTGTAACATCTTTGGTTTTTGAAATATAGGTATACTGATAAAAGTATTCAACCCCCCCCCCCTGGATTTTTGGAAAATGGTAACATGTTTTTTTTTAATTTTTCAAGACAAATCCAAATACCAATTTTCACATCTGTAACATCTTCTGGTTTTGAGATATAGGTATCCTGTTTAAAAGTATTCACCCCCCACTTAGGATTTTTGGAAAATGGTAAAACATGTGTTTTTTTATATCTTTCAAAAAGATTGTAAGTGCAAAATATCACACCTGTAACATCTTTGGTTTTTGAAATATAGATATACTGATAAAAGTATTCAACCCTCATTTTTCCCCCCTATCAGAAGATGGTAAAATACTTTTTTTTAATTTTCAAGACAAATCTAAATACCATTTTTCAGGACTGTAACATGGTTTTGAGATATAGGTATCCTGTTTAAAGTATTCAACCCCCTTTTTCACCCTGTGACGAAACGGCTGCTGCAATGTTTATTTTCATTTATTCTTCCTTATGTTTTATTCCCTCTGTATAGCTTAACCTCTGTATTACGATCCAGTCTTTGTATAGTATACACCCTCCCTGTAAGTAATGGATTCCTTTGTCTTCACATACTCCCAACAACCCACACCTTCCCCCAGTCAGATTGTTATCTGACTCCAGACATTGTTCCACGGCTGGGCATGTGCCCATTAAACACTGTACCTGAAAACCTGTAATAAAGCATTCTCCATTTGGATTTTGAATCAGCAACAACTCCACAGTTTATGTGTCGGCTATTCTGTGTGTGGATACAAATATCTCCTGTGTTTCAGCGGAAATGGGCGCCTGGGGTACCAGGACCCTTAACACACCCCTTAGGGGCGAAGTTTCCAAAAATCCTTCCTTAGTGGGTGCCTACGTCATAAAAACAGTGTACCCTCAAAATTTCACATTCCTAGGTTAAACGGCTTCAGCTGGGCACTGATGAGTCAGTCAGAACTTTCACGAATATATACAGTTGTGTTCAAAATTATTCAACCCCCAATGCTGTAAAGGGTTTTAGGCAATTTAGTGTACATTTGTAATTGTATTCAGAATGAAATCCTACAAGGACTTTTTAAAGAACCATATGCAACTAAAATGACATCAATTGGTTTTGTAATACAGTAGTAAACGTTTCTTTTGTTAATTCTTCATTGACACAATTACTCAACCCCTTAAAGACTACCACTCTGAAGAACAGAGGTTCATTCAAGTGTTTTCAATCAGGTATTGAAAACACCTGTGGATGTCACGGAGCAGCAATAAAGCATAATAAGCACCAATTAGGCAGCTTTAAAATGACTGTGATACTCAGCTCCTTCTAGACATTTACTGGTGTGGTTACAAACATGGTGAAGTCAAGAGAATGGTCCAGGAAGACAAGAGAAGAGATGATTACTCTTCACAGGAAGGGCAATGGCTATAAGAAGATTGCAAAGATGTTAAACATAACAAGAGGGACCATAGGAAGCATAATTCGCAAATTCAAGGCAAAGGGCACTGTTGAAACGCTACCTGGTCGTGGCAGAAAGAAGATGCTGACTTCGACTGCTGTGCGCTACCTGAAGCGTAGAGTGGAGAAAAGTCCCCGTGTGACTGCTGAGGAACTGAGAAAAGATTTGTCAGATGTGGGTACTGAAGTTTCAGCTCAGACAATACGGCGCACACTGCGTAATGAAGGCCTCCATGCCAGAACTCCCAGGTGCACCCCCTTGCTGTCTCCAAAGAATAAGAAGAGTCGACTGCAGTATGCCAAAAGTCATGTGGACAAACCACAGAAGTGTTCTGTGGACTGATGAAACAAAATTAGAACTGTTTGGGCCCATGGATCAACGCTATGTTTGGAGGAGGAAGAACAAGGCCTATGAAGAAAAGAACACCTTGCCTACTGTGAAGCATGGCGGGGGGTCAATCATGCTTTGGGGCTGTTTTGCTTCTGCAGGTACAGGGAAGCTTCTGCGTGTGCAAGGTACCATGAATTCTCTTCAGTACCAGGAGATATTGGATGACAATGTGATGCAGTCCGTCACAAACCTGAGGCTTGGGAGACGTTGGACCTTTCAACAGGACAATGATCCCAAGCATACCTCCAAGTCCACTAGAGCATGGTTGCTGATTAAAGGCTGGAACATTTTGGAGTGGCCATCGCAGTCACCTGACTTAAATCCGATTGAGAACCTCTGGTGGGACTTAAAGAAAGCAGTTGCAGTGCGCAAGCCTAAGAATGTGACTGAACTGGAGGCTTTTGCCCATGACGAATGGGCGAAGATACCCGTAGATCGCTGCAAGACACTTGTGTCAAGCTATGCTTCACGTTTAAAAGCTGTTAGTACAACATCCTTTTACAGTTATAAGTACTAAGATTGAATGTCACTTGGGGGTTGAATAAAACTGATAATGATGTGAGCACAGAAAAGACATTTGTGGTTATTTCATTATAAATGTTATGTCATATTTGTCTGACCTACATGTGCCTCTTTGATTTAATTGTAAGCAAGATGACTGAATGATCAAAATCATTGTCAAACTGGCCAAAACACTCAATTGCAGTGGGGGTTGAATAATTTTGAACACAACTGTAGATGATATCAAATTAGGACAATAAATAAATTGAATAAAACTACCACTATTTTATTAAATTTATTGATTTTTATGATACAATTTATACCTTTTTCTGAAATGCAAAGTTAACTAATGAATGCAATCATTTTAAAAGGTGCGGCCCTCCACTAACCTTAACCCCAAAAGTACCAGACTCTGCCATATCAATACAGGGGTATTCATGTTATAGAAAAGAAGGAGCAAAGAGAGGAGGGGGAATTGTTATTTATAGAGAAAATTGGGTGTTCTACAGTCGGCGCCTGTCTCTAGGATTAAAGCGGATGGGGTGTTGTGCTGCTGCCTTCCTGGGATAAGATGGTAGTGCCTAGGTCTACCTGGATATATGCAAAGAAAGGATGGGGTAATCCTGGATGGGCGCTGCACTTCAAAGTTTCCCTGTCTGGGGAAATGGGAATATATGTGCTGGAGTGTTTTTATGTACTCTAGCTAGGGATAACACTTGGGATGTTGTATGCTGCACTTGTTGCTTTAGATACACTTCCAAAGTAATGCAAGTGTTCTGAACCTGCTTATTCAGAGTGAATGCAAATCAGAGTAAATGCAGAGTAAATGCAATTCAGAATAAATGCAATTTGTATAACACGTTTTATACAGAGTAAATGCGGTTTATGTGACACTTGTTAATACAGGGTATATAAACTTGTAAGTTGTTAAACTTATTTTATTATGCTGTTATTTTATTATATTTAGTTCATTAAAAACCCTTTTTTCCCAATACCCTGTATCCTGTTTCCTTCGGAAGCCCGGCTTATTCCTCCACCAGGCAGGACCTAGCTACAACACCCGCAAGGACTCCAGCCCGACAGAGGTATTAAGGAACCCGAGGCAAGGAACTGAACAGCAGCAGGAAAGAAGGGAATCTGGCCGCCTTTACAGGCTAGAAGGGCATTATCGAGTGAGCGTGGTTATTATACCGGCTCAGGACCATGTGAGTGTACCACGTTTCTATTATTTACATCATAATACTCCAACGATAAAGCACCATCCGGTGTTTCTACCCCTTTTTCCTTAAGGTCCCGTTCAAGCAGAAGAAAGAAGAGAGTCAAACTCCCCCCATCTTTCCATTTCATGTATCCTACCCGGATACCACCTTTTGACCACAAGGTGGCAGCAGAGGACAAGGAATGAATGTACTTTTCATTTTCATTTTCTACATCCTTTCCATATATTCCAACAGTGTGAAAACGACTAACGCACCTATAAATTTCAAATTGATCCAAGTTTATATACCCTGTATTAACAAGTGTCACATAAACCGCATTTACTCTGTATAAAACGTGTTATACAAATTGCATTTATTCTGAATTGCATTTACTCTGCATTTACTCTGATTTGCATTCACTCTGAATAAGCAGGTTCAGAACACTTGCATTACTTTGGAAGTGTATCTAAAGCAACAAGTGCAGCATACAACATCCCAAGTGTTATCCCTAGCTAGAGTACATAAAAACACTCCAGCACATATATTCCCATTTCCCCAGACAGGGAAACTTCGAAGTGCAGCGCCCATCCAGGATTACCCCATCCTTTCTTTGGAATTGTTATTTATGTTGAGGAGTCCATAAAGTTCACCCCCTTACAGACTTCTAGCTCTCCTGTCACCTTTCATTTCCTCTCTGGTATAATTGAGATCCCATTCAGTAAATCAATCATTGTTGCTGGGTTCTATCGTCCACCGAGCTCTCCAGTGCACTCCCTCTCTGACATATCTCAAATCCTTAATAACCTACTTGCCCAAAACCAAAAAAGTGAACTGCTGGTACTCGGCGATTTTAATACAGATTGGCTAAATCCTAAAAACAATAAACACTGCTCGCTGTTTAAAACTTTGCAGCTAACTCAATTAATCTCCTCACCCACTCGCATTAATATGAAAAGCCCTAACCATACCTTGTTGGACTGGATTCTCTCCTCATCTCCTGATACAATACAGGAGGCAGGCGTTCTTGCTAATAGCTTTAGTGACCATTGTCTAGTGTACTGCGTGTGCAAAATCTCCCCCAAAGGTAATAACCACCAGGTATTTCAAGAAATTTATTCTTGAATCCTTCCTAAGTGATCTCAAACAGCTCCCCTGGTACAGGCTAAACCTAATCCCAGACCTAGACTGTGCAGTTGAATACTTTCAGTCTGAGCTCCTGCAAGTCTGGAATTCCCATGCCCCGCTGCGTAAAGTGCGAGTAAAAGGGACTCATCTCCCCTGGGTTACAGCTGATCTTACACTAATGTACCAGCTTAGAGATTCACGGTGGTCAAATTTCAAGAGTACTGGTTCCATGAACGATCACTACGAATACCGAAAATGCAGGAATGAATGCACAAACAAAAATGGCCAAAGCCCATTACTTCAATGAAAATCTAAACAATAACATATCAAACCCTAGAAACTTTTGGAGAACCATAAGTAACATACAAGCACCCCCAGTCCACTCCCAGCCAGCTGCTGTCAAAGTAAACAACCAAACCCTGCAACACCCCCTAGATGTAGCAAATGCCTTTAATGATTATTTTGTTGGATGTGCCACCATTTTGATTGCCAAGCTAGGAAATGACATGCAATCAGAGAGGCCTCATGCAGGGCAGGCACCCCCAACTGTGCAAAGTCCCTGTATAAGACAGGAATTCAGTTTTAGACCAGTGCCTGTCAGTGTCATTACTAAACTTCTCCGTAAGCAAAAAATGAAATACCAGTCTGGACCTGATCAAATACCAGCAATGCTGCTGAAAATCAGTGCGTCAGCAATTGCAAATCCTGTCGCAACCCTAATAAATGAGTCACTGGCGACTGGATACATACCCAAGCTCTGGAAGACTGCAAGAGTGGTACCTATCCATAAAAGTGGTGACAGTACTTTGGTATACAACTACCGTCCGATATCGTTGCTCCCTGTAATGTCAAAAGTCTTGGAAAAATGTGTCTACACACAATTACGTGATTATTATCAATATTGGAACTACTTAACCCCGGATCAATCAGGCTTTCATCCAAATCACTCAACTACAACTGAACTTTTAAAAGTCTGCAATGATATCCAGGCTGGGATGGAACAAGGAAACCTAACTGGAGCCATCTTCCTTGATTTTGCCAAGGCCTTTGACACGGTAGACCATGGCATCTTGTTAGAAAAACTTAAAAACTCTGGCATTGGTGATCGCACGCTAACCTGGTTTCAATCATATGTATCCGACCGATCACAATGTGTGTCAATTTCTGGCAGCTCCTCCCTCCCGCTCCCAGTCACTTGCGGTGTACCCCAAGGCTCAATACTAGGCCCCTGCTATTCACAATATTCATAAATGATCTGCCCAACGTCTGCAAAGCCTCAACTGTACATATGTACGCAGACAACACTGTGATCTATACCAGCAAACCAAATCTCCCGCAGCTGGAGGCCGTGCTGCAAGAACAATTCACAGAGGTAGAAAAGTGGATCAAAAACAACAAACTTTTTAAATACTGACAAAACTGTAACGATGCTCTTTGGAACAGCACCTAAACTACACAAATTGCAAAATCCCCATCTATGTGTTGGGACAAAATCAAATGGCATGCTGACCACAGTCACTTCTCTCAAATATCTAGGTATGTGGTTGGACCCTAATCCATCCTTTGGCCCCCACATCGAAAAACTCTCATCTAAACTTTACCCCAAACTAGGTGCCCTGTACAGAAACAAATCCTGCCTGAGTCCCGCGGTAAGAAAGCAGATTGTACAGCAAATGCTTATGCCGGCTATTGATTACAGAGATGTAGTGTATGCAGCTGCCCCGCAAACACACCTTCATAAACTTACTACATTGTATAACTCATTCTGCCGCTTTGCGCTACAATGTAACTACATGACCCACCATTGTGACATGTTAAAAGAGCTAAACTGGCCATCGCTGGAATCCAGACGCACCCTTCACCTTTCCAGCCTGGTGTTTAAGAGCATCTCTGGGAAGCTGCCACCCTACCTGAATAGACTGCTTCCCCCAGCAGCTCCCTCATCCTATAACCTCCGATCCAGGACCAGCACCTTACTTGCAATACCACAATACAAAAAGACAGTGGCTCGGTCCTCATTTTCCTACAGAGCACCACAATTATGGAATAACCTCCCAGACACCATTGAATCTTCCCCCAGTCTTAAGACACTCAAGAGCTCCTTACTAACATACCTCAATACAGAATGCACCTGTAAACATGTAACCTAGTGACTATATTTCCTACATATTTTTCTGTTAATCTGTATATTTGTGTTGTTTTTTTTTTTAATATCTTGCATTGTATTACTTTGTATTTCTGAAACACTTCAATGTTCTTGAACCCAGGACATACTTGAAAACGAGAGAAATCTCAATGTATCCTTCCTGGTAAAATCCTTTATAAATAAATAAATAACCTCCGCTCCCACAAAGTGGCTCTCGAGCCAAAACAATTGCCCACCCCTGTTCTAAGGGTTTCATGATCATCAGTGGGGGTTTCTGTTAAGAAAATAATGATTCTTATAGCAAAAATATGAAAACACTTAGTATAGAAATAAGTGTTATAGAGATAACCGTTAATGTTTAAATGCTTTATGCTGCTACAAGCTAATTTTGACCTCTAGCAGTTTTTGCAAGATGTGCATGTAAAATAAGGGAAGTAACAAGCATGCCATGTGATGATGAACTAAAATCTACTAACACGTCAAGCGGTTATGTGGACACTCTAACCTTTTACTGGAAAAACACCAGATGTAACTTTTTTTCTGTAAGAATTACTTGTTTTTGTTATCATATAAAAGCTCTGTGTACTTTGCAGAAGGCAGACAACTGCTCTGAACGTTCATCGGGAGCACTTGTCTCCTCATGAGAAACTAAAGCTTTCCAAGATACCTTTGACTGAAGTCTCCGCACAAATTTTCTTCAACTTTGGTCCTTCAAGCCGGAAACCAAGATCTCTCTGAGGAGACCAGAACAAGTGGCGATTGAAACCCGTACGGGGGACTTCACATCCGAGGTCCTTCACAAAAGTCCTCCGTCTGAATTGACGCAAAAAGAGGCCGATTGACCACCTGGTCTCTCCTGAGGGTGACGGTTTCCAGAACCGACGGGAAGAAAAAAGACGGAGACCCAGTTGACAGGTAATATGCTTTCAGTTACTATTTCTGACTTCTAGTACATAAAACCAGTGTATTTTGGGAAAACCAAAGTTTCCTAGAAAGTCTATGAATGACTAGGAGATTGATTAGTGAATGATTGAAGAAGTCCGGGTAGACAAGACTTTAAAGATAGACTCCGTGCGTAAATAAGAACAATTATTCCAATATGGGCAATAAGGGGAAGAGGGGGTTAAAAAACTCTTGTTTGGCGCCTGTTCTTAGTGTACGTGTGGTATTGGCTGCTGCTCTTGGGCGATAAAGTGGCACCGTTTCGCTCGTGCCTGAATACTGTGTGCGGAAAAGTGGGTTTTATCGCTAGTTCAGAGCGCTGCTAGTACCTCTAGATCGGTTAGGATCTCTATATATTGATAGTAGAGTTGTATCGTCGTCACTTATTGTACAGGCTATCTGTAGATAACAATATTATTCCCTTGTACCGGTAAATGTGACGTTTGTTGGACAGTTGGGGAAGATATGGGACCTTAAAAGGTCCTTATTTGACCTTAAAATAGATAAAAATTTGCATGTATTACAGAAATAGCTATTTCTTGTATGATGCAGCCACCTTGTGGCCAAAAAATAGTTGTGTTGTCTCTCTGTGACAGCGTGTAATATGGAGAATGGCTATTCCTTGTGACTGCCACCTTGTGGCCGAAAAATAGTATTGTTTCTCTGTGATAAGTCTTTTAGGCTAGGGTCAGACGAAAGCATTTTTCCCCGCGAACGTGAAAAAGTGCGTCCGAACGCATTGACGTATTTTTTCACGGAATGCGCAAAAACGGTCAGACGACGCGCATTTTCGGGCGTGATTTTGTACGGATCGTCAATAAAACTCTTTTTGCGTCTGGACGTTATGTAGGCTGGACATTAGCAGTGTCTGACATCTCCTAATCACGCACACACGCCGCTATGCCGCAGCTGCGCACTCAGTATGTCAGTACTAGCGGTTCAGCGTTCTCAAAAAAATGCGTTCAAATTCCACTTGCGCTGCACGGCCAGACTTTTGTGCGGCCGTACATCGTATATTGTCCGTCATTGCCCGTCATCTGCTGCTAGTGCGGCCGTAATTATGTGCGCCAGAACGCACGTTAAAAATGCGCTGGTCTGACCCCAGCCTTAGATGCAGTGTGACTGGAATCCTGCGGAAGAAGATGCGCTGTCTCTTTCTTCAATTTCGTCGGGTCTTAACCTCGTGGGAGTAAGTGGAGAGAGAAAACATAGCGCAATTCTGTGATGCAGATAACAAGTATTTGCAGTGGTGAAGGTATTAAACTCACGTGGACGGGAGCCTAGGATATATCAGGCTCACTCTTGCTGGCATTGATGGCCCATCGAGGTGGCCAAATTCCCCTCTTTACTCGCCTCCTATTTCTTCCTCGGTCACGTACCTCTTCTTGCTTTAGTAGCTGAAAAGCAAAGCCTCAGGACAGGAACCGATTTATCAGGAAGACAGGATACAAGGATGGTAAATAAAAGGGAAAATGTATTATTAAAAGTAAAGTTTAACAATATAAATAAAGAGGGGGTATATCCAGGACGCGTTTTGCCGTAAAATGGCTTCTCCAGCTGAACGTTTAAATACGTAAAGGGAATCCACATGGTAGAGGAAGGGAGTATATTTAAAAGGAAACAAAGTAGCAAAACAAGAGGACATAGTCTTAGATTAGAGGGGCAAAGGTTTAAAAGTAACACCAGGAAGCATTATTTTACTGAGAGGGTGGTGGATACATGGAACAGCCTTCCAGTAGAAGTGGTAGAGGCCAAAACAGTGATTGAATTTAAGCAGGCATGCGATAGGCATAAGGCTATCCTAAATAAAAGATAAATCCAGGTAAAGTATCCATGTAATTGGGCAGACTAGATGGGCCGAAAGGTTCTTATCTGCCGACATTATTCTATGTTTCTATCGGCTTGGAGGAGAAAAGTTACCAGGAAAGGCTTAATGATCTTAACTGTCCTGTTAAAACAGCATTTGCAAACTTTTTCACTGAATGTTCAAATTTATTGTGCAATGCAAGCTCTGGCTGAGAATATTAGGATTTTTCTTCACTCGCGTTACTCCCCTGTTAGCCAACATGGTCTCTGTGCAGAAGGGAGGGGGAGTGAGTTACTGTAGCTTGACTGACAAAAGAGCATTTTGTAATATTAACACTCTGCGTTGCCTTAGTATTGCACAGAGTCAGTTTACATATTTAATATACAATAACTATTTAAAATATAAGCAACTATATGCAGAATTGCTGTTATTCTTGAAGAAAGAATGTATGTCTATATTAATTGAGGTCTTTTATTTAACATGGGCTAACGTCCCGCCTTTTAATAAAGTGTGGTTTGATACAAAGAATGTGCCCTGGGAATACAGATATCCCTGTTTTTTGTAATACCGATGTCAGATCTGGAATAAATAGTTTCTTTAAGGAGAGGCTATAAATTATATCAGCCTTGCTCTGCATGACAGAGTAAGGTTTTTTTTTCCTGAAAGCCAGTCACTATTTTTGATGTTTTGGTTTGGTTTTTGTACAGTGCTATGGAGCCCGATGGAGATTCGTAGATGCTTAAAACTGTCCTCCATCCTGACGGTTCAGTTAGCTAATGAAAGTCGCAAATAAAGTGTTTCAAAAGGGATTAGAATTAAGAAGGGAAAAAGAAAAGCAGAATTTAGAACAGAATTGGGATAATATTGAAAATAGAGTGGGAGGAAAGGAAAAAGAATGAAGAGGAAGGTAAGATGAAAGTCAGTGCAAGTTTGTTAGCCGTAGCGTTTACTGAAGGGAGAGGAGGGCAACAGTGCAGGAGCAGCAGCTCAAGTAAGGGGGGGCGCCAGGGGACGCTGAGTTCGTAGTCACACAGTGTCCAACTAATTCTGGGAATAATGGGGCACCCTGTAGGCAGGTTACGGATGGAAGGTATGAGAGAGTAAAGGGAACCGTTGGTTAAAAAATGGGTTTGGCAGGCAAGTTAGTTTTAAAGTATCCTGTTTTCTATTTTATGTTTTTATTTGGTAAAAGGGAAGCAAGATTTAGACCAAAAAGTGAAACTGAAGAGGTTAAATTGATTCCCCCTTCTAGATGAATATGCAGATGTTTGCAGGAATGTCAAATAAGCCTGGAAAAATTAAAAATGTACAACTCTATGCAATTGTAGCGATGTGTTAAAGTTTACTGTGGCAGTACCCATTTTTGGCCACAAGATGGAGACTATCACGATTTAAGACCCTGGACACTTGAACTACATATCCATGCATGCTTTGCGAAGAAACAGGAAGTGGGTGGGTTTGTGGAGACGCTGTACATCCTGCACCTCGTGGAGAACAGGCAGAGCGCGCCAGGGAGCTGAGGAGAGCGGATGCACACACACACACAGAGAAGGAGAGACCAGAACATAGGCCGGAGCGCAGACAGAGTGGATCGGTTTGAGGATTGGGTCACCCAGCCTTGCGGGAGATAGACATCACCATCTATTATCTGAGTGCAGTGCTAAGGAGAGAGGACCCCTCGAGTAAGGAGTACCGCGGTCGATTGAAGCGGGGAGCAGGCGGTAAGCTGGCTGAGTCGCGGCTGACAGACAGAAGGCCAGACAACAGATCCGGTGGTCGGCGTCCCCAGTCAATATCGAGCGGAGAGACGTCCTGGGTCAACGGAACCTCAAGCTTGCGCTGGATGGGTGAGAGGCCCCCAAGGCCGTGTGTAAATTAAGAGCGTACGCTGCTGTTTTCCTTCTAAAACCCACAGGGCCCCAACTGACTAGTCGAAGACATCGCTAAAGTAAACTCACTGGCCAGTTGAGAAGTACCCGGGTACCCTACACACACAAATACATATCACCTCATGTTCTGGGATTTAACCTGTGCAGGACTCATTTTCCTTTTCCGAACCGGGACAAGGGGGCAAAGTTAAAGCTACATTCCGAACATTTTTCCTTTTTTTGTTCCCGCTGCGCGTTCACCGTGATACGAGAACTGTGTATTTTATTGTGTCTCGCTACGCGGTTTTTCCTCGAATTTCGTATCTTTTAATTTCTGCTCGGTCGGGTTTTTTTTCCGAAAATACGAAGCCCTCGTGTTTTCGTTTCTTTTACCGCTACGCGTTTATCGTGTTACGAAAGTACTGTAAATCTTCCTGCATATACCGTGTCTTAAGAGCTGCAAACCTTTTAGTAAACCTTTTAAATTGTAAAACTGTCCAGCGTGTTGGAGTATATTTATTCCCTAGTGCGGGGAGACTGACCCGTGGTTCATTTTCAGCGGCTCCTCCGGGAGTGAGCGCTACACAATTTTGGGTAGAGCGATTTTAACTCCTGTAATAGCATTTTAGATGCCCCTTATTTGGTTTATGATGAATAGTATAAAAAAAAAAACTATATCTGTAATTGCAGTTTGTTATTTTTAAGGAATAAGACACCAAATTAATAGAGGAGTTACTAAAAAAAGATATTATACCTAGTCTAGATTCCCCTTGTAATATACGCCGCTATTCCCAGTTAGAAAGGCCAACGGGGATTGGCGACTAGTCCAAGATCTGCAAGCCATAAATAAAGCGATTATTCCAAGAGCTCCAATTGTCCCCGACCCACACACGCTGCTCAATGAGCTCTTGCCAGAAAACACGGTGTATTCCGTTATCGATATAAGTAATGCATTTTTCTCTGTCCCTCTACACCCAGACAGCCAGTTTTGGTTCACATTTACCTTTAAGGGGAGAAATACACATACACCAGACTACCACAGGGATACTGTGAAAGCCTCACGATATTCTCCCAAGAAATGAGCGCTAACCTATCTCGTTTTACAGCCCCTGAAGGAAGTCAAATCCTTCTTTATGTAGACGACATATTAATGGCCTCATCCACGCTGGAAGCCTGCAAAAAGGACACTTTAGCTCTACTGACTTTCCTAGCCACACAAGGCCATAAGATCAGTAAGGACAAGCTACAGCTGTGGAAACCACAGGTCAAGTACCTCGGGTACAATATCACAAAAGAAGGGAGACATTTAGATGAGGAGCGGAAGAAAGCCATACTTCAATGCCCTAAACCTAGGACAAAGAAAGAAATGATGACATTCCTAGGCATGACTAATTTTTTCTGCTCCTGGATCGCGCTAATTACGCAAAGATAGCCTCCCCCCTTTCTAGATTAATATATGACAACCCCATGGCACCGAAAGCAGAAATAATTTGGGATGAGGATGCCTCTGAGTCTTTCGTTAATCTAAAACAGCTAATAGGCAGTTCTACCGTACTAGGATTCCCAGATTATTCAAAACATTTCTACCAGTATGTAGATGGTAAAGATGGGTTTATGACGTCAGTATTGACCCAGGAGCACAGCACTAAGCAGCGTCCCCTGGCCCTTTATTCATCCCGTCTAGACCCCGTGGGCAGAAGCTTGCCTGGTTGTGTCCAGGCAGTTCTCGCTGCTGCCATGGCAGTGAAAGCCTCGGCCCTACTGGTACTCTTTCATCCATTGATGCTGCGAGTGCCCCATGGGATAGCAGTAGAACTCCTGCAGAATAAAATTGCCTACCTGTCACCTGCTCGGCATTTGTCCTGCATGACAAAACTATTTTTTTTGACTATTTGCATGACAATCGCATTTGACAATTGAGCGATGCAACACCCTGAACCCCTCCACCCTCGTTCCCTTACTCACAGATGGGGACCCACATGACTGTGTGGCCTCCATTGATGTTAGGGTGATGCCACGGCCAGACCTTACTGATGTTGCAATTCCGCATGCCGATCTTACCCTTTTTGTAGATAGATGTAGCTGGAAAACGAGACAGGGATTAACCAAGTAGGGTATGCAGTCACAACTGTAAAAGAAACAATCGTCTCAGGATCCCTCCCTTCTAACTACTCAGCCCAACAAGCAGAATTAATGGCTTTAACTAAGGCATGTATACACGGCAAAGATAAACGTATAAACATTTATACAGATAGCCAGTACTCCTTTTCAACATTGCATGTTTTCGCCCAACAATGGAAGAACCGAGGCATGATTACGTCCACTGGAAAACCAATCATGCACCGGGATCTCATTCTGGCATTGCTAGAGGCAGTACAGTTACCTCAAGCAATAGCTGTATGTAAATGTTCCGCACACACCAAAGGAACAGATGACATTTCTGTTGGAAACAGACTAGCAGACACTGCTGCAAAAGAAGCAAAACACAGACCCGCACATGATTCAACCGTTCTGAATCTCACCCAACATGCAGACACTGACATCCTAGATGAGGACTGGTTAAAAGAAATGCAATAAAATGCGCCAGATCATGAAGTCCAGACCTGGAAGAAAAACAAGGCAATCCTTAAAAAAGGATTATATGTCTGCCCTGAGGGCAAGCCTTTACTCCCAAGGTCCTTGTTTCGATTTGCAGCATTATTGAGCCATGGGCAAAGCCATGTCAACAGGAGGGATGACTAGGATGATAGGGAAAATATTCCCTATATACACATCTCCCCCAAGTTTCCAGATGGCAGACCCGGTGAGACCCTCTTCGGGTCCGCTTGGGGATGTCCATGGCCTCCACCCACCCTAAGTTTCAAGCTCAGTCTGGCGAGATAGTCCGTCCGCATTGCCATTTTGCTTCCCAGGCCGGTACTGGATGGTAAAATTGAAGGGCTGGAGGGCCAGGCTCCACCGCAAGAGCCTGCCGTTGTCCCCGGCCACCCGGTTCAGCCATACCAGGGGGTTGTGGTCCGTGAGGACCGTGAAGGAGCGCCCATACAGATACGGTTGCAATTTCTTCAGGGCCCATACCAGGGCCAGGCACTCCTTCTCGATGGCCGCGTAAGCCACCTCCCTGGGTAAAAGTTTCCGGCTGATGTAGGCAACCGGGTGGTCGTGCCCGTCTTCACCGACCTGGCTCAGCAGTCCTCCAAATCCGAACATAGATGCGTCGGTGTGGACAACAAAACGTTTAGTGGAATCAGGAGCAGTCAACACGGGGGCTCCCACCAGGGCTCGCTTGAGCTGCTGGAAGGCTTCTTCACACTTCGGGGACCACAGTACCTGTCGGGGAAGGTTCTTGCGGGTCAGGTCAGTCAGGGGTTTGGCAATGGCGCTGTAGTTGGGGACGAAGTGGCGGTAGTATCCTGCCGTACCTAGAAAAGCCAACACCTGGGTCTTGGTGCGGGGAGTGGGCCACTGGGCAACAGCCTCAACCTTGGCGGGTTCTGGGCACTGCCTTCCGCAGCCCACCCGGTGGCCCAGGTACTGGACCTCGGACATGCCGACGTGGCACTTGTCTGGTTTGATGGTCAGACCGGCGGTGCCAAGGCGGTCCAGTACGGCCCGTAAGTGTTGTAAGTGTTCCTCCCAGGTGTTGCTGAAGATGGCTATGTCATCTAGGTAGGCGCTGGTAAAGTCTTGCATCCCCTCTAGCAGCCGATCCACCATGCGTTGGAAAGTGGCCGGGGCATTCTTCATCCCGAATGGCATAACCCGAAATTGGTATAAGCCAAACGGAGTGATGAATGCCGATTTCGGCACACCTTCCTCGGCAAGGGGAATCTGCCAGTACCCCTTACATAGGTCAATGGTGGTGAGAAAGCTTCCCTGGGCAATCCAGTCTAGGAGTTCGTCGACTCGGGGCATGGGGTAGGCGTCAGTGACAGTGTGGTCATTTAACTTCCTATAGTCCACACAGAACCTGGTAATGCCATCCTTCTTGGGTACTAGAACCACCGGGGAGGCCCAGGGGCTCTCGGAGGGTTCTATTACCCCTAGGTCCAACATCTCACGGATCTCTTTCTGCATCCCGTCTCTCACTGCATCAGGGATTCGGTACGCCGTCTGCCGCAAAGGGGCTTGACTCTGGGTATCGACCCGATGCAGGGCTACGGAGGTGTAGCCGGGACGGGAGGAGAACAGGTCTCGGTGCTCCTGTAGCACCTGCTGAGCCTGTTCCTTGTGGCGGGGGGTGAGCCCCTTGCCCAGCCGGACATCGGCTATCCCCTGGGCGCTTGGATCCCCGGGCAGTACCGGCAGGGGGAGATCCTCCAGATCCCCCGCGTCCGGCGCGCAGATGGTGGCTACTGCCTCTTCCCTTTTCGAAAAACAGTTTTAGCATGTTCACATGAAAGGTTCTGTGTATCCTTTCATCTGAGCATCTAGCTGCGGTGAAGGTGGTATCGCAGATCTTTTCTATGATTTTGTAGGGTCCTTCCCAGGCTGCCTGCAACTTATTTTGTTTGACCGGTCGGAGTGCTAACACTTTCTGCCCTATCTGGAAGGTGCGGTCCCTAGCCAACCGGTCATACCACCTCTTCTGCTTGGTTTGGGCCGCTTGGAGATTGTCCCGTACCAGGGCGGTCAATTCCTGCAGCCGGTCCCTAAACTCAAGCACATAATCTATGGCCGAGGTCCCCTCCTCGGCCAGAGCACCTTCCCAGTGCTCCCGGAGCAAGTCCAAGGGGCCGCGGACTCTCCGGCCGTACAGTATCTCAAAGGGAGAGAAGCCTGTGGCTTCCTGGGGTACATCCCGGTACGCAAAACAGAAGGTGGGGCAGATGGCGTTCCCAGTCCTTATGGGACATGGTAAAGGTGCGGAGAAGCTGCTTGAGGGTCCAGTTGAACCGCTCGCAGAGCCCGTTGGTCTGCGGGTGGTAAGGGGAGCTCTACAGGGGTTTAATCCTGCACAGCCTCCAGAGCTGCTGGGTAACCTCGGCTGTAAATTGTGTGCCCTGGTCAGACAGGATTTCCTGGGGAAATCCAACCCTGGAGAAGATCTGCAGCAGAGCTCCGGCAACGGTCTCTGCGTGGATATCCCGGAGGGCCACGGCTTCGGGGTACCTGGTGGCGTAGTCTACTACGGTCAAGATATACTTCTTGCCCGTAGGGCTAGGCACTGCCAAGGTCCTACCAGATCCACCGCCACCCGTCTAAAAGGTTCTCCCACTATGGGCAAGGTCTCAGGGGAGCTTTCTTGGCGTCCCCGCTTCCCTACTCATTGGCATACCCCACACGTCCGACAGTAGTCCCTAACTTCCCCTGATAATCCGGGCCAAAAAAGCTCTGGTCAGACGGTGCAATGTCCGCCGGTGTCCGAGATGGCTCGCAAGGGAATATCATGCGCGATCCTTAACAGATAGCGCCAAAATCAGATTTCCATCCACTTTGAATTAACCCCATGGTCTTATCCCACTGATCGTGCTAAGATCGCTTTTGTCATCAATCATCTTACCGACAAAGCGTTACGTTGGGCTAACCCTCTTTGGGAAACTGATAAACCCATTGTATATAATTACCGTGAATTCATGTCAGCCTTTCGTAGAGTGTTTGACCCTCCGGGGCGTAAGACCAATGCTGCCAAATCTTTATTGCGCTTACGCCAGGGTACGAAATCCCAGGGGTGATTATGCACTAGAATTCAGATCCTTGGCGTCAGAATTAAATTGGAATAACGAGGCTTTGGTAGCCGTTTTTACTGAGGGATTAAACGACGAGTTGCAGGACGAGGTAGCAGCCAGAGATCTCCCAGAGGAGCTAGAGGATTTGATAACTTACCTGTCCTACATAGATGAACGCCTTCGCCATCGTAGAAACACGAAAGATAGGTCTAAGAAACCACTTGTTAGGCCGCTTCCCCGGTTTTCTGTACCTTTACTCCCTGAGTCTCATCCTCCCTCCGAACCCATGCAATTGGATAGCACCAAACTCCCCGACAGTGAGAGACAACGCCGACGACGTGAGGGTTTATGCTTGTATTGTGGGTTAGGGGGCCACTTACTTAAGGGCTGCCCCAAACGTCCCCAAGGTCCACCGGGAAACTCTCATGCCTAAGTGCCTTTAGGGGACAGCTCTTGGGCACTTTTCCTTCGTCCCCCAAACTGGAAAATAGACTCCGGGTTCCGGTTACTCTATCCTGGGAGAGTTCCCGTAACCCGGTACAGTTCTATGCTTTAGTCGACTCTGGTGCTGCTGATAACTTTATCGATATAGGTTTTGCTCGTAAACATGCCATACCCCTTGTTGAAAAGAAAACACCATTGCTCGTACAAGCCATTGATGGCAGACCCCTCGAAACCCCTTTTGTTTTGTTCGAAACTCAGAACATTTCTGTTGGGATAGGACTTTGTCATAAAGAAAGTATGTTCTTCCATGCCATTACTTCCCCTTCCTATCCTATCGTACTGGGTTACCCTTGGTTAACCCGTCACAACCCTGTTATTGACTGGCGAGCTCGTCAGATCGCGAGGTGGGATAATGATTATATGGCTTCCTGTATCGAGATTCCCCTATCCGTCAATGTCTTGAATATACCTACAGCCCCACCTCTGACGACTACCATTCCTATCCCATACTCTGACTTGGCAACTGTATTCGACAAAAAGGAGGCCGATAGCGCAATTGTAAGAACGATGTGGGGGTAGCCTATCGACCTTCTTCCTGGTACTACGCCTCCTAAGGGGGCTGTCTATCCTTTGTCCGTTAAAGAGCATAAAGTTTTGGAGGAATATATCACTGATTCTCTGAATAAAGGGTTTATTCGTCCTTCCTCCTCTCCCGCTGGGGCAGGATTTTTCTTTGTCCAGAAAAAGGAAGGTGATCTCAGGCCCTGCATTGATTATCGAGGGTTGAACAAGATCACCGTTAAAAATGCCTACCCCATTCCACTCATCCCCGAGCTGTTTGACCGCCTGAAACACTCTAAGATATTTTCCAAATTGGATCTCAGAGGAGCGTACAATTTGATTCGAATCAAACACGGGGATGAGTGGAAAACCGCGTTCAACACCAGGCTAGGGCATTACGAATACCTAGTTATGCCCTTTGGTTTATGCAACGCCCCAGCAGTGTTTCAGGCGTTTATCAATGATGTATTACGAGAATATACTTCCTGTTTTGTCGTGGTCTACCTCGATGATGTATTGATACATTCTCCTGATTTGAAGACCCACCATATACATGTACGACTTGTCTTATCTAAACTATTGGCCAACGGTCTCTACTGTAAACTTGAAAAATGCTTATTTGACGTCCAACAAGTACAATTCTTGGGGTATGTTATCTCTTCCTCTGGCTTCATGATGGATCCCAAAAAACTGGAGGCCATCGTTCATTGGCCTCTTCCCAAGGGCCTCAAGGCCATTCAAAGATTTATTGGCTTCTCTAATTATTATAGAAGATTTATTAAAGGTTTCTCGTCCATTATTGCACCCATTACAACATTGACGAAAAAGGGAAGTGACACTCAGAATTGGCCCTCCATTGCCCTGGAGGCTTTCGAAAGGTTAAAAACGGCCTTTTCCACTGCTCCCATCCTCCACCACCCTGATCCTAATAGACCCTTCATTGTAGAAGTTGACGCGTCAGAAACTGGGGTAGGAGCTGTATTGTCCCAACGTCCAGCTGACGGCAAGCCTATGCAACCCTGTGGGTTTTTTTCCAGAAAATTGTCCTCCACCGAGGACCGTAACGACATTGGGGACAGGGAATTGTTAGCCATTATATTGGCCTTAAAGGAATGGCGCCACCTCTTGGAGGGTTCCACCTGTCCGTTTTCTATTATCACGGACCATAAAAATTTGATATACCTGTCCGAAGCCAAACGGCTGAATCCCAGACAAGCCCGATGGGCTCTCTTTCTTACCCGATTTGATTTCATCATCTCTTACAGACCCGGGTCTAAAAATGTTAAAGCTGATGCACTCTCCAGACAACACGAAACCCTATCCACTCAAGTATCAGTACCGGTTCCCATTGTTCCCGAAGGGAAGATCCTAGCCTCCCTGAGTACACAGGTCGAATCTCCTTTCTGGAATCTCTTATTGTCCAAGCAGTCTCTAGCACCTCCGTCTACCCCTCCCAACAAACTATTTGTTCCATCCATAGAGGTACCTACTGTATTACGCCTCTTTCATGAGTCTAAATTCGCTGGACATTTCGGGGTAAAAAAGACTCTAGACCTGATCAAAAGAGACATTTGGTGGCCTACCCTTCTCAAAGATGTGAAAGACTACGTGGCCACCTGTTTAGTATGTACCTGTTCTAAATCCTCCCGCCTTAGTCCTACTGGTCTTCTCCAGCCTCTACCTACCTCTCTCCAGCCTCTACCTGAGCGTCCTTGGTCTCATATGGCTATGGACTTCCTGGTAGATCTAACCCCTTCTCTTGGCCATACTGTGATTTTTGTGGTTGTGGATCGCTTTTCTAAAATGGCACATTTTATTCCTTTAAAGAAACTCCCCTCCTCAAGTGAACTAGCGCAGATTTTCACCAAAGAGATATTCAGACTTCATGGTATCCCGAAAGTCCTGGTCTCTGACCGCGGTTCTCAATTTATCTCTAGATTTTGGAGAGGGTTCTGTCACCAGTTGGGTGTCAAACTGTCCTTTTCCTCCGCGTACCACCCGCAAACGAACGGATTGGCCGAAAGAACCAATCAGACACTTGAAACTTATTTAAGATGTTTTATTTCTGACGCACAAGATGATTGGGTTACTCTATTACCATGGGCGGAGTTTGCATACAACAATGCCACATCACAATCTACAAAGTATTCTCCTTTTGAAACGGTCACTGGCATGCACCCCACCATTTTTCCATCCACGTTCTCACCCCAGAACATTCCTGCCCTGGAGGAACACTTAGGCAGGCTCCGTGTTATTTGGGAAAGAACCAGGTTGAATCTTGAGTCCGCTTCCTTGATTCAGAAGCGGTCGGCTGATCGGAAGCGCAGACCTCCACCGGTTTACCATGTAGGTGACAGGGTTTGGCTCAGCACGCGCCACATTCGTTTGAAGGTTCCCTCCATGAAATTCGCGCCTCGATTTATCGGCCCATATAAAATACTCCGATGTATCAATCCCGTAGCTTACGCACTGCAGTTACCCGTCTCTCTACGTATTCCGAACTCCTTTCATGTCTCTTTATTGAAGCCGATCGCGTGCAACCGTTTTACTCGCCCCGACTCTCCTCCTCCTCCTCCTGTGGTGGTGGACGGGACTCCCGAGTATGAAGTCGAATCCATTCTGGATTCTCGTCGTTCTCGTCATCGGTTGGAATATTTGGTTCATTGGAAGGGTTATGGTCCCGAGGATCGCACATGGGTTGCGTCACGTGACGTTCATGCTCCCCGATTGGTCTCCGCCTTTCATCGTCGTTTCCCCGACCGCCCGGCTCCTGGCCGCCCGGTGGGCGTTCCTCAAGGTGGGGGTGCTGTCATGCCTCGGCGGCACTTACCGACCCGGCGCTCCTCCTCGCGGCTCCGGGGTCGGCGTCTCCTCCATCTCCGGCTTCTGCGCTGTACAAGACCTGGCTTTTGGCGACCGACTCTGAGTATCTCCGTATCCCTCTGACCCGGCTTATGTGTTTGACGCTGCATTTGGTCTTTCCCTGTGTACTGAACTTATTTACCCCTCTCTATCACTTAACCCAGCCACCTCAAGGACTGGTGCTGTGATTAGAGTTCGGGGTCTTTCTGGTTACCTGTGTATCTACCTAGCTTATCAATTGACTTACGTGTACTAGCTTGACGTGCACTCTCTGGTACTCCGTACTGTCCTGTTTCTATACCAGCCACCCTAAGGACTGGTTTCTATCCTCCCTGCCTTCGTCCCTGCCTTATAGGTTCACTTCTAGCTACTGCGTAACCCAGCCGACAATAAGGACTGGTATCGCATTTAGGGTTCCAGCCTCCTGTTTCGTCTTAGGGCTGACCGTAGCTACCTACGGGTGCGTGTGTCACCTGACAGCCGGACGCTGGTTGTTCAGGGGACAACGGTCTCTCATGTGTCCGATCTGGTTACACCCACAGCACCGGGGTCCTACCCGAGGAGCCGGGGTGGAGGGTGCCGGTGGCCTGGGTGCTCGTTCGAGGGGAGCAGGGCGTAACTGTGGTGCTGGATGGAAGCGGGGAGATGGGGCTCGGATGGCCGGAGGGGCTACTCACCTGGCGTCCTGGTACTCGTCGGCAAGGCGGGTGGCTTCAGACAGGGTGAGGGGGCGCCGGTCTCGCACCCAGTCTCGGACCTTGGGAAGAGAGTAGTTGTAGAACTGCTCCAGTAATAGCAGCTGGACGATCTGGTCCGGTTCGGTAGCTTGGCACCCCTGTATCCAGCTGCGGAGCGCCTGGTGCATCCTGTGTCCCCACTCCGCATACGAGTCCTGAGTGCCCCTTCTTAAAGCTCGAAATCGAACTCGATACGCCTCCGGGGTGAGTGCATAGCGGGCCAGCAGATGTTCCTTGACCCGCTCGTACACCATACAGTCTTCGTCCGCCACCGCCCGATAGGCTTCCGCCGCCCTGCCGGTCAGTTTGCTCGCCAGGATGGGTACCCAGTCTCGGACCGCCACCCCCTGCAGGGCACACTGCCTCTCGAAATCCTGCAGGAACCCATCGATGTCTTCGCTCCCGTCTGGGAAGAGTTTGAATGCTGCGAACGGTATTTTCTGTTTGGGGGGTCCGGTACTGCCTTGGGGGACAGCGACCCCCCGGACCTTTGCTGCATCTCTGCCTGGCGGAGCTTGTCTGTGTCGGCCAGGACCCTCCCAATGATGTCGGCGGAGGGGTCCGTTCCGTATAGGGCCAGCCGCCACTGCACCTCTCGCCTCCATTCCGAGGTCTCGGAGCCCTCAGAGGGAGCCACGCTGTTGCGGTCGTCCTCCATCAGTTCTCCGATGATGACCGCTTTCGCCTTGCCTCCGAGCGCCTTGCCTCTGGCTTTTAACAGTTCTTTCAGGACCGTGCGCTTCAGCCCTTCGTAGCGCTGTGCCATACGGGGTCACCGCCGTTGCTGGTACTGTCCACCTCTCGAACCCAGGGGTGTCTGAGACGGGGTCATGCCGGCGGCTGTATCTCCCCCTGCTGGGCTGGTCTCAGATTCTCCCCCCGGATGATGTCTACTCCAGACGCTCGGCGTGTCGCAGTGGCTGAGACCGGGGTCAAGCCAGCGGCTGTATCTCCCCCTGCTTGTCTGGTCTCAGCCGGATCCCAGCGCTGCCAGCCAATGTAGCGGATCCCAGCTACCCTGCCCGGGTAGATCCGCATCAGCGCCGAACTGGTCTGGGGGTGTAGAGTCAGGGGTAGCGGGCGGTAGGGATTCGGCGGTGATCCAGCGTTTCTTTCCACGGTCCTTGCAGCATCGCGGTTCCCCAAGCCCTGTTATCCCCAATTACTAGCCGAGGCAAGAGTAAAGGTTCAAACAGGAAAGAGTTTATTTTAACATGGAGAATACGGGGTTATTTATGAGAAATGAAACCATTGTTCTCCCCTGGCCCGCCCTCAGTCCTCCTGCGGTGATCTGTGTTTGTACCTCAAGCCATAGCCCAATCTGCCTGGGTTAACCTGGGGGAACCCCTACGGTGCGCAGCCCTTATCTCGGGTCTCGGCGCCAGCTCGTCTGTTCCCCCCTCCCAGAGCCTCTCCCTGTCTGGCCAGCGCCCGGCCCCCCCCCCTGTGGTGTGAGCGCTCCTTGTGGCTTTCTGCCCGAGTTTGGGGTTTTACCAGGGATTTCGGGGTGATCCCCTGGGAGCGGCGGCATGCTGGGGGGTACAGCCTGGTAGCTCGGGTCCGGGGGCTGGTTCAGTCCAAAAAGCGCCCGGATCGGATCCACGGAGCCCGAGCTGCGAAGGGGGAAAGTTCGGCGGCTGTACCCGAGCAAGAGTCACTGGTTGCCGGCCGCGCTCCCAGCGAGGGATCCCTGGTCGGCGTTCGGGTTTCTCGGGGTGTTTTGTTCTATAATTCGCACCCCCGTAAGCACCTATTTTTAGGAGCCCACTGGCCAAGAAGCGCTCTTCTGCGTGGTTCCCACGCTGCGGGGCAAGGCGGGCAAGTTTGGGCGGCTTGGCAGAGACAGTCAGTGGCGGCTCGAGGCATTCCCGGGGCTGTGGACAGGCGGGGAACAGGTCAACCATGGGGAGAATTACAGGGGGAACTTATAAAAATACAACCTAACGAATTCTTTAATACACCATACTAAAACAACATTTTTAAAATGTTGTACCGCGCTACGGTATAGTGGCGGCCGTTCCGTCACAGTGGGTTAGGTGGAAAACAAGGGAACGAGGGCAGGGAGACTGCGTGTCCCGCACCACTGCAAGGCCCCAACTTGCAACAGTACCCCTATACCCAACAGAAGCAAACTTGACCTGAATCCTCAGAATGTTTACACAAAAGATCAAAGACCCCGAGTGTGGAGATGAGGTACGTCAGTATGGAAACACAAAATTTAAGAATGCTCCCTCCTCAGTCCAAGTGATAAGTGGAAACTACACGTGCTTCCAAAACAGAGCCCAGCTCTGCACTGCAGTGGGGCATCTGACAAACGATTTCTGACGGATTATTCATAATGTGACTGGGGGCCAGTACAACGAGACGTGGTTTCAGCAACAGAAGCGTCCTCTGGCTGACCTCTGGTGGCTCTGTGGAGACATCAAATTAAGATCTGTACTACCTTAGGCTTGGAGTGGCACGTCTACCTTGACCCACCTGATCATGGCCTTCTACATTATTCCAACGGTTGGCACCTGGGCCAAACGAGAAAAAGTACCATATACAGAACAGAAGAGCGTTGGATGGCCCACATGGATCCTTTGATCCCCAAGTATATATAGACTCTATCGGTGTGCCGAGAGGTGTTCCTGACGAATTCAAGGCACAAAACCAAGTAGCCGTGGGATTCACCTCCTTTGCCATTTGCCATACAACCCAACTTTTGGAGAAGTGGTTCAGGAACTGGGCTGGCCTTGCCCGAAGTTTGATAGTCTCAGTTACTGTAGCCGCCACACTACGGGTAGTAGTAGGCTGTTGCTGTATACCATGTGTTTGTGGGCTTCTACAAAGACTTATAGACACCTGAATCACAAGGACAATGTATCTCACATCCAATGATGACATCACGAAAGCCCTAGTCCTGTTGGAAGAAGAGAGACCTTGGTTGACTAATAAAGAAAGAAGAACAAAGGGACTTAGTCCCCCTCTTCTCTCCGAGAATGTATTAAATTTTTGGTATAAACAGGAGAGAATTGTTAAGAAAATAATGATTCTTATAGCAAAAATATGAAAACACGTAGTATAGAAATAAGTGTTATAGAGATAAGAGTTAATGTTTAAATTCTTTATGCTGCTAGAAGCTAATTTCGAGAAAAACAATGTAACCTTTTGACCTTTAGCAGTTTTTGCAAGATGTGCATGTAAAATAAGGGAAGTAACAAGCATGCCATGTGATGATAAACTAAAATCTACTAACACGTCTTGCGGTTAAGTGGACACTCTAACCTTTTACTGGAAAAACACCAGATGTAACTTTTTTCTGTAAGAATGACTTGTTTTTGTTATCATATAAAAGCTCTGTGTACTTTGCAGAAGGCAGACAACTGCTCTGAACGTTCATTGGGAGCACTTGTCTCCTCATATGAGAAAATAAAGCTTTCCAAGATACCTTTGACTGAAGTCTCCGCACAAATTTTCTTCAGTTTCTGTTTTTTTTTTAATATATAATCAAAGTTTTTATTGACAGGAGTAGAATACAGACACATGTCAGCGGCCCCGAAATCAACCACAAAAACAAAAATACAGTAAACCATACAGTTCAAAAGCAGGGGAATGGTAACAAACTCTCGGGTTTTGATTCACAGGGCCTCACCACACGGGGAAAGGATAACAAATCAGGGCAATCATGTGCGCTGAGGATGACTCTGCGAGTGAGCTCAAAAGGGTATTTTATCAGGTAAGGGTGTGAGTGTCAAAGAGGCGAAGCAGTGGAACATTAGGTGTCATAAACCACTGGCTTTGTAAATCTTATGAATGTACCAGAGCGCCCAGGGGGTCTTTTTTGGGAGGGCTTGCGTCCCCAACAGTTGAGGCTTGGACGTCAAAGGAGCGGTATTGATCCAGTAAGCTCGCAATCTGTCGTCACGTCGGAACCACATCTGATTTCCAGTTCCTGGCGAGTAGCAGTATAGTCGTGGACACCATAATAAAAAGCTATTTTGAAGGAGAGCATGGGAGGTGTACCATTCCAAGCAGCATAATTTCCAGGGGATATGAGATTGTGTCACCCAACACTTCCATTGCCAAAAGGGATATCTCTTTCCAAAACGGGACAACCGCTGGACAGTGCCACCAAATATGGCCCAATGTGCCCACATCATAGGAACACCTCCAACAAAGATCTTAGGCTTGTGGGGAAAAAATGTTTTACTTTGCAAGGCGTGAGGTACCAGCGATAGAGTAGCTTCCGTCACGTTTTGATCAATGTATCGCACTTAGAAGCCCCAGCCGAACATGTGTGCCTGCGCCCATTGAGATGGGGTGAAAGATGTGGAGAGGTCTTTTTCCAGGTTTTGTGGAATGCCCAGCGTGGTCTCCCAGTCGGGGTGGTAAGTGTCCAGTAGAAAAGCGAAATGGGCTTAGTGGCGGAGAGGGAGTCTAACCAGAACAGTTCAATATCTGAAAGGACTGGAAAGGTGGCCTGTAGTCCAGAATATACATTTCGTTAATTTAAGCAAGAGTACAATTGCATATATGACAGGAACATTGAGGGAGGCACTTTAAGTTGTAAGGTTTGGAAGGGCAAGATGGCGGTTGGCGTAAATAGATGGAGATGAGTGACCCCATGTTGAGCCAGGACAGTGCTCGGAAATGCGCCGATAGGTCAAAGAAGTAATCGGAGTGGCCATTGATAATAGGGCATGGGATGTGAAGAAGGAAGAATGTTGATCCCACACTTGCAATTTTTTCAATATGGAGGATAAAGCACGTGGGAGGCGTGTTCTGTCCCTCCAGGGCACCGACAATAGATCAGCCATTGAGGCATAGGATGAACATGGGCAATTTCCACTAGGGACGCTAGGCAAGACATCCAAAAATATTTATGTACTTTGGTCACATTCAGGCCACCATCCCTGTGTCTGTATTATAATACATTTCTAGGTACTCTAAGCCTTTTATGCTTCCAAATATGTAATTAAAAGGGATTGTAAGGTATCTAGATAATGCCTGGGTAATGTCAGTGGCAGATCGTGGAAAACATAGAATCATTAGCAAGACTGCCATTTTTACCACCGCCACCCTACCTAGCCATGAGACTTCTCAAAGTCTCCATTGATACAAAAGGGATTTCACCTCCGAAAGCAACTTGTCATGATTACATCAAAACATACTCTGAAAATTTTGTAATTCTAAGAACTAGGAATGCAATATACTCCCGCCAAGCAAAGTCATAAAGTGCACGAAGGCCTGCCAGGCATCAATGGGGTATGGTAATCAAAGGTGCCTATGTTTTTAAGATGTTAACCAAGTGGTAAGATACTTGACTACAGGAGTCCAATTCCTGCTGCAAGGTGGGAATAGAGAGGTCTGGGTCAATTAAGGTGAGGAATATGTAATCCGCATACAATTTAATCTTGAAAGTCGTGGAGTTGACCGGAAATCCCTGAATCAAGTCATTCTGCTGGATGACCTGTGCCAGGGGCTCAAGAACTAAAGCATATAGGAGCTGGGAAAGCATCCTTGTCTGGTCCCAAATCCTTTGCTGGACAAGAAGCCGGAGTTTAGTACCCTAGCAGATGGGTAGTCATAAAGTTGCCGATCGGAAACCCAAATTTCAGAAGGACTCTCCAAGAATATCCAGTTGACCCTGTCGAAGGCCTTTCCAGCATCCAACAACAGGATCAAGCTGGAAGTGTCAGAGAGGCCCAGCAGTTCCAGTAGGTTAAGCAGTTTATTAGTGCTATCAGGGCCCTGGCATTTAGGAGGCGAACCCCACCTGATCTTGGCCTATGAGGGTTGGGTGTATCCCCTGCAAATCCCCTATTTGCCAGAATTTTGCTGTGCAGTTTAACTTCCACATTGAGGAGGGAAATAAGTCTCAGGTTGGGGCAGCGATCCGGGGCTTTCACCGGCTTGGAGAGCGCAAGTATGTGGGCTCTCAGCATATCCACTGGGAATGAACAGCACTCACTCGCCGTAATATAGCCAGCTAGTAAATGAGGAGATAATTGGGAAGAGAAGGTAGAGTAATATTTGCCTGAGAAACCGTCCAGACCCCGGTGCTTTTCGTTTAGGCAGACGTTAAATAGAAATAACGTGAAACAAATGGTAAGCGCCACACAACACGCCGTAACCACCCCAACTCCAATGCTACACCAGTGAGCATGATTATCAAATTTCCATCGAAAAATTAGTCCATACAGAATACTATAATATATGTATATTTTTTTTAAAAAAATCCATATATAAATATCCCCATGTTAATTCATTTTAAGGGATTTATGATAAAAATTTATTATATTTATAATTCTATGATTTTGCCCTCACTCAATATAATCACCAAAGCACTGTATAGGACCTACTTCATCTATAATAAAAGTACTTTGCTCAGTTAATATGAGCAATATGCAAAAGACACTTTAGTACACACTAAGCACTTTAATGATTATTCTAGCACTTTACATATTAGTGCAATGTATTACAGAATCAGGGATTCAGCTCATGATCAAGAGTCTTATCCCTTTTCATAGTGTAGCGCTGTGTTAAAAAGACTGTTCTGCTGCAAGTACCTATTTTTGGCCACCGGAGGGAGACAGAGACCATGGTAAAATTATGCTGGACAGACACAGAAGACATTGGGACTACGTTTCCTGGCATGCTTTGCGGTGAATACAGGAAGTGGGTGTGTAGGAAAGGAAAGGCATCAGCAGCCTCGTGGAAAGCATGCTCAGAGTGAGCTGGGAGCTGGAAGGAGAAAGAAGCAGGCAGGGCTGTTCAGGATTGTGACCAGGCCAGAGCGCAGGGGCTACCTCGCTGGTGCTGGGGGATTGGGACAGTGACCCTGCAGAGATCTGTCTACATCAAGCTGTAAGGTCTGAGGACAGAGATAGCTGGGAGGACGCGCCAGGGAGTGATAGAGAGAGGATGCAGTGCTGCAGAGTGGAACAGTGACTAGGCCGGAGTGCAGGTGCGGCCTACCAGGATTCCAAGAGGGGTTACCCAGTCTTGTAAGAAGGAGACCCAGTGATCTACAGACATTACCCAAGCTGCCATCAAGGAAGCCAGAGGATCCTTGAGTGAGGAGTACCGCAGGTCCATCGGATGGGAGAGCAGGCGGTAACTGGACAAGTCACGGTTGGAGCAGAGAGAGCCAGACAACGGATCCAGTAACCAGTATCCCAGTGAGGCATCGAGCGGATGGGTGAGAGGCCTCCAAGGCCGGTTTATAAAGCAAGAAAGCACGCTGCTGTTTGTCTCTAAAACCCACAGGGCCCCAACTTGACTAGTCGAAGACATCACTTTAAATAATTCACTGGCCAGTTGAATAGTACCCGGGTACCATAACACACACATACACTCATAGTTCGGGACTTAACCTGTTCGGGACTCACTCCCTAGTATCCGAAAAAGGGGCAAAGATTCGCATCTTATTTTGTTTTCCGCTGCGCGTTTCTCGTAATTACGAAGCATTGTACTTTTCTGTTCGGTCGCGCATTTTTCCCGAAATACGAAGCCTCGTATTTCTTTTCCGCTGCGCGTTTACCGCATTACGAAATACTGTAGATATATCCAAAGACCGTGTTATTCTTTATTTGCCTTTTATTCAAGTAAACTATATAATATAAAAATCCACAACGGTGCTGGAGTATATTTATTCCCTAGTGCGGGGAGACTGACCCGTGGTTCATTTTCAGCGGCTCCTCCGGGAGTGAGCGCTACAATATACTAATACATAACAGTTACAGAATATCATTCCAATCATTCTTTAGTTCACCAATACACACCCCTCACATTTAGGAGGGACTAAAAAGAAAGTTAGGAGAGCAATATATATAGACATTAAATTTGTTTCACGGTAGTCGCCCTTGATAGAAATTAAGGAGTAAAAAATAATTCCACTGCATATAGAAGACACTTGAGCACAATTAGCACTTTATATAAATAGCTTACACTCTAAGGATATAAGATAGTTGTCACTTAGAAGTTAAACACCCATATGCTTATTTTGGCAATATTTTTATATTATTATAATATAATTCATGCGCCATTTCTGGTCTAGTGACCCAGGTGACTTGCGCTACTATATACATATATTAATAGGCTATAGCCCACAATTGGGCATATCCCCATAGATATATCATAAATTAAGATATAAGCTTCATCTATATCCTCTCTTAGATAGAGAGATTCACATAGTGGGGTACAGTAGCCACTTTAGATAATTAACAAGGAAGTCACAATCCCGCTCCTATGGATGGCATAGGGGAGTGATCCCTAATTAATATAGAATTCTTATATGTGGGTTTATAATAAACTATTCCCCTGTTTCGTTTTATTTCATGCCATATATGTATTTCGAGCCAAAGATCGCCAAGCTCCGTCCCAGCATTGAAAATCCACTTGATTGTTGCGGAGGAGAGCGATTGGAGACGGCTATTGCCTTCAGAGCGCACATTTGGGACAACGCATGCGCAAAATGGCCGCGCTTTGAAGGGACGCCCTAAACCAGTGTGGAACGCGGAAAATGGTGCGGCGCATGCGCAAGATGGCGGCGCACACCGGCGAAACATTTCTGGAACCGATTAAAGCCATGTGGGGACAATTTGTTAATTAAATAAGTGTATATATATATCCCTATATTTTGGTTATGTGTTAAAACCAGCTGAGGAAGCTGCTTTACAGCAGCGAAACGCGTCCTGGGGCCATATACTATGGTTTGTTTTTATATATCTTTTTATTAAACCTTTTAAAAGTCTACAATCCGGTTCCAGATTGGTTTTTCTTTTGGATTTTTCTTCCACAAAAAATCCATGGGCACTTCAACCTGAGCTTTGGAAGCTCCAACTCATAATACTACATATGTAAGGTGGGGGTCAGCTGTAAACAAGGAGGAAGAAAAATCACCCAAAGGCAAGGTTCCACTCTGAGCCGGTGATAGGGCTCTACCCTTGTGAGTGGAATTTATGTAGAGTATATTGCCTATCATATATATTGCAATATTGCACTACTAGGTGGAAAGCCTGCCCAGAGGGCAGTCTATTGTCGCCAGCTCAGAATACACGTCCACATATTTGGTTTTCAATGTCCTATCCAAGAGTATCTCTCTATATAAATGCGTTTGTAACGCATCCGGCGCCAACCCATCTGCAACAGGAGGGCCAACTGAGCAGCTCTCATGGGTGCGCGCACAGATGACAGCGCATTACAAATGCCTTTATATATTAGAGCAGGTTCCTCTTCCCCTTAGATTGTAAGCTCACGGGAACAGGACCCCTTAGATTGTAAACTCATGGGACCCCTTAGATTGTAAGCTCATGGGATAGCTTGCAAGCTCATGGGACAGATTGCAAGCTCATGGGACAGATTGCAAGCTCATGGGCTGTGTGAGCCCTTCCAACACAAACATTGATACTCACAGCATCCCACACCGGGCGGCCACCCCCAGGTTAGCGCCGTAATGCTCTGTGATGCACAACTCCTGCCCGCAGTAAAGTTGGCAAGTCTCTTCCGTGTAAGAGTCCGAGAACAGCGAGCCCAGGTCCCGCGGCAGCACCTCGCCCAGGTCCCACGGCAGCACCTCGCCCAGGTCCCACGGCAGCACCTCGCCCAGGTCCCATGGCAGCACCTCGCCCAGGTCCCACGGCAGCACCTCGCCCAGGTCCCACGGCAGCACCTCGCCCAACCCACCCTCCACGTCTTCCCAATGCATGGTCGTGTGTGTGGGAGAGGGCAGCGAGAGGCGCTCCCATACCCCCCAAAAAAAAAAGCCGATCCGTTGGACAGGCGCTGTGTGCGCGCTGTTGAGCCTGGCGCTGGTGCTGCGGTGCGCCACGTTTGGGTGTTTTTTTTCCCCTTGCTATAAGGCTTTTTTTCTGTGTCTTGGGTGCCAAACTGAGGTATTTTTTATTTTTTGTCTGGTCGTGGTGTTCCCTGTGTAGAAGGGATGCAGAGTTAGGGTGGGTAATTTTTTTGTTTTTGAACCCGGTGTGATGTTGGACAGTTGGCAATTATTTATTTTTTTGGTCTGGCGTTTTCTGTGGTGCCTGAAAGCTCCAGGGGCTCTATATTTTGGCCCTCCGAGCTCTGCGCTTAGTGGTGGGGGTGCTCTGAGCTTTGGGGGTTCTTGCTGGTTTTTCTTTTTTATTTATATATTTAGTTGGAGCAGGGTCTCTGTGGTTAGGCCCTCTGAGCTATGTACGCTCTGTGGTGCAGGTGTTCTGAGCTTTGGGGGCTCTGTGGTGTTGGGGGTCACAACTGTAATTTTTTTTTACCGGGTGCTCCTAGCTGGTGTGGTGGAGGTGCCGTTTGCCGCGGGGGCTCTGCTCTGTGGTGTGGCATTTTTTAAGCGCTGCAGGTACTTCACTGGGGTCCGGAGTCTGTGCTGCCATTCGTCTGTCTGAGGCATTTTGGCGCCACTCATGGTATCATGCTGCGGCGGTTGCCTGCGTGCGCACCCAGCTGGATGCGCACGCATTCGACCCTCCGCCGTCTTAGGCACGGCTGTGCGTGTGCTGCGGCGGTTGGCTGCGTGCGCACCCAGCACTACGCTGGGAGCGCACGCATTCCACACTCCGCCGTCTTTATATTTGGGCGGTTGGATGCGCATGCGCATAGGCAGCGTGGCGACGGACACGCTGCCTCTTACTGTATTATAGTATAGATGATATTTGTATTTGCTTCTTCCTATATCACATGATGAGCCACGGACTTGTAGGAGACATCCAAACTCCATAGCAAATTTATTTGCGCTTACCAGATACGTCCTTATAGACGTTAAATAGAGCCGGAGACAACCTTGCCTATTATGCCTGAGGATAAGTGGGCAATTAGATGTGTCGATAGGGACAGAAGATGCACTCCTGCATTCTGCTCATTGCCCTAATATAGCCATCAGCCTCCAAGTCTCTAAGTGAGCGAAGCACCGAGTCTATCGGCTCTGCTACTGTCAGAGACAGGTCAATTAATTTCGCATGTCCTGCAATGTAGTGAGGTGCTCCAGTATGCAGGACATGTACGTCATTTTAAGTTGAGTCGCCCACTGTATGCATACACCCCTAACGACAGCCTTATGAGCTTGCCTGAAGGTGAGGGGGCAGACGTCAGGGGTCAAATTTTCATTAAACTAATTTGTCAAGGCTAGTTAGATAGCCTGCCTTGCCAGTTCTTTTTGCAGAAGGCTGTCCCAGAGATGCCATAATGGACTAGTAGAATACTGGTATGCATCGCCCAGTGTCAGTATTACTGCCGAGTGATCCGACCAGGTCATCGTCAAAATAAAGCAATCAATAGTGCTGGGGAGGGACATGCGCAATATCAAAAAATAGTCTATTTTTGTGTAGCCGTTATGAACCCTAGATTGAAAGGTATAGTCTCGCTTTGTAGGGAGTAGTAATCGCCAGGCGTCATACAGGCCATACTGCTGCAACAAAAGCCGGAATCTTTTGATTAAGTGTGCCCTCACAACCTAATGCCTCAATGACGAACGGTCTCTGGAGGGGTCTATGCTTATGTTCAGTTCACCACAGAAGATGAACGTCCCCGACTGGACATCTGTCACCTTTTACAGGACCCGAACAAGAAACTGGGGGTTGAGCCAAGTTTGGGGCGCAGACTAACACTAAGGTGTAAACGGTAGAGTTAGTCATGGACACCAGTATGACAAATCTACCCTTTGGGTCTTTGATGATACAGTGAGCTTGAAGGGATACCCTATTTAGTGATGGGCCGAACATCCCCGTGTTCGGTTCGCATTCAAACTCAAACATCGGAAAAAGTTTGAACGCAAACAAGATTCGAACGCAATGCAAGTCAATTGGGCTCAAAAGTTCGACCATTAAGGTCCCCTCCAGAGGGCATAAATGCAAGATATTGGTCATAAAAGGTGTATGGGGGTACGGGTACTGCCCTGGGGGACAGGGAACAAAAAAAAAAGAGTTTTTAACCATTTCACTGCTGATTGCTGATCTAATTTTTACCGCTTTTGCTCATGTTTAAACGTGATTTGAAGCCATGGGAAATGTTTGAGCAACAGCGAGTGGGAAAAATTACGATAACGCAAACGTTAATGCTCACTTGCGTGAGCATTAATGTTTGCTGCGGTGTTCACCGCATATTACAATCCAAACGCAAACGGGTTAAGTAACCAAATTTGTAAGAAGAATAATTAATGCAGCATATGAATACACACACTGCCGGGCAGCACCTCTACAGTATAATTAAGGCAGCATATGAATCCTCACACTGTCGGGCAGCACCTCTACAGTATAATTAATGCAGCATATGAATCCGCGCAGTCGGGCAGTACCTTTACAGTATAGTTAATGCAGCATATGAATCCTCACACTGCCGGGCGGCACCTTTACAGTATAATAATGCAGCATATGATTGCGCACACTGCCGGGCAGCACCTCTACAGTCTGATGCTAGCTTTAACCGGCGCGCTGTGTGCAGCTTCTGAGAAGATACGCTATTAGTGTAGCGGGGAAGCCGGCTGCACATTTTGCATCGCTCCCTCAACACTAATAGCGTATCATCTCAGAAGCTGCACACAGCGCATCGGTGTATGCAGCTTTTAACAACGTGGGAGATGGGAGGCTGCATTTGTTGGTGGATCCAGGAATCAGGTGAGTAATAGAAAGAAAAAAAAAAAGTTTTATTTTATGTTCCCAGGGACATTTAAAAATGTCCTCTGATTTTTTCTTTTTTTAAAAATGTGTCGCCTTACCTTAGCCTGGTGGTCAGTGGGGGCTCCCTGGATCCTGGTTGTGGGGGGATCTGCCATGGCTCCAGGTGCAGTGGCTCCCTCCCTGCGCCGCCTCTCTGCCACATGCACCCGGCCGGCCAGCCCTCACAGAAGCAGCTCTGTCATCCGGTGGCTGCTCGCTCCTCAAGGGGATCCTGTAACGTTGGGGGCTTCCAGCCTTTCCTGTGTGCTTGAAGGCAGCATGTCTGATGCTGCTCGCTCACCAACACCCGGTTTAAATTGAAACAGGCAGGGAGGTGGCTGCATGAGGTGCGGCTTGAGAGGGGGGCGCGGTCTGGTGAAGGTCTTTTAAAAACCAACAGTTCCTTCTAAGCAGTGCCAGATCATGGTTATCCATACCCGAGCTCCTTGTACCTGAATTCTCTCGTGATTTAACCTGTTATTGATCTCTGCTTATTTTGTGACTATTCTGCCTTCTGTTGCCCTAGACTATTTCCTTGTACTACGCTTCTGCACTGTTATCGACCCAGCTATTCCATTTGACTATTCTATACTCTGTATTCCTGATTCTGGCTCATCTGACTACCCCTGTGTTGCTGACCTGGTTTTGTATTACAACATTGTCTTTGATTAACCCTTTCTGTCTAGCTAGTATACCTGGCCAATTCTAAGGACCAGACAGTTAGGGATTCTTCTACGGCTACCCTGTTGGTAGCTTTTGGGCTCTGTGGAGTGTTGGGCTTTAAAGGACTGCGTGGTGGGATCCGGGAACCGTGACAGATCCTTAGGAAGCCCCGGTGGGCAGCCCTCTACAGTGCCTGATTAGAGGGCCGCGTTTGTCTGAGTTTTAGCAACATGATGTGGGAAATGTTGAATCCCATAGGCTTCAATGTTAAAAATATTCCCGTTTTAATTCAATATCTAAAAAACCGTTGCTTATAATATCCTGCAGTAAAGAGTCTCTTTATTTTTAGATTTTTTTAGGATTTTTTTTTAAAAAATCAATTTTTTTTTCAAACTTTCTGAGAACGTCTCGAAAAGTTTGCAGTTCTCGAACTTTCGAACAGCCGATGTTCGAATCGAACGTAGAACCGATTCGAGCCGGCAGCCCATCCCTAACCCTACTGTTTATCAGAAAGGAGACACCTCTAGATCTGGATGTAAACGTTGAGTGGAATGGAGTATGATATTTGGGGACATAGAGCTTGGGGTTGTCTATGCGGTAAAAATGGGTCTCATGGAGACCTACCATATCTGCGCCATGGGTGCGAAGGTCCCTATATAAGGAATGGCGCTTCACCGGTAAATTCAATCCTTTTACTTTAAAGGTCAATACTTTCATGGGGGCAATGAAATGTGCATCATTGAAGGAGCAGGATTAGCAGTGCGTTCCCGGGTGAATCTGACTCCTATAGTCCCAGGGATGGGACACCACGATCCCTCATAGGTGTAGTAGAGGCCCTGAGGGTAAGGGAGGAGGAGGGGGGTCAGGAAAGGAGAATACAAGACAGTGGGCACATAGTGGCATTTCCCAGTACATGTACAAACATCTGCCACGGTGTGACGCAACTATATACAGGTGATACGTGAAGACTCTCTGGTGGGGTCCCCCAGAAAAAGAAAGGGGGTGTCGAGAACTCGATCCCTTCTGCCAAAGAGGGAGATGGGGGTGTCATGGCTCCCTGTGAGCCGGCGATAAAAACTTAAGTTGTGCAAAGACTCACAGGTCTCTTCGTGACAATCCATAAAAGGGTAATAACCAAAATAAGCCCGACGCCGTATGTGCAGGGCACCTGCAACCTCTGTAACAGAGGGGAGGCCGATGCAACATGCGCCCTTACAGAGGATCCCATGGCAGGGTGTGTGCCCACTCAGCGGGCGTGTCAGTCAGCATCCAGGTGGTTGGGGGGGGGGTGGTGGTATCCAGGACCCGTCCTCTAATACTTGAAGGCCCCATTCCTCCAGAGTCAGGTAGCCTTTTTCTGGAAAAGTGATCACCGTGAATGAGGCATTATGGTGAATGATCAGCTTGGTGGGGTAGCCCCCAGGGCCTCATGTCTGCACAGTATGAGGATGTTTTCGTGTGGTTTGTAATAATGAAGCTGTAATATGACATTGCCGGAAGCAGTTGCCAGCACTGCAGGAGGATTGGGGATCCGGTCGAAGAGGAGGGGATTCTAACACCGTGTCAGGCAGCAAGTAAGAAAAAATCAGTGATGTAGGCTTTGAGATCCTTGGGGTGTACAGATTCCAGGACACCCTTGATCTCTAAATTATGTCGGCAGGAGCGATCTTCCAGATCCGCCAGCTTGTTAGAGTAGTGTTCCAGCTGCTCCTCCATATCCCCTACCTTCAACGCCACAGCATTGTGGGCCTCCATCAGCTCGGCCATGTTGTCCTCCAACCTGGAGGTTCTTTCACCTATTTCCTTGATGTCATGGCGGATGTCTGACGACACTGCATCTAGGCGAGTGGTCAACAAGGAGAGGTCCCGCAGCATTCCCTCCAGGTCATTGCGCGCAGCAGCATTTGAGACAGTCAGGGGAGGTGTGGGGGAGTAACTGCCATTTTGTCGGATCTCTCTGTCCTCGCTTTTTTCCCTGCTTTGTGGTGAAGAATTACTGCTTGTCTGCGATTTATTTATTTATTTTTTCTGCCGGTGTTCCGTCGAGGAGTGCCTGATTGTCGAAAAATGTCTGGGCTGCTCTGCGCATGCTCCTGGTGCACCTACGTCACAGAAGCTGTCAATCAAGCGGCCGATCAGCTTGCTTCTGTGACGTAGGCTCAATCGGGCACGAGCGTCGGATCCTGCAAGCGCCGCTCTGCGCATGCGCAAGCGGCCACACTGAACCAGCCGTCCCAGCGTCTCCTCCTCCAGCAGACAGCCACCCCCTCCCCGGGCGCTCACTCAGGAAGGGAGGACAGGGGAACCAGCCGTTCCAGCGTCTCCTCCCCCAGCAGACCGCCGCTCTACCCCGGCCACTGCCGCCCCCCCACCAGCCACTCAAACAGGGAGGAAGGGAGGGATTGTATCAGCCGCCCTGTCCCAGCACCTCTCCCCGCACTGAGAGTCACAGCCTCCGGGTGGGGATTGCTGCTTTCTCCCCTGGGGGAAGCTTGGATTGCAGGAGACCCAGGGGTCCTTTAGAGCCCTGTATCTCTGTCCCTGAGCATTGCAACGGGCTGGTTGAGGTGTCATTTGAAAGAGCAGAGTCTGTTCTTTCTAATGTTATCCACCATGATTGTGTAATAATCACCAATAATTTATTAAATAAAAATTACTCTTTTCACACTGACTTATTTAATTTTCTATTGGTTTTATGACATTTTATGGTTATTTCCGCTGCACTAGCTGTAATGGCATCTCAGGGGTTAATGGGGAGTCTGTGTGTTAATCACAATGTTTTCCCCTGGTTTGGTGGCATTTCGGGGGTTAAGGACTGGTTACTATTTTATATATTCCCTTACATTTATGTTATCAAATAATTTCATTGAATTTTCCGTGCTCTCATGTTCGTCCCCCTCCAGCGAGTTCAATTCCCTGACCCTGCGGTGAATCCAGCATCCACCGCGAGGGTCACGCAGCCGACGAACCGCTGAACAGAAGCAGTCAAAAGCCACTGCAACCCACTGAACAGACCATCGAAAGCTGCTGCAATCCAATGAACGCAGCTGCAATCCGCTGAACAGACCACCGAAAGCCACCGCAACCCGCTAAACGCAGCAGCAATCCGCTGAACAGACCGTCAAAAGCCGCTGCAATCCGCTGAACAGACTGCCAAACGCCGTTAATCACTGCAGAGAAGCCGCAAGGCTCTACATTCAGAATGTAAGGAGGATCACGCGGCACCTCTGCAGTGACGTCAGGATGGGGTGACGATGAGGTGGAGTTCATTCGGGGGACTGGCTATTGGAGGGCGAGCCTGCTGGAGCTGAAGAAAACTACACCTCCCGGCGTGCTGCGCGGAGCGAGGGCGCATGCTCGGTTTTATACCAATCTTCAATGATTGACTTATACAGAGCCTGCCCTACGGACGCGACTGATCCCACCTCTCCCGAATCTGGGAGTTCCTGAAGTGTTTGCGGGCGTCAGGAACCCACATTCACTTAAGGGAGACTCCTGAAACATCTCGGAGACTTGGGATCCCTCCCAATGGGGGCAGTAACAGTATAAAGGGTATATTGCCCCACGCAGAGGTTAATCCATGTAACATTGATATAGAAAGGGTTTATTGTCCCCACGCAGAGGTTAGTCCATGTAACAGAGATATATAAATGGGTTTATTGCCCCCATGCGGAGGTTAGTCCATGTAACAGTGATATAGAAAGGTTTTTTGCCCCCACGCGGAGGTTAGTCCATGTAACAGATATAGAAAAGGTATATTGCCCCCAGGCGGAGGTTAGTCCATGCAACAGTGATATAGAAAGGTTTTTTGCCCCCACGCGGAGGTTAGTCCATGTAACAGATATAGAAAGGGTTTATTGCCCCCATGCAGAGGTTAGTCCATGTAGCAGAGATATAGAAAGGGTATATTGCCCCCATGCAGAGGTTAGTCCATGTAACAGTGATATATAAAGGGTATATTGCCCCCACTCGGAGGCTCGTCCATGTAACAGTGATATATAAAGGGTATATTGACCCCACGCGGAGGCTCGTCCATGTACCAGTGATATGGGAAACTTTTTTCTGCGGTTAAACGTTTTTTAATCGTTTTCTCCTTGCAGTTGGAGTTCTGGAGTCACTTCAGGAACATTTCCAGAATAATGGACTGTGGGGGGTGGTTTAAATGTCGTCGTTGGGGGAAGCTTCAGGTGCGCAAACAATCCGGTGTATTACAGACTCAGTAAATAGCCTGAATCTCTGCGTTTGTGACCGTTCTGTGGTTTTTCCTCCGGCAGACGCAGGGCCTGGGCGCCGCATTCAAAATCCTCTTCTCAGACACCCAAAATGCAGATATCCCTGAACAAGGGCCGTGGCGCACATTCTACCTCAAGTGTCAGCACAGCGTAGCTCTCTTCAACGCCTTCAAGCGGTTAGTACTTTATTTTTTTGTATACATGACCTGGGAGGGCCGGGAGGTGTCGCTGGCGCTGTGCACTTCTCGCTGCTGCTGGGCGTCTTGGATCAATGCCAGTCTGTGTGGGCAGAAGGATCCGACTCGCACCAGCAAGGAGTCAGATGTGAGATTCACGTGGAAAGATTCCTCGTCCTCCCCAGATGGCCAGAAACTTCTCGATGGTCAGTCTCTATGCTGTTAATGCATTCTGCCAGTCGCCCCAGCCCTCACAAACCGCCCACAAGTCAGCCCAGTGCTTGCTTCCAGTATCGGTGTCGGGGCATTTGCACCAACAGCGATACTAGCATCAGTGCATCCCTACTAAAACCACAATGACAAAAACACACCTTTGAAGGGAGGTAGAGGGGGTCCTCCCGCCAGGTCCTTGGGCCGGTGGGGGCTTGCTCCCAGGAGGTAGAGAGGGGCCCTGGGAAGGCACCCTTGTTTCCCACCTGGCCCGATGGCATGTTAGGAGAGTCCACCCAGGAACCCCCTCTACTTAGAAATCACTGCCCTCCGCTTTTAAACATTCTCCTCCACTGACTCCCTCACTTCCTACCCCCTCTTCTACCCTTTCTCCGGTCTCGGAGGAGGATGTCTCTGAAGTTCACATGTCCTCCTGCACGACTACCTGTCCACTTTATCTTATCCCCTCACACCTTACTCGGTCTGTTCTACCAGTCACTGTCCCTGCTTTGACTCACATTTTTAACCTCTTCCTCTCCTCTGGAGTCTTCCCTTCTGCTCTGATCACCCCCCATCCTAAAGAAGCATCTCTTGATCCCACCTCCCTCTCAAACTACTGTCCCATCTCTTTCCTCCCCTTTGCCTCCAAAATATTAGAACGTCTGGTCTATAACCAGCTCACCGGTTATCTCATTGCTATCTCTCAACTTGATCCGCACCAGTCTGGCTTTCGCTCACATCGTCCACTGAAACTGCTCTGATTAACGATCTAGTTGCTGCCAAAATCAAAGGTCACTTCTCCCTCCTTATTCTTTTCGATCTTTCTGCTGCATTTGACACGGTTGATCACCCTCTCCTGCTGCTCACGCTGTGTAAGCTTGGCCTCAGTGACTCCGCTCTCTCCTGGTTCTCTTCCTACCTCTCTCTTTGTTCCTTCAGTGTCTTCTTCGCTGGTGCCTCTCCCCCCCCTACTCCTCTCTGTTGGGGTACCCAGGCTCTGTCTTGGGTCTACTTCTCTTCTCACTCTATACGGCCTCTCTTGGCAGTCTCATCTCTTCCTATGGATTCCAATATCTTCTCTATGCTGATGACAGCTAAATCTACCTTTCATTTCCCGATCTCTCTCCTCCCGTGCTGGACTGTGTTACTGCCTGCCTCTCAGCTGTCTCCGACTGAGTGACTTCCTGTTTCCTAAAAAACTTAACCTCTCTAAAACTGAACTTCTCGTTTTCCCTCTCTCTAAAACCAACATTCCTGCACCCATTTACCTTCAGGTGAATGGTGCCACTATTACCTCTACCTCTCAGGCTCGTTGCTTCAGGGTCCTCCTAGACTCTGATCTCTCCTTACTCCTCACATTCAGTCACTCACCAAATCCTGCTATTTCCACCTAAAAAAACATTGCACGCATCTGTCCCGGTCTTAATCAGGACTCTGCTAAAATGCTCATCCAAGCTCTTATCTCCCGCCTTGACTACTGTAACCTCCTTCTCTCTGGCATTAAGAGATTCCAGCTTCTCCCTCCACAGTCTGTAATGAACGCCTGTGCCAGGCTCATCCACCTCACCCCCTGCACCTCTCACACCTCCCCCTCTGTCAACCTCTACACTGGCTCCTGTTTCCTTTTTAGAATCCAATTCATTATATTGGTCCTCACGTACAAAGCTCTCCATAAAACTCATAGCTATCCATGACCATTTTATCTCCAACCCTTTCAACTTCTTAGTTCTTACAGAAACCTGACTACCTCCCTCTGACACTGCTTACATTGCTGCTTTCACTCATGACAGTCTACACTTCAGCCATAACCCCAGACTGGGCAAGAGACATGGTGGCGGGGTCGGAATTCTGCTCTCTCCCACCTGCACCTACCAGCATCTCCCCCATCTCTCTCCTTCTCCTCCTTTTGAAGCACACTGTATCCACCTGTTTTCTCCCCTGGCTCTCAGGGTGGTAGTCATCTACCGCGCACCGGGACCAACCTCCCAGTTCCTTGACCACTTTACTACTTGGCTTTCCCACTTTCTGTCTACTAAGCTCCCATGCCTAATTCTTGGACTTCAACATTCCCATTGATGATCTGTACTTAATCCTCCCTCCCACCGTGAAGGTCACTCTATTGACTTTATTTTTTCCAACCTCTGCTCAGTTTCTATCTCTGATCACCACCTGCTCTCCTTCAACTTATCTGGACTACTTAAAAACCCTGCTCCCCCCGCCCCGCAAACGCAGAAATCTGCATGCTGTGGATCCCCATCAATTTTCCAATCTACTTCACCACCTCTCTCACACCTCATCCTTCACCTGATGCTCCCACTGACCACTATAACGCTACACTTATCTCTGCCCTAGACACGCTCACTCCTCTTTGACTCTGTAAGGCCCCACGCCGCCAGCTTCAGCCCTGGCACACCCTCCAGACACGCTACCTGCAAAGATGCTCCCGCACTGCAGAGCGTGCCTGGAGGAAATCCCGCTCTGAAGCTGATTTCATTCATTCAGGTTTATTCTGCGTTCAAACACCTCTGCCGTTCACTTGGCCAAAACAACCCTCCTTCTCATCTCTTATATCCACTCTCCAAACCTAAACTACTCTGGTCCACCTTCAACTTCCTCCTCTACCCACCCGCACCTCCCCCACATCTGCCTTTAGCGCTCAAGACCTGGCAGATTACTTCCTCAATAAAACTCTAACTATCAGAAGCAACATCCCAACACAATACAGTAATCCGCCACCTCCAATCCCAGAAGCCCCCTCTGCTACCCTCTGCTGCTTCCTCCCCACCACTGAAGAGGAAGTCATTTCCTTACTGTCCTCCTCACATCTCACATGTGACCTCTCGACCCCATTCCCTCACATCTAATACCTCCACTCTCCTCCTCTCACACACATCTTCATCCTATCTCTCTCCACCGGCTCCTTCCCATCTGCCTTCAAACACACGCTAGTTACCCCTTTACTAAAGAAACCATCCCTCGATCCCAACTCTCCATCCAACTATCGCCCCGTATCTCTGCTTCCCTTCACCTCTAAGCTCTTAGAAAAACTAGTCTTCAACCGCCTCTCCCTCTTCCTGTCCTCTAATTCCCTACTCGACCCCCTGCAATTCGGCTTCCGTCCCCTACACTCAACTGAAACTGCCCTCACCAAAGTCACCAATGACCTCCTAACTGCTAAAAAACACGCCACTGGTCTATTCTCATCCTGCTTGACCTCTCGGCTGCTTTTGACACTGTCGATCACCCCTTCCTTCTACTGATTCGCAGCTCTCTTGACTCTGTAACACTGCGATCTCTTGGATTGTCTCTGATCTGTCTAACCGGTCCTTCTCTGTGTCATTTGCTGGTAACTCCTCCTCTTCATTGCCTTTATCTGTTGGTGTACCTCAAGGCTCTGTCCTTGGTCCTCTGCTCTTCTCTATCTACACCTCCTACCTGGGCAAAATCATTAACAGCTTTGGCATTAATTACCACCTCTATGCTGATGATACTCAGATCTACCCCTCTACGCCTGATCTCTCTCCCCCTGTCCTTTCCAAAGTCAGTGACTGTTTATCTGGCATCTCCTCCTGAATGGCCTCTCACCACCTAAAGATCAACATGTCCAAGACTGAGCTCCTACTAATTCCTCCCTCTAATGCCTCCCCACCTCCTGACTTCTCTGTCTTGGTCGATGGTATCACTATCTCCCCATCGAACAGGTTTGCTGTCTCGGAGTTGCACTCGACTCGGCGCTTTCCTTCATCCCCCACATCCAGTCTCTTTGCCCCTCCTGCCGCTACGAACTACACAATATTTCCAGAATTCGGCCATTTCTTACCGCTGACACCACAAAGGAACTCATCCACACCCTGGTAAACTCCCGACTTGACTATTGTAATAATCTTTTAGCTGCTCTCCCGCTCTCCCCCCTACAATCCATTCTGAACGCCTCTGCCAGGCTCATCCACCTCACCCGTCACTCTGTCTCTGCCGCTCCCCTCTGCGAGTCCCTTCACTGGCTCCCCATCCACCTCACCCACCGCTCTGTCTCTGCCGCTCCCCTCTGCTAGTCTCTTCACTGGCTCCCCATCCACCTCACCCGCTGCTCTATCTCTGCCGCTCCTCTCTACGAGTCCCTTCACTGGTTCCCCATCCACCTCACCCGCCGCTCTGTCTCTGCCGCTCCCTTCTGCGAGTCCCTTCACTCCCTTCACTGGTTCCCCATCCACTGCAGAATTAAATTCAAAGTCCTTACCCTGACCTACAAAGCTCTCACTAACTCAGCTCCCCACTACCTGTCCTCACTAATCACCAAATACACCCCAGCCCGCTCCCTAAGGTCAAACCGTGACCTGCACCTAGCTTCTCCCGGCATCACCTCTTCCCATGATAGACTGCAGGATTCTCGCGCACAGCCCCCATCCTCTGGAACGCTCTCCCTCGTACTTTCAGACTTTCCCCTAGTTTCCCTTCCTTTAAACGCTCCCTTAAACCATTCCTATTTAGAGAAGCCGACCACCCGACTCACTGATACACAACCAGTCCATCACTCCCACCTTGCAGTCCATCACTCCCACCTTGCAGTCCATCACTCTCACCTTGTAGTCCTCTCCTCCTGTATCCACCCCAAACCCTTTTAGATTGTAAGTTCCCTCGGGAATAGGGCCATCATTTCCTCCTGTACTGGTTTATCAAATGTTGTTCAATGTATTGTAACCCTGTCTATATTGTGCCCATTGTACAGCACTGGGGAATATGCTGGCGCTATATAAATAAAGATTAATAATAATAATAACCGCGCCGTTCCCTACATCTTCTCCCTCATTACCAGGTATATCCCATACTGACCACTTCACTCGGCTAATGCTCTGATACTATCAGCTTCACGTACCTGAACACCCAACTCCCGCCTTCAAGACTTCTCCAAACTGCCCCCTTTCTATGGAACACCCTCCCCCGTAACATCAGACTCTTCCCGTCTCTCCAGTGCTTCAAGAAGTCTCTGAAAACACATTACTTCAGAGAAGCCTATCGGCTCACTCCATTATTACCCAACTGTACATTGCATAACTCCATCTTCCCACACAACCCGCATGTACCCCTGCTTACCCTGTTAACCCTCACCTAATGTGTCACCCCTCTCCTTTTAGATTGTAAGCTCTTGAGCAGGGTCGATACTGTAAGCAAGCACACGACTGACTTGTGGGCGGTTTGTGAGGGCTGGGGTGGCTGGCAGAATGCATTAACAGCATAAAGACTGATCGAGAAGCTTCTGGCCGTCTGGGGAGGACGAGGAACCTTTCCACGTGAATCTCACATCTGACTCCTTGCTGGTGTGAGACTGGCATTGATCCGAGACGCCCAGCAGCAGCAACACCTCCCGGCCCTCCCAGGTCATGTACACAAAAACAAAAGTACTAACCGCTTGAAGGCGTTGAAGAGAGCTACGCTGTGCTGGCACTTGAGGTAGAATGTGCGCCACGGCCCTTGTTCCGGGATATCTGCATTTTGGGTGTCTGAGAAGAGGATTTTGAATGCGGCGCCCAGGCCCTGCGTCTGCTGGAGGAAAAACCACATAACGGTCACAAACGCAGAGATTCAGGCTATTTACTGAGTCTGTAATACACCGGCCTGTTTGCGCACCTGAAGCTTCCCCCAACGATGACATTTAAACCACCCCCCACAGTCCAATATTCTGGAAATGTTCTTGAAGTGACTCCAGAACTCCAACTGCAAGAAGGAGAAAACGATTAAAAAAACATTTAAATGCAGAAAAAAGTTTCCCATATCACTGTTACATGGACTAACCTCTGCGTGGGGACAATAAACCATTTCTATATCATTGTTACATGGACTAACCTCTGTGTGGGGGCAATATACCCTTTATATATCACTGTTACTGCCCCCATTGGGAGGGATCCCAAGTCTCTGAGATGTTTCAGGAGTCTACCTTAAGTGACTGTGGGTTCCTGACGCCCGCAAACACTTCAGGAACTCCCGGATTCGGGAGAGGTGGGATCAGTCGCGTCCGTAGGGCAGGCTCTGTATAAGTCAATCATTGAAGATTGGTATAAAACCGAGCATGCGCCCTCGCTCCACGCAGCACGCCGGAAGGTGTAGTTTTCTTCGGCTCCAGCAGGCTCGCCCTCCAATAGCCAGTCCCCCGAATGAACTCCACCTCATCGTCACCCCATCCTGAAATCACTGCAGAGGTGCCGCGTGATCCTCCTTACATTCTGAATGTAGAGCCTTGCGGCGTCTCTGCAGTGACGTCAGAATGCGGCAACGATGAGGTGGAGTTCATTTGGGGGGGCTGGCTATCTGATAGCTGCACCTGGGGCAGGGGATTTGTGAGTGTGAGCGCAGACTCCTGCCTGGGGTCCCTGCTACTCTCCATGGGTGTATTGCAGTTCTCCACTCCCAGTTTGGCCAGCTGATTAACGGCGTTTGGCATTCAGTTCAGCGGATCACGGCTTTCAGCAGAAAGCGGCTGCTTTCTGCGGTCTGTTCAGCGGATTGCAGCGGCTTGACGGTCTGTTCAGCGGATTGCTGCTGCGTTTAGCGGGTGGCTTTCGGTGGTCTGTTCAGCGGATTGCAGCTGCGTTCAGTGGATTGTGGCAGCTTTCGATGGTCTGTTCAGCAGATTGCAGTGGCTTTCGACAGTCTGTTCAGTGGGTTGCAGTGGCTTTCGACAGCTTCTGTTCAGCAGGTTGCAGTGGCTTTTGATGGCTTCTGTTCAGCGGTTCGTCGGCTGCGTCCATCAGGTTTATTGGCGGATCCCGGCTACACATTGCGTGGCCCTCGCAGTGGATGCTGGATTCACCGCAGGATCAGGGAATTGAACTCGAATGCGGAAAGCGGAAAATTCAATGAAATTAATTGATAACATAAATGTAAGGGAATATATAAAATAGTAACCCCCGAAATGCCACCAAACCAGGGGAAAACATTGTGATTAACACACAGACTCCCCATTAACCCCTGAGATGCCATTACAGCTAGTGCAGTGGAAATAACCATAAAACCAAGAGAAAATGAAATAAGTCAGTGTGAAAAAAGAGTAATTTTTATTTAATAAATTATTGGTGATTAATTTTACATATTACACAATCGTGGTGGATATCATTAGAAAGAACAGACTCTGATCTTTGAAATGACACCTCAACCAGCCCCTGCAATGCTCAGGGACGGAGATACAGGGCTCCAAAGGACCCCTGGGTCTCCTGCAATCCCCAGAGGAGAAAGCAGCAATCCCCACCCGGAGTCTGTGACTCTCAGTGCGGGGAGAGGTGCTGGGACAGGGCGGCTGATACAATCCCTCCCTTCCTCCCTGTGTGAGCGGCTGGTGGGGGGGGCAGTGGCCGGGGGTAGGCGGCGGTCTGCTGGGGGAGGAGACGCTGGGACGGCTGGTTCCCTTGTCCTCCCTTCCTGAGTGAGCGCCCGGGGGGGCAAGTGGCCGGGGGTGGGCGGCGGTCTGCTGGGGGAGGAGACGCTGGGACGGCTGGTTCCCTTGTCCTCCCTTCCTGAGTGAGCGCCCGGGGAGGGGGCGAGTGGCCGGGCGGCGGTCTGCTGGAGGAGGAGACGCTGGGACGGCTGGTTCCCTTGTCCTCCCTTCCTGAGTGAGCGCCCGGGGAGGGGGCAAGTGGCCAGGGGGTGGGCAGCTGTCTGCTGGAGGAGGAGACGCTGGGACGGCTGGTTCAGTGTGTGGCCGCTTGCAGGATCCGACGCTCGTGCCTGATTGAGCCTACGTCACAGAAGCCAGTTGATCGGCCGCTTGATTGACATCTTCTGTGACGTAGGTGCACCAGGCGCATGCGCAGGGCGGCCCAGGCATTTTTAGACAATCAGGCACTCCTCAACGGAACACCGGGCTGCCATCATAGTACCCCATTGTGCAGGAGCATCGGTTATGCAGTTGTAGAATGAGACTGCTTGAAGATATCTGCAAAAATCGCCAGCTACAGCACACGTCCACCATGTGCAGCTGCTAGCCATGCCCATGAGTTGGTTTCTATTTAAATTTACTACTGTATTTGGGGTTTACCACCAGTTTGCTGGTGACCTTTGTTCTTTCCCCCTCCCCATCAAGCAGTTTTTTTTTTTGGGCTAATTTGTTAAATATCCATTATGTCCTCCTAAAAAGGCCGAACAAGGCCGACACAATCGTCGAGAGCTGCACGTCCTTTGGTGTAGAGGAGGCTACTTGGTATTTGAGCTCTGACCACCTTTTCTGGATAACAGACTGATTTGTATATGGCTCAGCCTCCTCTATAATGGCACTATCAAGCTAAAACCTTCTGAGACCTGAGTCGGGACCCACAGTAGGGTAGGCCACTTATGCGGCTACCTGTTCTCCGGACCCCTTCAAACCTTGTCAGGATGCCCATTCTAAGGGCCTTCACATATTTTTGCACATACACCTGTGTTCTTTAAAGGAGTATGTGTCTTGAATGCTATGGCCGCCACCAAAGTAATCCAGGGTTAGGTGTGGTGCAAAATAAACATCCCACATAAAATCATTCCAGGAGTCACCTTTGTTGGCACAGGTATATAGTTGTAAATTGTAATCATTCCTCTGGCCCTGGGGAAGGAGGGGTATTCTGACTAGGATTCCCAATGCCATAGGACCAGCGTCATTGTAGTAGACGTGGCACATGTGGATGCCTATCAACCTGTGAGAATGCAGGGAAAAGTGAAGCATTTTCTTAATCAGAAACCTTGGTGACTGGTAGCTCCATGATCAACAGGAAGTTGGGTACAACTTTGCGTGAATATAGTCAGTGTATTTTTTGTAGTGTAAAGTAAGGGCAAACTTATGGTCCCCATCTGTCACCTGGCAACCTCACTCCAGATGGGCACTTGACTTGGCTAAGTGGGTAAAGGGTTAAAAATTACTATTTGTCTGTGCAAGACCCAAAATAATGATTAAATGGCCGCCTTATTACATTCCACTTCCCTTAATTAACCCCTTCCCGACCGCTGACGTACCATGTACGCAGGGCCAGCCCGAGCCATTGTGCTGCCTGGAGCAAAGAATGAATTGCTGCCCCACCTCCAAAAAAACAACAAGCGGTGTGTATATCAGAGCTCCGCAGCAATAAAACTCACACTCATACACACTGCACATTATTGTATCACAGAGCTTCACATATACACACCCATCCACACACAGTCTCACATCCACACCCATCCACACAGTCTCACACACACATCCACCCACATACAGTAACACCGTCACACCCACATACCGTAACACAGTCACACACCCATCTACCCGCATAAAAACACACACCCATACATCCACATACAGTCACACATCCACACACACATCCACAGACGGATTACATGTGCAAATTACATGTGGAAACAGTGTCTGGCCAGCAATCCATAATCCACGCAGGTTGCAAAAAGCTAACAGTAGGTGATGCTTGGCTCAAACGCATTAAGGAAAAATGAAATCAGTTCACCAACCGCAGCTGTTCTATTGGAGTTCCTTTATGATAAAAGTTAATAAGGCATTACTCAGCATTACGGCAGCATATGAATTTTACATACCATGGGGAACATGTATGTGCCACTGAGAAGCATGGAAGCTTGATGTGTGTGGAGGGAAACATGGCGGAACTGATAACCGCAGGCAGAGATAGGACTGACAGAGCGAGAGTGGCGCCTGCCTTTAGCATCAGCGAAATTAATCCATGTGAAAACAGTGTTTCTTCTGAATGAGGAACCCACCTTTGCGACGCACCAAAATAAAAACCCATGTGCCATTCTACCCAGAAAAAAAAATCAAATGACCCACTGAACAATGTACAGTGCCAGCGATCACACTAGAAGGTCAAGGAGGCAGATGTGATCAGCCCACTCATACCAGCTGTTTCAAGCTACATTTCCCATGGTACTCTGCCAGCTGCTGGCCACTATCACTCACCTCCCAGCTGCCTGCACTCCCCCACCACCCTCAGTCAGCCACTAGCTGCAAAGACTTGGGATGGGAGATGCAGAGAGGCATATAGAGGTGGCAGTGTGCAGATCAGAGCCAAATAATGTATTTCTAACTAGTCTTTTAAATATTACTTTGTAATAAACGATCCATTATACGTACATGTTCTTTAGACTGGGTGGGTACTCCCTTCTCACACTCTATGTCCCCTCCACTGTGTCCCACCTCACTGTGTCCCTTCTCTCACTCTGCCCCACTACACTTTGTGTCCCTTCACACTCTGTGTCCCCCCACACTATGTGTCCTCTCTACTCTCACTCTGTGTCCTGTTCACACTCTGTATCCCTTCCCTCACTTTGCCCCGGCTCTCACTGTGTCCCCCCACACTCTGTGTCCCCTTTCTCCAGTATCTGTGTGATCTCTTTAAATACTCTCAGTATTTGGTGCCTCCATGTCCTCCCTCCCTGCTGAGGCGCAAGGGATTGGCAGGTCTGAGGGAGAGAGCTGTCCATGGGGAGGAGAGCAACTAGACTGTCACAGCTGCCTGATTTCTACCTCCCACAAGCAGCTGGCCTCTGTGTGTGTGGTTGCCATAGTAAACGAAAAAAACACTCTCAGGGTTATTCAGAGAGCGTGAAAAGCAGGAGAATAAATGGAGAATGAAAAATTCTAGGTCAAAATAGCCAATTTGGAAAGTGAGATGAAAGGGAGAATTTTTCTGGTTTGGCTATTTTGACCTAGAATTTTTCATTCTCCAGTCATTCTCCTGCTTTTCACGCTCTCTGAATAACCCTGTCTATGTTGAAGAACTTACGTCTGCTGCACAGGCTGGCCCTGGTGCTTCACTCCTCCCTTCCACATGGCCCAGGACCGAAAGCACTGCAGGAGGATGGGGAGGAGCAGGCTGGAGGTGACTGGCGCAGGGCCAGCTCTGAGCAGATGGGAGGCGGGGTTTTTTGCCCTGTGTCCCCTCCTGCAATCAGCAATTGGTCGAGACTGCAGGGGGCCCAGATCCAATCGTCATCAGGAGGGAGGCTGAGGGCTGCGTAGTCTGTGAGAGGAGCTGTGCCAAACATCTGCTCTCTATGAGCAGGTAGAAAAGAGAAGGATTCACCTGGTGCAAACAGATGAAGTGCCAGGCTGGGTCGCCCGCCCACACACGCATCGGCTGCACCTTACTCCCGCACTTCGGCTTCAAGTGTGTGGGCGGGCCAGTACAGATAAAAAAATAGTGCAGCTCTGACGGACAAAATATGCCGCCTGACCGGATTGGCCGCCTGGAGCGGCTGATCAATCCTGCACCATGGTCGGGCCGGCCCTGCATGTACGTCCGATCGGGAAGTCTCCCTTAGACCCGCGGACGTACATGGTACGTCAGGGTCTCCTAACCTCCCTTCCGCCAGATACTTACCTCCCTCGCTGGCTCATGCGGCGGTCTGGCAGGCTGGAAGCCTGCCCTGCCTTTTTGGGGGGGGCAGCAGGCGCGATGACGTCATTGGCAGGCGCCCACTGGCACCTGCAGTAAAAATCAGGAAGGGGAGGGTGGCTCATTTGGAGCCCTGTATCTCCCCAACCATTTATGCTAGGGAAAAAAAATTGCACCGCTGGAAAGGGAAGAGTCTCCCCTTTTCAGCGGTGCATAGCATTAACTATTTTGCTGCCGGATCGCGATTCGGCACCAAATTGCGATTCAAACTCGGAGGTGGTTGACACCTTGGATGTCAGCCAAGCCTCCGGGTCACCCCTACCCACTGACCTCCTCACCATATGTGTGAGGACGACAGGGGGCCAGTTAACCCTATCTCCTGATCGGTGGGAGCTAGAAGGTCATGTTTTATATCATTGGAGAGGCCTGATCAAAGCCTTTCCAATGATACCAAACATGACTAGGTTTATTCTGAAAATAAATAAAACAAAAATATAATAGAAATAAAAAATTTTGTTTTTTAAAAAAAATTGGCTGGGGGGGGGTTTACTAGGACCTAGGCTGACATTTAAAAATTATGAGCATAAAAAGGTCAAAATGAGCTCAGCGCACAGAAGTGAAATGGCTCAGCAGTGAAGAGGTTAAAAAGCAAAAACATGTAAAAATTGGGTATTTCTATTCTTGGGACAAAATTTTGAAACTATTTAGCAGGGGTCTTTTTTGACGGTTGTAGATTTTGGGTATTAAGTTTCAAAAAAGTGTGTTTTTTCCACTTTTTCGTTATATTTTTTTATATAGTAAATTATATGATGGAAATAAATGGTATCTTTAGAAAGTCCATTTAATGGCAGGAAAAACGGTGAATAATATGTGTGGGTTGCAGAAACGAGTAAGGAAAATTTGACCTAAACCCAAACAGGGCAGAAACGTAAAAACAGCAGCGTGCACTAAGGCTAATGTCAGACAAACGCATTCTGAGCACACTGTGCGTCCGTGCACAACTGACGTACTTTCTGACTGATGATACTGTAGACACCACACAGTCCGTTTTTTTTTACTGACTTTTTTTGACTGATTTAGATGGGAAATAAAATATGTAAAATGAAAAAAATTGATACCTGATATGAAAAACCATTTTGTCTGTCAAAAATGCTGGACGTCAAAAATGCAGTCCGTCTGACTACGTTCCATCACTCACGCTCACTCACTCTGTGCGTATAACGGTAGCGGTATCGCTGCCACACGACGTAGCGGAGTTGGGATCCTTCAGAGAAAAAGTATCTGCTTGATTAACACAGGAATTTCGTGAAATACAGACTGTAACTCCAAAACCAAGGAGTCCCAAGGACTGACTAAATTGCCTCTAAGCTGTCGATTTCGAGACCGACAGATAACCTAAGGCACGCTCAGAAACACAAGACGTAGGTCGACAGTCTTTATAGTATTCAAGGTGCAGGGTAGTCAAGAGAAAAGCAGAAACGTTTTGTACTGTGATGTACATGCGAATAGTAGATACCTGGCGAATACCAGTGTAATGCTGAGTGGGATAACACACACACAGGCAGTAGCGTAGTAGGATCTTATTGGGCAGAATGTCATAAACAGAACACTGGGATTATGAAATCAAACAAAACATACTTAATCGTGACAAGCTCTGCTGATTTCGAGACCAGTAGTCAGCTTGAGAAACCTTAAAAAACACACTGAGAGAATGAAGTGGAAATAGGCTGAAAGACGGCCGCCATTGTACACAGGCGGCCATCTTGTTCAGAATATTGGTTCACTTGTATATAAATAGACAGGTTTGTAGCTGAGACTAGAATGAGGTATACGTAGAAATTTAGGAATGCGTTTAGATTAGCAGAAAAGCAATTAAAGTTTTATGAAAGATCTCTGTCTGTTCCTGGCACGGAGGAGAAAAGCGACTCCAAGGTCGGTGGGGCCCGCGGAAAGACGAAGGAGTATAGAAGACCGAGCCCCAGGCCATCTGAATAAACATAGCCGATAGGGAGGGAGGCACTGCCCGGAGAAAGACAGCACAAACAAATCACAGACTGTCAAACTAACGAGAAGTGTATCAATTTATAGTTATATGTGGAATGTTCTTTGTGTTCGAATTAATGATGGGAGGTATTAACCCACGTGGGGTGGAATAGAGTGTCATAGGGAGGTGGGCTAATGGGGATGTACCTAATTATGTTTTTGGGGCATAAAACCTCATGTCTCGGTGTAATCGGGGCTCACTCTAAGCGATTCAATCCTGTGTGAGCACTTGTGTGACGACACAATAAACTCTTGCCTTTCCTGAAGAGACTAGTGTTTGGACAATCCTTGCTTGTGTCTGGTCCGGCGCCGTTAATGAAGTGAACCTGATTGACTCCGGTTACAAGAGGAACCCTATATATTAGGGTGGTACAAAAATCAAAGAACCCAGAAGGTAGTTAGTAGAGGTCTGGCCTCTGGTATGGGAACTAGACACAGCCTGAGAGAATGCCTTGTGATTAGGCCAATAACACTATGTGAATAAACCAGGGGGAAATTCAGGGAAACAAATACCAGAGGGTAAATATATGGACTAAAACGGAAAAACACGATCGTACGAGTGCAGCACGAATGAACGACCGCAAAGCGGTACTAGAAAAATAGCAGGGTATATCAGCGGGGTGTACGTTAGCAAGCCGGGGTTAGGACCAGTAGATTCGTGCAAGGTCACAATATAAACGAGGTACAGATAAAGGGAAAAGCGGAAAGAATCGTCAATCAATAGCCTAGGTCAGATACAAAATACGAGGTCCTCAGAAAACGCCAAAGTCAAAATACCAGAATTCAATGTAACAATAGAAAGCTCAGAGTGGATACCACGTCAGGGCACCTAAGCAACATCTTGCGCCCTCTTTTAAACCCGGTGACCTCTCACGTTCCTGCTAGGCCCCGCCTCCTCAGACGCTGGCGGCCATTAACCCTTGAGGGTCTGGAATCAACCTGAGAGCCAGGAGGTAAACCAGATCCTCCAAGCAACACTGCTGTGGCGGAGGACATCACAGTGCGTCCGTCCTAGCGGTTTTACGTTCTTGTCTAAATTGCGTCCGGTGCCACGTGCGTTCGCACTTCGTGTGTGGGTCTCTATTGATCATAATTTTATGCTACGACGGACGTTAAAATGTGCGGCAACACAGACGTGATCACTGCGTTCGTCCAACACGGGCCTAAAAGGACGGATATTTGTAAAACCGCCCGGTCACTAAGGGGTTAACTGCTGCCACCACTGGTCTTTGTCGACTATGAAACGGAGGTGACCTGAAACACTTCATTCAATTAAACCCACAAAACACAGTTTAGTAGACTGACCCCACCAAACCCAATTTAGTAGATAAAAGTCTTGAGTTTCTAGGACAAATATCTTTTCAGGTAATGCAATTCGTATAAAAGCAGAGCTTAATAAAAGGAATATTTATTATGACGAGAAAATGGTCACAGTAGAAAAATATATTACCATTAATATTTACACCCACAAAAAGAAAATAAACCAAATAGAGAAAGAACAGATCCTATTCTTACAAGCTAGAATCTCTGCCGGGGGGGGGGACTCTGTTGGAAATACGGCAGCTACTTTCACTTGGAGTGACCCTCCAAAAGTAAAAAGCACATGGCAAATTGTGTAGCGGAAATTTATACAACTCTCCTGGCTCTCCAATATCTAGGACACAGCAGGAGGTAGCAAGATTGCCAGTCCATTTCAACTTTTAAGCATTCCCCTCCCATGTTATCCCTTACATTCCTTGCATCTTCCTACATATTTTAGGATAAACTGAGAACAAAGAACTGTTCCTTTGATTTGAAGTATTGCAATCCTGGCGCTGGCCTGGCTACTGAAGGTGTAATTTTTTTCCTTTGTCCCTGGAAACCTGCTATAGGAGGTGTGAACTGATCACAGAACAATACTGTCACACCTCCTCAGTTCAAAAGGGACCCATCACCCATTTTCTTTGATGCCAATAGGTTTTCCAGATTCCAATCACCTCTGCTTGGAATGTGAAAAAAATCAAGTCATGCCTGCATACAGCGAAGCGCTTTATTAATATTTTACCAGGTGAACCCAGGACTTCGCCCCTGTCCATGACACCATCTGTAAGGAATTCTTACCTCTTTCGGAAAGGCAATGGCCTCCAGGTCTTTCAGACCTCCAAGTTATAGAGAGAAGGATGTTCAAAAAGTTCTACCTCAACCCCGGTGATTTGCGCAGGATCTGTAGGAGCATGCCATTGTCATGTCTTGAGTTTGTAGTAAAGCCCATCGCAGAAAAGCTTAGATGGGTTTATAGCGAGAAATATGCCCTGTCTAGATCTGCTAGAGCAGTCCTCTCCTCTCCCTGAGTCTGGATAAAAATAAAGATCAAATGCATACGTAGGTACTCAACGTCCTCCCGAACTACTTGAACTCCTATGCGGTGGCACCATGATCTAGTCTTTAGGTTGCCTAAAGTCTGCGACGCCAGGGTCTGGGGTTGTAAGAACAGACAGCGTTTCAGCTTGGCCAGGGTAAGATCAAGATCTCCATTACCAAGTAGCTGAAAATTTTGGTGTGCCCATTTGCTGGAAATGAAAACCTGTTTTATGTCATATGAAGAAAAAACTGTGGCTTGAAGTATTCACTCCTCCAGCATTTTCCCTGTTTTGTTGGACTACCACCTGGAATTAAAATGTACTTTTGGGGGTTGATTTGATTTACACAACATGCCTACCACTTTGAAGAAGCACAATATTTTTTATTGTAATACAAAACAAGAACTATGGGGGGGATAGAAAACTTGAGCATGTATAAACTATTTCACCCCCAAATTAAATACTATGTAGAGCCAACTTTTCGCAGCAATTACAGCTGCAAGTCTCTTAGACCCCGTTCACACCTATACATTTTAAAGCCCGTTCCTGTGCTTTCCAGAGCCGCATTTGATGCCATTAGAAATGTAGTGACAAGGTGAGGGAAATTTTAGAGCAGCCGATGTATAATTAGGGATGAGCTGTTCGGTTCGAAGTTCGATTCGAACATCGCCTGTTCGCGAACTACGAACATTTCTGCGTGTTCGCCCACAATGCACCACAATGCACTTTTTCCACTGGCCTGAAGCTTTTAATTGGCTACAGCCTGCACCTGACCACAGACTATGCTCAGAGTCCTGATTGGTCAAATTTTGCCCAATCATGGGCTCACAGCGCTAAGTCCCGCAGCACACTATATAAGTCCACCTTGGTCCACCTTCAACACCCTCCTCTACCCACCTGCACCTCCCCCCTCAGCTCCCTTCAGCGCTCAAGACCTGGCAGACTACTTCCTCAGTAAAACTTTAACTATCAAAAGCAACATCCCAACACAAGATAGTTATCTGCCACCTCCACTCCCACAGGTCCCCTCTGCCACCCTCTGCCGCTTCCTCCCAGCCACTGAGGAGGAAGTCAATTCCTTATTGTCCTCCTCACATCTCACCACGTGCCCGCTCGACCCCATTCCCTCACATCTAATTCCTCCCCTCTCCTCCTCCCTCACCCCTGCTCTCACACACATCTTCAACCTATCTCTCTCCACTGGCTGCTTTCCATCCACCTTCAAACACGCGCTAGTTACCCCTTTACTAAAGAAACCATCCCTAGACCCCAACTCTCCATCCAACTACCGCCCTGTATCCCTGCTTCCCTTCACATCAAAGCTCTTAGAAAAACTAGTCTTCAACCGCCTCTCCCTCTTCCTGTCCTCCAATTCCCTACTTGACCCCCTGCAATCTGGCTTCCGTCCCCTACACTCAACTGAAACTGCCCTCACCAAAGTCACCAACGACCTCCTAACTGCTAAAAAACACGGCCACTATTCTATTCTCATCCTGCTTGACCTCTCGGCTGCTTTTGACACTGTTGACCACCCCCTCCTTCTACAGACCCTCAACTCTCTGGGTCTCGGTGACACTGCACTTGCTTGGGTTGACTCCTATTTATCCAACAGGTCCTTCTGTGTGTCCTTTGCTGGTAACTCCTCCTCTTCATTGCCTCTATCTGTTGGTGTACCTCAAGGCTCTGTCCTTGGTCCTCTGCTCTTTTCCATCTACACCTCCTCCCTGGGCAAAATCATCAACAGCTTTGGCTTTAATTACCACCTCTACGCTGATGACACTCAGATCTACCTCTCTACCCCTGATCTCTCTCCCCCTGTCTCAAAAGTCAGTGACTGTTTATCTGGCATCTCCTCCTGGATGGCCTCCCACCACCTAAAGATCAACATGTCAAAGACTGAGCTCCTACTTATTCCTCCCTCCAATGCCTCCCCACCTCCTGACTTCTCTATCATGGTGGAGGGTATCACCATCTCCCCATCAAACCAAGTTCGCTGTCTTGGAGTTACACTTGACTCTGCTCTTTCCTTCATCCCCCACATCCAGTCTCTTTCCTCCTCCTGCCGATACCAACTGCGTAATATTTCCAGAATTCGGCCATTTCTTACCGCTGTCACCACAAAACAACTCATACACGCCCTGGTAATCTCCCGACTCGACTATTGCAATAATCTCTTATCTGGCCTCCCTCTGTCCCGCCTCTCCCCCCTACAATCCACCCTGAACGCCTCCGCCAGGCTAATTCACCTCACCGCCGCTCTGTCTCTGCCGCTCCCCTCTGCGAGTCCCTTCACTGGCTCCCCATCCACTGCAGAATTAAGTTCAAAATCCTTATCCTTACCTACAAAACCCTCACTAACTCAGCGCCCCACTACCTGTCCTCACTAATCACCAAATACACCCCAGCCCGCTCCCTAAGGTCAAACAGTGACCTGCGCCTAGCTTCTCCCCGCATCACCTCTTCCCATGATAGACTGCAGGACTTCACACGCGCAGCCCCCACTCACTGGAACGCTCTCCCTCGTACTGTCAGACTTTCCCCTAACTTCTCTTCCTTCAAACGCTCCCTTAAAACGTTCCTATTTAGGGAAGCCTACCACCCAACTCACTGACGCAACCATCAATCACTCTCACCTTACAGTCCTCTCCTCCTGTTTCCAACCCCAACCCTCCTAGATTGTGAGTTCCTACGGGAATAGGGCCCTCATCTCCTCCTGTACTGTTTGTCAAATGTTGTTCAATGTATTGTAACCCTGTCTATACTGTGCTTATTGTACAGCGCTGCGGAATATGCTGGCGCTTTATAAATAAAGAATAATAATAATAAATAATATAAGGCATCCCTTGCAGCCCCAGCACGTGTTTTATGCGAGGAGATTCTGTTAGCGTGTGCTCTCACTGCCAGTCTGCGACCAGCTATTGGGGGGGTTCTCACTTCTACAAAACATCTGGGAATTGTTCTAATCTGTGTGTTCTCACTGCCAGCAACTATTTTGGGGGTCTCAATTCTACAAAATATCTGGGAATTGTGGTAATCTGTGTGTTCTCACTGCCAGCAACTATTTTGGGGGGTCTCATTTCTACAAAATATCTGGGAATTGTGGTAATCTGTGTGTTCTCACTGCCAGCAACTATTTTGGGGGTCTCAATTCTACAAAATATCTGGGAATTGTGGTAATCTGTGTGTTCTCACTGCCAGCAACTATTTTGGGGGTCTCATGTCACATCTCGGCCCTGCCCCCTGCTGGTGGTAGCAGGGATTCCTGTTTGTTTTTGTTTTCAGGCTGCAGGCCATCTGTTGGGCTTATTGGTCTGCGGTCACATGATCTGTTCAGCCCTATATGTAGGGCCAGGATTTCCCTTGAATCTTGATAGACCTATTTCCTGCGTGCTGTATTACTGTTCTGATATTCCGTGTATGACCTCTGGCTCTTGTTTGGAGATCTCTCTCTTGTCTGACCCCTGAAGTTATTTTGATATTCTGTGTATGACCTTCTGGCTTGGATTCTTGGACCTCTCTAGTATTAACCTTGTCTGTGTCACGGCTCACTGCAGGGTTAAGGATTCGAGCCCAAATGCGGTTACTCAGATGAAGAGGCAGAAAAGGGGGGTTGTAATCAAGAACATAGGTTTATTGAATAAACAAACTTAAACCAGGAAGGGGAATCTGAATAACTAGTAACGATAGATAGGAGCTGGATGGGCAGGATAAAATATACAGAGGACAAGATATACTTAGCAGAAGGGGTATACAGGACAGGACACTGAATAGCACAATAGGGCTAACAGAAGATACTGGATGCTGAATAAAGAATAAAACACAGGTGAACAGGAACTGAACACTGAATAAAGAATAAAACACAAATCAGAGCTTGACTGAACAAAAAATGGAAAACAGATACAAAAGAACACACTAACTGGTACAGAGGGTGGAGGATCAAAAGACACAGAAGGCAAGAAGACAACATAAGATCAGGCGCGGTATCAGAAAGGTCAAGACTGGAGAGTGGTTAAATCAGGCATTGGTCGGTGGCAGGCGGCTGGCATAGAAGTAGTCAGAGTCCAGAATCCAATGTCATTCACGGGTTAATCAATAGATGGGATGATGGGAGTTGCAAAAGGGATCCAGAAAATGGGGAATGCAAGGAATGTCCAGGAAGGAGGGTAGCAGAGATAAGGGAGTCCTCAGGATACCAGATGGAGGGGTTCTCAGGATACCAGATGGAGGGGTTCTCAGGATACCAGATGGAGGGGTTCTCAGGATACCAGATGGAGGGGTTCTCAGGATACCAGAAGGAGGGGTTCTCAGGATACCAGATGGAGGGGTTCTCAGGATATCAGAAGGAGGGGTTCTCAGAGTGCCAGCTGAGCATCAGGCAGGTCAGTGCATAGCACACAGGTCAGGCTTGCAATGAGTCGTTCTATTGTTAGAAAAGACGATGCAGAAGCCCTGATTCAGAGGTGAGGCTGGATTAAATTGGCAATGCAGGCCCAGCCCACACCTGAGGCTGGAGAGGTGAAGGAAAATCAGGAACAGATCCCAGTGTAGTTAGACACCAGTCCAGGTAAAGGCAAAATCAGGACTGGAACTGCACTTCATTTGCCTTTTTTACCGCGTCTGCGGCGCGAATCGTGACAGTCTGTTTCAGGTATTATTGTGTTTGTGTATTTAGCTGTTTCACTCAGCAGGCATTTGGCCATGAAGCCAATTTGCTGTTGAGTGGTACTCAGGACCTTATCTGTACTCCCTGGCTAGGAGTGTCTGGATCATCAGTCTGTACTATTGTATCAGTATTGAGTGTTGCCCTGCAGCTTGCAAAATTCATTGTCCCTTCAGGAATATTCTGTCTGTTTATAATTTAAGCTGTTTCACTCAGCAGGCATTTGGCCACGAAGCCAATTTGCTGTTGAGTGGTTCTCAGGGCTCTATCTGTACTTCCTGGCTGGGAGTGTCTGGATCATCAGTCTGTATCTGTTCGTATTTAGTTCTGTCCTGCGGCTTGCATAATTCATTGCCTGTTATACCATATACCTGCCCTAAAGGCTTCAACCTCCGCAGCTTAAAGGCTCCCCATCCCTCTTTAGGGGGCTCACCGTCACATTATCCTGATCCCAATACTAGAAGCTGGCAGGTATGGGTCATATGTATGAAGCAGTATTGAACGTGGTGCTTGCTATGTTGAAAGAGCTGCAGAGGTTAATAGAGGCTCTGAGCCTATCACCTGCTGCAGGTAACGATGCAGCACCACCCTGCACTACTTGCAAACCCAGGTCTGAGCAGGAGAGACGCAGGTTATATGGTCTCTGCTTTTATCGTGCAGATCCAAGCCACACTATTGAAAATTGTGTATTAAAACCTGTCAAGCGTTCTCAGGGGAATCATGTATCCATGTATCGCTATCCACAGGCATCCAGACTGTCAGAATAGCCACCTCAAGTCTGTCGAGTCATGTGATCACTGTGCCCTTGTCCCACAGTGAGGCCGCAGTCTCTGTGGTTGGCAATGCTATGCCAGTCATGCCGTTTCCACTGGCAATGCTAAGCCAGTCATGCCCGTTTCGACTGGCAATGCTAAACCAGTTATGCCCGTTTCGACTGGCAATGCTAAGCCAGTTATGCCCATTTCGACTGGCAATGCTAAGCCAGTTATGCCTCATCCTGCCGTCATGCTTGTTGTGGGCCAAGAGCCCTTCATGTCCTACTGCAAGGCAGCCGTGCCCACGCTGAGCTTCGAGGAAGCTGTATTCACGACGGTTTTAGGCCAGGAGCCCTTTGTGCCAAGTGTGGGCACTGAGCTCTTCATGCCTGTTTCTAAAGGTAAATCGCTAGTCATGCCCATGGTGAGCTGCAAGGCAGTTGCGCCCAAGTCGTGCAAGCTGACAATTGCTCAAATGTTGTGCGAGACAGCTGTGGCCGTAGTCAGCTTAGAAGAAACTGTGTGCACATTTACTCATGAGACCACTGTGCCCTTGTCCCACAGTGGGTCCAGTGTTGTCCCCACCATTGTCAAGCCTTGTGAGGTGGTCACCAAGTCTACGTTTCACTCAAAGAGGAGACAGAAAAAGGTGACTAACCCTAGCCAATCTGGTTCCGAAAATTCCACGCTCTGTTTTGGTTCCAGTGATGCTACACCCCCTTCTAAGTCCGAGACTGCCTTACTCCGCACAGTTCGAGGAAATCCAACAAGATGGTGGCTTGACAGGTACTTTGATCCCCCAAATCACATTGTGCCCCTAAGGGATATATACGGACGCCCTCTGGATCTTTGATGCGTGAGACGCATTGGGTAGTGCTCCAGAGATACCCTAACGTTCTGCGAGGGTTGTTGGAAGTGTCTGACGATTCGGATGATCCACAAGATACTCATCCTGGGGAGAGGTGTAAGACTGGTGTGGTGCCAATTGTACCATGTCCTGGCGATGTCCCATGTTCTGAGGGTTTACCAGTCACGTACACACCCTGTACTGTATCAGTCGGGGTCATGTCTAACTGTAGGGTAGTTGAGCCCATGTCCAATGGCAAGGTCACGGACTCTGGGGCGGACAGTAAGTCCACTATGTCTAGTGGTTCCACTGTAGGATGTAATGTAGAATCCCAGGGTAAGACTAACGTCACCAGATCTGGCAGTACCTCTACTGTCTCCATGTTCCGTGGTGTGGACATATCTCCTAGATCTCGGCCCAGGAGACGCAAGAAGGTGATTGACTGTAGCCAACCTGGGACTGATAATGCACTCTGTTCTAGGTCCAAGGTACTCAAGCTGTCAGGCCCTCATGTACGAGACTCTAGCCCGGATGCCGAGGGATGTGTACAGGCCTCTAATGGTGCGGTGATATTCACGGAGGACCTGGAGGTTTATGAAAGTGCTCTGCTTGCTCAGACACATAATGACCACTCTGAGTCTGATTGGGATCCCAATGGTACTGGTGACTATTGGTCATATCCGTTTTCTTGCCGTCGTCTGTGTTTTCTTTCTTGGGTGCCCGGGAGGTCTCCCGTAAGGGAGGGGGTTATGTCACATCTCGGCCCTGCCCCCTGCTGGTGGTAGCAGGGATTCCTGTTTGTTTTTGTGTTCAGGCTGCAGGCCATCTGTTGGGCTTATTGGTCTGCGATCACATGACCTATTCAGCCCTATATGTAGGGCCAGGATTTCCCTTGATCCTTGGATCAGGATAGACCTATTTCTACCTAGTTCCTGCGTGCTGTATCACTGTTATGATATTCCGTGTATGACCTCTGACTCTTGTGTTTGGATCGCTCTCTTGTCTGACGCTCTGAAGTTATTTTGATATTCTGTGTATGACCTTCTGGCTTGGATTTTTGGACCTCTAGTCCTTGTCTGTTTCAGGTATTATTGTGTTTGTGTATTTAGCGGTTTCACTCAGCAGGCATTTGGCCACGAAGCCAATTTGCTGTTGAGTGGTACTCAGGACCTTATCTGTACTCCCTGGCTGGGAGTGTCTGGATCATCAGTCTGTACTATTGTATCCGTATTGAGTGCTGCCCTGCAGCTTGCAAAATTCATTGTCCCTTCAGGAATATTCTGTCTGTTTATAATTTAAGCTGTTTCACTCAGCAGGCATTTGGCCATGAAGCCAATTTGCTGTTGAGTGGTTCTCAGGGCTCTATCTGTACTTCCTGGCTGGGAGTGTCTGGATCATCAGTCTTTATCTGTTCGTATTTAGTTCTGTCCTGCGGCTTGCATAATTCATTGCCTGTTATACCATATACCTGCCCTAAAGGCTTCAACCTCCGCAGCTTAAAGGCTCCCCATCCCCCTTTAGAGGGCTCACCGTCACATCTCATTTCTACAAAATATCTGGGAATTGTTGTAATCTGTGTTCTCACTCCTAGCAACTATTTTGGGGGTCAGTAATTTATAAAAAATATCTGGGAATTGTGGTAATCCTGTGTGTTCTCACAATATTTTTGGGTGCACTGACGCCTGTACCAGATTCATATCATTTTAATATTGGACCGCAGGGTCCAACCCTGCACTCTTCCACAATACCACAGAGGGGTTACGGTGTGACAGCACTGTTGCCGACACTAAAAGGCCCAATTTTAAAGCACCTACTGTTACTTTCATCCAAAGCCTGCATAAGTTTCACCATAATTTAGCCAAAAAAATCACTAAACTTGTTCTGTGGGTCCTAAAATGTCTTTTCATACAGGCTGCCGCCCCAAGCAGTTTTTTATGAATAGATTAAAGGCAGGGGCGTCGCTACGTGGGGGCAGGGGGTGCGGCCCGCACCAGGTGACACCCACCCTTAGGGTGACACCGTCACCCTAAGGGCGGGTGTCTCACCCTGCGTCGCGTGTTCGCTCCCTGCAAGCGTCCGAAGCTATGCAGCTTCGGCGCTCGCCTGGGGGAACACGTCACCAGCCGAGTTCTCGCGAGATCACGGCTGGTCACGTGGCTCCCCAAGGCGAGCGCCCAAGCTCCATGCCGCCGGACGCGAGCAGAACACGCGGCGCAGGATGTGAGCCGGGGGCATTATCCATGAGCTGGGGCATATCCATGTGCTGGGGCAGTATCCATGAGCTGGGGCAATATCCAATGTGGTGGGGGCAATATCCATGAGCCGGGGGCATTATCCATGAGCCGGGGGCAGTATATCCATGAGCTGGGGCAATACCCATGAGCTGGGGCATTATCCCATGAGCTGGGGCATTATCCCATGAGCTGGGGCATTATATCCATGAGCTGGGGTAGTATATCCATGAGCTGGGGCAATATATCCATGAGCTGGGGCAATATCCAATGTGCTGGGGGCATTATCCATGAGCCGGGGCATTATCCATGAGCCGGGGCAATACCCATGAGCTGGGGCAATACCCATGAGCTGGGGCAATATCCCATGAGCTGGGGCAGTATATCCATGAGCTGGGGCAGTATATCCATGAGCTGGGGCAGTATATCCATGAGCTGGGGCATATCCCATGAGCTGGGGCAGTATATCCATGAGCTGGGGCATTATCCATGAGCTGGGGCAGTATATCCATGAGCTGGGGCAGTATATCCATGAGCTGGGGGCAGTATATCCATGAGCTGAGGCAATACCCATGAGCTGGGGCCAGTATCCATGAGCTGGGGCATATCCCATGAGCTGGGGCAGTATATCCATGAGCTGGGGCAGTATATCCATGAGCTGGGGCAGTATATCCATGAGCTGGGGCAGTATATCCATGTGCTGGGGCAGTATATCCATGAGCTGGGGCAGATAATCCATGCACGGGGGCAGTATCCATGCGCTGGGGCAGTATATCCATGAGCTGGGGCAATACCCATGAGCTGGGGCCAGTATCCATGAGCTGGGGCATATCCCATGAGCTGGGGCAGTATATCCATGAGCTGGGGCAGTATATCCATGTGCTGGGGCAGTATATCCATGTGCTGGGGCAGTATATCCATGTGCTGGGGCAGTATATCCATGAGCTGGGGCAGATAATCCATGCACGGGGGCAGTATCCATGCGCTGGGGCAGTATATCCATGAGCTGGGGCAGATAATCCATGCACGGGGGCAGTATCCATGTGCTGGGGCAGTATCCATGAGCTGGGGCATATCAATGAGAGGAGCTGGGGGCAGTATATCCATGAGAGGAGCTGGGGGCAGTATATCCATGAGAGGAGCTGGGGGCAGTATATCCATGAGAGGAGCTGGGGGCAGTATATCCATGAGAGGAGCTGGGGGCAATATCCATGAGAGGAGCTGGGGGCAGTATATCCATGAGAGCTGCTGGGGCGTATCCATGAGAGCTGCTGGGGCGTATCCATGTGTGCTGGGGGCATATCCATGTGTGAGCTGGTCTGGGGGCAATATATCCATGTGTGAGCTGGTCTCGGGGCAATATATCCATGTGTGAGCTGGTCTGGGGCAATATATCCATGTGTGAGCTGGTCTGGGGCAATATATCTATGTGAGCTGAGGCGCAAAATATCCATATGTGAGCTGGGGCAATATATATACATGGGGGAGCTGCTGGGGGCAATATATAATTGTGAACTGGGGCAATATATCCATATGTGAGCTGGGGGCAATATGTATCCATGGGTGAGCTGCTGGGGGCAATATATATCCACGTGTGCTTTCACTGCCTTCGAACAGTCACCGTACTTGCTGGCAGTTGGCAAAAATTTGTGTGAACAAGTGAGAGAGCTCCACAGCCATAAACCTCACAGTAATATGCGCTGTGTGTATGAGCATTCAGTGTTATACGGGAGTACTGATTTGGGAGTAAGAGTAGTTAAAAAAAAAAAAAAATATCCATAAAACTCGGGGGGGGGGGGTGACACCATTAGTTAACGCACCGGGTGACACCAACCCTAGTTACGCCACTGATTAAAGGAAAACCGTTTACCGTCATTTGAAATGTCATTTTTTTTTTTTTTTTAAAGGTTTCTACAAATCCGCCACCTCACGGGCAGGTTATGGGGACCACCTAGGCACGATATTTGAAGGAATTTTTCATTTTTATTTCACGGAAAACTCACTGTTCCTTTTAAAAACTTTTTTTTAAAACTTTTTGTCCTTGTTTCCTGTCCCCCAGGGCACTACCTGGACCCCCATACAACTTTTATGGAAAATATCTTGCATATATGCCCTCTTGGTGGGCACGCTACAAATCGAACTTTCGAGTCCCATTGACTTTGGTTCGTGTTCGAGTTAGAACTTTTGAAATTGTTAGAGTGCGAACCGAACACAGGGGTGTTCAGCTCATCACTATATAGAATAGGCACAATCCTAAAAAATAAACAAAGTAAAATAACAAACTTTAATAATAAAAACAGCAACTTTTATCCAAGAAATATATATATTTTTTTTAATCATTGATTTATTGCTTCCCTTTGCCAGGAGACCTCACCCTCCGGTAACATAAAATATCCAGCACATTGGTCCCGAACGGTGGCTCCATGTCTGTTACCGCGGCAGGCGACAATATTTGTATTCTCCAAGCTATGTAGTAGAGTCTTCCAAATTGAATCCATTTCGGAGGCGCACGAAATTGTGGCGTACACAGGCCGCCTTCACCACAGAGATGGCGTTCTCCAATTGGAGATTGATTGGCGAGTGTAAAATACGCCATTTATTTGCCAGTATGCCAAATGCACACTCCACCGCCCTGTGTGCTCGAGTCAGACGATAATTAAATACCCTCTTCTGCACACTCAGTCCATGGCTCGAGTAGGGCATCATCAGATGTTCCGAGAGCAAATGCGAATGCGGCATCAGATACCGCAAACAAGACAAACGAGAATTTTTTTTATATACTTAACCTCCCTGGTGGTATTCCCGAGTGTGACTCGGGGTTAAATTTCACTACCGCGAACGGTAACCCCGGGCCACACTCGGGCTGGATGCATACTCACCTCCTCCTGGCTCTCTAGCTGTCCCCCTCAGTGTGATCGCAGCGAGTTGCTTCCTGGTAAGGCTCCCTGCGAGTCACACGATGCAGCAAATTTATAAGAAAAATATAATACACTGTATAATCCAATGTGCAATGTTTATGAACGGCCACGAGGTGGCACTACAGGATAAGAAACAGACCATACATCATCTCACCCTTGTTTTCAGACAGATTTCAGTGTTTTTTGTTGTATTTTATTGAATATCATTTATTTGCATTATTTTGGATAATTATTTTTGGGATAATAAATTATGTTGTGTTTCAAACTTTATCGGACTCAGTGTATTTACTATTTTTTTTCCCCTTTATTTATAAAGGATTTTACCAGTAAGGACTCTTGATTGTACGGATTTCAGTGCGTGATTTCTAATTATTACAGGCTAACTATGTACAAAAACACGTTTCCTTTAAAAAAAATTGAGACACTTTTAGACACGAAATTTTGAAAAAATTAGACCGCCAGGGAGGTTAAAAAAAATGACTGCGACTCCCCTTCGGTTTAATGATGCGTATATGTTTTCTGTCAACTGCTCCCAGACAGTCCGGAAAATTGCAAATTGTTGAAAAAAACGTGTGCTATTTTCAACCACTCCTTGCTTGGTTTTCCCAGAACAACATCGTGCAGGATCTCCCATAGGGCACAGCCTGTTTCTCTGACGATGTTGCTAGCTGTGGATTTTCCAATGACTGTCCAGTTTCCAAAAACCTATGAAAATGTAAAAAAAATATTAGTTTAGGTTTACATTTTGTTTCAACAGTTGGCTTGATGAAGGGCAAATGAAAAAGCCTGAAAGATGCATTCATCCGCCACAGACGGAAGGAGAGGGAGTATCGCAGTGGAGCGGCTGCCAGTGCGCCATCGTGGTATATCCACGCTGACCAGCTCGCATTTCTGATCCCATACGTGGAAATACGTAGGTAAGTCATGACAATGTTTAGGAGGGTCATGGATATTGTTTTACAGAACATGTAGATAATACATTAGTATGTGCAATATATAATTAATTCCTAATGACAGCAGCTGGGAGAGGCAGGAAGGGGACGATGATGAGGAGGAGGACACGGCCACGCAGACAGATCAGCCATGTGCCTCAACAGGACCCCGGAGTACAACACCACCACTACTAGCACAAGAGTCGCCAACAAGAACTGTGTCACCAACACCAACACCACTGACACAGACACAGTCTGCCCCAACAGCCTCAGCACCTGTTCGCTGACGTCCCATGGTCAGGGCCCCTAGGCAGAGGCTTGAGCGAGAGGAGGACAGGCTCATCAATGCTCTAGAGTCCATGGCGCATCCTGTCCCCAAGCTCACATGTGAGAGCTTATTTCTTTTAAGTCTGGAGGACCTGATGTTACAGGTCCCAAAAACTCAGCAGCCAGAGCTACGGCAGTCCTTGATTGGAGTAATACGGTCCTATATTCCACCTGATGGCTCCCAAACAACTGTCCCCCCTATACCTTAACACCAACCACCCCAACATTCCACACCCATGCGCACACAACTATGCACCATCAACACCCCCCCCCCGAAACATGGCACCCACGCCCACAGTCCCCATATGTGTTTCCCCCTCAAGCAGCCGTGGAACGAGGGAGGAGATGCAGGTAGACGATCCTCTCTTTACACCACCACCACAATAAGTAAATAAATCCAGGCCCACTTTTCCACACACATTAATTACTTCACATGCATACCCACAAACACCCATGCACCATCAACACCCCCCCCCCGAAACATGTCAACCACGCCACTCTGTCACTTTGCCCTGCCCGTTGGCTCTTTTGAACTGCCGTTGGCTCATTTTTGATTTGTGTTGTGAGTTTTAAATATGTAAAGTTGAATTTGTGTGTCTGTTTCTATACAGGTTGTAAAGCTTTTAATGGTTTTAAATGAGTTTGATTGTGGTACACATATGTAGGAGAGTCACACATGCCATACCTCATCCTGCTTAACACACACACACACGGCACACCCCGCACTCCATTCGTCTGTGGTGTTGGGTTTTTCCAGCGGTGATCGGCGGCTGCTCGGGTTTCTCCGGCATGTCCCGCGGGGTTAGTCCAGATGTTTTTGCGGGTTTTGGTGTGCGTTCGTCGGGTTTTGCCGTGAGTGTTGCGGCAAATTTGCACCGGCTTTTCCCCGCACTGTGACAGCCCTGTGGTGCTTGCTGAATACACTGTAGGGTCGTCAAAATGGGATTGCCAAATCGCACCGAATGGAAGAGAACGAAAAGTCAGACGTGCAGTGACTTTTCGATTCTCTCACAGCACATCGCACTGGATTATGTGTGTAGTGATGTTAGTCAATTTACCGCAAAGTGATGAGCAGTCTTTCCACAGTTGCAACACTGTCGCGCAGAAATGTGTCCTGCCGCTTCAAAGTGGGGGACATGAGCTCATCAAAACTTTTATTTTTTCAACAAAGAGGGTTAATACAGGTTAACTTGATGCTCTATCTTGCTATCCCCGCCTGTTTCCCAATCAAATATATGATGCTACTATCAAATGGGACACAACAACAATAGCATGGTACATGTACTCACCTATTTATTGACATGCGTGCATATTCAAAGAATTTCTCTGCATGTTCCCGAATGTTTTCCATAGAAGGCCCAGAACTGTCCTCTTTGCCGTCGGTTAGCAATAACCCAGAACCTTCTCCTGTAGTTCATCTCTCTCCTTCTCACCCGCAATAAATGCACTCCTGCAACTAGTGCTGCAGTACATCGTCTTCTGTGCATTTTCATATTAATATAATCAAATCCGCTCACCAGACTCTCTCAGGAACATCTCTCTCTCTCCTCAGCAGGAAGTCTTTTTCATTGGACGTCTCCGTAAGAAGATTCCCATAGTTCTCATTGGAGTTCTCCGCAGTCAATCAAAAACAACGCGCGTACAATGGGCGTTTCTAATTAACACAAACGCGCAACAACGCTAATAAAACATCAGATGAAAACACTTGTACAACGAGCTTATAACAAAACGCCTATGTGTTAACCCAACCTTAGGGTATGTCCATATAAGCTTGGCACTTCTAACCACTGGGATTCTTCAAGGCAAAACTGCTCCAGTCCTTCAAGTTGGGGGATATCTGCTGGTGTACAGCAATCTTAGCAATCTTTAAGTCATGTCGCAGAGTCTCAAGTGGATTGAGGTCTGGGCCATTCCATGGCCACTAGGCCATTCCATGACATTGAAAGGTTTCCTTTTAAACCACTAGAGCAGTGGTTCCCAATTACGGTCCTCAAGTACCCTTAACCTCCCTGGCGATGATTTTTTTCAAAATTTTGTATCTAAAAGCGTTTCAATTTTTTTGGAAAGCAAATGTGTTGTTTTATATAGTAGGCCTGTAATCCCTAGGAATAACTCACTGAAGTCCATGCAAACGAGAGTCTAGTAAACACAGAGTCAGAAAAGGTTTGAAACACGAAAAAATAATTATCCCAAAAATAATTATCCAAAATAATGGAAATTATATTCAATAATATAAATCAAACCAAAAACACTGAAATCTTTCAGAAAACACGGGTGCAATACTAGTCACTGCATATTGCATCAGTAAACATCCTTGGTATGATATATATACAGCAACATTCATAATGCATACAGTGTATCAATTATATTGTCATATAAGATAGACATCTTCAAATCACATATACAGTAAAGTTCAGTCTTATCAGTGTATGGTCTTTTTCTGATCTGTTAGTGCCACCTAGTGGCCATTCATGAGAAGGTCCTGCTGTTGGTGATTTCTCCTTTATGTCCTCGATGTCCTCTTTCTTTCTTGTCTCTCCAAGAGAAGAAAGGGATATTAGGTATGCGTGGTGTGGCCATATGTACTGTAGGTCTAAGCCTTGTCTTACGCAAAGTTGATCCTGTTCGCTGCTGGTCTGTGAGATGCCTCTGTCCTCTGGTATTTCCTCCACTGTCCTGGTTTTCTGGTCTTTTAGGGGGTCCAGATCGGCGGTTCTCTGGTCCACCCTTGTCTGGGTGCTGGGATTCCTGTTCAGATGTGGACTCCTTTGCCAATGAAATAGAGGATTTATTCTAATCAAAGCACCTTTACAGAAATAAAAAGCAGATAAAAATCGTTTCTAAAATGTAATAGGACCTTCTAATACACGTTTCGCTGGTGCTTGCCCAGATCCAACTGACGAAGCTGGGCAAGCACCAATGTAACGTGTATTGGAAGGCCCGATTACATTTTAGAAACTATTTTTATTTGCCTTTTATTTCTGTAAAAGCTGCTTTTGATAATAAATCCTCTAATTTTTTTGATACTCCCTTGTCCCATATTTCATTGGCAAAGGAGTCCACATCTGAACAGGAATCCCAGCACCCACTGCATTGCACTTCAAAGTTCATTGTACAGTATTTTTTACAGTGTTTTTTTTCTACAGGTTTTTGAATTTGCCGCCTGGTTCCGCCCCCCTGCGTCGTGTTGCTCACAGGGAGTGGAACCAGTAAGCAAGTCGCCGGCCGCCGCGATCACACTGCGGTGACAGCGAGGGAGCACAGAATGCAGTGAGTATACAGCCCGAGTTGGGGTCAGAGTTACCATTCGCAGTAGCGAAATTTAACCCCCGAGTTACACTCTGCAATAACGCCAGGGAGGTTAACAGGCCAGATTTTAAGGATTACTGTGGGGAAAAGATGACTGAATCCTGCAATCACTGAGCAGGAAACCATATCACCTGTGCTGTGCTTCAGATAGCTGGAAAACCTCGCCTGTTGTGGGTACTGGAGGACTGTGGTTGGGAACCACTGCACTAGAATGTTGCTTTAGCAGTAGGCTTCAGATCATTGTTCTTCTGGAAGATGAACCTGAGTCCTCGTCTCAAATCACTGGGAGAGTGAAACAGGTTTCCCTCAAGAATTTCCCTGTATTTGGTGCCATCCATCATATCCCTCAATTCCGACTGCTTTATCAGTCCCCACTGATGAAAAACATCCCCAAAGCATGATGCTGCCACAACCATGCTTCACTGTGGTGACAGCGTTCTTGGAGTGATGAGAAGTGTTGGGTTTGCAACAATTTCATTCTCATCTGACCAATCTATTCATTTGAAGAGGCCTCCCACATGAATTTTGGCAAACAAGACATGTGTTTATTTTCTTCTTTACGCAATGGCTTTTTTCTGGCTACACTTTTATGAAGACCAGCTCTGTGGCCTGTATGGCTTAAAGCAGGGGTCGACAAACCCCAGGAGTCAGGTCGCAATTGCCACTAGAAATTGCATCCTGGCTCCTGGGCTTTTGTCAATCTATTCACTGTAGGCACCAGGTGTGAAAATTCAGCAGTAGAGCTGATTTAAAAGCTAGTTGTTTCTTTATTTTTCACACAGCGGCAGCTCCATGTATTCTCTGCCCCCTTCCCCCAGATCTGCTGCTGTGAAGCTTCTCCCACAAGCCCCTCTCCTAACAACAATAGACAATCTGTGCCGAGGGGGCAGGGAAACGTCTTGTGCGCTCAGTCTGAGCAGATATGAGCAGGATAGACTCAGGCTGCCTTCACAGCCAAATCTGGCCCCACCCCCTGTATAGCCACGTGCCTGATCCCTCGGCAGAGCTCGATAGAGAGACAGGAGGCTGGCACTGTTTGTATGGATAGCTGCTGGCAGTGAGTGTGAGAGAGGGGTGAGCTATGAGTGTAAGAGAGGGGTGTGAGTGGGGGGCTGAACTGGCAGTGTGAGTGGGGGGAGAAGCAGGACCAACTGGGGATAAAAAACAGTTCTGGAAATAATTTCATACCAGCCCCATAGCATTATTATACCAGCCCAACGTCATTATTATGTTATTCATATAAGAGAAATGCATTTCCATGCATTTTAAAACACATTTGAAGAGTATTATATATAGATAAGACAGATGTGAAAGCCCATAGGGACAAGAACAATCCTCTTATCGCTATGGTGATATATTACAAGAATAAACAATATTCAAGGAACTTTTCTTCAAATATGGAAGATGCAGTTTCAAACCTTTATTAACATAAATAACCGAAAGACACAATATTATATAGATAACAGTGGCGTAGCGTGGGTTGTCAACGCCCGGGGCAAGGAAAGAATTGCGCCCTCCCCCACCCACTGGACCCATCCAGGTCCACAATGTCGACTCTACAGCAATAAAACTCACAGAAATGTGCGGTGTGTATGAGCATATCACAGAGCTCCACAGCAATAAAACTCACAGTAATGTGCAATGTGTATGAGTGTATCACAGAGCTCCACAGCAATAAACCTCAGTGTGTTGTATAGTGTGTATGAGCGTGAGTTTTATTGCAGTGGGTGCACTGTGATACAGTAATGTGCGGTGTGTATGAGTGTATCACAGAGCTCCCACAGCAATAAAATTCACTAATGTACCGATACCACTTTATTCAACTGCCCCCCAGCATATCAATATATTCAAACCAAAAGCCCCCCATATCAAATTATTCAACCCCCCAAATTTTTCAAATAAATAGCCCCCATATTAAATTATTCAACCCCCAAATTATTCAAATAAATAGCCCCCATATGAAATTATTCAACCCGCCCATCAAATTATTTAAAAAAAAAATCCCCACTCATCAACTTATTCAACCCTCCCCCTCCTATGGGCGGACAGCTCACCATACACTTGTAAAAATAAATCTTCTCGGGGTCCGGGCTCTCAGTCTTCCTTCAGTGGACGCTGTCGGGGTTCTTCTGCCACTAAGGCGCATCACGCGAGGGGCGCCACGGCGGTTAGAGAGTGCGCCGCCTCCTCCAAGCAATGCAAGCACCGATTTAAAAAAAAGCGCTGCTGGGTCTGGCTGCCGTGTGGAGCCTCCTGCTAGTTCCCGTCCACATCACAATAAGTGTGGCGACGGCGCACTGCATCACCGGCGTCACGTGACCGAACTATCTTCCTGATTCAGCGCGGCTGATCAAACGGCAGCTGGAATATATTAGGGGCGCACAATTTCAAAAGAAATTTGCGCCCCTAAAAAAATTGTGCCAGGGCACCCCCCACGCTACGCCACTGATAGATAAGTAGTGCGTGTCATGCCCCATGATTTAGGATTTATTGTATATTTTTCTGTTTTGTGTTGAATCTGCCTTTGCTGCTTACATGCTATTGATTTCATAGCTATTTTGTCCGTCCTGGGTTTCCCTAGCTTTTCTGTATTCAGCTAGTTCACACCCCTCTGCTCAGTGTCTTGTTGTTAGTTACTTCCTGGTCACATAGCAGCCATTCTGTGATCAATGCTAGACAAACTAAAGTCTTTTTACCTGCAAAGCTGTACACTAACAAGATTGTCAGTCTGATCATTAAACTCTTCAACTGGATTCATCTTTCTACGTGTCAGTTTTGCTGAGTTGAAGCTATCTGCTGAAGCTCATTGTGTGAGTACTGGTCAAATACAGACTTCAGCTAGTCTAAAGCACCCACGCCTCACAGCTTTGCTTAGGGAAGCAGAATAGTAATAAGACTACTGCTAGCAGTGAGCAAAGACATTAACAGCAATAGTAAAAAGACTTACTGTCCAGCATCACTGCTGTTAGTAAAAGACATTAACAGCAGCTGCAGCAGAAGTACACTGCTTTCAGTGAACCAGCAGTAAAAGGCTATTACAGCAGCCAGAACTAGTATACAGCCTTCAGTGAACAGAGAGCAGATTTCTGTGTTAACATGGCAGACAGAAGAAACTCTCTAACATCACAGGAAATGCAACTTGTTTCAGATGTGGAAGTAATGAAAATAAATCCAATCAGAAGCAAACTCAATACAAAACCTACATGGAAGATTACTGAAACACTTATGGACATAAACTATGAGAAATCACAGCAAATGTCATGGCTTTGGGAACAGGTGATGAGTTATCGCTACCTCAATGGTAGAGCGTAACAAAATGATAATACCAGAAAAAAAATTTTTAAACATTGAAGAGAATCTTAATGAAAAAGGTAGTGAGAGACCAAAGGGTCTACCCCTATATAGTTCGAATAAACTTCAGTTACTCTGATGAAAACATCAGAGTACTAGTGTCTCCCAGAGACCAAATTAATATTTAACTTTTATTAAACTCAGTTAAAATTGGCAGACAAATAAACATAAATAGACAGTGCTCACAAAACAATATGTAATAAAAACAATTCTGCAGAAAGAAATATTATGTATAACGGCAGAGAATGTGATCAATAATCAATACAGTAAGTGACCTTCAAGGATCACTTCAAGGTATTGTAACAAGTTTAAAGATTGGTAGCAGTGTTAGACCATGAGATACTGCACGTAAAAAAGCAGAAAGGACAGAAGCAAGAATCTCCTGTTGGAAGAATTGGCTCAAATAGCCCAATATAAGCGTACCACAATAATTGCCCAAATTTTCATTATCAAGAGGACACAAAAAGGGGGTATATATATGTATTCAGGGTCTTAAGATACAAATTCCCCGGGTAGGAACAGGGAGTTCTTGCCTGCCAAGTGCACCCGATGCGCGTTTCGCCAGAAATGGCTCGTCAGGAGTGCTTACGGGCTAAGAGAAAGACAGGGCTATTTAAATTGTGCATATTCGGCCCCAATCAGTAAATTAACCAATGGGACTGGAGAGTAGCAGACAGTCAAATCATTCGTCTACCATAAAGATTGACACGCGGAGGATCCAATAGTGGTCGATGTTTAGTTCAGCTACCAAGGTAACTGATAGAGCGAGTAAATCTCGCTTCACCATTGGTTTCAATGTGAATCCGAGAGTCAAAGCCATGTTACAATTGATTGATAACGGTATAATTTAATCGTGCTTATTGCCGAATTGTAAACATCACTAAGACAGGATGATCGCTAAACGGGATTGATTTGAGGAGTTATAAAATCGGAATTTGGAGGGTAACCTAAGTTTAAACTAGAAACGTTATGGCATAGGGATGCAATAGTGGTAATAAAGAGTTATCCTCGGCAACCTCGTTACTTAATTTGCTCTTTCATCATGTGGCTACATGGTAACGCAGAGGTGTCAGGAGCCGTTTTAACCACATTCATTATTAAATAAATTACTTGAAGTGAATAACATAATGACAGATCGAATCAAATGGAGTTAGCAAATTAATCTATATATATATTAAAAATATATAATTTGCCAATTAAATGGGCATTAACTCTGTTCATTTTGGTGAAAGAATAATGTAACCATCAAAAAAATGTATGTAATGTAAGCCCAGTGGTGCTAATCTAGACAATAGTAGAGTTATAAGGTCAAATGAAAGAAGATGTAATTATGATTAAAAGAGGCATCGTTCACTGATCTGCCACATCACAACTGGGATAAATTGTCAAGGGATGAACAGTGTAAAGAACTTTAATCTAGTTAATTGATGGTGAAATTAGCTACAATTAGATGGTGTGTGGTAAGGATTTATTTCTCTAAACCGGTGAGAGTCACAAAAACAAGGTGTCCTTAGAATTGGCCAGGTAAACTAGCTAGACAGAAAAGGGTTAACAATACGGAGAGGAGTCAGCCGAGCCAGAATCAGGAATACAGAGTTCAGAATGGTCAAATGGAATAGCCAGGTCGATATCAGAGCAGTAGCGTAGTACAAGAAAATGGTCTAGGGCAACAGAAGGCAGAATAGTCAGAAACAAGCAGAGGTCAATAACGGGTAAATTCAATATAGCAGTCAGGTACAAGGAGCTCAGGTATGGATAACCACGATCTGGCAACTGCTGAGAATACACTGAGGGTTTTTAAAGACCTTCACCAGGCCACGCCCCCCACTCAAGCCGCGCCTCTTGCAACCACCTCCCTGCCTGTCTCCATTTAAACCGGGCTTTGGTCAGCGAGCAGCATCAGACATGCTGCCCTCAAGCACACAGGTAGGGCTGGAAGCTCCCAATGTTACACAAGGTTTATGAAGAGACATGACCACCTATGGCAAATTTTAAGTGATTCAATTTGACCCAAATGGTGGCGATGAATTAAGCATATTGATGCTAATGTCGAGAAGGTGGTATATATAATCTGAGCAGCCATAGATGATAAGAATAAGATTGTTGGATAATGGCTGTGATTGTATATGATAATGAGATAAACAAATGGGAGAAGGGGAAGGAAACGAAAATAATAACAAACCATCATGGATAGAACAATTTGGTACCACTATCATGGAAGGCAACCGACTAACTGTCAGTAATGAATATATGTAATGATAGTGAGAAAGGATATGACTGAGATAAAAAGTATTAATAAAATAGGTGTATATACAGCAGCCCCAATAATTAAAAAACAAAAAAGTAATGTTTAAGGAGTATATGTATATACGTCTTGGCAAATATGAATATGGAAAATAGTTAAATTTGTATACTCATTTCAAATCAAATTAACAGGATGTTTGTATATAGATATGTAAATAATGTAAATATTAAATTCTGGTTATTGAAGTATAAGGAGGAGAACAGAGAACAAAAAATGTCTGAAAAATTAACCATATTGAAAAATAAAGACCAAATGGTCAAATAAATGGTGTGTAATTGAAGTCCTCATTTAGACCATGCGGATACAGGGTTTTGAGTGTATATATCCAAAAGGATTCTCTCTGACAGAGATTCTTATCAAAATTTCCCTTTCTGGGTCCACAGACTATCCTTTCAATAGCTTGGAAGGATAGACATGAAGGATCTGAGTCGTGCTGGTTTCGGACATGTCTAGAGACCGAGGTCTCAAGGTTGTTGTGAACGAAGTTGATATGTTGAAGGATACGGCGTTTAAATTGTTGGATCGTTTTACCAACGTACTGTACTCCACATTCACATGTAATGAGGTAAACAAGTATTTTACTAGAGCAATTCATAAACTGTCTGATATCATAGTGACGCCCAGTGATGTTACTGGTGAATTGTTGTGACTTATTAACGAATTTGCAAGCTTTACAGTGGGTACATTGATAAACACCTTTAGGTTGTTGCAACCAGGTGCGTGTGGTTTTTTCTGGTTGTAAGAAGCTATGAACCAATTTGTCACTCAAGTTTTTTGTCCTTCTTGCTGTGAAAGAAGGGGTGGGAGTAAGAACTCTTTCTAGAGATTTTTCCATATGTAAGATAGGCCAGTATTTTTCACAAATGGTTTTTACTTTGGGCCAGCCATTGTCATAATCGGCAATAAATCTTATGAATGTCTTATCATCTATTTTTTTCGAAATCAAGAGTTCATCCCTTGGAGTTAAGAGGGCTCTTTGATATGTTCTCTTTTAGACATTTCCTCGGGTAGCCCTTAGATAGAAACATGTCTTTTAGAAGGTTGGCTTCTAGTTGGAAATCTTTAAGGGATGTGCAATTGCGTCTGGCCCTCAAATATTGGCCTATTGGTATTCCTCTCTTGAGATTTTGTGGTGATGAGAGGACCAATTTAAGAAGTTATTGGTTGCTGTTGATTTACGGTGAAGTATAGTAATCAGTTCTAAATTCGAATTGATGGTGATATTAAGATCAAGAAATTCAATGCTGTTACCTCCAACCACCAGGGTTAAACCAAGTCCAATCTCATTATTATTCAAGAGGGCCAACCATTCGTTCAACATCTCAATAGGGCCCTGCCAGAGGAACAGGATGTCGTCAATATAACGCATCCACTTGGTGACGTAATTGAATCTCATCATCTCAGTGGAGAAAACAAACAATTTTTCCCACCAAGCAAGATATAAATTTGCATAGCTCGGGGCACAAGATGTTCCCATGGTAGTGCCACGAGTTTGCAGGTAGAATTGATTTTGGAATAAGAAATAATTATGATTGAGTACGTATTCCAAAAGGGTCAGGACAAATTCAGTTTCTTGTTCAGAATATTTTCCACTCAAAAAATGTTTAGTAGCTTGTAATCCCACGAGATGGGGGATGTTATTATATAGTGCGATAACATCAAGGCTAACTAAAATAGCGCCAGGAGAGACATGAGTTTCAGACAGTTTTTGAAGAACGTGTTGAGTGTCTCTTACGTAAGAGGGAGTATCAAGTACCAATGGTCGTAGGTAACAATCGACAAATTCGCTAACCCGTTCGGTCAGTGAGTTATTGCCCGAAATATATCGGGCGACCGGGTGGAGAAATGAGAGATTTGTGAATCTTAGGTAGACAATATAAAGTTGGTATAGTGGGATATTTCGGGAGTAGGAATTTGAGATTGTCATCAGATATTAATTTAGACTGTACACCTTCTGTTAATAGAGTCTCCAAACCTTTGGTAAACAACAAAGTAGGGTCACTTTCCAATCTCCTATATCCCTCCTTGTCATTAAGATGTAACATACACATTGCAATGTAATCATTGCGGTCCATTATTACCAGGTTGCCTCCCTTATCAGACTGTTTTATGACGATATTACGGACATCCTGTAATTCATTGAGAGCTAGTTGTTCAGACTGAGATAAATTGGATTCCCATTTTGGATCTTTATTTTTAATGGATTCAATCTCAGATGTAACTAGGTTGACAAAGACCTCTAGGTTAGAAAAGTCAGAAAATGACGGAGTAAACTTCGTTTTCTGCTTAAATTTGGTTGAGAAATTTGCTGAATCAGGTGGACATTCATCTAGGAGAGCCAACAGATTTTCAAGGTGTACATAGTCTTCACTGGACACTCCTAGATTTTTGGCTTCTCTCTCTTTCTTTTTCTCCATGAAAATGTGTAGGGCTAACCTCCTCGCAAATAAATTAAGATCCTTTATCCACCCAAATTTGTTAAAGGGAGGGGTGGGGACAAAGGAAAGACCTTTTTGTAATAAAGAAAAATGTCTTGGAAGGAGGTTAAAGTCAGAAAGATTAATAATGGAGTTAACAGAGAGATCAGTTACCACTTTTTTGAGGGGTAGTCGTTTTGACGCCCCCCCTCTGTATCCCCATTTTTGTTGTCGCGTAATCTCGCTTCTGACGGGGGATCTGATTTCCAGTCGTCTACCCGAAAAGAAACATGTTTGGACTGGTTTCTAGTCGAGGCTCTACCCCTATTGTAACCGATAGTTGGACGGGATGAGGCCTTTTCAGTCTCATTTTCATCAGGTGAGGTCTCACAATCAATTGTAGAGGCCACATCATTATTGGAGTTACCAAAGGGGCGCCTACGACGTAAACGATTTTTTTACATTATTCCATCACCAAAATGAATAGATTTGCCCATTTAATTGGCAAATTATATATTTTTAATATATATATATAGATTCATTTGCTAACTCCATTTGATTCGATCTGTCATTATGTTATTCACTTCAAGTAATTTATTAAATAATGAATGTGGTTAAAACAGCTCCTGACACCTCTGCGTTACCATGTAGCCACATGATGAAAGAGCAAATTAAGTAACGAGGTTGCCGAGGATAACTCTTTATCATTTTGAGTATAGCACCATCATTTATTACCACTATTGCATCCCTATGCCATAACGTTTCTAGTTTAAACTTGGGTTACCCTCCAAATTACGATTTTATAACTCCTCAAATCAATCCCGTTTAGCGATCATCCTGTCTTAGTGATGTTTACAATTCGGCAATAAGCACGATTAAATTATAACATTATCAATCAATTGTAACATGGCTTTGACTCTCGGATTCACATTGAAACCAATGGTGAAGCGAGATTTACTCGCTCGATCAGTTACCTTGGTAGCTGAACTAAACATCGACCACTATTGGATCCTCCGCGTGTCAATCTTTATAGTAGACAAATGATTTGACTGTCTGCTACTCTCCAGTCCCATTGGTTAATTTACGGATTGGGGCTGAATATGCACAATTTAAATAGCCCTGTCTTTCTCTTAGCCCGTAAGTACTCCTGACGAGCCATTTCTGGCGAAACGCGCATCGGGTGCACTTGGCAGGCAAGAACTCCCTGTTCCTACCCGGAGAATTTGTATCTTGAGACCCTGAATACATATATATACCCCCTTTTTGTGTCCTCTTGATAATGACAATTTGGGCAATTATTGTGGTACGCTTATATTGGGCTATTTGAGCCAATTCTTCCAACAGGAGATTCTTGCTTCTGCCCTTTCTGCTTTTTTACGTGCAGTATCTCATGGTCTAACACTGCTACCAATCTTTAAACTTGTTACAATACCTTGAAGTGATCCTTGAAGGTCACTTACTGTATTGATTATTGATCACATTCTCTGCCGTTATACATATTTCTTTCTGCAGAATTGTTTTTATTACATATTGTTTTGTGAGCACTGTCTATTTATGTTTATTTGTCTGCCAATTTTAACTAAGTTTAATAAAAGTCAAATATTAATTTGGTCTCTGGGAGACACTAGTACTCTGATGTTTTCATCAGAGTAACTGAAGTTTAGGTGATGAGTTATGTCTCCACCATCACACAACCTATTTGTGACGCATCCAAACTAAAAAGTTTTAATTCAGCTTTCTACAGCTCATGCTCAATATCTTGCCCACTGTCACATTTATGTCTCTAATTTAGAGAAGATAAATTCTGAACAGGCTTTACAAGAAATAGATGAATTAAAATGTCTTAATTCAGAAAGAGACAATTTAGTACATCAGGCCAGAGTAAAGGCGGAAGAGAGAATTGCCCAACTCCAAGAGACTGCTTCTCACGTTTCAGCATCTAGCAAGCATTCAAATAGCTCACATCTCTCAAGGTTGTAATCCTCACAATATTCAAAGAGTTCATCAATTAGTCTGCAGCTTATCCAAGCCCGGGCAAATGCAGAAACTACAAAAATACAGGCAGCCTTTGCAAAAAGGAAAGCAGAGATGGAGACGGACGCCGCTCGTGAAAAAGCAGCTATGGAAACGGAAGAAGCTTGCAAAAGAGCGGAGATAGAAGCCCTAGAGAAACAGTGTGAGCATACCACAGCCATAGCAACACTGAAAATTCTAGAACAAGCTGCCGGGGAAAGTGAAAGAGGCAGCATCAGCTTATGCAACGTGGATACGGAAGATTCCGTTAAGAGCACCAGAGACTATGTACTAAAGCAAAACAGTGACTCAGATAACATCAAATGTTCCTGACAGTTGTGACAACCTTCCAAAACAGGGAAAAGACTCATTAGCAGTACCCTGCATCCAAGGTCAGTACAATACTCTACTAGCTAATGACCTTGAGCTTTCTTCACACCCCCTAGTGCAACAGCAATCCCAATGCATTAACTCTCAGATGCAATTCTACCCTCCAGCAATTCATCAAAATCCTAGCAACCATACAGCTATAAAACCATGCCTGCCTGAGTCTATGGACATTAAACCGACTCCAGGGCTAAATACAGATGCAACCGCATACTACCCTATGTCAATTAACCAGAAAACTGCAAATGCCTTTCAAACTTAATTTCCCTGCCCAAAGTCAGAGAAAACCGACATGTCTGAGTTTGCTAGATACATGGCTCGCCATGAACTCACCAAGACAAGCCCTTCGAACTTCGCTGACCAGCCTGAAAACTACAGAAGCTGGTAGGGTGCCTTCAGAACTGCAATTAGTGATTTTGGCATTACTCCTGCTGAGGAACTGGACCTGCTGATCAGATGGCTTGGTCCACAATCTACAGAACGTGTCAAGAGACTCCGAGCCGTCCACATCAATAATCCAATGTCGGGCCTCGACGCTGCTTGGCGAAGACTTGATCAAAGCTACGGCAGCCCTGAAGTCATAGAGAACGCTCTGTTGAATTGCCTGAACTGTTTCCCAAAGATTTCTGGCAAGGACAATCAGAAATACTTGGAACTCAGTGACCTTCTCTGGGAGCTGCAGCTGGCCAAGACGGACACTTTTCTACCTGGCCTCAGCTATCTGGACACTGCTCGTGGGGTAAACCCAATAGTTTCCAAGCTGCCATACAATATCCAGGAAAAATGGACTGCACTTGGGGCAAAGTATAAAAGAGTGAACCAAATCTCCTTTCCACCTTTCTCCGACTTTGTGAGTTCATAAGAGACATTGCAGAAACAAAGAATGACCCCAGTTTTTCCTACAATGAGTTCCACGCTTCAGGCTTCCTTCCTCAGATATCCGACAGCTCGCACTTTAATCACCGAGGCAGCAGGGGTCCAGTAACAGTGAAGAAGACTATCGTCCTCCCCCCTCCTACCTCAATTCCTGACGAGTGCAAACAAGGTGAAAAGATTGAGAATCCTAACCGCCTTTGTCTTATTCATAAGAAGCCACATCCCCTCAAAAGGTGCATCGGCTTTAGAAAGAAACCACTCCAAGAGCGTAAGGAACTCCTAAAGACATATGGTGTATGTTTCAGATGTTGTGCTTCTACCGAGTAGGGATGTGCGTTTCGGGTTTCGGAATTTCAGAATTTTCACGAAATTTCCCGATTCGTGCATTCGGATTCAGATGATTTTCCGAAAATTTTCAGATCCGAATTTTCCGAAAACGAAAACTTTACGAAACTAAACGAAAATTTGTTCGGGATTTTCGAATGGACTAGAAATGTGTAAAATCGAAAATCATTTTCGTTCCATTCGTAATTTCGGCTCCATTCCTGATTTCGGTTCCATTTCAGTAATTTCGGACAACATATTTTTTGGTTATATCGCTGATTCTGTAATTTTGTATCATTCCCATCTCAATGTATCCTTCTTGTAAAACATGAGAAATCTCAATGGCAGAATTATCGTATCGACAGAATTATCGTATCGACAGAAATATCGGACCCGAAAAAACATTAGTTTACGTCAAAACGAATAGACACTTTGAAACGAGGAGAACAGACGTTCCGAAAAACACGAAAATTTCCGAAATTACGAAAAAAAGTCGATACGAAACAGAAACGAAAACGAAACGAGCCGAAACGAAAATTTACAAAATACGAACGAACCGAACCGAAAAAAAAATCAGTGCACAAGTCTACTACCGAGTACTTTGCCAAAGACTGCAAATTTCCTATCAAGTGCATAGAATGTGATAGTGTGGATCATGTGCAGGCACTACATCCATCTCAGGTCATGCCTGCAACGTCAACAGACTCCCCTCCCGTGTTAATGCACGGCGGGGAGACTACGGATCGGGAAGTTACCATAGTGTCCTCTACTTCTACAGCGGTATGCAGTGAAGATCTTGTGCTAAAATATGCGTAGTTAACATATATCACAAGGAACACCCAGGAAAGTCTGCTAAAGTATACGCCATCCTGGACGATCAGAGCAATCGGTCCCTCGCAAGAACGGAACTCTTTGATCTTTTCAACATAAAAGGAGATTCCTACCCTTATACTTTAGGTACATGTAGTGGCATTACAGAGATCTCTGGAAGAAGATTCATAGTAACCTCTCTTGGGATCAATCTGGAATTACCGTTACCCACACTTGTCGAGTGCAACCAGATCCCATCTAACAAGCAAGAGATCCCTACACCAGAAGCTGCCCTACACCATCCTCATCTGAAGGCTATAGCTAACGAAATACCAGCCCTTGACAAGAATGCAGATATCTTAATTCTCCTGGGCAGAGATATCCTCAGAGTACATAAGGTACAGCAACAAATTAATGGTCCACATGATGCTCCATTCGCTCAACGCCTTGATCTAGGTTGGGTTATCATAGGCAATGCTTGTATAAGAGAAATGAAGGTGCCTAACAAGATTGCTTCCTACAAAGCACATATCTTGCCAAATGGTCGCAACACCTATCTTGAACCATGCCCACACCATTACAGAGTGAAGGAAAAATCGAATAGCAACGAATGACAGTATAACGACCAAGATAAATTAAATGCTTTTCAGTCCTGAGATAACACCTTTGGAGCCACAGTGTTCAATTCTACCAATGATGACAACAAACTAGCACTGGCAAGAGAAGATAGGGAATTTCTCAAGACGATGGATAAAGAATTCGCTCAGGATGATGCCAATAATCTCTCGTACGCCTAGAGAAAAGCTACCTAACAATCTACAGCAAGCAGCTGCTCGATTTGCCTCTTTAAATCACACCTCGAGAAGGTTGTGAGTGGAGGGGCTGAGCTGGCAGTGGGGGGAGAGGGCTGTGAGTGGGAGAGAGCTAAGCTGGAAGTGTGAGAGCCCTGAGTGTATGGGGAGAGCCAGCAGTGTGAGACGTGTGAGTGTGTAATGGGGTCAGTATGCGTTTCAGTGCTGTGGCTTCTGTGATACACTCACACAGCACAGTATAAGTTGTATACATATATGTTGTGGAGCTCTGTGATACAGTAATGCGGTGTGTATAAGCGTCTCATAGCTCTACAGCATTAAACCTCATGCTCATACACACCGTATTACTGTATGACATTGCTCCACAGCATTACAACTTATACTGTGCGTGCGTGCGTGCGCAAAAGGGAGTATCTGCCCCGGTGCCTAATACCCAATGTACCCTTCTGCTCTCCTCCCTGCTAGTCCCCACGCGCGGTGCCAGAGACAGGGACAAGCACACACACACACACACACACCTTCAGTTTAAAAGCGACATGTATCAAAGCTGCCTCATTGAGTAGGATTGTAGCTGAATGAGACAGCTGTCTGATATTAAAATAAAAGCCATAAATCATTTACACTGGGTTCACACCTAGGCGTTTTTATATGCACACAATACGCGTGTTTTTTTATGCGCGTTCGAGCATCCGAAAAACGCGTGAACGCTTATTGCAGCGCGTTCGCGGCTATGTCTATGGCCGCGAACGCGCTGCTATACGCAAAGAAGCTCCCATACTTCTTTTGCGTCGGACGTGTTAAAGCGCGTTTCTGCTCGCTTTAAAACACCCAGGTGTGAAAGGGTCCCATAGGAAAGCATGGGATTTCCCCGTTCATGCGTTTTAAAGCGCACAGGAACGCGCTTTAAAACGTTTAGGTGTGAACGGGGCCTAATTGCCACCTCATGGGAATCGGCAGGGTAAGCATGTATGTTGAGCATTTATTTTATTCTTTTTACACTTTGAACAGGAACCTCCAAGCTAAAATGGCTTGTGTATTAAAAGTTTACATTTTTCAAATATATTGTTTCTTTAAAAGCATAGCCCCTCTTCACTTCTGTAGCTCTGATGCTTATCTTTACAGACGCACGACACAGGTTTACACACCGTTATGCCTCTCAGCTTTTGCTTATTAACCTTCTTAGGCTCCTTAAGAGCATTGTACATGTAAAACTGTAATAGCAGTGAGGGACAGGCAGAGACTGGGAAAAAAATGGCTCCTAACTTTTTTAGCTGGCCCCTAGATTCAAAGCAAATGTGTCAAGCCCTGGCTTAAAGTGGACAGATATTTCAGTCTCCGTTGCAGAGCTTTGCAGATCCCTCAGGGCAGGGGTCAAGTCCTGGGGAAAAAAGTCAGGGAACTCACCCAAGAATTCCACAAACCCCCATTACCTGAAGAAAGAAAAAAAAGGATGTATATATACACCCGCCCCCCCGAGAATCATGTGTAACCAGGCATAGACCCCTCAGAATTATATATATATCCAGCACAGATCCCAGTATTATATATAACAAGCAGACGACCCCAGAATTATATGTACCAGACAGACCCCAGAATTTTATATACCAGACAGACCCCAGATTTATATACCAGCAGACCCCAGAATTATATGTACCAGACAGACCCCAGAATTTATATACCAGCAGACCCCAGAATGTATATAACCAGATAGACCCCAGAATTTATATACCAGCAGACCCCAGATTTATATACCAGCAGACCCCAGAATGTATATAACCAGACAGACCCCAGAATTATATGTACCAGACAGACCCCAGAATTTATACCAGCAGACCCCAGAATTTATACCAGCAGACCCCAGAATTTATACCAGCAGACCCCAGAATTTATACCAGCAGACCCCAGAATTATATGTACCAGACAGACCCCAGAATTTATACCAGCAGACCCCAGAATTTATATACCAGACAGACCCCAGAATTTATATACCAGCAGACCCCAGAATGTATATAACCAGACAGACCCCAGAATTATATGTACCAGACAGACCCCAGAATTTTATATACCAGACAGACCCCAGAATTTATATACCAGACAGACCCCAGAATTATATGTACCAGACAGACCCCAGAATTTTATATACCAGACAGACCCCAGAATTTATATACCAGCAGACCCCAGAATTTATATACCAGCAGACCCCAGAATGTATATAACCAGACAGACTCCAGAATGTATATAACCAGATAGACCCCAGAAATTTATATACCAGCAGACCCTAGAATTTATATACCAGCAGACCCCAGAATTTATATACCAGCAGACCCCAGAATGTATATAACCAGACAGACTCCAGAATGTATATAACCAGACAGACCCCAGAAATTTATATACCAGCAGACCCCAGGATTATACTTACCCAGACAGACAGACCTCCTCCCTCGTGTTCCTCCGAGCTCCTGCACGCTGCCGCCGGCTTCTTCTGATCTGAAGGCTGTGACAAGAACTCACGAGATCTCGGCAGTAGGCCGCGTCACAGCCTTCACAAGGCTGAAGACGGCGGCTGCACGAAGGAGCACGCAGGAAGCGCTCGGGGAACATGGGCCAGTCGAGGGGGCTGCTAGCGGAATGCTGTTAATGTGTTCTGCTAGCAGCCTCAGCGATAAACTAAATCGGCCCACAGCGGGAACGAGCGTTCCCGCAACGTTCTCGCTGCGGGAGAAGTGCGGGAACGCCGTTCCTGCAGGACTCGAGCCCTGCCTCATGGTTATTCTTGTTCTCTTTGTTGACTCTGCAATTAATGTCCTCCTTGCCTGTTCCATGTGTTTTGGTAGGCAGTCCCCTCTTGGCAGGTTTGTTGTGCCATAGTATTTCCATTTTTTAAATAAATGGCACTGCATCGCATTATTGGCTGCAGGGGATGGCATACGTTCAGGCCGTCCTGTGGCAGCGAATGTTGCAAGCTGCAGGAAAACTGGTGGGTGGGACTGTCACAGCCGATAGACGCCAGCGGGGTGTGCTATGCTGCCCCGCAGCATTGAGTCCCATCCCACTCGGGGACGGCAAAGTACGCCTCACAGCATAAAAAAGGGTTACGCAAATACAAGAATATGCAGGTTATAGAATGTTATTGAGTTAAAACAATTTAAGTAGTTCTCCAAATATGAGTGATTAACCCATTTAACCAAAATCAGTTCCGATATAGCGGTTTTGCTAATCTGACAGATATGAAGTCTTCATATTAACGATTACAATGACTAGCTAGCATAGGAGTATTCACATTTAAAAATCATGATTTAAAATTGGGTCTCGCTGAAGGGAATTTTAAAATCAGGATTTAAGGCAGGATTTAAATATAAATTTTTTTTTTTTTTAAAAATAGACTTTATTTAAAATCAAATCCACACTGAATCCAGATAAATATTAATTTTAATTCCAGGGATTGTAATACAATAAAATAGGAAAAAAATGCCAAGGGATGAATACTTTTGCAAACCACTATACAGTAGCTGCTCTCCAGCTTATCTTTTTTTGCAGGGAGAGGTTCAAAGTGCAGGCATACGGCTTTCCCGAACCAAAGCTAGATTAAAAGATCACTGGACCCTAGGCAGTTTGAGACCCCCTTCAATGTAGCAGACACTTTTTCATCACAAAAACGGGGGCCATAGTAAAATATAGCTATCCTCTTACCTGACGAAGCTTGGCCATGGACTCACTAGGAATGATCTCATTGTTCTGCAATTGAGTAATGAAGCAGAGAGCCTGGAACTGATTTTGTCCTCTCTCCAGTTCCCCCAATATAAGAACTCTGAAAATCTTCACACCCTAAAAGAAGGAACAGAAGAAAAGGAGTCCTGTGATTAACATAAAAAAAGTCTTAATTTTTTATTAGACATTTATGGGTTATTTTCTTTTGCAACGGGTGTCAAACACCAACCAACCACTCAAACCAGGCACATGACTTCAGTGTGTGAAAGGGAGGGCGTACAAAAAGTATTTGTCCAACATAATGACTAAACACTTATTAACAACACCCACAATAGTTCTAGTATAAATGCTGCCCCCACTATGCCATAGAAGGTGAGACTTGCGCTATCCCACCCAAAACAGATTTAAAAAGACATAGACTGAATTATCGGCAATTGTATCGGCCTTTGATTTGCACATACTGCCGATAATTGCGCTGATCTCTGGCTTCCCCTACAACAGGCTTTCCCATGAGGCTCTACTATCTACTAATGTCATGGTCCTAGCCACAGGCAGCGCAAGAAGTATAAAACAAAGACCGATCCTCCCTGCCTATAACCCTGGCAGTCCCTTTCAAGCTTTGATTTGCTCTATTCTGGACTTTACCACACACTGTAGCAGATACAGGTGCTCCTAACCCTTGGCCTTATATATGACTACTTAAGGGTGGAGCACCCATAAGACCTTGCTTCATTATTTTGTTCAGCTTGCCTGAGAAAGAAGAAGCCAGCTCTCCTAAGAGCCTTGTATACCTGATCCCCTGTACCAGTTTTCTACAGACCCCACTCGTCTTCAAGGATCCCTCTACTGCTATCTACCAAGGACCCCGCTTGTCTTCAAGGATCCCTCTACTGCTGATATTTACTAAACACCCCACTTGTCTTCAAGGATTCCTCTACTGCTGTTATTTATTAAACACCCCGCTTATCTTCAAGGATCCCTCTACTGCTGTTATTTATTAAACACCCCGCTTATCTTCAAGGATCCCTCTACCAGTGGTGTCCCTGGGTGGGCGGAGCCAGTCCGCACCGGGTGACACCACCCCTTAGGTTTTTTTTATTTTTTTTTACTGTTACTAAAGTAATTTTACCAGGAAGGATACATTGAGATTTCACAAATTTTCAAGTATGTTCTGGGTAGGCAAGGCCTAGGCTGGCAATTTCCAGAGGGCAGCAAAAACCCCCACCACTAAAGAGGTTATCACAGAGCACTGAAAAAACACCAACGTTTTGTTGTTCTGTTGTTATTTCCTCGTATAGAAAGTTAAAACATTTTTTGGCTGGTCTACGTCTAGCTGGCTAAGGATCTGTCACTCAACGCGTTTCGTGCTTATAACTTCATCAGGAGTTATAAGGACGAAACGCGTTGAGTGACGGATCCTGAGCGAGCTAGACGTAGGCTTTGAGTGGCCGTGGACTTCTGGGATCGGGTGAATTTTATATGCAAAAAATGTTTTAACTTTCTATACGTGGAAATAACTACGAATGAAATGAAGATAGACTGACCTGCTTTGGCTAATTATATGCTTGAATTAACAGACGCTTGTGAGTGTAATATTGGCTAACAAATGTATTTCTTTGTTGTAAAGGGTTTTACTCTATGTTCTGTGTATTTTTTGTATTCTAGATATCCCTTTTTTTCAAACAAACACACACACAAACTCTCATCACACAAAACCAGCCACCCACAACACCAGCCACCCACACAACTCCCATCACACAATACCAGCCACACACACACACAACTCCCATCACACAAAACCAGCCACCCACACAACTCCCATCACAAAACCAGCCACCCACACAACTCCCATCACAAAACCAGCCACCCACACAACTCCCATCACAAAACCAGCCACCCACACAACTGCCATCACAAAACCAGCCACCCACACAACTCCCATCACAAAACCAGCCACCCACAATTAGCATCACAGAAAACCAGCCACCCATACACCTCCACCACACAAAACCAACCAACACACAACCCCATCACACACCAGCCACCAACACACAACTTCTATCACACAAAACCAGCCACCCCACCACACACACAATTTTCATCAACAAAACCAGCCACATGTGTACGTTTGTTCATAGCATGAGGATAGATAGGTTGTGTTTGCAAAAACACAATTGTTCAAAAAGAATTTACACTCGCCTCTTATTGCACAGCACATAGGACGCATGATCCACCATTGGCAGATTCATAATATATCATTATTATTAGGGATGCACCGATACCACTTTTTTAAGACCGAGTACCGATACTTTTGTTCAAGTACTCACTGATACCGGGTACCGATACTTTTATTTTATGTTATGTGAACGCTTTCCAAGAAGAATAGACCTCATATAAAAATGCCCCCAGCTCATGGATTATGCCCCAGCTCTCATGGATTTGCCCCCCAGCTCATGGATATGCCCACAGCTCATGGATATGCCCCAACTCATGGATTTGCCCCCAGCTCATGGATTATGCCCCCCCAGCTCATGGATAATGCCCCCAGATCATGGATTTGCCCCCCAGATCATGGATTTGCCCCCCAGATCATGGATTTGCCCCCCAGCTCATGGATAATGCCCCCCAGATCATGGATTTGCCCCCCAGCTCATGGATAATGCCCCCAGATCATGGATTTGCCCCCAGCTCATGGATTTGCCCCCCAGCATCATGGCTTATGCCCCCCGATCATGGCTAATGCCCCCCGATCATGGCTAATGCCCCCCAGATCATGGATAATGCCCCCCAGATCATGGATAATGCCCCCCAGAGCATGGCTAATGCCCCCCAGAGCATGGCTAATGCCCCCCCAGCTCGCGGATTTACCCCCCAGCTCACCTGTCACTCTCCGCATTGTTTCATACTTACCTTCCTGGGTGACGCCGGGAAAGTGTTTGCGCGCGCGCTCGTTGGAAGACCCCCAGCTGTGATCACGTGGTCCCACGTGGTCGCGGCTGGGGGCCTTCCAATGAGCGCACGCGCGGAAACTTTCCTGGCGTCGCTCAGGAAGGTAAGTATCAATGCGGTCAGTGCCAGGTGACCTTACGAATGCTCTATCGGCATTCGGACAGGCCCTGCAGCTGCTCTCCTCATTGTTTCATACTTACCTTCCTGGGCGACGCCGGGAAAGTTTCCGCGCGTGCGCTCGCTGGAAGGCCCCCAGCCGCGACCACGAGATCGCGGCTGGGGGCCTTCCAACGAGCACGCGCGCAAAGATTTTCCCGGCATCGCCCAGGAAGGTAAGTATGAAACAATGAGGAGAGCAGCTGCAGGGCCTGTCCGAATGCCGATAGAGCATTCGGACAGCCGCCCCAGCCCCTCGGATGCCGGCAAGCCGGCTCAATGCCGGCTTCCGGTATCGGGGGAAATATCGGGGGTACTGCACGAGTACCAAGTACTCCTGTAGTACCCGGTATCAGCACCGATACCGATACTAGTATCGGTATTAGTGCAATCCTAATTATTATATGTATACGTAATGTCCTGCCAAAATGCTATAACTAAAAATATTTTTGAAAACCTTAAAACAAGTGTGTGATTTTTTTTTTTTACATTTTAAAGTTGGAGGGGGTGTGTGCCAAATATAGGATCTGCCCCGGGTGCCAAATGTTCTAGGTACTCCCCTGCCCTCTATTGTTGTTTAGGGATGGGCTGCCGGTTCGAATCTGTTCTAAGTTTGATTCGAACATCGGCAGTTCGAAAGTTCACGAACTTTGAACTTTTTGGGGCGTTTGAAGAAAGTTCGACCAAAACCTATTTTTTTTAAAAAAAATGCTTAAAAAATCCTAAATAATCTAAAAATAAAGACACTCTTACCTGCAGAATATTATAAGCAATGGTTTGGTAGATATTGAATTAAGATGGGAATATTTTTAACATTGAAGCCTATGGGGTAAAACATTTCCCACACCTTTAACATTGAAGCCCATAGGGTAAAACATTTCCCACACCTTTAACATTGAAGCCTATGGGGTAAAACATTTCCCACACCTTTAACATTGAAGCCCATAGGGTAAAACATTTCCCACACCTTTAACATTGAAGCCCATAGGGTAAAACATTTCCCACACCTTTAACATTGAAGCCTATGGGGTAAAACATTTCCCACACCTTTTTTAACATTTGAAATGAACTATCAAATGGATATCGACTATCGAAATCTAAATGATAGAATGGATAAGAATGGATATCGACTCACTATCGAATGAATATTGACTATCGAATTCGAAATGAACTATCAAATGGATATCCATTTGATAGTTTATTTCAAATTCGATAGTTAGTCGATATCCTAATCGGTGCACATTATTTTTTTTTAAAAAACTTTTTTTTTTAATTTGTTTTTCATTGTTTCCTGTCCCCCAGGGCAGTACCCGGACCCCCATACACCTTTTATGGCCATTATCTTGCATATATGCCCTCTTGGAGGGCACTTTAGTTTTCAAACTTTTGAGCCCCATAGACTTGCATTGTGTTCGAATGGTGTTCGAATTTGAACTTTTTCGGATGTTCGAGTTGTTTACCAAGACCCCGCTTGCCTTTAAGGATTTCCTACTGCTGGACACCAAAGGCTATGCTGTTGAATCCAAGGACCCCTCAGTTATTTCAAGGCCCTCTTCTACAGATTCTGCTCTCTGGCTATCTCTGGACTTTTGTTTAAAGTCCTGTAATCAGTACTATTTATCCTTTAGCGTTTATCTAGTGTCTGTAAGTTCGCTCTGTTGCCTTTGTGTTTCTGTATTCATCCATCCATCCTTCTGTATCCAGTTGCGTCACAAGGTGGGGGCGGGGCATTATATATATATATATATATATTATATTATATGTAAAAAAAATAAATTAAAACCCAAAAATATTTTACCATGAAGGATACATTGAGATTTCTCTCATTTTCAAGTATGTCCTGGGTAGACAAGACCTTTCCAGTGGGCGGCAAAAAAAATCACCACTAAAGGGGATATTCACAGAGCATCGAAATGACGCAGACATTTTAGTGGTCTGTTCCCCGCACTTTGGGGAACCAAATTTCCCTGGTGAATTCATCGCAGGATCCCTGAAGTGCAGGGAATCGGTCACCGAATGCCGCCGCAAACCCGCACCCGCTGTGTTCAAAAAAAATTACTGAACGAAAATGTCTGGAATATAAGGTCCTATGAATGATAATAAAAAGGTCTGTTACAGAAAAAAGTTAAACAGTTATTAGAAGGGAAAAAAATGATTTTTTTTGAAAAATGCCTAAAAGATGCAAAAATATAAATATTAATTAATACAGATTAAAGGAATCAACGGTTTATTTAATACTGGAGAAAAACGGGAGTATTTTTAACATTGAAACCTATGGTGTTTGCCTGAATAAACCTGCCAAAAGAAACCACCGGACATCAGGACATTACTCTGGTGTTCGGTGCTCTCTGAACAGATTAACCATTACTTCTCTATGGGGACTTTCACTGCCTTCGAACAGACACCATACTTCCTGGCAGTTCGCCAAAATTTGTGTGTGAGCATATCACAGAGCTACACAGCAAAAACCTCACAGTAATGTGTGCCGTGTATGAGCATTCAGTGTTAAATGGAAGTGCTGATTTAGGAGTAAGAGTAGTTAAAAAAAGAAACCGTAAAACTCGGGGGGGGGGGGTTACACCATGAGTTACTACACCGGGTGACACCAACCAGAGTTCCCGCATTTCTCCCGCAGCGGGAATGCTGCGTTCCCACTGTGAGACGATAAAGCCGATCGCTGGGCTGCTAGCGGAATGCATTAACTGCATTCCGCTAGCCCTCCGAGTGGTCTGCTTGCTCCCACTTCGGCCACCGCCCTGTGCAGGATGTGACGCAGCTAAGATCTTGCGAGATCTCGCGAAATCGAGTCCAGCATCCAAAAGCCGGCGGCCATGTGAAGGAACATGCCGGGCAGTGAACAACGTGGGTCTATGCTGGCCAGGCTCTGATGGGTAAATAATTCTGGGGGTCTGCTGTGCATAAAATTCTGGGTGTCGCTGTGCATAAAATTCTAGGGGTCTGCTTATAAATTCTGGGAGTCGCTGTGTATAAAATTCTGGGGGTCTGCTGTGCATAAAATTCTGGGGGTCTGCTTATAAATTCTGGGGGTCAATGTATAAAATTCTGGGGTCTGCTGTGCATAAAATTCTGGGGGTCTGCTGTGCATAAAATTCTGGGGGTCGCTGTGCATAAAATTCTGGGGGTCTGCTGGGTAAATAATTCTGGGGGTCTGCTGTGTATAAATTCTGGGGGTCGCTGTGTATGAAATTCTGGGGGTCTGCTGTGTATAAATTCTGGGGGTCGCTGTGTATAAAATTCTGGGGGTCTGCTGTGTATAAATTCTGGGGGTCTGCTGGGTAAATAATTCTGGGGTCTGCTGTGTATAAATTCTGGGGGTCGCTGTGTATAAAATTCTGGGGGTCTGCTGTGTATAAAATTCTGGGGGTCTGCTGTGTATAAATTCTGTGGGTCTGCTGGGTAAATAATTCTGGGGGTCTGCTATGCATAAAAATTCTGGGTGTCGCTGTGCATAAAATTCTGGGAGTCTGCTTATAAATTCTGGGGGTCAATGTATAAAATTCTGGGGTCTGCTGTGCATAAAATTCTGGGGGTCTGCTGTGCATAAAATTCTGGGGGTCGCTGTGCATAAAATTCTGGGGGTCTGCTGGGTAAATAATTCTGGGGGTCTGCTGTGTTATAAATTCTGGGGGTCGCTGTGTATGAAATTCTGGGGTCTGCTGTGTATAAATTCTGGGGGTCGCTGTGTATAAATTCTGGGGTCTGCTGTGTATAAATTCTGGGGGTCTGCTGGGTAAATAATTCTGGGGGTCTGCTGTGTATAAATTCTGGGGGTCTGCTGGGTAAATAATTCTGGGGGTCTGCTGTGTATAAATTCTGGGGGTCGCTGTGTATAAAATTCTGGGGGTCTGCTGTGTATAAAATTCTGGGGGTCTGCTGTGTATAAATTCTGTGGGTCTGCTGGGTAAATAATTCTGGGGGTCTGCTATGCATAAAATTCTGGGTGTCGCTGTGCATAAAATTCTGGGAGTCTGCTTATAAATTCTGGGGGTCAATGTATAAAATTCTGGGGTCTGCTGTGCATAAAATTCTGGGGGTCTGCTGTGCATAAAATTCTGGGGGTCGCTGTGCATAAAATTCTGGGGGTCTGCTGGGTAAATAATTCTGGGGGTCTGCTGTGTATAAATTCTGGGGGTCGCTGTGTATGAAATTCTGGGGGTCTGCTGTGTATAAATTCTGGGGGTCGCTGTGTATAAAATTCTGGGGGTCTGCTGTGTATAAATTCTGGGGGTCTGCTGGGTAAATAATTCTGGGGGTCTGCTGTGTATAAATTCTGGGGGTCGCTGTGTATAAAATTCTGGGGGTCTGCTGTGTATAAAATTCTGGGGGTCTGCTGTGTATAAATTCTGTGTCTGCTGGGTAAATAATTCTGGGGTCTGCTATGCATAAAATTCTGGGTGTCGCTGTGCATAAAATTCTGGGAGTCTGCTTATAAATTCTGGGGGTCAATGTATAAAATTCTGGGGTCTGCTGTGCATAAAATTCTGGGGGTCTGCTGGGTAAATAATTCTGGGGGTCTGCTGTGTATAAATTCTGGGGGCCGCTGTGTATAAATTCTGGGGGTCTGCTGTGCATAAATTCTGGGGGTCTGCTGTGTATAAATTTCGGGGGGGTCACTGTGTATAAAATCTGGGGGTCTGCAGGGTATAAAATTCTGGGGTTCTGCTTTGTATAAAATCTGGGGGCTCTACTAGGTATAAAATTCTGGGGGTCGCTGTGTATAAAATTTGGGGGCTGTATTGGGTATAAAATTCTGGGGGTCTGCTGTGTATAAAATCTGAGGGTTCTACTGGGTATAAAATTCTGGGGGTCGCTGTGTATAAAATCTGGGGGCTCTACTGGGTATAAAATTCTGGGTGCTCTACTGGGTTTATAATTCTTGGGGTCTGATGGGTATATAATTTTGGGGGCTCTGTATACATAATTCTGGGGGGTCTACACTGCATATACATAATTCTAGGCGCTCTGCTGTATATGTTATGGTTAAAGCCCGAAGTGCAGTTAATCCTAGGTTTACCTGGGTAATCCTAGCATTACCCAGGCGTCATTAGAAAAAGTCCGAAGTGAAATGAAATTTCGGACTTTACCCGGGTAATCTGCAAAGTATCCAGAGGCCTCTGGGTACTCTGGTTTTCTGCACGGTTTTAGCCGGGTAATTCGCACATTACCCTAGTGTTGCTGGATAAAGTGTGATGTGCAATGAAACATCTGACTTTATCTGCGTAATCTGCAAAATATCCAAACGCCTCTGGTTCTCCGCTTTTCTTGGGTTTTCAGCAGGTTACAGTTGACTGAATTCCGAGGATTATCCAGATAAAGCTGCAAACTGTTATCTGACTGATAACAAAAGTGTTTTTTTGTGATTTTTAATTAAATTGTATCCACAGTCACAAATCACACTAAAAAACCATGATGTTACTCTGTGCATTAATTGTCTGAAAATGTATTTATGAAGATAAAGATATTATATAAAGAGTAACCTAATGGTTATTATGTTTTATAAATTATATATAAGCACATATGACACATAATTAAGATCATGTAACTCTCATATAAGAAACATATCCTATCTGCAATACATTTTAATGTTTGTCTTTTGCCATTCTCATTGATAATATCCATAGATAATAGCAAAATTCACTTCTACCCAAGTGGGGATGGATGCTCTGCAGATTACCCAGGTGAAGCTGTGGATAGTCCTCAGATTACCTGGGTGAAGCTTCAGTCTTGCAAATTATCTGGGTAAAGTGCGAATTTTTCAGCCCTTCCAGACTGTTACCCAAGGGCAGTTGGTTATTCCTAAAATTACCCGGGTAAAGTCCAAAAATTTTCATTTTTTTCAGCTTTACCCAGCGGTTCTGGGTAATGTCAGGTTTACCCAGGTAATCCTATGATTAACCGTACTTCGGGCTTTACCCATAACATATATATAATTCTGGGGGCTCTGTGCCCAGTTATACATGATACGGGGAGGGGGGTAATATATATCTGAGGTCCTTGTGTGTGGTCATGGTGTAACTGTCAGTGTGACGTGGCCAAGGGATGGCGCACATGCACATTGTCTTTTTTTGTTTATGAGAAAGGAGCGCACCATGTTCGTGTGTATATATATATATAATATAAAAAAAGATTGGGTAGTGGAAATCTTGGGCGAGTTCCCTCACTTTTTTCCCCAGGACTTGACCCCTAACACCAACCCTAGTGACGCCACTGCCTGTATCACCAGTGATACATCTTGGCCTAGGCCGACAAGGCCTAGGGTGGCACTTTTTTGGCACGTTCCAGGGGCGGCAAAAAAAAGCCTCCCCGTCGCTCAGCGGAACCTGCGGCCGCCGGCTTCTAAGTCTCCAGCCTCGGCTCTGGACCATCCTGCTGCCGAGCGTGGAAGACTTCCCCCTGGAGTCATACCACCGCTGTCACATGTATCCGCAGGGCTGGGAAGAAGTGATCATAAGCGTCACTTCCTCCCAGCTCTCCACCAAGGTGCACGTGCAGGCTGCAGCCGTGGAGGAGAGAGGTGGCTCCCAGGACACCGCCCCCGGGATTCACCAACACAAGGGCAGGCAGCTCCCACACTCCACAGCTCTGCTACCCTAGGACATAGAAACATAGAAACATAGAAACATAGAAAAATGTCGGCAGATAAGAACCTTTCGGCCCATCTAGTCTGCCCAATTACATGGATACTTTACCTGGATTTATCTTTTGTTTAGGATAGCCTTATGCCTATCCATGCTTGCTTAAATTCAATTACTGTTTTGGCCTCTACCACTTCTACTGGAAGACTGTTCCATGTATCCACCACCCTCTCAGTAAAATAATGCTTCCTGATGTTACTTTTAAACCTTTGCCCCTCTAATCTAAGACTATGTCCTCTTGTTTGCTATTTTGTTTCCTTTTAAATATACTCCCTTCCTCTACCTTGTGGATTCCCTTTACGTATTTACATGTTTCTATCATATCTCCTCTGTCTCGTCTTTTTCCCAAGCTGTACATGTTAAGATCATTAAGCCTTTCCTGGTAACTTTTCTCCTTCAACCCGTACACCATTTTAGTAGCCCTTCTCTGAACTCTCTCTAAGAGGTCTATATCCTTCTGGAGATACGGTCTCCAGTACTGCACACAGTACTCCAAGTGAGGTCTCACCAGTGCTCTGTACAGTGGCATGAGCACTTCCCTTTTCCTACTGCTAATACCTCTCCCTACACAACCAAGCATTCTGCTAGCATTTCCTGCTGCTCTATTACATTGACTACTTACCCTTAGATCCTCTGAAATAATGACCCCTAAATCCCTTTCCTCAGATGTTGAGGTTAGGACTGTATCAAATATTCTATATTCAGCCCTTGGGTTTTTACGTCCCAGGTGCATTATCTTGCACTTATCCACATTAAAACTCAATTGCCACAACTCCGACCATTTTTTTAGTTTACCTAAATCATTTGTCATTTGGCTGATCCCTCCAGGAACGTCAACCCTGTTGCAAATCTTTGTGTCATCAGCAAAAAGACATACTTTTCCATTAATACCTTCTGCAATATCACTAATAAAAATATTAAAGAGAATGGGTCCAAGTACTGACCCCTGAGGTACCCCACTGGTAACAAGACCTTGTGCCGAATAAACTCCATTTACCACAACCCTCTGTTGTCTGTCACTCAGCCACTGCCTAATCCAGTCAACAATATTGGAATCTAAACTCAAAGATTGCAATTTATTGATAAGCCTTCTATGCGGAACAGTATCAAAAGCCTTACTGAAATCTAAATAAGCAATGTCTACTGCACCACCTGTGTCTATTATTTTTGTTACCCAATCAAAAAAAATCAATAAGATTAGTTTGGCATGATCTCCCTGAGGTAAACCCATGTTGTTTCTGATCCTGTAATCTATGTGTTTTTAGATGTTCAACAATCCTTTCCTTTAACATGGTTTCCATTAATTTCCCCACTACTGACGTAAGACTAACTGGCCTATAGTTCCCCGATTCCTCCCTACTACCCTTCTTGTAAATGGGCACAACATTTGCTAATTTCCAGTCTTCTGGGACGACTCCCGTTAACAAGGATTGGTTAAATAAATCTGTTAACGGTTTTGCTATTACATCACTGAGCTCTTTTAATAATTTAGGGTGGATCCCATCAGGCCCCATTGACTTATTTGTCTTTACTTTAGACAGCTGCTGTAGAACCTCCTCCTCTGTAAACTGATATGTAAATGTCTCTTTAGTGTTCTCTCCTAACTGAGGTCCCTTCCTTCCTTTTCTTCTGCAAAGACTGAACAAAAATATTCATTGAGGCAGTCAGCGAGACTTTTATCCTCTTCTACATACCTTCCTTCCTTTGTTTTTAATCTAACTCCTTGTTTTACTTTTCTTTTCTCGTTTATGTATCTAAAAAATGTTTTGTCCCCCTTTTTACTGACTGAGCTATTTTCTCTTCTGCATGTGCTTTGGAAGCTCTTATAAATTGCTTTGCCTCTTTCTGCCTAATCTTATAGGTTTGCCTATCTTCTTCACTCTGAGTTGTTTTATAATTATTGAATGCTGTCTTTTTGTTCTTCACTATTTTGGCCACTTCTGCAGAGTACCACAGTGGTTTCTTCCTTTTTTGTTTTTGCTAACAAGCCGAATGCAATTTCCTGTGGCCTTCAATAATGCTTCCTTTAAATAATCCCATTTCTCCTGGACTCCCTTTAAACTCCTCCAGTCTGATAATGACTCCTTCACACAAAATCTCATTTTAGAAAAATCAGTTTTTTTAAAGTCTAAAACTTTCGTTCTTGTGTGGTGCGGCTCCATCCCTGTTGTTATATTAAACCATACTGACTGGTGATCACTAGATCCCAAATTTTCACCTACAACAACGTCCGATACCAAACCTCCATTTGTGAGTATTAAATCCAATATGGCCTCTTTACGGGTCGGCTCCTCAACTACTTGTGTTAGAGATAATCCCAGTAGGGAGTTTAGAATATTTGTACTCCTGGTGCACCCAGCTGTTTTGGTTTTCCAGTTCACATCAGGAAGATTAAAGTCCCCCATGATAATAACTTCCCCCTTCATTGCCATTTTGGCTATTTCCTCAACCAGCAGATTATCTAGTTCTTCTGCTTGTCCAGGGGGTCTATAGATCACACCTACACGAGCTACTGTATGATTGCCAAATGTTAGCGTAACCCAAACTGACTCTATGTTCACCTCGCTCACTTTTATTTGGTTCGTTTTATGTGTTGTTGTTTTCACATACAGGGCCACTCCTCCTCCTTTCCTACCTTCTCTGTCTTTTCTATATAAAGAGTACCCGGTATTGTTATGTCCCAGTTATTTTTCTCACTGAACCATGTCTCAGTAACCGCCACTAAATCTACTTTTTCAGCTGCCATCATTGCCTCTAGTTCATTGATTTTATTGACTAAACTGCGAGCATTTGTAGACACGACTCTGAGCTTGTCATTTTTTACCTCGCATGTTGCTTGCACCCTCCGATTTAGTTTTGGGGGACAATCGGGCAGATTGTTTTTTACCCTTTTTTTGTCCCCCCCTCCTAGTTTAAATATTTCTTTGCGAAACCTTTGAACTTCTCACTGAGAACATATGTTCCCCTATGAGTAAGATGCAAACCATCTTTTTATACAGTTCTTTCTGCTCCAATTAGAGCTATCATGGGACACAAAAAGCCAAATCCTTGCTCCGACACCATTCCCGAAGCCACAAATTGAATTCCCTATTGCACATCTGCCTATCTTGAATGTTATGCACAGGCAAAACTTCAGAGAATGACACAGTGGACGCAATCTGCTGTATTTCACCTCCAAGAACACAAAAATCTTCCTTAATCTCAGAAACCTCATTGCTAGCCAAGTCATTTGTCCCTAGATGGACTAGAACATCCACTTCCCCTTGTTGCTTTGCTTGTTTGACAATATTGAGAATACGTCTCTTGTCTCTACGAGCAGTAGCCCCAGGAAGACATCTCACCAAACCACTACTCTCCAGCTCAACACCTCTTATGATAGAATCACCCAGCAACAATTGCCTTCTATCAAGTCCCACCTTTTCATTTTTGTCCTTGGTTGCAGTGCTGCATACCTTAGGCATAGTGGATGGTGGTTCCTCAACTATGGTGTCTGAGCCTACATCCGTCTTATCACTACACTCTGAAAGTGCCTCAAAAGAATTAAGAAGAGCCACAGATTGTGGGACATGCCTTCTCTCCACAACTCTAAGTCTACCAGATCCTACAGTAGTCCATCTGCCGCTCCTAGGAGGCCTCTGTGGCAGTGGTTTAGTAACAGTCATAGCCTGAGTTTCTCTAACAGATAATTTACAAATCTCAGACTTCAAACAGGCAATTTCCTGCTGCAATAAAGAGAGCTGCCTACATATCAGGCACACTCCAAACCTCCAAAAATTGGATCTAAAAACAAATGCATGACAGCTCTTACACTGGACCAAGCCTGCCATTATAAGAATGGATTTAAACCAACAAATCTTACCTTTTTGTAGGTTTCTACCTCCTGTCTAACCTCAGACTACCTCCAGAGTATCTCCAGAAGATCTCCTGTAAGTGCTCACTTTGAAGACTTCACTTAGAAGGCTTCCCAAGCTCAATTAGACAAGCTAATATTCCACAATCTTATATAGCCACCTAAGAACACACCTCCCCCAGCAAATAGTGGACAAGCTAAACCTGAAGCAAATACCACTCAATTGATTCCAATTGTATGCTAAATCTAATGTATGAAAATGAGTCACCAGCCTAACCTAATTTACTCACCAGACCTAACTTGAAACCTTAAGATGAATAGAAAAGATCTGTTTGAAACAAAAATCTAAATCACTCACCAGAAGATCTCCTGTAAGTGTCACTTTGAAGACTTCACTTAGAAGGCTTCCCAAGCTCAATTAGACAAGCTAATATTCCACAAATTATTTAGCCACCTAAGAACACCTCCCCAGCAAAAAGTGGACAAGCTAAACCTGAAGCAAATACCACTCAATTGATTCCATTGTATGCTAATCAGTATGAAAATGAGTCACCAGCCTAACCTAATTTACTCACCAGACCTAACTTGAAACCTTAAAATGAATAGAAAAGATCTGTTTGAAACAAAAATCTAAATCACTCACCAGAAGATCTCCTGTAAGTGCTCACTTTGAAGACTTCACTTAGAAGGCTTCCCAAGCTCAATTAGACAAGCTAATATTCCACATCTTTATATAGCCACCTAAGAACACCTCCCCCAGCAAATAGTGGACAAGCTAAACCTGAAGCAAATACCACTCAATTGATTCCAATTGTATGCTAAATCAGTATGAAAATGAGTCACCAGCCTAACCTAATTTACTCACCAGACCTTAAGACCTTAAGATGAATAGAAAAGATCTGTTTGAAACAAAAATCTAAATCACTCACCAGAAGATCTCCTGTAAGTGCTCACTTTGAAGACTTCACTTAGAAGGCTTCCCAAGCTCAATTAGACAAGCTAATATTCCACAATCTTTATATAGCCACCTAAGAACACCTCCCCAGCAAATAGTGGACAAGCTAAACCTGAAGCAAATACCACTCAATTGATTCCAATTGTATGCTAATCAGTATGAAAATGAGTCACCAGCCTAACCTAATTTACTCACCAGACCTAACTTGAAACCTTAAAATGAATAGAAAAGATCTGTTTGAAACAAAAATCTAAATCACTCACCAGAAGATCTCCTGTAAGTGCTCACTTTGAAGACTTCACTTAGAAGGCTTCCCAAGCTCAATTAGACAAGCTAATATTCCACAATCTTTATATAGCCACCTAAGAACACCTCCCCCAGCAAATAGTGGACAAGCTAAACCTGAAGCAAATACCACTCAATTGATTCCAATTGTATGCTAATCAGTATGAAAATGAGTCACCAGCCTAACCTAATTTACTCACCAGACCTAACTTGAAACTTAAGATGAATAGAAAAGATCTGTTTGAAACAAAAATCTAAATCACTCACCAGAAGATCTCCTGTAAGTGCTCACTTTGAAGACTTCACTTAGAAGGCTTCCCAAGGACCAAGTGGGCATCACTGAGTAGGTCCTGGCTAGGGAAAGATGAGCCGAACACCCCCCGAGTTCGGTTCGAGCCCGAACCCGAACTCCCATGCAAGTCAATGGGGCTGAAAATTCGGCTTTTTAGAGTGCCCTCCAAGAGGGCATATATGCTACAAATTTGCCATAAAAGGTGTATGGGGGTCCGGGTAGTGCCCTGGGAGACAGGAAGCAAGGACAAAAAGTTTAAAAAAAAAATTTTTTAAAAGGGACAGGGAGTTTTCCATGAAATAAGGGTTAAAAATAAAAAAACAAAAATTCCTTCAAATATCGTGCCTAGGAGGTCCCCATAACCTGCCCGTGAAGTGGCGGATTTGTAGGATGTATAGAAACACTTAAAAACAAAAAAATTACGTTTCATATGACGGTAAATGCTTTTCCTTTAATCTATCCATAAACAACTGCTTGGGGCGGCAGCCTGTATGAAAAGACATTTTAGGACGCGCAGAAAGAGTTTAGTGTTTTTTTTTGCTAAATTATTGTAAAACTTATGCAGGCTTTGGATGAAAGTAACAATAGGTGCTTTAAAATTGGGCTTTTAGCGTCCCCAACAGTGCCGTCACACTGTAACCCCTCTGAGGATATGAATCTGATACAGGCGTCAATGGCAGTGCACCCAGATATTGTGCCTTTAGTACCAGGCATGCAAGTACTATCATACAGTAACCCCTCTGTGGTATTGTGGAAGAGTGCAGGGGTGGACCATGCGGTCCTATATTAAAAAGATAGGAGTCTGGGAATGGGCGTCAGTGCACACAGATATTCTGCCTTTGGTCCAAGACTGCCAGGCCAGCAAGTATCATCATACAGTAACCCCTCTGTGGTATGGTGGAAGAGTGCAGGGGTGGACCATGTGGTTCTATATTGAAAAGTTTTTGATCTGGTAATGGGCGTCAGTGCACCCAGATATTGTGCCTTTAATGCCAGGCCATCAAGTATCATCATACAGTAACCCCTCTGTGTTATGGTGGAAGAGTGCAGGGGTGGACCATGCGGTCCTATATTGAAAAGTTTTTGATCTGGTGGTAATGGGCGTCAGTGCACCCAGATATTGTGCCTTTAATGCCAGGCCAGCAGGTATCATCATACAGTAACCCCTCTGTAGTATTGTGGAAGAGTGCAGGGGTGGACCTTGCGGTCCTATATTAAAAGATATGCATCTGGTTAAGGCGTCAGTGCACCCAGATATTCTGCCTTTGGTGCAAGACTGCCAGGGCAGCAAGTATCATCATACAGTAATCCCTCTGTGGTATTGTGGAAGAGTGCAGGGGTGGACCATGTGGTCCTATATTGAAAAGTTTTCGATCTGGTAATGGGTGTCAGTGCACCCAGATATTGTGCCTTTAATGCCAGGCCATCAAGTATCATCATACAGTAACCCCTCTGTGTTATGGTGGAAGAGTGCAGGGGTGAACCTTGCGGTCCTATATTAAAAAGATATGCATCTGGTTAAGGCTAGGGTCAGACGAAAGCATTTTTCACGTGCGTTTAGCCGCATGAAATCACGGCCGTGCTAGCAGCAAATGACGTCCAATGCCGGGGAACATACGACGAACGGCCGCACGAAAGTTCGTCCATGCAACGCAAGTGGGCAACGAACGCATTTTTTCGAGAACGTAAAACCGCTACTACTGACGTACAGAGTGCGCTGCGGCCGCATAGCGGCGTGTTTGCATGATTGGGAGACGTCAGACGCTGCACACGTCCGGCCAACATAACGTCCAGACGCAAAAAGGTTTTATTGATGATCCGTACAAAATCACGGACGAAAATGCGCATCGTATGACCGCGATCGCGTATTCCGTGAAAAAATACGTCCATTCGTTCGAAAGCACTTTTTCACGGACAACGTGAAAAATGCGTTCGTCTGACCCTAGCCTAAGGCATCAGTGCACCCAGATATTCTGCCTTTGGTGCAAGACTGCCAGGCCAGCAAGTATCATCATACAGTAAGGCTGGAGTCAGACAAACGCAGTGTTAACGTCCGTGATAGCATACAATTGTGTTAAATGGAGCCCCCACACACGAAGTACGTCCGCACAGAAGTTCGGGGGCTGACTCAACGCTGCAAATGGACGCAGGTTAGGCAAGAACGTAATACTGCTAGAACGGACGTGCAGAGTGCGCCACGTCCACAACGTCCGCATAGCTTTGTGTGTCAGTGATGCTACAAGGTCAGACAGACTGCATTTATACGTCCAGCATTTTTGACGGACAGAATGTACTTTCATTGTAATATATTTTCCCTGCTACATCAGTCAAAAAATACGTCAGTGAAAAAAACAGACTGTGTGGCCACTACCTTGTCATCAGTCAGTAAGTACGTCCGTACTGCACGGACGCACAGTCCGTAGAAAATGCGCTCATCTGACCCTAGCCTAACCCCTCTGTGGTATTGTGGAAGAGTGCAGGGGTGGACCCTGCTGTTCAAAAAATTAAAATGATATAAATCTGGCACAGGCGTCAGTGCAGCCAAATATTGTGCCTTTCAAGGCAGCAAGTGCATTCACACCGTAACCCTTTTGTGGTATTGTGGAAGAGTTCAGTGCTGGAGGTGTTGTGCATGCAGAAGACATACCCGATCTATTCTGTTACTTCGGCATCAGGGGATTGATAGCTGCTGATCCAGGACTGATTCATTTTTATAAATGTCAGCCGGTCTACAGAGTCGGTGGACAGACGCACTCTTTTGTCTGTGACAAAACCTCCAGCGGCACTGAACGTCCTTTCGGAAAGCACACTAGATGAAGGGCAACCTAGTAGCTGCATAGCATATTGACTAAGTTCTGGCCAGTGATCCAATCTCAACACCCAGTAAGCCAGTGGATCATCTGCTGGAAAGGTATCCAGGTCTGCCCTTGCCCCTAGGTAGTCCTGCACCATATGGTGAAGACGCTGGCAATGGGTGCCTACATTTGACGTCCCTGGGCGTCGAGGACTAAAAAAATTTAAAAATGCATCAGTCAAGCGGCCCTGGCCTTCACCGCTATTCCTCTGATCACCTGCAGCCTCAGAAGCACGTGTGTCAGCACTTTGTAATCTAACAGTGCCTGGAAAGGTGTTACACAAGTTTCGCTTTAGAGCGTCCTCAAGTTTTGTCATCCTGTGCTCCCTCTGTGCAGGCAGGATGAGCTCTGCAACTTTCCCCCTGTATCGTGGATCAAGAAGGGTTGCCAACCAGTAATGATCCCTCTCCTTGATAGCACAAATCCTGGGGTCCTTTAGCAGGCTTTGCATCATTAGGGAGCCCATGCAGCGTAGGTTGGAGGTGGCATTAGCTGCCGAGTGTAACGTTGGGGGCTTCCAGCCCTACCTGTGTGCTTGAGGACAGCAAGTCTGATGCTGCTCGCTGACCACTGCCCGGTTTAAATGGAGACAGGCAGGGAGGTGATTGCATGAGGTGTGGCTTGAGTGGGGGGCGTGGCCTGGTGAAGGTCTTTAAAAACCCTCAGTTAGTTTCAGAAGTTGCCAGATCGTGGTTATCCATCCTGAGCGCCTTGTACCTGACTGCTATATTGATTTAACCTGTTACTGACCTCTGCTTGTGTTCTGACCATTCTGCCTTCTGTTGCCCTAGACTATTTGCTTGTACTACGCTACTGCTCTGATACCGACCTGGCTTTTCCATTTGACCATTCTGAACTCTGTATTCCTGATTCTGGCTCGGCTGACTCCTCTCCGTATTGTTAACCCTTTTCTGTCTAGCTAGTTTACCTGGCCAATTCTAAGGACCAGACAGATAGGGATCATTCACAGCTACACTGTTGGTAGCTTCTGGGTTTTGTGGAGTGTTGGGGGTTAAGTACTGCGTGATGGGATCCGGGAACCGTGACATTACGATCTGGCCAATATGGATCCCGCAGATTTAACACAGCACTTGGCTACCTTTGTATCCAGACAGGATGAGCAGGATCATAGGATGGATCAGTTTGCCATTGCCTTACAAACTATCCTGAATCGTACTGCACACCTGGAACCAGTTGGGGTTGCACCCCCGCCTGCTATACCTGTGCCCCCTGTCGTTCAGACATCCCAGGTACACATAATGAGGCAGCCAGTACATAGTGAGCAAGCAGTAATTCTAGAGGTGCTGGAGATCCTGAGAGGGGCTAACAAGCTCATTACTCAGCACCTGGATATCCTGTATGCAGGGTTGCTGCAACCTCCTAGGGACGTCTTCCCAAAGGAGCCTGTTCCAGTTCCAGTTAAAGGTTCCAGAGGACCCCTGACCCTGGAGGAAAGGGTATGGAGGAAGACTCAGGGCTTATGCTTTTATTGCGGTTCTTTCCTGCATAAAAGAATGGACTGTCAATTGCGCCCCCAGAAGTTACCCTCCATGTTCCAGCCTTACCAGCACCGGACCGAGTGCTGTCGGCCTCTGCCGAACCTTCACCGCCTGCCTCGGGGAACAGAAAGAGGATACACCCGGGCTGCTTAGTCCGCAGCCACTGACCCCACCAGAGATGGAGGACGCCATTCTCCTGCCCGGGGACCCTTCCTCGGCCTTGAACCCCCCAGCCGACGCGCTGGCAATGGGGGAAGCCTCTTTCAAATCTGCCCATCTCCACACCCCTTTGGCCCGGAGGCCCCATGCAGCCACTGTTTTTTCCAACGGCTGACCAGGGCACTCGGGGCGCGTGCATTTAGCACCCGTTTTTCCCGGATGCGCGATACCTCCGGAGGTGGTACAGGCGGTACCCCTCCCCAACCACAGGACCCTTATTCCGGAGGGGGTACCCCCAAAGACTTGTACCCCCAACACGCCAGGCACTGCTGCAAGGACAAATGGAGAAGCCTGGTGGCTCGCCTCCTTCCCACAGACTATGGGCCACAAAGACTGCTCCGACTTCCGAGTCGACCCGTGTGGGACCAACCGTGTCCGTCGGACTCTAGAAGGGGGGAGAAATGTCACGGAACTGACATGAGAGCTCTTTTCAGTGAGCCAAAGGACTAAAGACTGAACCCTTTTTAAAGACCATTTTTCCTGTTTTCGTTTTCGTTTTGCGTGTGAGCCTATGGACCTCTTATTTTATTGCTAGATGTGGTTTTATTGGTGTAATGTAATAAAAATGTACCCTGTATGATGTGACTGTAAAAGTATGAAAGAAACCGTTTGTATGTGTTTTTCCCCATCGCCATTTTGCTCATCCCAGCATGGTTTCACAGAACAAAGGATCTCATGCCCAAAGACCTCATCTGCCTAATCCCTGGACAATGGGAAGGCTGAAAGGGACCTGATAGGGAATAGGAGGCTGGGAAAGGAGCCAATCAGTGCTGGTTGTGTGGGTGGGGGAGTTGGTAATCTGTTTGTGTGAAGTTGTATAAATGACCCTGTTGAAACCCATAAAATTCAGTTCACTGTTTTAAAGCATACAGCCGCGTCTGGTGTCTTCATTTCAGAGCTACAATCACTACACTCAGCGGTCTCCTGCATCACCACTCAACCCAGGAACGGGATCCCGCACCATCTCTCCAGACGCCGGACCAACGCCATTTCATCCTCCAGGCCGCTCGAGACGCCGAGTGCCGTGCCACTCGGTAGTCGGGCCGGATGCCATCAAAGGGGGGGGGGTCAGATAGAGCAGGACCGCAGGCGGACTTCCATCCCGCCACAAGGGCAATAAAATCAAATTTGCTCCTTGGAATATAATTTCCAGTATCCTGATTTTGGCATAGACAATAAAAGTAAAAACAATCAACCCTTATTGCAGACGGATACAACATGCAATATATTCCTATACGGAGTGGTATCTTAAAACACCCTGTCCTGCTGGACTTATCCTTATTCAGTGCAAGTATGCCACCTAGTGTCCAGATGGTGAAATTAGTCTGATATTATTAAGTCTAAGGCTGGCCGTCCACTGGAACCGTTTTCGTGCGATGGTGCGAACATCTGATATCGTCCGTCCGATCCCGTAACATGAATGTGAATGGAACCATCGTCCATTGTGGCAGACATCAGACGGCCGACTTCTGGAGACCACAGCGGATGGGCGATCTCACCTAGCAGGCTGGGAGTTCAGATCGATTAGGCAAGATGGACATTGACAAACTCATTAAGGGAGTTAATAAAAAAAAAAACGCATTTATATTGGTTTTTGCTGTTTTTTTAACTCCCATTGAAAATAAATGATGCAGACATGATGCAAGTTTACCATAACACCTTTTGTGCATGGTGGGACTAGCTGTGTAACATGGTGGGACTTGCAGTGCTGCTGCACAAAGGGGTTTATTCATTAAGCACTGAAATGCCTCCCGAAGGGCACTGAATCTTGAATTTTCCTATACGGTGCAATTTTGTTGCTGTTTGTACTGTAAAAATGATGGCGAAATATGGTGCAGTTTGCTGCAGATTGCCGCACTTCGGCAATCTGCAGCGGCAGAGAACGAATATCAGAGCGCAGTACTGCACTGAAGTGTTGGTGTCATGCCCCGATTGAGGCTAGGGTCAGACTAACGCATTTTTCGCGTTGTCTCTGAAAAAGTGCGTTCGAACGAATGGACGCATTTTTTCACGGAATACGCGATAGCGGTCATACAATGCGCCTTTTCGTCCGTGATTTTGTACGGATCATCAATAAAACACTTTTTGTGTCTGGACGTTATGTTGGCCGGACATTAGCAGCGTCTGACGTCTCCCAATCACGCACACACGCCTCTAGCGGACGCAGCGCACTCTGTACGTCTGTACTAGCGGTTTGACGTTCTAGAAAAAATGCGTTCGTTTGCCACTTGCGTTGCGCGGACGAACTTTCGTGCGGCCGTACTTTGTGTGTTCCCCGGCATTGGACATCATTTGCTGCTAGCACGGCCGTGATTTCGTGCGTCTAAACGCACGTAAACGCACGTTAAAACTGCTTTCGTCTGACCCTAGCCTTAGGGGATAGTTTGACAGATTTACAGACAAAGCGCATAGTAAAAATAATAGTAACAAAAAAAAAGGACTGCACTGGTTCCAAAAGCAGAATGAACTTGTTTTTGCATGTAAAACCAGTTCATTCTGGTTTTGACAGCCATGTACTCCACCTCTGATTTTGATCTGGATTGTCTGTGGTCACACGACAGATCGCACGCAGTGGACGACCCCTGGTCTGACCCGGTCGGACGACAGACGGTCTGACGAAATCGTCGGTCATTCGAAAACAGTTCTACTAGACGGCCAGCCTAATGGTAATCAGTCTGTGCGATGAGGAAAATTCTCTTAAGATTAAATGAAACTACGCTGATTATTTGACAGCCTCCGCTCCTCTCGTCCCTTCAAAATTCCTCCAAAAGAAAGAGTGGGGGTTAGGGGTGCGACCGGGTCTGTCAGATAGTGTCGTTTATAGAGAATATGAACTGATGCACTTACGTTGGATGCTGTTCGATCTTTTGCAGTGCACTAAAATCCCTCTTCAAGTCTGCTCCTTGGTGCCTTATCTTTCAGGTTGCCTCGTCCAGGATAGTGCAAAGCTTCCCTTTTATGGTGCTTCTAGTTGCTGGCAGCGTTTAAAGATGGCGACTGGATGCAGTAGGGGGTTAATCTTTGCAAAATTTATTCGAAACAGCTCACATCAAAGTATAAAATCAATAATAGCGTAAGGGCATAAGAAGTAAACATAAAAAAATTGGTGATAAAAGTCTGTAGTAAAATTGGCATAGGGGTCTCCAAGATGCGTTTCGCCGGCTCCCTGGCCAGCTTCATCAATTGGATGGGAGATATGATGGTGATGTAATATGGGAAGGAGCTTGCCGCCCTGGTATGCCACATTGGAGAGAATTTCTCCTCCCCCTTACTTTTTTTTAGTAAAGGTTGAAAATGGGGTTGAGGTCGGTATGTGTACTTTTTTCTACTTGTTTCGTTATTTTGTGTATGTACCGCCCTGATTTTGATAACCTTTTTTTTTAGACTTTATTGGTATTGGTATTTCATATGCCAGGTTGGCTCATTGAAGCCGTTACTCATATAGTCCCGCAGATTGTGCCCATCCGTGACTTCTTCCATAGCAGGCAGACATCTTGGCTGCAGTATTCGCTGCAGGGCTTTCCCTGCTCACTGACGGTACTGTGTATGAGTGTGATGACAAAATGAGATTCACTCCCATTTGGCAGTAGATTCCTTATACAGAGACACAGGCGATCTTTTGAACCCCTGTATTTCTGACACCGTATATCATAGCAGGAGTCATCAACCTTGGCCCTCCAGGTGTTTTGGAACTACATTTCCCATGCGTCTAAGAACCTAATGCGTATAACAATATATGACCCGATACGGTGCAAATATGCTCTCTGGGGTCCTTGGATCTCACGAATACATGGAAGATATAATAATACACAATAATGGTGCAGTATAGTGTGACTGGTGTAAATAAAGTTCTAATCGTGTCTCACAAATAAAGAGCCGAGACACTGGTTCAGAGTGGATCCACACGTGCGGGTTGATTGCCTTCAAATTTCTTAGGAGACCCCCACCTTATTGGGAATTCCTCATCAACCAGTATGTAATGAAAAGTAGAGAAAAGAAAACTCCTTGCGCAGATCAAATAAATTCACAAGTATTATGCCGATTTCGTACTTAAATGAACGCCCATGGGTTATTTGGAACTGGAACACCCAAGTGAAACCACTAAGGATCCAAGGAATACAGAATATGGACAGGTTGGAGATAAAAATAAAAAATTTATTAAAACATGCTAAAAACAAGCCAGAACGCGTTTCGCCACTTATGGAAGCTTCTTCATCAGCTGGTACAGTCTTACTGGACTAACAAACCCTTATGTAGTGTCCACAGATTGATTAATTGTCCCCCACATGTCTTGTCCAAATTATTTCCTCCGTTATTCTATCTCCGCTGTGTATGTCCGGAGTGGGTGCCGCCATTTTGCGCATGCACAGTTGGCTTCCGCGTTCCACTGCGTTCCAGATGCCACTCATTCACTCTCCTGGCCGCGGATGGAATAATGAGTCCATCTGAAGCATCGGCAGCATTATTGGGGTTTCCACTATGCCGACTTCATAGAATATTATGTCTCCAAACAAAAAGCACAAACGAGATATAAAAAGTGGCCCGCATTAAACCATATCACAATATATTCCGCTGGACCACCCCTGGCTAAATCCCATAGCTTTGTCCCTAGCAATACATATACCCTATAACACGGCTCGACAAACGCTGGTCGCTAGGTCGCCATGGCGACTACAAATGCTGTCCTGGTTTGCATTCAGGGGTGGGCAATTCATATAGCCGGACACCCAGTCCCCGGGCGATAACTTGGAAAAAAAGGATCTGTCCCGCGGCTGGCTAGCTGAGGGCACGCTGTGAGGATCGGCACTATGCAATTACATTTGCATTTCAGGCTGAGTCCATCCAACACGTCTGCGGAGGTTCGAAACAATGTTTCAGACTTCCGGTGTGATGGAGCCCGCCCCTCCTCCCCCGGCATGGGAGCATGCATCGGTTAGATGGAGAAGCTATGTGCATCTGGAGTCTGGCAGAAATTTGAAAGCTGCCAGACACTGAATAACAACGCACGGACTGATAAAAGAAAAAAACACGCAACTTTGAAAGCTATATCCCCAGATACAAGGGGCATGCGAGGGAGGGACAGCCACAGCGAAGAGTGGGAAAAGGAGGGCAGAACAACACACAGGCACTGTATAGAACACTGTATTGTGCATATTACAGTGTAGTATACACAATACAGTGTTATATGCAACATTGCGTACACAACACTGTAATGTGTACAATACAGTGTTATATTCATGTTGTATACACAATACACAGTGTTGCATATAACACTGTATTGTGTATACAACACTAATATGCAAAATACAGTGTTAGAATTTATTTATTTATATATAAAAGGATTTTACCAGGAAGGATACATTGAGATTGCTCTCGTTTTCAACTACGTCTTGGGTTCAAGAACATTAAAATGTTACAGTTGTTACAGAAATACAGACAAATACAATGCAAGATATTAAAAAAAACACAAAGACAGTCATGGCCGAAATTGTTGGCACCCCAGAAATTTTTCCAGAAAATCAAGTATTTCTCACAGAAAAGTATTGCAGTAACACGTTTTGCTATACAAATGTTTATTCCCTTTGTGTGTATTGGAACAAAACAAAAAAAATGAGGAAAAAAAGCAAATTGGACATAATGTCACACAAAACTCCAAAAATGGGCTGGACAAAATTCTTGGCACCCTTAACTTAATATTTGGTTGCACACCCTTTGGAAAAAATAACTGAAATCAGTCGCTTCCTATAATCATCAATAACAAAATAATTGAAGAAACTCCGGAGTCTGCAATGTAATTCAAATGGATTTAATCCAACACCAAGAAAGCAAACCAACGATTCAAACGTTGCCTTGCTTTCTTGGTGTTGGATTAAATCCATTTGAATTACATTGTGGACTCCGGAGTTTCTTCAATTATTTTGTTGCTGTATGGGGCTGTGGAGCAAGAGACCCTCACTCTGTCGATCCACGATTGGGGCTGCATTCGAGTCTACATTTTTAGGAGTATAACCATCAATAAGCTTCTTACACCTCTCACCCGGAATTTTGGACCACTTTGCAAACTGCTCCAGGTCTCTCTTATTGGAAGGGCGCCTTTTCCCAACAGCAATTTTAAGATCTCTCCACAGGTGTTCATTGGGATTTAGATCTGGACTCATTGCTGGCCACTTCAGAACTCTCCAGTGCTTTGTTGCCATCCATTTCTGGGTGCTTTTTGACGTATGGTGTCATTGTCCTGCTGGAAGACCCAAGATCTCGGACGCAAACCCAGCTTTCTGACACTGGGCTCTACAGTGCGACCCAAAATCCTTTGGTAATCCTCAGATTTCATGATGCCTTGCACACATTCAAGGCACCCAGTGCCAGAGGCAGCAAAACAACTCCAAAACATAATTGAACCTCCACCATTTCACTGTAGGTACGGTGTTCTTTCTTTGTAGGCCTCGTTCCGTTTTCGGTAGATCATCGTATGGATCAATTTGCTCAGGCTTTGGGCCTAGTCATGAAACAATTGGGTCAAGGCTCTCCACCTTCTTCCTCTGGGGTAGGCCTGTCTACTCCAGCAGTATCAGTATCCTCTATGGTTGCTACTGGTGTATCTCATGTCAGTTTAAAGATTCCTACATGCTTCAATGGGAGTTCAGGGTCATGCAGAGGGTTTATAATCCAAATCCAGATTATGTTTGATTTGAATCCTGGTACGTTATTAACCACCTAACCGAGAAAGCTCTGCTATGGGCAACCCCCCTGTGGGAGCTACAGATACCTGTGGTACTTAATTATGCTGAATTTATGGCTGCCTTGCGACGCACCTTTGACCCTGCTAGAAGGGCAACAGGGGCAGCTAGGGCACTATGGCGTATATCCCAGGGCAACCGCCGAGTTGCAGAATACGCAATAGAATTTAAAACAATTGCAGCAGAACTAGCTTGGCCAAATGATGTGCTTGTTACCGCGTTTCTCGAGGGCATTTCAGAGAGTCTTATGCATGAACTAACGCCTTTGGTATTACCTGAGGAGCTAGAGGATCTGGTGGATTATTGCATTGCTCTAGACGATCAAATGCGTGACAGGAGGACAAGGTCGTAGCAAGGCTCATAAAACATCTCAGGGAGCCTGTTCTACGCCTAGGTCTGCTCACGCTGTCTCTCCTCCCAGGCCTGTACCCACTGAACCAGAGCCTATGATACTGGGACACTCTGATATAACAGAAGAGGAGAGACAATATCGCCTCCGAGAAGGGCTATGCCTATATTGTGCGGACAGAGGGCATTTCTGTCTACAATGTCCCAAGTGACCAAAAAGATCTAATGTGTCGGGAAACAAACAAGCCTAGAATCTCCGAAGAGACGGGTTCTGGGTACTACGATTGTGTCTCTCGTGTCTAGCAAAAAGAGAAAAAAAAGATCTTGTGTGGTAGTGCCTGTGTCCATAGCCTGGGAGAAAATCAGGTTAAACACAGACTCTGGTTTCACTGCCATCCACCAAGTGCCACTGGTGGAGAGAGAAGTACCTCTCCTTATCGAAAGTATCCATGGCAGGAAATTATTAAGACCTCACTGTACACATGATACTGTGTCTGTCTCTTTTTGTACTGGGGTGATGCATAAGGAAAAAAATCAAGTTTCAAATCATAGAGTCACCCATGGTACCCATCGTGTACCCTGGGGTATCCTTGGTTAGCTAAGCACAATCCTGTTATCAATTGGCCTATAGGAGAATTGGCATCCTATAGTCCAACATCCTAAGTGTTGGTCTAGGTGTCTGGGCAGGAGTACTATGGTGGGCAGTCTGAACGTAGCCACTGCTCCTCCACTCTCCACAGAGGTTCCTAAGAGGTACAAAGATCTTAAGGAAGTGCTTGATAAAGGGAAATCTGAGATTCTACCCCCTCACCGGCCTTATGATTGTGCTATAGACATGTTACCTGGTACCATGCCTCCTAGGGGACACGTCTATCCCTTGTCACAAAAAGAACGATATCATGGAGGAGTATATTAAAGAGAACCTAGCCAAGCTGCTCTCCTCACCTCTCTTGTGGCATGGGGACAGTAAGCTGTGCAGGAGGATGGAGAGGAGCACCCGACCTCAGACAGGGGCAGAAAAATGCCCCACTGGCCAAACTGCTGCTCAGCGGTGCACCCACACACACACACGCCACTGCTTGAACGCACAGCAGCACCCGTCTATGGTATTCTGTTCTGCGTGCTCTTCTTGCAAAACACTCTGGAAGGGGTGGTGCCAATGCAGCATGCCGTTCCCAGCCACGTCCTGTGCATATGGGAGGCACGCTATAGTACTAGGGTTGTGACCAGGCAAGCTCCGTATTTTGACTCCAAGAGTATGATAGCGGAGATGCATTAGGCAAGCTTATGGAGTCGCGTGTCAGCACAGAGGGCCCCAAGTGCCAGAGGTTTGTCATTGATGCTCTAGCCCATATGGATCCAGAGGTATGGGGGCCCAAATGACCTTAGTATCCCTTTCATGGGGAATCCTGCGAGGCATTTTCAGAGAAAAACAAAAATGGATGCATGTAGCCATCTTGTTAAATCATATATCTATACTTTTATATGTAAAGTCTTTCTCAACTTTAACCTAGTTTTAACCTGTAACGAACTCAGATTTTTTTTAAAACAAGTTCATTTGAGGGTAAAACCTATTAAAGTTAACTAGAAGAGTTATGTATGTCTAATTGCTAGACTATGATGCTATAGACTATATAAAATGGTTTTATATAATATATGTTGAGTCTAAGTGCCAGACACGTTAAAAAAAAAAAACCAGACCCAGAAATTTTGTCTAATTAAAGATATTTTCTTTTATGGTAAAGAAATACAGTTGTGTTCAAAATTATTTAACCCCCAATGCTGTAAAGGGTTTTAGGGAATATAGTGTACATTTGTAATAGTATTCAGAATGAAATCCTACAAGGACTTTTTAAAGAACCATATGCAACTAAAATGACATCAATTGGTTTTGTAATACAGTAGTAAATGTTTCTTTTTTGAATTCTTCATTGACACAATTATTCAATCCCTTAAAGACTACCACTCTGAAGAACAGAGGTTCATTCTAGTGTTTTCAATCAGGTATTGAAAACACCTGTGGATGTCACGGAGCAGCAATAAAGCATAATAAGCACCAATTAGGCAGCTTTAAAATGACTGTGATACTCAGCTCCTTCTAGACATTTACTGGTGTGGTTACAAACATGGTGAAGTCAAGAGAATGGTCCAGGAAGACAAGAGAAGAGGTGATTACTCTTCACAGGAAGGGCAATGGCTATAAGAAGATTGCAAAGATGTTAAACATACCAAGAGAGACCATAGGAAGCATCATTCACAAATTCAAGGCAAAGGGCACTGTTGAAACGCTACCTGGTCGTGGCAGAAAGAAGATGCTGACTTCGACTGCTGTGCGCTACCTGAAGTGTAGAGTGGAGAAAAGTCCCCGTGTGACTGCTGAGGAACGGAGAAAAGATTTGTCAGATGTGGGTACTGAAGTTTCAGCTCAGACAATACGGCACACACTGCGTAATGAAGGCCTCCATGCCAGAACTCCCAGGCGCACTGCCTTGCTGTCTCCAAAGAATAAGAAGAGTCGACTGCAGTATGCCAAAAGTCATGTGGACAAACCACAGAAGTTTTGCGATAGTGTTCTGTGGACTGATGAAACAAAATTAGAACTGTTTGGGCCCATGGATCAACGCTATGTTTGGAGGAGGAACAAAAAGGCCTATGAAGAAAAGAACACCTTGCCTACTGTGAAGCATGGCGGGGGATCAATCATGCTTTGGGGCCATTTTGCTTCTGCAGGTACAGGGAAGCTTCAGCGTGTGCAAGGTACCATGAATTCTCTTCAGTACCAGGAGATATTGGATGACAATGTGATGCAGTCCGTCACAAACCTGAGGCTTGGGAGACGTTGGACCTTTCAACAGGACAATGATCCCAAGCATACCTCCAAGTCCACTAGAGCATGGTTGCAGATTAAAGGCTGGAACATTTTGGAGTGGCCATCGCAGTCACCTGACTTAAATCCGATTGAGAACCTCTGGTGGGACTTAAAGAAAGTAGTTGCAGTGCGCAAGCCTAAGAATGTGACTGAACTGGAGGCTTTTGCCCATGACGAATGGGCGAAGATACCCGTAGATCGCTGCAAGACACTTGTGTCAAGCTATGCTTCGCGTTTAAAAGCTGTTAGTACAACATCCTTTTACAGTTATAAGTACTAAGATTGAATGTCACTTGGGGGTTGAATAAAACTGATAATGATGTGAGCACAGAAAAGACATTTGTGGTTATTTCATTATAAATGTTATGTTATATTTGTCTGACCTACACGTGCCGCTTTGATTTAATTGTAAGCAAGATGACTGAATGATCAAAATCAATGTCAAACTGGCCAAAACACTCAATTTCAGTGGGGGTTGAATAATTTTGAACACAACTGTATAGGTTGCTACGGTAATTGGGGAACTCGTGAGATGAAATTGAATGTACAAACGAGAGGCCCACGCATGCGCAATATGAGACAACGCACGTGACCACCACACGCATACCGGAAGGGGATCCCCGTCACTAGAAGGCTCCGGAAAGTATCTGGAACGCACACCGCCTCTGTGACACGCACGCCAACTGAAGAGACATCGCACAATTCAATTAGGAGGACTATAAATAGACTTTCTGCACAATTATGAACTTACCGACTGATGAAACTCGCAGGCAAGCGAGTGAAACGCGTCTCGGATTCTATTTCGGATTCCTGTCTGAATATATATATATCTTAATACCATTTTTGTTATTTTATTATCTTTTATGTTTATTTATTTTTTATTTCTCTTTTTTTGTTAAATAAATCTTTTTACTATATCATCTTGGGAGTAGATGCTTTACATATATCATCTTGGAAACAGACGTTTTTTTTCTTCAGTGCACCTGAACGCGGTAATATCGATTTGAGGGTCGGACCCCCCAAGGAATAAGCGGTCCAATGCTACAGTACTGAGCCACTCAATAGGGAGGCTCAGTAAAGCGTGAGTAGTTTTTGACTTGGATTGTATATTATATATACACCACTGGTGTTGTGCTATGTATGCCCTTTTTATTTGAGGTTACTACATTCGTGCAACCCAAGACTGCGGTACCATTTACAACCAGCATAAGAACAGATCTGACGGGAGGAGCCCCCCATAGAGGCTTACCTGGGTATAAAATGAACCAATTGGTTCTTTGTTTGTGAGTGGTTTTCCTTTCACCTCTTTTTTACAATTCAATAATATACAAGCAGTACTGCGCGATTATTTGTCATTTGTCATTACATTGTAGTGCATATGTTGGATCCTACCGACATCTTGAAACCTGTATTTTGAAGCAATACGAATCCATATATTGTCTGCGCTCCCAACAAATACGTTTGTATTTTTCTCTATAATCTCTAAAACTACCCACTACAAGCGTAAAACCTCTAAAGGCGTTCCTGACCTCAGGGTTCATGGAAGCTACCATTGCCCACAGTATCATGGTTGCAAGACTAGGGAAAGAAAGAATATAAGAGAAAAGAAGAGAGAAAGAGCGGGGGGAAAGGGGGGGAGGGGTGAGAGGAGGGAAGGTAGGGGTGCAATCATGCCTGGGCTGTTTCACCCCAGCAATAGGAACTTCAGGTTACCTCCAACGTACGACGCGCAGTCGCCGCATAACTGTCCCAGTGGTACCATTTCAGCCCCATGTCCGTCTCAGCACCTCTAATCACAGCCTCCAAGAGATCCACTGAGCAGAAAGTCTCAACCCTGCTCATCCATGACCGTAGAGATGGCACCTCCGAAGAACGCCAGTGTACCGGAATCAGGGCCCAAGATGCTAATAGCATAAGAAGTAACACCGACCTCTTCAGAGTCCCGATGGGGAGGGGAATATGAAAAAGCAAGAAGCATTTCGGGTTGAGTGTAAGATCGACATCAGTCGTAGAAGTATGGCAGAATGAACTAGTCTCCAAAACCCCAGCACACGAGGGCAGGACCACCAAGTGTGAAGATACGTCCCTACATCAGCATCACAGCGCCAACAGGTGGGAGAGGCGTCCGGATAAATGCGATTTAATAACGAGGGAGTCCTGGGTTATAGGTTTTTAAGACTTTATTTTAGGATTGGGTAATTAGTGAACTATTATCAACATATATTGATAGTTTGTTTCATTATTACAAACAAGGTGGAAAGCCTGCCCAGCGGGCAGTCTATTGTGGATATACTGCCCCAGCTCATGGATATATGCTCCAGCTCATGGATATACTGCCCCAGCTCATGGATATACTGCCCCAGCTCGTGGATATACTGCCCCAGCTCGTGGATATACTGCCCCAGCTCGTGGATATACTGCCCCAGCTCGTGGATATACTGCCCCAGCACGTGGATATTGCCTCAGCACGTGGATATTGCCCCAGCTCATGGATATATTGCCCCAGCTCATGGATATATTGCCCAAGCTCATGGATATATTGCCCCAGCTCATGGATATATTGCCCCAGCTCGTGGATATTGCCCCAGCTCGTGGATATGCCCCCCAAGCTCTCATGCATATGGCCCAGCTCAGACCCCAGACCAGACATGGGGCGGCTGTTCGAATGCTCTATCGGCATTCGGACAGCCACCCCTGGAGCTCCGTCTCCGCATACTTACCTGCTGAGCGGCGAAGGGAAAGTTTCCCCGCTTCCGCTCGTTGAAGGACCCAAGCCGCGGTCACGTGGGACTCCCACGTGACCGCGGCTTGGGTCCTTCAAGAGCGGAAGCGAGGGAACTTTCCCTTCGCCGCTCAGGGGTTGGATGCGCGTGGCAGCCGGGTAGAGGCTGCGAGCGCATCCGGCTCTACAGGATGCGCGCGGCAGCCTCTACCCGGCTGCTGCGTGTGCATCTTGTAACCGCCGTGGCGAGCGCACAGCCGGCTCGTGCCGCGGCGGTTGCATGCGCGCGCAGCCAACCGCCGCTGGTTGCGTGCGCATGCGCAGAGTAGGCTGGGCGACGGACACGCCAAGCCTTACTCTTTTATAGTATAGGATTATCCAGTGCACATACAATCTTTAGTATAAATTAATCCTGATCGCAAATTAGGTAAATCTAAAAAAAAAAAAAACAATAAAAAGATATACTCTGGGCCAGCTTGTATGTTTCATAGTGAAGCATTGAGGTTCCTGTGCAGAATATAAACAAGAATTGAATTAAAAGGAGGCAATACATTGCATATAATTACCCTGCTAGCCCCATAAGGCGGCAGTTGTATGCGGTTTATGGCTTTTATTTTATTTCATTTTATTTTATTGCATAATGGTGAAGGGCAAAATAGAGTGTAAGCACGGAGGTTGGTAGATATAGTGGCGATGCAAACAGAATTAGAAACTAACCATTTTTAATGTGTAATTGCCATTAACCCCTAACATGCCACACTATCACCAGGGGAAAATATTGTAATTAAAACACAGTGCGTACATAGCCTTCCCATTAACCCCTAAAATGCCATTTGTTAAGGGAAACCTTGAAATGTATACACTGTAAGGAATGAAGCCTGCCCATTAACCCTTTATATATACAACTAAATCAAGGGGAAAACGAAAGTAATACACAATGTGATACATAGTCTGACTGTTAAAGTAACGCTCTAGGCTAAAAATTCTCCCCCTTTTTTTTACATTAAATTATACCTATTCCCTACCTAGTTATTCAGTATATATATATATATTTGTTTTTAATGTAATACTTACCCTAAAAACCGTTTTCAACGGTGTCTTTTTTTAAAAAAAAATTATACTCACCTCCCTCCTATTCCGCTCCCGTCCTGTTAGAGCTTGAACTTGGCTAATGGTTTACGTGAGAAGCGCACATGCGCACCTCTCACGTAAGCCAGCCAATCAGCAGGTTTCCTCTTCTCGATTAGTGTTACGCGCAAGAAGATGCGCGCAACACTAATCAGCCGCTGCCGCCAGCTACTGCGGCAAGTTCCCGTTCATGTGACTGTCCTGTTTTGCACAATCAGTGAGCGTGGGGCTGTGCTTGGGGTGTGGCCTTAGTGTCGGACTAGGCTGCCTGCCTGGAGGACGACGCAGATCCTGGGAGCACTGAAAGCTGCCAGATCCTGGGAGCACTGAAAGCTGCCAGATCCTAGGGAGCACAGAAAGCTGCCAGATCCTAGGGAGCACTGAAAGCTGCCAGCTACGTAATCCGTGTATATCTGGCTCGGATACTAGCCGGTGTCTCACCAGCCACTGACCTCACCGCACGTCACTGGTATGTTTAGGATTATGAGCAGTTCCTTTCCTTCTCCATACTCTTCTCTTCCCATCAAGTTGATCTTGCTCTCATCTGTCCATAGGAGCTTGTTCCATAACTGTGAAGGCTTTGTTAGGTGTTGTTTGGCAAACTCTAATCTGGCCTTCCTGTTTTTGAGGCTCACCAATGGTTTACATCTTGTGGTGAACCCTCTGTATTCACTCTGGTGAAGTCTTCTCTTGATTGTTGACTTTGACACACATACACCTACCTCCTGGAGAGTGTTCTTGATCTGGCCAACTGTTGTGAAGGGTGTTTTCTTCACTAGGGAAAGAATTCTTCGGTCATCCACCACAGTTGTTTTCTGTGGTCTCCCGGGTCTTTTGGTGTTGCTGAGCTCACCGGTGCGTTCCTTCTTTTTGAGAATGTTCCAAACAGTTGTTTTGGCCAAGCCTAATGTTCTTGCTATCTCTCTGATGTGGTTGTTTTGTTTCTTCAGCCTAATGATGGCTTGCTTCACTGATAGTGACAGCTCTTTGGATCTCATCTTGAGAGTTGACAGCAACAGATTCCAAATGCAAATAGCACACTTGAAATGAACTCTGGGCCTCTTATCTGCATATTGTAATTTGGGTAATGAGGGAATATCACACACCTAGCCATGGAACAGCTGAGAAGCCAATTGTCCCATTACCTTTGGTCCCTTAACAAGTGGGAGGCATATCTGCAAACTGCTGTAAGTCCTACACCGTTCACCTGAGTTGGATGTGCATACCCTCAAATTAAAGCTGACAGTCTGCAGTTAAAGCACATTGTGTTTGTTTCATTCCAACTCCATTGTGGTGGTGTATAGAGCCAAATATGTTAGAATTGTGTCGATGTCCCAATAATTCTGTACCTGACTGTATGTATGTCGATAATATTTCTCTAAAGTACCCAATCCTAAAATAGAGTCTTAAAAACATATAACCCAACCAAAAACTGAATATCAGACTTATTAACTTAAATTTAAACCTCAGGATGCAAATAAATCTCAATTAAATGTAGCACATTGGGATAAATCCAATGCAAAAAATAGTAATGAGAAAACTCTAGCAATGCATCATCAATCATTATGCCTAAACTGAATACATGTATAAAAAAAAACATTAATTACTTTTAATTGCAATATTCATGGTTTGTCTAAACTCTTAAACCCAAATTTAAAATATCCTAGCATGTGAAAAAATCAAGGATAAAAAAAATAACATACCCAATAATTAATTTCTCTTAAGAACCAAATACAGATACTTTAAAACCGTGAAACATAGTTTGCCAATTCACCAAGTTGTACAATCATGTAATTAAAACCATCAATAAAATAAGAAATATAACCACTTGATGGACATTTTATAGCTTGAGCTTTCTGTAAACAAATGTCATCTGGAGTTACTTCTTCAAAGTGAAAGATCTTGAAAATGCAGACTTTTTTATTAACGAAACAATGCTCTTTGTGGTTGTAGAATAGATAAAAGAAACATGTGACACGCCTTGCTGGTGCAAAATCTGACAACAAAATCTTCGATATAATGAATAATCGTTCCATATAAGATGTATCAACTGTGAGGTAAAATGTTGATGGAACTTGTAATTTAAAATGCAGATCCTTGAGAATTCAATCTTTGCACTGCATCAGCTGTATAAATTGGCAATACGTAACAAAAACTTGCTTGAAGATATAGATCATTCTGCTAGCATTCATCAGTCAGAAAATATTCTTTTATTGCAGAGCCTTGATCTATATGCGTATCAAAATCTTTTGCTATGGCAAAAAAACTATGGAAAAAAAACTTTAAAAGCACATGTTAAGATCTGAAACTAAAACATGATTATTTTATCAATTGTTTACGTGCACAGATCCCCAATTAGCAATGATCAAATTAATCAAATGTTTTCTGAAAAGAAAACAAATCCGTGCTACACTTTGTACTCCAAAACATCTGGTTTTTACCTTAGTGTCAACGTGATGCGAACTCATTTAGCTTAAGAGATTGTAACATTACCATCTCTTAGAAATTCCTTATGAAAAAAACTTTTTCTATTCCCACATACGTATTGCCTTCAATACTAAATCTATCCAATTTCCATTTATACTTACTACATACTGTTAAGTCTCTTCTCTCATCCTCTTTTTTTTTTTATAAATGCTCAGGGCCAAAAGCTGTTCACAGCCCACAAGCAGAGAAAAAAAAGTAATAATAAAACACTTATGAAAATACTGAAGGTTACAATGATTAATGCAACACATGCAAGGATTCCACGCCATTAAAAGTCATTTAGTAGAGTAGGTGTGAAAAAAATCTCATGCAAGTACTGAAAAGATCAAGCATTTGAAGACTGGGCACATCGCACATACCATCACTCCCAGCACACAGCCAAACACACACATCGATTGTGCCTGTGTTCCATTCAAAAATCACACTGAAACACCACGCAACACTGGGAAAATCAACACATTACCATAGAACAAGTCAAATTCATACTCCTGAAACAAATGCGCACAGACAGGCATCACACTTAATTCAATAACTCCAACTCCAGCATCCCTTCATCCAGAAACAAAAACGAAACACATAATAAATTAAACTAATGCTATATTATAGGTCTAGCAAACCTATAAACCAAGGTATCGTGGCACTCAGTACAAAAAAGATCACATAAGTGATCAGGTGCCTCAAGGGATCAAGGCACCCAGCAGACTAAAAAAAAAAAAAAAACAACAAATAAATGAATAAAAGATGTAAAATAAAATAAAAGTGACAGCCAAGATGGTGCTGCCCTTCTAAGGGCAGGGTCATCTTGGGGCTGTGTGGGATAGCAACATCCAATCAGAAGAGAGAAAGAGAGAGGAGATCAGATTTGACAGGTTAGAGATTTTAGGTAGATTTAGTGAGATTAGAACAATTGAGGCAGGTTTAGAGAGATTTTGAACAATTGAGGCAGGTTTAGAGAGATTTTGAACAATTGAGGCAGGTTTAGAGAGATTTAGGTGTTTATTTTCTTGTGAAACCCAAAGGTTCTTTTGAGAACCAATAATCCGTGTGTATGTATATATATATATATATATATTATTTTTTTTATTATTTTTTTATTAATTATAAAAAATTATTTTATAATCTATTATATATAATGTTTGAGAGGGTGTACAGCGCCAAGGAGGCACATGCCATCCTGGCGTCAATATCTGAGGCATCTGCGTCTGACTCAGTCCCATATTTTGACCCTGCTAGGTGCTCAGAGACATCGCTAGATACATAGTTACATAGTTATATAGGCTGAAAAAAGACATGCGTCCATCGGGTTCAGCCTCTCCCATAACCTACTGCTGTTGATCCAAAAGAAGGCAAAAAACCCAGTCTGAAATGCTTGCCAATATGCAACATACTGGGAAAAAATTCCTTCTTGACCCCAGAATGGCAGTCAGATTTCTCCTTGGATCAAGAAGCTTTTACCCACATATTAAATATTATAACCCTTAATATTCTGTGTCTGCAGGAAGTCATCTAGTCGTTTTTTAAAAGTCTGTACAGACTCTGACCCAACCACCTCAACAGGCAGAGAATTCCACAGCTTTATTGTTCTCACCGTAAAATAACCCTTCCTATGCTTTAAGCTAAATTTTCTTTCTTCCAGTCTAAATGGATGACCCCTTGTCCTATGTATAGTCCTGTTAATGAATAGGTTATCAGACACCTACACTGGCTGATGTATCTCCTAGTGATGTTTCTGATGCAGATCCTGGGCCACCACCTGCCAGCAGGAGACGCACAGCTCCAGCTGAGGAGTGGGTAGTAGTGTCTCATTGCCAGAGGCCAGATATCCCTCCTTTCATGGCAAATCCTGGCATCAATATCGATGTTGCAGGATTTACCGCCACACAGTTTTTGCAGGTGTTTCTGGGGGATGATTTGTTGGGCCACATTGTTGCCCAATCAAATCTGTATGCCCATCAGCATTGTGCTGCGAAGCCAGACTGGTATTTGTCAAGGCAGCAATGGATCCCCCTAGATGTGCCAGAATTTCTGGGCACTTACTATGCTGATGGGCATCAAAAAGAAGCCCTCAATTCGCTCCTACTGGAGCAGTAGCCATCTGCTCTAACCCCATTTACCCCCAATGTCACGTAGAAGGTATGAAAACATTTTGTGTTTCATGCACTTCAGTGACAACAGCCTGTGCCCCCCTAGAGAGCATCCCCAGTTTGACAGGCTGTATAAAATCCGCCCCCTGATTACCCACTTTGTCGCCAGGTTTGCGGAGGCTTATACACCTGGAAGGAATATCTGCGTGGATGTATCCCTAATGAAATACAAGGGAAGGCTGGGATTCAAGCAGTATATTCCTTCCAAACGCTCCAGGTATGGAGTGAAGGTGTATAAACTCTGTGACAGCGAGAGTGGGTATACTCAGGCCTTCCAGGTGTACGAGGCAAAGGATAGTAGCCTTGACCCTCGAGGTTGCCCAGAACACATGGGAACAAGTGGCAAGATTGTGTTGGACCTACTTTTCCCCTGATGAACAAAGGGTATCACTTTTATGTTGACAACTTTTATACAAGTGTCCCTTTGTTCAAGCTGCTGTATTGTCTTGATACAGTAGCATGCGGTACTGTTCGCAAGAACCGCATAGGTTTCCCAGCACAGCTTGCCCGCACCCGGTTAAAAAGGGGGGGGGCCTCAGCTCTGCGCCAAGAGGAGCTGTTGGCGGTCAAGTACAGAGACAAGGAGGATGTATACCTTCTCTCCACCATCCACTCTGAGAGGTCTGTGGAGGTCTCTGTACGTGGCAGAGCTGAGCGCATCAGGAAGCCAGTGTGCATCAAAGCCTATAACCGGCATATGGGTGGGGTTGATCTGGCAGATCAGCTGCTCCAGCCCTACCAGATTATGCGGAAGTCAAGGGCCTGGTACAAAAAGGTTGCAATTTACCTGATGCAAATTGCAACCCACAAAGCCTTTTGCTCTGCAAAAAGGCAAACCCTGGAGTGACACTGTCCTTTTTACAGTTTCAGCTCCAGGTCATTTCGGGGCTTTTGTACCAGGATGCACCTGCTCCCCGGGCGGTGATGGGGGACAGAGTTGGGGCTACACATTTTATTTTTAAAATCCCCCCGAGGGCAAACAGAGACCCCAAAAAAGATGCAGGGTGTGTTTCAAGAGGGGGCAGAGGAGAGAGAGACACAACCTTTTACCGCCCTGGACAACCCGGTCTGTGTCTTGGAGACTGTTTCAAGGTGTATCACACTGTGCGTGATCTGTGATTTTTTTTTCTTTTCTATTTTTTGTTACAGTCTAGTTAGTTCAGTTCATTTTTTTTTTATTTTACTGCACCAGACTTTTCCATTTTATTCCTACATTTTTATGTTCTACAATTGGTGCTGTATTTTGCCAAAATCTTGGCAAACCGGGGCATGGGTGTACTCAGGAGACCTTGCAGAAAACAACCTGGAGGTTTTATGCAGTAACTGACAACAGTGTCTCCTAAATCACAGTCCAAATCTAATGTGGGCGTAAAAAATAAAATAAAAAATAAAATAAAAAATTACCGCCACACACCTTCTCAAATGTTTTGGGCTAAAACCGTTGCATCCATGGCATCAAAGCACTCCATATGCAATACCTTGGGGTGTCAACATTTCAAATATAAACACTTGTAACGGATCACCGCTACCCTGCACGGGTAGATCCGCCGTCAGCGCCGAGCTTGTCTGGAGGTGTAGAGTCAGGGGTAGCGGGCTGTATGAATTTGGCGGTGATTAAGTGCTTTTGCACGATCCTTGAAGCGTCGCGGTTCCCCAAGCCCTGTTATCCCCAATTACTAGCCAAGGCAGGAGTAAAGGTTCAAACAGGTACCAGTTTATTTAACATGGGGGATACAGGGGTATTTATGGGGAATGAAACCATTGTTCTCCCCTGGCCCGCCCTCAGTCCTCTTGCGGTGATCTTTACCTTTGCCTCGAGTTCTTGCCCAATCTGCCTTGGTTAACCTGGGGGACCCCTGCTGTGCGCAGCCCTTATCTCGGATCTCGGCGCCAGCTCGTCTGTCCCCCCCCTCCCAGAACCTCTCCCTGTCCGGGCAGCGCCCGGCCCCCCCTGTGGTGTGAGCGCTCCTTTGTCCTGGCGGCTCCCTGTGGCTTTCAGCCCGAGTTTGGGGTTTTACCAGGGATTTTGGGGTGATCCCCTGGGAGCGGCGGCACGCTGGGGGTACAGCCTGGTAGCTCGGGTCCGGGGGCTGGTTCAGACAAAAAGCGCCCTGATCGGATCAACGGAGCCCGAGCTGTGGAGGGGGAAAGTCCGGCGGCTGTACCCGAGCAAGAGTCACTGTTTGCCGGCCGCGCTCCCGGCAAGGGATCCCTGGTCAGCGTTCGGGTTTCCCGGGGCGCTTCGTTCTGAAATTTGCACCCCCGTAAGAACCTATTTTTAGGAGCCTACTGGCCAAGAACCGCTCTTCTGCGTGGTTTCCACGCTGCGGGGCAAGGCGGGCAAGTTTGGCAGAGACAGTTAGCGGCGGCTCGAGGCATTCACAGACCGGGCGTCTTCCCGGGCCTGTGGACAGGCGGGGAACAGGTCAACCATGGGGAGAATTACAGGGGGAACTTATAAAAATACAACCTAACGAATTCTTTAATACACCATACTAAAACAACATTTTTAAAATTGTGTACCGCGCTAGGGTATAGTGGCGGCCGTTCCGTCACACATCTCCCCCAAGTTTCCAGATGGCAGACCCGGTGAGACCCTCTTCGGGTCCGCTTGGGGATGTCCATGGCCCCCACCCACCCTAAGTTTCAAGCTCAGTCTGGCGGGATAGTCCGTCCGCATTGCCATTTTGCTTCCCAGGCCGGTACTGGATGGTAAAATTGAAGGGCTGGAGGGCCAGGCTCCACCGCAAGAGCCTGCCGTTGTCCCCGGCCACCCGGTTCAGCCATACCAGGGGGTTGTGGTCTGTGAGGACCGTGAAGGAGCGCCCATTCAAATATGGTTGCAATTTCTTCAGTGCCCATACCAGGGCAAGGCACTCCTTCTCGATGGCCGCATAAGCCACCTCCCTGGGTAAAAGTTTCCGGCTGATGTAGGCAACCGGGATGGTCGTGCCCGTCTTCACCGACCTGGCTCAGCACTGCTCCCAATCCGAACATAGATGCGTCTGTGTGGACAACAAAACGTTTAGTGGAATCAGGAGCAGTCAACACGGGGGCTTCCACCATGGCTCGCTTGAGCTGCTGGAAGGCTTCTTCACACTCAGGGGACCACAGTACCTGTCGGGGAAGGTTCTTGCGGGTCAGGTCAGTCAGGGGTTTGGCAATGGCGCTGTAGTTGGGGACGAAGCAGCGGTAGTATCCTGCCGTACCTAGAAAGGCTAACACCTGGGTCTTGGTGCGGGGAGTGGGCCACTGGGCAACAGCTTCAACCTTGGCGGGTTCTGGGCGCTGCCTTCCGCAGCCCACCCGTTGGCCCAGGTACTGGACCTCGGACATGCCGACGTGGCACTTGTCTGGTTTTATGGTCAGACCGGCGGTGCCAAGGCGGTCCAGTACGGCCCGTAAATGCTGTAAGTGTTCCTCCCAGGTGTTGCTGAAGATGGCTATGTCATCTAGGTAGGCGCTGGTAAAGTCTTGCATCCCCTCTAGCAGCCGATCCACCATGCGTTGGAAAGTGGCCGGGGCATTCTTCATCCCGAATGGCATGACCCGAAATTGGTATAAGCCAAACGGAGTGATGAATGCCGATTTCGGCACACCTTCCTCGGCAAGGGGAATCTGCCAGTACCCCTTACATAGGTCAATGGTGGTGAGAAAGTTTCCCTGGGCAATCCGGTCTAGGAGCTCGTCGACTCGGGGCATGGGGTATGCGTCAGTGACAGTGTGGTCATTTAACTTTCTATAGTCCACACAGAACCTGGTAGTGCCATCCTTCTTGGGTACTAGAACCACTGGGGAGGCCCAGGGGCTCTGAGGGTTCTATTACCCCTAGATCCAACATCTCACGGATCTCTTTCTGCATCCTGTCTCTCACTGCATCGGGAATTCGGTACGCCGTCTGCCGCAAAGGGGCTTGACTCTGGGTATCGACCCGATGCAGGGCTACGGAGGTGTAGCCGGGACGGGATGAGAACAGGTCTCGTTGCTCCTGTAGCACCTGCTGAGCCTGTTCCTTGTTGCGGGGGGTGAGCCCCTCGCCCAGCCGGACATCGGCTACCCCCTGGGCGCTTGGATTCCCGGGCAGTACCGGCAGGGGGAGATCCTCCAGATCCCCCGCGTCTGGCGCGCAGATGGCGGCTACTGCCTCTTCCCTTTCGAAAAACGGTTTCAGCATGTTCACATGAAAGGTTCTGTGTATCCTTTCATCTGAACATCTGGCTGCGGTGAAGGTGGTATCGCAGATCTTTTCTATGATTTTGTAGGGTCCTTCCCAGGCTGCCTGCAACTTATTTTGTTTGACCGGTCAGAGTGCTAACACTTTCTGCCCTATCTGGAAGGTGCGGTCCTTAGCCGACCGGTCATACCACCTCTTCTGCTTGGTTTGGGCTGCTTTGAGATTGTCCCGTACCATGGCGGTTAATTCCTGCAGCCGGTCCCTAAACTCAAGCACATAATCTATGGCCGAGGTCCCCTCCTCGGCCAGAGCACCTTCCCAGTGCTCCCGGAGCAAGTCCAAGGGGCCTCAGACTCTCCGGCCGTACAGTAGCTCAAAGGGAGAGAAGCCTGTGGCTTCCTGGGGTACCTCCCGGTAAGCGAACAGAAGGTGGGCAGATGGCATTCCCAGTCCTTATGGGACATGGTAAAGGTGCGGAGAAGCTGTTTGAGGGTCCCGTTGAACCGCTCGCAGAGCCCGTTGGTCTGCGGGTGGTAAGGGGAGCTGTACAGGGGTTTAATCCCGCACACAGTCTCCAGAGCTGCTGGGTCACCTCGGCCGTAAATTGTGTGCCCTGGTCAGACAGGATTTCCTGGGGAAATCCGACCCTGGAGAATATCTGCAGCAGAGCTCCGGCAACGGTCTCTGCGTGGATATCCCGGAGGGCCACGGCTTCGGGGTACCTGGTGGCGTAGTCCACTACGGTCAAGATATACTTCTTGCCTGTAGGGCTAGGCATTGCCAAGGGTCCTACCAGATCCACCGCCACCCGTCTAAAAGGTTCTTCCACTATGGGCAAGGGTCTCAGGGGAGCTTTCTTGGCGTGCCCCCCGCTTCCCTACTCGCTGGCATACCCCGCACGTCCGACAGTAGTCCCTAACCTCCCCTGATAATCCAGGCCAAAAGAAGCTCTGGGTCAGGCGGTGCAATGTCCGCCGGTGCCCGAGATGGCTCGCAAGGGGAATATCATGCGAGATCCTTAACAGATCGCGCCAATATTTCGCCGGCACTACCAGCTGCCTGTGGGGTACTCGGTCTATTCCCTGGCTCGTCCCCCCCGATGTCCTGTACAGCTTCCCTTGGTCCCAGGCAAATCTCACCTCCCCTAACCCTCCCGGGTCCCTCCCTGCTTGTTGTCGGTATGGGGCAAGGGTAATATCGTCCCGGGTGGCTTGGGCAAAGTCCGTTGGGGAATCCCAGGTCATGGCAGGGGTGTTGTCAGGGCCAAGGGGGGGTGTCGGTCTGGTCTGGTTTACCGTGATCCCCTCGGAGTCGGTGTGTGGAGCCTTCCGCGCTTGGTTGCGGGTGGTAACGAGTCAATTTGCTCGCCAGGATGGGTACCCAGTCTCGGACCGCCACCTCCTGCAGGGCACATTGCCTCTCGAAATCCTGCAGGAACCCGTCGATGTCTTCACTCCCCTCTGGGAAGAGCTTGAACGCCGCGAACGGTATTTTCTGTTTGGGGGGTCCGGTACTGCCTTGGGGGGACAGCGACCCCCCAGACCTTTGCTGCATCTCTGCCTGGCGGAGCTTGTCTGTGTCGGCCAGGACCCTCCCGATGATGTCGGCGGAGGGGTCCGTTCCATATAGGGCCAGCCGCCACTGCACCTCTCGCCTCCATTCCGAGGTCTCAGAGCCCTCAGAGGGAGCCACGCTGTTGCGGTCGTCCTCCATCAGTTCTCCGATGATGACCACTTTCGCCTTGCCTCCGGGCGCCTTGCCTCTGGCTTTTAACAGTTCTTTCAGGACCATGCGCTTCAGTCCTTCGTAGCACTGTGCCATACGGGGTCACCGCCGTTGCTGGTACGGTCCACCTCTCGAACCCAGGGGTGTCTGACACCGGGGTCAAGCCAGCGGCTGTATCTCCCCCTGCTGGGCTGGTCTCAGATTCTCCCCCCGGATGACGTCTACTCCAGACGCTCGGGGTGTCACGGTGGCTGAGGCCGGGGTCAAGCCAGCGGCTGTATCTCCCCCTGCTTGTCTGGTCTCAGCTGATCCCACCACTGCCACCAATGTAACGGATCACCGCTACCCTGCACGGGTAGATCCGCCGTCAGCACCGAGCTTGTCTGGAGGTGTAGAGTCAGGGGTAGCGGGCTGTATGAATTCAGTGGTGATTAAGCGCTTTTGCACGATCCTTGAAGCGTAGCGGTTCCCCAAGCCCTGTTATCCCCAATTACTAGCCAAAGCAGGAGTAAAGGTTCAAACAGGTACCAGTTTATTTAACATGGGGGATACAGGGGTATTTATGGGGACTGAAACCATTGTTCTCCCCTGGCCCGCCCTCAGTCTTCCTGCGGTGATCTTTACCTTTGCCTCGAGTCCTTGCCCAATCTGCCTTGGTTAACCTGGGGTACCCCTGCTGTGCGCAGCCCTTATCTCGGATCTCGGCGACAGCTCGTCTGTCCCCCCCCAGAACCTCTCCCTGTCTGGGCAGCGCCCGGCCCCCCCTGTGGTGTGAGCGCTCCTTTGTCCTGGCAGCTCCCTGTGGCTTTCAGCCCGAGTTTGGGGTTTTACCAGGGATTTTGGGGTGATCCCCTGGGAGCAGCGGCACGCTGGGGGTACAGCCTGGTAGCTCGGGTCCGGGGCTGGTTCAGACAAAAAGCGCCCTGATCGGATCAACGGAGCCCGAGCTGTGGAGGTGGAAAGTCCGGAGGCTGTACCCGAGCAAGAGTCACTGTTTGCCGGCCGCGCTCCCGGCGAGGGATCCCTGGTCGGCGTTCGGGTTTCCCGGGGCGCTTCGTTCTGAAATTCGCACCCCCGTAAGAACCTATTTTTAGGAGCCTACTGGCCAAGAACCGCTCTTCTGCGTGGTTTCCACGCTGCAGGGCAAGGCAGGCAAGTTTGGCAGAGACAGTTAGCAGCGGCTCGAGGCATTCACAGACCGGGCGTCTTCCCGGGGCTGTGGACAGGCGGGGAACAGGTCAACAATGGGGAGAATTACAGGGGGAACTTATAAAAATACAACCTAACGAATTCTTTAATACACCACACCAAATCAACATTTTAAGAATTTGTACCGCGCTACGGTATAGTGGCGGCCGTTCTGTCACAACACTTTTCTGGCAATAATTCAAACTGGGGTATGCGGTAGACCCACAACGAAAGCTAGGCCTATTTGAAGAAATAATCTCAATTTGAACTCCAATGACAAAGTCATAAAAATTGTATTTGAACCTTCCCAAAATCCCGGCAAACCTATGCATGGGGGGCATGGGTGTACTCAGGAGACCTTGCAGAAAACAACCCGGAGAGTTTTCATGCAGTATCTGACAACAGTGTCTCCTAAATCACAGTCTAAAAATAATGTGGGTGTAAAAATGAAAAATGACCACCACACAGTATCCAATTTGTTTGGGGCAAACGGTTGCATTCATGGCATAAAAACACTCCATTTACAATACTTTGGGGTGTCAGCTTACCAAATATATGCACGTTCATGGCTATAGAAAAAAAATTGGGGTATGTAAAAAGGCCCCTAAAAAGAAGATAAGCAAGTCAAATTAGAAAAATGACAAGCACATGTCAGAGGATTGGCGTAGCACCCCAAAAACAACCGAACAAATCTATATATGGGTGGTATCACTTTACTCAGAAGATGTTGAACAAATTTTGGGGTGTTTTTTGGCAGTAACCCGTAACTGGATTTCACAATTCATGCCTAAAGTACAATGTGTGTGAAAAAAATAACACAAAAAGGGACTACCTGAAAGTTTGACAAAGAACTAGTGCATGGAAAGTGTTAAAATACAACTCTTTGAAGTACCCTAGAGTGTGCCCTTTCTAAAAATATATGGTTTGATGGGGGTAAATTACTTTGGCCGGCTTCAAAAATGTCCCAAATAGGAAATGGGTGCATGATGACGAAATGTGAAAATTCCAAGTTGCACCACCCAAATAAGGCCTATTAGCCCCCAAATATACCTATACATGGGTGGTATCAATTTACTCAGAAGATGTTGAACATATTTTGGGGTGCTTTTTGGCAGTGAACCTTAAAGTTCTCAGTACATGTATTCTTAAATTTCACTCGAAACAAAAAGAAAAAAAATCAACAAAAAAAAGTTTGGCATAGATGGTTGGTAAAATGGTTGCATGGAAAGAGTCAAAATACCCCAAGTTTAATACCTTGGGTTGTGTACTTTTAAAAAATATGTATATGTGGAGGGTTATTCAGGAATTAGTGACAGATATCAGGTGTTACAATGTCACTATCACTAATTTTGAAATTAAACTCTTTAGAAATGGCAAAGTGCTACTTGCACTTATTGTCGCATAAGATAAAGAAAAAAGTGAGGAATATGTTGTCAAGGAACGGACATGAGAGCTCTTTTCAGCGAGCCACAGGACTAAAGACTGAACCCTTTTTAAAGACCATTTTTCCTGTTTTCATTTTGGTTTTGCGTGTGAGCCTATGGACCTCTTATTTTATTGCTAGATGTGGTTTTATTGGAGTAATGTAATAAAAATGTACCCTGTATGATGTGACTGTAAAAGTATGAAAGAAACCGTTTGTATGTGTTTTTCCCCGTCGCCATTTTGCTCATCCCAGCATGGTTTCACAGAACAAAGGATTTCATGCCCCAAGATGGAGGACGCAGCGGGCCAGAGGATTGAAGGCTTTTCCAAGACCTCATCTGCCTAATCCCTGGACAATGGGAAGGCTGAAAGGGACCTGATAGGGAACAGGAGGCTGGGAAAGGAGCCAATCAGTGCTGGTTGTGTGGGTGGGAGAGTTGGTAATCTGTTTGTGTGAAGTTGTATAAATGACCCTGTTGAAACCCAAAAAATTCAGTTCGCTGTTTTAAAGCATACAGCCGCGTCTGGTGTCTTCATTTCAGAGCTACAATCACTATTGCAGGAGACACTCAGCGGTCTGCTGCATCACCACTCAACCCAGGAACGGGATCCCCAAAGCAACACCGCACCATCTCTCCAGACGCCGGACCAACGCCATTTCATCCTCCAGGCCGCTCGAGACGCTGAGTGCCGTGCCACTCGGTAGTCGGGCCGGACGCCATCAAGGGGGGGTCAGATAGAGCAGGACCGCAGGCGGACTTCCATCCCGTCACATATGTAAACATTGGGTATTGCTAAACTCAGGACAAAATTTAGAAACTACTATGGAATTACATTTTTTTGACGGCTGTTGATACATAAGAAATTTTGGGAGTCAAAGTTCTAAACAGTGGTGTTTTTTCAATTTTTTTGGTCATATTTCACAATTTTATATAGTAAATTATATGAGATAAAAAAAAAATGGTATCTTTAGAAAGTTCATTTAATGACGAGAAAAACTGTAAAATATGTGTGGGTTGCATAAACGAGTAAGAGGAAAATTTGACCTAAACACAAACAGCGCAGAAACGTAAAAACAGCAACGGTCACTAAAGGACGGATTTGTGTAAAACCGCCCGGTCACTAAGGAGTTAAGAAGCCAGTCACAGTTCGTGGATCGGCTTCCTTTCGAAGAGCCTGATCCGATTGATCTGCTGTATGAAGCAAAGGCGCGTTCAATACCTCAGCCGCTGCAAGTGCTAAATTAGCAACTTGCCATTGAACGCCGTTCAACCGCTCAGCGCTCAGCAGTGCTATCCTAGCACTTGCAGCGACCTGAGGAGATGCTTCGTGTGACGTATTAAAGATGGCCGCCACCATGAAGCAGTAACAATTCCGTACAGCAAGATGGCCGCCGCAATGAAGCAAGTAAGAATTCCGTACAGTAATGTTAATTTTGAGGTTTTTGTTCACCAAAGCACAAAATATTTCTTTATTATTTCCCCCTGCACAGACATATATTACAGCTCAATTTAGATTTTGTTTCAGAAGTAAACATAACGTTTATTCATTAAAAACTATCATTTGTGGTGTGTGCATACAAAACGGAATTGTGCTGACTGCTTTTCTTTATCATATTTTGTCCGAGTGATCCGAAAAACAATCTGAATCTTTAATTTAAAAAATCGGCCATTTTGGATTCAAAATTCGCATCCAAAGCGTTCAATGACACTGCTGCAGCAAACTGAATTGCTGTGCTGCAGCAATTCAGCAGCTGCTGAGGTATTGAACGGGGCTCAGGACTTTGCCAACCTTTGCTTCGGGGAAAGATTGAGGCAGAGAAGGCCTTGGGGCCGAATGCTCAGTGCACCACTGGTGGGGATTATGTGACCGGTGGGGCTGTTGACCCCATTTTTTTGGCAGGATACAGGCTGAAGCAGACCCTTCTCTGATGGCTCCCTCGCCTCCCCGGCTTGGCTTTTGGACCATGGACTTTGCAGACATTTCCCTTTACCCCCCTCGACGAGTATTCTTGTTTTGATCCCCTCCCCCACCGTGATGACTCTTAACCCTCCATTTTTAGTTCCTTTTTGTTTTGTGGCGTTCACGGGTTTCCCCAGGGTGTGCCAGTGTCACCTGGCGCCTGACTCCCCCCCCCTCCCCGAGTACCCAGGCCTAGTGCCACTTGTTCCTCCTGGTCCTGTGGGCTCGCAGGAATAAACCAGGGATAGGCACAGTTTTGGCCTTTGCCACTGCCCCGTTTTATCCCCCCTCCCGTTATTATCCTGAATGTCTGTAGATTACTTTTCGTATTACCTCATGCTGAGTTTTTTATTTTTATTCTTTTTCTCTCTGCCGTACCATTATAGATGTCCCTGAGTGGCCATGTGAGGCCCTCACAATGTTATTTTCCTTCTGCTGTGCTTTAATTGAAGCCCACCTGTGGCCCTGCGAGGCCCTCACTGTGACGATACGCTGACAAGTTTGCAAAATAAAAATTTTCAATACAAATAAATAAAAAATAAGATATAATACTATCAGGGTAATTCAAAGAGATCCGAATTGCTTGAGAAAGGTAACCGAATGCTGATTTTCAGTGTTCGGTTACCTTTCTTGGCCATTCGGGTGTCCAGAGAGCAGGCAATTCGCCAAATCCTGGTGAATTGCCTGCACATACGGTGCCTGTTCTGTGCCTGTTCGAGGACAGTGAAATCCCTAGACATGTGCATTCGTTTTAGTACTAAAATGATTTAGTCCGAATTTTGGGAAAATTTAGTTTTAGTATGACTCAGAGAAACGAAACTGCTCAGTACAAAAAACGAAAGAACTAAAATAAAATGCACTACATTTTAGTTTCAGTCATTTTTGTGATATTACATTGATGAGTGAAGGAGACCAGCAATGAAGATCGCAACATCCGAAGTTCTGCACCCTCCACATGCCAATGCAGTAGGATGTTCTATACAAAGGGGCATTAATTAATGCAGGAGGATGTTCTATACATTATACAGAGAGGGGTATTAATGCAGGAGGATGTTATATACATTATACAGAGAAAGGTATAAATTGAGGAGGATGTTCTATACAGAGAGGGACATTAATTAATTAAGGAAGATGTTCTATACATTATACAGAGAGGGGTATTAATTAATGCAGGAGGATGTTTAAACATTATACAGAGAGGAGCCTTTTTTTTTGTAGCCCTTTAAATCCAGTGGCTGTGAGCACTGAGATCGGCTGCTTGTTACATTCTCTCTCAGTACAATGTATCAGGCTCAGCTGTTACAGTAACTGACTGTAACAGCGCTCAGAGTTTCAGTAAAACAAGGAATAATATTGTTATAACCTCTTATATATAAAAATATTATTTACTAGTTTTACTGAAACTCTGAGCGTTGTGATGAGCAGCAGACAGTTACTGTAACAGCTTTGCCTGACACGGGGCAATATTACAATGGGTGCTAACTTAACCAGAGCTGTTGTAAACTTAAAAACCTCATAGGCTATAATGGCTCTGGGAAGTTTACAACAGCTCTGGTTAAGTTAGCACCAACTATGTAATATGGCCCACATTGTGCTGAGAGTAAGTGATACTGTAACAAGCAGCGATCTCAGTCCTCTGAGGAGCCACTACACTAGTAATTGTATCCACTGGTTTTCGGATGAATGAAATTCGTTTTCATACTAAAGAACTGAAAACGAATTTCTTTAGCAACTAAATAAATTGCATTTTAGGACTAATCCATTAGTTCAAAACGAAATTTTGTACTGTGCACATGTCTAGAAATCCCCATAAAAAAAGCACTGCTTCGGCTATACAGAGAGCACAAACCAGCAGTGAAAGGTTCTCCTAATGCCCTGCCATTCGGTTGTTTGATTTGGCAGGTTTATTCAGGCGAATCCCATAGGCTTCAATGTTAAAAATATTCCCATTTTAACTCAATATCTAATAACCCGTTCATTATAAAATATTGCAGTAAAAAGTCTCTTTATTTATAGATTTTTTAGGATATTTTAAGCATTTTTCTGGATTTTATTTTGAAGTTTACTTCCTTTTTTCTGTAACAGCCCTTTTTAGTATCATTCATTGGACCTCATAAGTAAATTTCAGAAATTTTCCCTCAGTAATTTCTTTACAAACAGCGTTTCACTTTTTAAACATTCAAGCAAACCGTTTTCCTAATTTATTCACTGCCTTCGTCTGCGGTGTCTGCTTTTTCTGGAGGCTGCGCTGCGTGTGATCGCCTCCTGCTCGGGTTTTTCCGTTGTCTTCGATGGGTTAATCCAGATGTTTTTGCGGGTTTTCGGCGTGCATTCGCTGGGTTTTTGCGGTGACTTTTCGTCGGGTTTGCGGCAGCTTTTCCCTGCGCTGCGACGGCCCTGTGGTGCTTGCTGAATACACCGCAGGGTCGCCGAAATGGGATTGCCAAATGGCACCGAATTGAAGAGAACGAAAAGTCACCGAACTAGCAGTGACTTTTCGATTTTCTTTGAATTACCCTGTATATAATACTAGTATCGGTGCATCCCTAGTGGTTACTAAGGGATAATAATCAGGAATGTACTGGGAGGTATACTGTAATTAGCAAAAAATCAGCATGGCTTTATGAAACAGATCATGTCAGACTAACCTAATTGCGTTCTATGAGGAAGTAAGTAGAAGTAGAGATCAGGGGGTCTCAGTGGATGTAATTTACTTGGATTTTGCCAAAGCTTGCGACACAGTTCCACACAAGAGGTTACTTTTTAAATTAAGAAAAATTGGTCTAGATTAATATACTTGTACTTGGATAGAAAACTGGCTAAAAGATAGGGTACAGAGAGTGGTCATAAATGGTAAATTTTTTAAGATGGAAATCAGTGGTAAGTGCTGTACCTCAGGGGTCTGTTATAGGACCAATTCTATTCAATTTATTTATAAATGACCTTTAAATAATAGGCATCGAAAGTCATGTATCAGTGTTTGCAGATGACACAAAACTAGGAAAAGTAAAACATTGTGAACAGGATGTTAGATTGGGGGACTGGGCACTAAAATGGCAGATGAAATTTAATGTAGATAAATGCACTTTATTATGCACTTTGAAGTGAAGAACACACAAGCAACTTATACCCTAAGGCTAGGGTCAGACGAACGCATTTTTCACGAACTGTGCATCCGTGCGTCCAGACGCACTTTTTGACAGCAGACGCAGTAGCGGTCACACTGTGCGCAATTACGGCTATGATTTTTGACGGAGCTATAAAAAAAAAAAGGACGTGATGTAGGCTGGACATTTGCAGCGTCTGACGTCTCCTAATCACACACAGGCCGCTATGCTGACGCAGCGCACTCTGTGCATCAGTACTAGCGGTTCGACGTACTTGCTAACCTGCGTCCTTTTGCCGCTTCCTTGCGGCCGTACTTTGTGTGTGGGCCTCCGGTGGATGTTATTTGCTGCCACCACGGACGTACTAAAGTGCGGCTAAACGCATTTGTGAACGCTGCCTTCGTCTGACTCCAGCCTAAATGGTACTGAGTTAGGGAAATCAAACCAGGAGAAGGATTTGGGAATAATCATAGACTTCAAACTAAGTAACAATGCGCAAGGTCAGCAAGGTATTGGCATGCAATAAAATGCATTCACTCTCGGGATGAAAACATAATTTTGCCTCTGTATGAATCAATGGTAAGACCGCACCTTGAATAAGCCGTGCAATTTTGGGCACAGTGTCTTAAGGATATTATAGCGCTAGAAAAAGTGCAGAGACGGGCAACTAAATTAATAAGGGGAATGGAAGGTTTAAGTTATGAGGAGAAGCTAACAAGTTTAAACCTGTTTAGTTTAGAGAAACGGCGCCTTAGAGGGAGATCTGATAACTTTATATAAATACAGTGGCGTAACAACCGGGGGAGGGCAGCCGGTGCGGGTGCCCCGGGTGCAGGGCCGAGGGGGACGGCCTTCCGAAGAGGCTGTGCTGCGTCCTACAGCGAGATCTCACGAGGATGCATCAAAAAGCCTTCAGAAGCCGGCTGTCCTCGTGGAGGAGCATGCTGGCGCACGCGGGTCCCCATCTGAGTCTGAGCTCTGTGAGTGAGTGATTCTGGGGGTCCTGCTGTGCCTGTGCATATAATTCTGGGGGTCCGCCTGTGGATATAGTTCTGGGGGTCCGCCTGTGGATATAATTCTGGGGGTCCTGTGCCTGTATATATAATTCTGGGGGTCCTGTGTATATAATTCTGGGAGTCCAGTGCCTGTGGATAAATTTCTGGGGGTCCTGCACCTGTGGATATATTTCTGGGGGTCCTATATTTTGTCGCAGTCCGGGCCTGCTTATAACCAGAGTGGATGTTTATATAATGGGGGGGGGGGGTGAAAAATTATTTCTTCCCCGGGCACCCATAACTCTGGTTTATAATGGCCCCGTATATATTTATACAGTGGCGTAACCATTGTCTGGGAACCTATTCATTAACAGGACTATACACCGGACACAAGGCCACCCATTTAGACTGGATGAAAGGAAATTCAGACTAAAGCATAGGAAAGGTCATTTTACGATGAGAACAATAAAGCGGTGGAATTCTCTGCCTGTTGAGGTGGTTGGGTGACTGTACAGACTTTTAAAAAACAACTGGATGACTTCCTTCAGACACAGAATATTAAGGGTCATAATATTTAATATGTGGGTAAGCTTCTTGATCCAAGGAGAAATCTGACTGCCATTCTGGGGTCAAGAAGGATTTTTTTCCCCAGTGTGTTGCATATTGGCGACCGCTTCAGACTGGGTTTTTTGCCTTATTTTGGATCAACAGCAGTAGGTGATGTGAAAGGCTGATATAGACAAAAACTTATAACCACACAATATACATAAGTATATGGATGGTCACTAAAGGGATTGGGTCCCCATAAATAATATTTATTAGAACAAAAGAATCAACAACATAACATTTAAAAGCAACACAAATTGAATATGGAAACACAGAGGTGCTTAGTGGTAAATTAGGTGATCCCTAGGAACAATAATAACAACCATTTAAAGGAATGAAAATTTCAACTATCGATTGAGAATTGAACCCTAACCAGATCAGAAAAATATATATTCAATGCTGCACGGAATCCTAGCAATCAAGATAATCAACCCACATAGCACCAAAAAAAACTATTTCAAATAAGGGGATTTGAAAATTGCACCCCAGCAGATAAAAAAGCCAAATAATGCTTAGCACAACAACATTATAAGACAAAGAGCCCAACGCGTATCGACAGCCTTCATGCGGTCTTCATCAGGGACAAAAGACATAATTTCACAGTGTTAAGGAAAAAACATGTGTTTAAATAGACCCAGCAATTACCTGGCAATTGGCAACAGCAGATACTGGTCTCCTCCATTACTCGAGGCATGCATGTCACCTTCCTACTTCCTGATTGCGTTCCATGACCACATGTATAAGCTAATTGGATAAATTACATCCAGTTGTAAGAAGCAGAATGTACCATTACATGTAGATCAGAAAATACCTCAGTATCAATGATCATTCTGTATAAACAATGAAGTAGACATGGAAGCAGAAGGAAGGCACCATATTGGTAGATGAGAACGTATATTCACTAATTCCCACCCATATAAATCCGGCTCTGCACTGACAGATAGACATCCCACTGAAATCCTCACAAGAGGGTAAAACAAAAAAGCACCTAAAAATAGCCACAAAAATCCTAAACACTGAAATACGCTGCATATCAACATACGGTTGCTAAGATAGCAATTAAATACACTAAAACATATAAAAAAAATACATGAAAGGCCAATTAACACAGTAATCAAGACATATACATGTAAAACAGAGAATGACACCAATAGACTTCAATTAGATATGGAAATAATTTCTTCAGTGGCAACTGATATAGAAACATTGTTCATATTCATAACAGCAAAACAATTTATTTTTTATTTTTTTTGCATACACATACATATATATATATATATATATAAAACAAAAACATTCAAAAACCTGCAACATGCAAAAACCTGCAAACAATGTGTTTGTCTGGAGTGCTCTCTCCATGTTTTTGTTTTGTATTTTGTTTTCAGACGCACCCGCACTGAAACGCTTAGTTAAGGCTCAGTGCTACCCCCCCCCCCCATGTTTTTTGTATGTTTTTCCTGGGTATGCACCCCTCCCTGCCACAGGTACTCCTCCTCCAGGTTCTATTTAACCTTGATCTGCAGGAGCTCCATGAAGGGACCTGTTCCTCAGTAAGTGAGTTTATCCCATTATAGCAGTCATTAGGTTTGCAGAGTAGGACCTGCCAGAGGGTGGATTACATTGACGCTGTTGGCAGGCTTAAGCAATTCACGGACGTTCATTGCAAACCAAATTTCCACCATTTTATTCAGCAAAGCTCAGAGTTATGTACCCATGCATGGAGCTGTTGTTGCAGGTTTTTGAATGTGTTTGTTTGGAGTGCTCTCTCCATGTTTTTGTTTTGTATTTTAGTTTGAGACGCACCCGCACTGAAAAGCTTAGTTAAGGCGGAGTGCTAACCCCCCCATGGTGTGTGTATATATATATATATATATATATGTATATATATCTCACACACGAGGTGGGGGAAAGACTAATTATTATTTTATTTTAGTTGACAAAGAAGGGACCTGCATTAATAAATCAATACATAACCGAAGGACATTATTTTAATTATCCCTGATAAAAGGAGTAAACGTAAACCCCTCATAAAGCCCTCCAGGCGCCAGGGAATTTAATCTATAGATCCACTGAGCTTCACGTTTTAATAGTAATCCGTCAAGATTTCCTTTCCTCGGTCCCAATACCACCATGTCAAGACCCATAAATCTCAAACCTCTAGAACTGCCCTGATGGGGATTGCAAAAATGTCTAGCCACAGGTAGATCCAAATTCCTGTCAATAGACCGTGCATGTTCAAGAATCCTGACCTTCAAAGCTCTAATAGTTTTTCCCACATATTTTATTACAGGGGTAGCGTAAAGGATAAACAACCCCCGTGGGGTTACAATTAAAAAATTCTTTGCCATCCCTCAGGGTCAATTTCTTCGAGTTCTTTTCAACCATCTTACACGCCTTGCATTTTCCAAACGCAAAAGGTGCCATTTACACGTGACCTTAACCATGTTTGGGGTTTACCAAGTTCACCAAAGTGGCTGTGCACCAATTTATCCTGTAAAGAGGGACATCGTCTCGCAGTGATGGATACCTTATCAGGCAGGACATCAGTAAAATGTTCATCTGATGTCAAGAGTGGCCAGTATCTATTACAGATGCCCTTAATCTCGTTCCAACCAGTATCAAAGTTGGCTATGAGACGTATGGTGTAATCTTGGTGTGCTTATTGTACAGCGCTGCGGAATATGCTGGCGCTTTATAAATAAAGAATAATAATAATCTTCTGACTTATGTTGATCCTCCAATAATTTGGTTCGGTCAGAACGAAGGGCCCTTTTATATGCTCTCTTTAACACTATTGGGATATCCTTTAGTTTTTAAATGAACACGTAAGCGATCAGCTTTCTCTTTAAACTCATTGAAAGTACTGCAAGTGCGTTTAACCCTTAGATATTGTCCCGTGGGAATGCCACTCTTTAGTGGAATCGAATGGAAGCTGCCCCAATCCAGGAGGCTATTCGTAGCCGTAGGTTTCTTAAATAATGTGGTATTAAATCCTTGCGACTGACTTTGTATTGTGATATCCAAGAAGTTAATACTGGTTGTTTGAATTTCAGAGGTGAACTTTAAATTGAAACAATTCTTATTTAATTGGTTAACGAATATTCTAAAACTAACCTCCTCTCCTGACCAGATAAGTAACACATCATCAATATAGCGTTTCCACAAAAGAATAGAACAACTGAATGGACTGTTATGATAGATACATTCATCCTCCCACCATCCCAGGAAGATGTTAGCGAGGGTGGGGGCACATGGTGAATCCATGGCTACGCCCACTTTTTGTAAGAAATACTGACGTTCAAAAAGAAAATAGTTATGTGAAAGAATCAATCCAAGTAAATTAGTTATGAACTCAATTCTTCTATCCTCAACTGCGTCTTTCTCAAGAACTCGAGAGACCGCCTGCAGTCCCAATGCATGCGGGATACTGCTATACAGTGCTTCGATATCCAAACTACATAAGTAGCTATCAGCTAGAGGCGGTTGTTCATCGATTAATTTAAGTAATTGTTTCGAATCATGAAGATATGAGGGGAGAATCTCAACATAGTGTCTCAAAATTTTGTCAATATAGACACTACAATTTTGTGTGAGATTTCCTACTCCCGATACAATCGGTCTCCCTGGAGGAGGATGTTTGCCTTTATGTAGCTTAGGGAGGCTATAGAACGTAGCAATTTCGCGGAGAGTCTATCTTCATGAACTCATATTCTCTTTTGGAAATTAAGCCATTAGATTGTGCATGGCAAGAAATTCAAACAACCTCAATGAGTACGCAGTAGTTGGATCTGAAGGTAATCTACCATAAATCTCATCATCCCGTAGGATATTCAGACACATAGTCTTGTATTGATCTTTAGACAGAACCACAATATTTCCCCCTTTATCTGATTTCTTAATAACAATCTCCTTATTGTGTTGAAGTTCTTTAAGAGCTAATCTCTCTTTATAGCGAAGATCTTTTTTAATAGAATCAAAATTACTATGGTCCTGTAAATGTTCGATTTCTTGATACACCATTTCACAGAACATATGGATGCGATTATATTGTGCAATATACGGTGTAAAATTGCTTTTTAGGCGTAATCCAGTATCAAAATTAAACTGGGGCGGTTGATTTTCGTCAAGCAGGTCCAGGAGGATATTGAAGATCACTACCTTCTAAGCCAAGACTCTCAATCTGTCTGATGTCCTTTATTTTAAAAAATTTATGAAGTGCTAAGTTTCCTAGCGAAAAGATGGATATCCTTAATTCAAGAAAATAGGTCAGACCGAAGGGTGGGAATAAAGGACAAACCCTTTTTAAGAACCTTTTGTTGATTATTAGACAGAGGTATACCGGCAAGGTTGATGATCTGCATTGTGTTAGAAGTATCTAAGGGAATTACTTCCTCTTCCCTGCTCTTGTTCTCCCCCTCCCTCTCATTCTTCCTCGATTTCCACTGCTGATTCCAAATGGGTACATTCCACTGATCTAAATCCTGATCTGCCTCTAAAAAAAAGAGACAGATTTCTTAAGGATACCCCTTCTACTCATGAGATTACGTGTGGGTTCTTCCTCCGTATCCGAGTACTCATACTCAGGTGGAATAACGATCGTTCTGGGGTTCAACTTTATTAGAATACTTAAAAACATAGCCATTTTTATAATCAGACACATCCCGGCGGAATTTACGCTGTTTGCGTTCACGAATGACATTATCATATTGGTCAAGACCCCCTTGGAGTTTTTGTTCTAATGTCAAGAAAAGCTCATGCTCCTTAAAATCCTGAACTGTTTTTAGATCAGACTCAATAAATTCTTTAACAGTGGATAATTCCTCTTTTCCCCGAGTAATCAAAAATCGACATAAATGTATTAGAGCAACAAATAGCAGCAGTCTGCCAATCTTTAATTGATTTTTCTGTCAGATGATTCGCAGGTGGGGTTTGAATTCTTAACCCCCTAGGTATAATTTCCTTAATCCATATAATTTTGTAAGGAGGAGATCTCCCATTTCACCCGAATTTGTTTCTTAAGAGGTTTGTTCAGATCATTAAAGGCTTAGTGAATATTAGTATCAGTACCATCTGGAACCACAGTATCCTCAAAGATGTCAGAGGTTAGTTTCCCCCACCTCTCAAAATTGCCACTTGAGGAAAGAAAATTGGCCATACTACGGTATGGCACCACTAATCGGCACTGAAGCCTCACCAGTAAACTAACAACAGCAGGTAATTCCCACAAGGGAATACCTATATACGGTGCCAGGTACCCAAATCATGAGAAAGGCTGAACCTGACGGACGCATGTCTTTTTTCAGCCTATGTAACTATCAGGGTTATTCAAAGAGCTCCGGATTGGGGCCGAAAGGCAGGCATGTACTGGCCATCGGGACTACCGGGAGGATCCTGACTGGGCCACCTGGTTCGTCTAGGCCAGCCCCAGGCTGTGGGCCTAGTCAGGCAGCCGGCCAGCCCACTGTTGGTGAAGTGTAGCAGCCCACAGCGCCAAACTTCCGCACTAACTTACTGTCTGGGCGCCGCCTGCTGGCATCACCTGCATGCTGGGAGAAGTAGTTCTAGTCTGGTTTTCTGCAGATTGCAGAAAACCAGTCTCAAACTACATCTACCAGCATGCAATGCGCCGGTGATGCCAGCAGGCGGCGCCCAGACAGTAAGTTAACCCGGAGGTTTGGTGCTGACTTTCAGATGGAGCCTGGAAGGAACAGCACATGTGAAGGGGGAGAAGCATGCACTGGGCAGCATGGATGCCAGAGGGAGGCAGGTATCAACTTGCAGAGACCGAGCCTGCTGGTAAGTATAAGTATCTGTGTCTGTTTATCTGTGTCTCCCTGTATATTAATCTATCCCTCTCTCTCTCTCCCCCATCCTTTCCTCTCACGCCCATCTCCACCTCTCCCCAATCTCCATCCTGTGCTAGATAACCAGTGGGCCCTAACACCAGTGGGTCCTAACACCAGTGTGCCATAACACCAGGCTGCCATAACACCAGTGTGCCATAATACCAGTCTGCCATAACACCAGTGTGCCCTAATACCAGTGTTCCCTAATACCTGTGTGCCCTAATACCTGTGTGCCATAACACCAGTCTTCCATAATACCAGTGTGCCCTATCAGTGTGCCATAACACCAGTGTGCCATAACACCAATCTGCCATAACACCAATGTGCCCTAACACCAGTGTGCCCTAACACCAGTCTGTCATAACAGTCTGCCATAACACCAGTGTGCCAAAACACCAGTCTGCCATACCAGTGTGCCATATTACCAGTGAGCCATAATACCAGCCTGCCATGCATACCAGTGTGTCATATTACCATTCTGACATGCATACCAGTGTGCCATAATACCAGTCTGAGTCTGATATGTAATACCAGTCTGCCATACATGCCACTGCCAATTTTCCTTGCCAAACAGTAGAAAAAATTCCCACCCAACACTAGAGTCCTCTAGTTATGCTTGAAAAAAAGGCTGGCAACCCTACCCCCACGAGGAGTTGGGACTGCACTGACTCCAGGGTCTGGCACCTGCGCTTGGAATGAATGAAGAGCAACGAAATGCAGGGAATCCCAAAGCACAGAACTTGCACGCAATTTAAAATAATATAAAATATAGTTTAATTTCATTAAATGCCACAAAATACAAACAAATCCTTAGCTCCAGCCCATAGAGATCTTATTCCGGTCCTGCGTATTTGCATAATTCAAGTGGGCCGCTCTCATGGACAAAGTCCAGGGCCAATATTTTGTCCCAGTCCAGCCCTGCCGAAAGGTAACCGATCGGTTACCTTTGCTGGCCATTCGGCTATCCAGAGAGCAGGCAGTTTGCCAAATGTTGGCGAATTGCCTGCACATACGGTGCCTGTTCGAGGGCAGTGAAATCCCCATAGGTTCGTCTATTCAGAGAACAAAAACCAGCCGTGAAAAGTAGCCGAATTGACCGGCTTCATTTCGACAGGTTTATTCAGGCGAATCCCATAGGCTTCAATGTTAAAAACATTCCAGATTTAATCCAATATCTAATAAACCATTTGTAGCGCTCACTCCCGGAGGAGCCGCTGAAATTGAACCTCGGGCCAGTCTCCCCGCACTAGGGAATAAATATACTCCAGCACCGTTGTGGATTTTATAAATTATATAGTTTACTAGAACAAATGGCATATAATGAATAACACGGTGTTCGTATATATATTTACAGTACTTCGCAATGCGGGAAACGCGCAGCGGAAAAGAAATACGATTCTTCGGAATTCGAGGAACGCGCAGCGGAAAAGAGAAAAATATATCTTTAACCCCCTTTGTGGTTGAGGAGTGAGTCCCGTACAGGTTATGTCTCAAAGAATGTAGGTGTGTGTGTGTGTGATGGTACCCGGGTACAATATTCAACTGGCCAGTGAATTGCTTATGAGGTATCTTCGACTAGTCAAGTTGGGGCCCTGTGGGTTTTTGAAACAAACAGCAGCGTGCTTTCTTTATTCACAAACGGCCTGGAAGGCCTCTCACCCATCCGCCAGATACTTGGTGCTCCGCTTGACCCAGGATGTCTCTCCGCTCGATCTTGGCTGGGATTCTCTGGGCTACCGGATCCGCTGTCTTGTCCAGCTCACCGCCTGCTCTCCCTGTCCGATCGATCTGCGGTGCTCCTAACTCGGGGTCCTCTCGCTCACTTGGTATCAGCGTGGGTATTCCTGTGAATCACTGGGTCTTCCTCTGGTAAGGCTGAATAACCCAGTCTTTAGCTCTGTCAGGCCCCAGCTGCGCTCCGGCCTGGTCACTGTCACATTCTGCAGCACTGGGTCTTGCTTCTCCCACTCCCTGGCGCACTCTGCCAGCTCTCTCCACGAGGCTCAGGATGTAGGTGTCTGTGTCCCACCCACTTCCTGTGTCTGCCCCCAAAGCATGCCAGGAAATGTAGTCCCAATGTTTTCTGTGTTTGTCCAGCATAATCTTAGCATGGTCTCTGTCTCCCTCTGGTGGCCATTGCAAGTAAATGCAGCAGAACAGTCTTTTTTTTTTAAACACAGCGCTACACATTTATTATAATATTCTGCACTAAAAAGTCTATTTAAAAAGGGGGGAGCGTGGCTAGCCGGCAACACGAGCAGCCGCATGTTCTGAGAGCTCTGTGTGCGGCGCTCGGTTTTTTCACTCCAGCGGCAATTACAACATCAACATCAACTTACCTCCCTCGGGGTCCTAACACCCTCCTGAAGCAGGATAGCCCCTCCAAAGGCCCAGCGGCAGCTCGAAGGGACCCGGACCAGCCGATCTGAAAAAGACCGCAAAATCCAAGATGGCGGCTCCCCGATCTCGGGCTCCTCTATCTCGGGCCTGGACTTGAGGAACAGGATGCGGATCTCCTCTCTAACACGTCCCCAGCATCTGAGAGGGCAATGCGTGATATGCTCCAGGGACTCCGCGCTACCCTCCAGGCTGACTTCAAAGAGGCGCTGCAGGAGCTGCGCCGCGATGTTCAGGATCTAGGTGAGCGCACTGACAACCTTGAGACCAAATCTGACGATATTTGTCTGGCTCATAATGACCTTGTGGACAGACACCAGAATTTGCAAATAGCTCATGACGCGCTGGCTACCAAAGTTGCTGACTTAGAGGACCGCTCGCGCAGAAACAACATGCGGATCCGTGGTGTCCCGGAGGCGGTGGTCCTGGCTGATCTCCCGGCATATCTCATGGAGGTTTTCCAAATTCTACTCCCATCAGCCTCCCTCCAGGACTTACTCCTAGACCGCGCTCATCGACTGCCCAAAGCGAAACATCTTTCACCGGACGTTCCCCGAGCTGTTATTGTCCGAGTTCACTTTTATCATATTAAGGAGTCCTTAATGTCTGCGGCTAGAAAAGGCCCAACCTTGCCTGCTCCGTACGCTACCTTGTTATTGTTTGCGGATCTATCAGCGACGACCCTAGCGAAGAGGCATGAATTCCTCCCCTTGACGAAGCTCCTGAGGAACCACGAGGTGGCTTACAGATGGGGTTTCCCGACCAAATTGCTTATATGGAGAGAAGGGAGGCTACATGCTATCACCAACATCCCGTCGGGCATGCAACTCCTGCAGGAATGGGGGTTTGTGAAGGAGTACACCCCTCCTCACGTGGTAACGACATCTCCACTTAAAGTTTCGCCAGAGTGGCACCGCGTCAAGCCAAAATGAACGGCGGCCCGGTGTCTGGGCCTATATCGATATCGTTTTCCTCTGCCCAGCTGATCCCGGCTGATTTCAGCTTCTTCTTCGATGTTGGGAAGACCCACTACTTAACAGAGAACCGAGCTCCCTCACCCCCTGTTGGTGGCTCATACTTGACACGATCTTATTGATCTGGATATTTTTCTTCCCTGGTACGCCAGGGATACCCCCCTGTGGGTGTTTACTTCCCTGAGTTTCTACCTCGCATTTTTCACCACGGCGAGTTACACCTCTTCACACTGCGGGCTCGCAGTGTTTTTTTTGTTACTGTATTTTTCTAAAACAAAAATTCCCTATTTCGTCCGCTCTTTTTTCCTTTTTTGGTTCGTCTGGTCCATTATTCCCTCCAGTTCTCCTGTTGTACGGGTCCCTTGGAGGATGTAAGCTTCTTCCTAATGGGGGACTGCCTGCATTGTGGGGTTGGGAAGGGACGGAAATGCTCACCAACTGATGTTTCCCAAATTGATTGATGGGTTCCCCTGAACTGAAATTTTTCTCCTTAAATGTTAGAGGTTTGAATGTTCCTTTTAAAAGACACTGCCTTTTCCGAGATTTGCATAAATATAAACCTGCGATAGTGTGCTTACAGGAGACACATTTTCGGTCTCACGATGCCCCCCGTCTTCGGTCTCAGATGTACCCTGAAGCCTATCACTCTATGTCTCCAACCAAATCAAGAGGAGTCTCCATCCTCTTCCATAGAGATTGGTTGTTTCAGGTTGCATCTCAACACCAGGACAAGGAGGGGAGAATGTTGATATTGACTGGCTCTTTAAATGATGTTCCGGTGACTATTGTTAATTTGTATTTCCCGAATGTTAACCAGTTGCAGTTCCTCAGGAAAGCCCATAAAAAAATTCAGTCTCTTAGCCAAGGCGCTGTGTATATCTGTGGCGACTTTAATATGACTCCCTGCCCCATGGTCGATTGCCAGTCCTCTGGAGGTCGCCTCCCCTCTCAAAAAGCGAAGTCTCTTGGCCGACGCTTCACTGAATTCCTGCAATCTGTTGACCTGTATGATGTCTGGCGCATCTCCCACCCCCAGACTAGAGATTACACTTTTTATTCCCAGGTGCACTCCTCCTATAGCAGAATTGATTTATGCCTTATACACCGGACCATGGTCCACCATCTCGTAGATGCTCAAATAGGACCCATGACATGGTCTGACCATGGTCCTTTGATTCTTTCCTTCCGTGCTCATTTTCCGGCTCGAGGTATGGGCTCGTGGCGTTTAAATGATTCATTAATTGTGGACCCGGCTGGGAGGGATGGGGCCGCATCGGTTCTTGAGGACTACTTCAGATTGAACACTCGGAGGAGGTTGCGATCTCCTCTGTGTGGTCAGCCCACAAAGCGGTTATCAGGGGTCATTTCATTAAACAGGGGGCTTATAGAAAGAAACAGGATACTCTTAAAACATCGAATCTCTTACAACAAATCTCCTCCTTAGAATCCCAAAATAAGAATAAGCCGACCCCATCGATTGCATCTCAATTGCTTTCCTTGCGGGGAGAGTTGGAGCACTTAAACCTACAGGCTATGGAACGATCCCTACGCAAACTAAATTACACTTCCTATACTCAAGGTAACAAGGCGGGGAAGTTACTGGCCTCTAAACTCAGGGCAAGACGCGTTCAAACTAAAATCACCCATATTGAAAGCTTAGGGGGACAAACAGTGCGTAATCCAGCGCTGATTGTCTCGGAATTTGCCAACTATTATAGCTCCCTTTACAATCTCAAACTTGACTCGGCCATTTCACCACCCTGCTCAGCAGAGATATCCACCTTCTTAGCAGAAGCGCATTTGCCGACATTACTGCCCCATCAGCAAGCTGACTTGCTGGCCCCTTTCTCTGAGGAGGACGTCTACAAAGCGATCCGAGCTCTCCCGAAAGGTAAAGCACCAGGCCCTGATGGCTTATCTAATCTTTATTATCAAAACTTCGCCTCCCTCCTGGTCCCTACTCTGGACAGCCTTATTTAATAACATTAAAACCACTGGCCAAGTTCCCCCCAGAGATGCTCCTGGCCACCGTGGTCACACTCCCTAAACCTGGCAAGCCCCCCACTCATTGCGCAAATTTTCGCCCCATCTCCCTACTAAATGTTGATATTAAACTTTATGCAAAATTATTGGCCTCGCGCGTCGCGCCCCTGCTCCCTAAATTGATTCACCCGGATCAGACAGGATTTGTACAGGGGAGGCAGACCTGTGATAATACATGTCGCTTGTTCGATATAATAGACCTAGCTAATCGTTCTGGGACCCCCGGGCTCCTACGGTCTTTAGATGCAGAAAAAGCGTTTGATCGCATGCACTGGGGCTTCATGCGCCAAACGTTGGAGGCCTTTCAATTTCCCGCCTTGTTTATCCAAAGTGTTATGGCTCTGTATTCCACCCCCTCGGCAAAGGTGTTAAGCATGGGATTTTCATCCCCTACTTTTCCAATTACGAACGGCACTCGTCAAGGTTGCCCCTTATCCCCGCTAATTTTTGTCTTGGCATTGGAACCGTTGGCATCTCATATTAGATTGAACACATTTATATCAGGTCTGCCTACACCGGCAGGCGAACAGAAACTCACTCTATTCGCGGATGATATTCTCCTATACTTATCCACCCCAGAAACCTCACTCCCCCCTCTTTTTAATTTACTTGAGAAATATGGTCGGCTATCCTACTATAAAAATAATGTTGGTAAGACTCAGGCCCTCCCTTTGCATATTCCTGGTCCCTCACTGGTTGATCTTAAAACTCAATACTCGTTTGACTGGTGTTCGGAATCTATTAAATATTTTAGGTATTTTCCTAACGAAAAATAGGAGCTCCATCATTAAGCATAATTATCTCCCTCTCCTGCAATCTATTGAAAAACAACTGCAATCATGGCACTCAGTGGATCTGTCCTGGCTGGGCCGCATGGCCTCCTTAAAAATGTCAATCCTCCCGCAAATCCTTTACTATTTTCGCAATGTTCCGATCTTTCTCCCAGCACATATCCTCCTACGTCTGCAGAAAATGCTATTTGCCCACATCTGGAAACGCAAGCCCCCTAGAGTTTCGGCTACTACAATTACAACTCCGAGAGAGATGGGTGGCTTTGGCTTCCCTGACTTGTTGAGATATTATAGAGCTTCCCTATTAGCCCAATTATTAGCTGCGCTGCACTCCTCAGAACCTCCTTTATGGCTGTGCCTGGAAAATGCCGTTATCGCTCCTAATTCTATTCATGACTTTATGTGGTATGACCCTCTCCCTAGAAGTAAATTGGAAGGGATACTTCCCTCCTCTTATCTCTCGGTCCTGACCTGGCGCCACTGGGGTAGACCGCTATTAAAACTGTTTCGGCTGCTCAGTTTTGCACCTCTTAGTTTTTTAACTAGATTGTCCCGACCTAAACCTTGCCTCCTGGACGCTTCAGGGAGTGACCCTTGTCCAAAACCTTCTCGCTCCAACCTCTATTAAACTGTTCCCAGACTTAGTACAAGAATTTGGTATTCCCCTAAACGAACGCTTTACCTACCTTCGTATTAAACATATATTGTTAACGCACAGGGTCGGGGCGATACCAGACAAAGATATGACAGCTTTCCACAGGCTATGCTTGGGTAAAAAAAACTTACGGAAACCATTGTCTCTATGTTACCGATGCTTAGTGTCACCTAATAAGGAACATAAACTGCCATATATGTTGAGATGGGAAAAGGACCTAAATTTATCATTCTCGCGAGAGGACTGGTTTTATGCCACGTCATCGGTGTATCGCCTATCTAAGGCTAGGGTCAGACGAACGCATTTTTCACGTGCGTTTAGCCGCACGAAATCACGGCCGTGCTAGCAGCAAATGACGTCCAATGCCGGGGAACATACGACGAACGGCCGCACGAAAGTTCGTCCGTGCAACGCAAGTGGCCAACGAACGCATTTTTTTGAGAACGTCAAACCGCTACTACTGACGTACAGAGTGCGCTGCGGCCGCATAGCGGCGTGTGTGTGTGATTAGGAGACGTCAGACGCTGCTAATGTCCGGCTAACATAACGTCCAGACACAAAAAGTGTTTTATTGACGATCCGTAAAAAATCACGGACGAAAGGGCGCATCGTATGACCGCTATCGCGTATTCCGAGAAAAAATACGTACGTTCGTTCGAACGCACTTTTTCACGGACAACGTGAAAAATGCGTTCGTCTGACCCTAGCCTAAAAGCACTGGCATGAGAGAAGCACATCTTAAATTATTATACCGCTGGTACCTTACCCCTGCTCGACTGCACCATATCTCCAAGGGCACCAACATATGCTGGCGTTGTTCAACAGAAAAGGGTTCTTTGCTACATGTCTTTTGGTCTTGCCCGAAAACTAGCACTTACTGGGCCGATATCCATGGCCTGGTCAAACTATGTACCTCGTTGGATATTCCTCTCCAGCCCGAAACTTACCTGTTACACTTTATCCCCATTACCATTCAAATACCACCCAGAGGGTTGATATCGGCAATATTCGGGGTTGCCAAATTAGTGTTGGCTAGTTACTGGAACTCGGCCTCCACCCCCTCACTCTCAGAAGTCCTGACCCGTTTAGATAGTATCTGTAAATATGAGGAAATGTTCGCTTCGGCCCGTAACACCCTTCCACAGTACCAGGCTACCTGGGAAGGTTGGATATCTTATAGATCCTCCAAGGGATCCTCTTAAAATTACTTTCAACCTGTCGAACCGCATTTTTCATTCTTTGTTTTCCCTTTTCTTTTTCCCTTTCTCCTTCGTCTATGTTTATTCAACTACTGTATTAACCACTGTATGTTCCTTATTGTTTATTATAGAATGTAAAATGTACCGTAAAATGTTGACAACAACCTACCTGCACATATATCGCTGACAGGCCCTGCGCGGCCTCTATTGTCCTTTCATATTTTTGTATTTCAAACTTCTGATGGTACTCAATAAAAATCTTTATATTGAAAAAAAAAAGTCTATTTAAAGATTTTTTAGGATCTTTTAAGCATTTTTTTGTTTTGTTTTTATTTTGTTTTTGTTTTTTTACAAAAATAATTAAAAAAAATTTTAAAACATTTTTTCTTTTCTGTAACAGCCCTTTTTATTATCATTCATTGGACCTCATATGTAAAGTTCAGACATTTTCGCTCAGTAGTTTGTTTGCAAACAGCGTTTCACTTTCCAAACATTCAAGCGTACTGCTATTATTTTTTTTTCACTCCATTCGTCTGCGGTGTCGTGTTTTTCTGGCGGCTGCGCTGCGCTGTGATCACGGCTGCTCGGGTTTCTCCGCTGTGTTCGGTGGGGTTAATCCAGATGTTTTTGCAGGTTTCGGTGTGCATTCGCCTGGGTTTTGTGGTGAGTGTTCGGCAGGCTTTCGGCAGCTTTTCCCTGTACTACGACGGCCCTGTGGTGCTTTGCTGTATACACCACAGGGTCGCCGAAATGGGATCGCCGAATCAAGCCGAATTGAAGAGAACGAAAAGTCACCGAACGTACGGTGACTTAGATTCTCTTTGAATAACCCTGTATATGTATCTTTAGTTGTTGAAAGTAAAGCTCTGTTGGTCTGAATAAAAACTTGGCTCCTAACTTTTGTAGCTGGCTCCTAGATTCAAAGCAAATTTGTCAAGCTCTGCCTTAGACAGGTCACGGACATGCTCATATTACACTTTAGAACATAGTTATAGGCTCTATGATTTGTGTCTCGTGGGCCCTGTTCTAAGGTTGTTGTAAACGTAACTCCATATCTATACTATAATAGAATAAGCCTAAAAACGTCCGTCGCCAAAACCCTACTGCGCATGCGCGACGGACATTTGAAAGCGGCCGTTAGAACACACAGGTAGCTGCGCGTGCCGGCCGCGTGAAAAAAAAAAAAAAAAAAACGGCACGAGCCGCGCGCAGCTACCCGTGTGTTTACACGGCCAGATGCCCCGATCCTCCAGCGGTGACCGTCCTCCGGCTGCCGGCGGGCCTCCAGGCTCAGGCGAGCCCCCGGCTCGGTTTGGGCCTACAGGCCCAAGCCGAGCCGGGGACTCGCCTAAGCCTAGAGGCCCGCCGAGCACCCAGCGGCAGCCGGAGGTGGTCACCGCTGGAGGATCGGGGCCGAAGTTCCCAAACAAACACCCCAAAATCGGCCCTGAGCTCCAGCGGAGACCTCCTCCGGCTGCCGCTGGCTGCTCGGCGGCCCTCTAGGCTTAGGCGAGCCCCCGGCTCGGTTTGGGCCTACAGGCCCAGCCGAGCCGGGGACTCGCCTAAGCCTAGAGGCCCGCCGAGCAGCCAGCGGCAGCCGGAGAAGGTCACCGCTGGAGGATCGGGGCCGAAGTTCCCAAACAAACACCCCAAAATCGGCCCTGAGCTCCAGCGGAGACCTCCTCCGGCTGCCGCTGGCTGCTCGGCGGCCCTCTAGGCTTAGGCGAGCCCCCGGCTCGGTTTGGGCCTACAGGCCCAGCCGAGCCGGGGACTCGCCTAAGCCTAGAGGCCCGCCGAGCAGCCGGAGAAGGTCACCGCTGTGGGATCGGGGCCGAAGTTCCCAAACAAACACCCCAAAATCGGCCCTGAGCTCCAGCGGAGACCTCCTCCGGCTGCCGCTGGCTGCTCGGCGGCCCTCTAGGCTTAGGTGAGCCCCCGGCTCGGTTTGGGCCTACAGGCCCAGCCGAGCCGGGGACTCGCCTAAGCCTAGAGGCCCGCCGAGCAGCCAGCGGCAGCCGGAGAAGGTCACCGCTGGAGGATCGGGGCCGAAGTTCCCAAACAAACACACCCCAAAATCGGCCCTGAGCTCCAGCGGAGACCTCCTCCAGCTGCCGCTGGCTGCTCGGCGGGCCTCTAGGCTTAGGCGAGCCCCCGGCTTGGCTTGGGCCTACAGGCCCAGCCGAGCCGGGGACTCGCCTAAGCGTAGAGGCCGGCCGAGCAGCCTGCTCGGCCGGAGGAGGTCACCGCTGGAGCTCAGGGCCGATGTTGCCTAACACATACTCACCGACATCGGCCCTTGGCTCCTCCAGCGATGGCGGTCCCGCTTGCAGCATCCTCTCTCCGTTGCTCGCCGGAATGACGTCACGAAAGCCTTTGACCCCGGGGGTCAAAGGCTTTCGTGACGTCATCCTGGCGAGCAACGGAGGGAGGATGCTGCAAGCGGGACCGCCATCGCTGGAGGAGCCAAGGGCCGATGTCGGTGAGTATGTGTGGAACCGGTGGAGGACTCGAGGCCGATGTAGGTGAGTATGTGCTCTACACACACACACACACACCCTGCTTGCTCGGCCGGTATTCAAGCTTAGGCGAGCCCCCGGCTTGGCTTGGGCCTAGAGGCCCTGCCGAGCCGGGGACTCGCCTGAGCATGGAGGCCGGTCGAGTTGCATGCTCGGGCGTCCTCCAGGCTCAGGCGAGTCCCCGGCTCGGCTGGGCCTCTAGGCCCACGCCAAGCCGGGGGCTCGCCTAAGCTTGGTCGGCATCCAGGCTCAGGCGAGCCCCCGGCTTGGCTTGGGCCTAGAGGCCCAGCCGAGCCAGGGACTCACCTGAGCCTGGAGGACGGCCGAGCATGCAACTCGACCGGCCTCCATGCTCAGGCGAGTCCCCGGCTCTGCTGGGCCTCTAGGCCCAAGCCGGGGGCTCGCCTAAGCTTGGATACCGGCCGAGTAAGCAGGGTGGGTGTGGAGAGCACATACTCACCTACATTAGCCCTGAGCTCCAGCGGTGACTGTCCTCCGGCTGTCGCAGGCTGCTCGGCCGGCCTCCAGGCTCAGGCGAGCCCCCGGCTTGGCTTGGGCCTACAGGCCCAGCCGAGCCGGGGGCTCGCCTAAGCCTGAAGGCCGGCCGAGCAGCCTACGACAGCCACCGCTGAGGCTCCGGGCCAATGTAGGGGGACACATACTCACCTACATCGGCCCTTAGCTCCTCCAGCGATGGCGGTCCCGCTTCCAGCGTCCTCTCTCGCTCCGTTGTTCGCCGGAATGACGTCACGAAAGCCTTTGACCCCGGGGGTCAAAGGCTTTCGTGACGTCATCCCGGCGACCAACGGAGCGAGAGAGGACGCTGGAAGCGGGACGCGGGACCGCCATCGCTGGAGGGCCGATGTAGGTGAGTATATCCACGAGCGGGGGGGCCATATCCACGAGCGGGGGGCCATATCCACGAGCGGGGGGGGCGATATCCACGAGCGGGGGGGCGATATCCACGAGCGGGGGGGGGCCATATCCACGAGCGGGGGGGGCGATATCCACGAGCGGGGGGGGGCCATATCCACGAGCGGGGGGGGCGATATCCACGTGCTGGTCAATATCCACGTGCTGGGGCAGTATCAATCCACGTGCTGGGGCAGTATCAATCCACGTGCTGGGGCAGTATCAATCCACGTGCTGGGGCAGTATCAATCCACGTGCTGGGGCAATATCCACGTGCTGGGGCAGTATCAATCCACGTGCTGGGGCAGTATCCACGTGCTGGGGCAGTATCCACGTGCTGGGTCAATATCCACGTGCTGGGGCAGTATCAATCCACGTGCTGGGGCGATATCCACGAGCGGGGGGGGCGATATCCACGAGCGGGGGGGGGCGATATCCACGAGCGGGGGGGGCCATATCCACGAGCGGGGGGGGCGATATCCACGAGCGGGGGGGGGCCATATCCACGAGCGGGGGGGGCGATATCCACGTGCTGGGTCAATATCCACGTGCTGGGGCAGTATCAATCCACGTGCTGGGGCAGTATCCACGTGCTGGGGCAGTATCCACGAGCTGGGCCAATATCCACGAGCTGGGGCAGTATCCACGTGCTGGGTCAATATCCACGTGCTGGGGCAGTATCAATCCACGTGCTGGGGCAATATCCACGTGCTGGGGCAGTATCAATCCACGTGCTGGGGCAGTATCAATCCACGTGCTGGGGCAGTATCCACGAGCTGGGGGCAGTATCCACGTGCTGGGCCAATATCCACGTGCTGGGGCAGTATCAATCCACGTGCTGGGGCAATATCCACGTGCTGGGGCAGTATCAATCCACGTGCTGGGGCAGTATCAATCCACGTGCTGGGGCAGTATCCACGTGCTGGGGCAGTATCCACGAGCTGGGCCAATATCCACGAGCTGGGGGCAGTATCCACGTGCTGGGGGCAGTATCCACGTGCTGGGGCAGTATCCACGTGCTGGGGCAATATCCACGTGCTGGGGCAGTATCAATCCACGTGCTGGGCCAATATCCACGTGCTGGGGCAGTATCAATCCACATGCTGGGGCAATATCCACGTGCTGGGGCAGTATCAATCCACGTGCTGGGGCAGTATCAATCCACGTGCTGGGGCAGTATCCACGTGCTGGGGCAGTATCCACGAGCTGGGCCAATATCCACGAGCTGGGGGCAGTATCCACGTGCTGGGGGCAGTATCCACGTGCTGGGGCAATATCCACGTGCTGGGGCAGTATCAATCCACGTGCTGGGGCAGTATCCACGAGCTGGGGCAGTATCCACGTGCTGGGGCAGTATCCACGTGCTGGGGCAATATCCACGTGCTGGGGCAGTATCAATCCACGTGCTGGGCCAATATCCACGTGCTGGGGCAGTATCAATCCACGTGCTGGGGCAGTATCAATCCACGTGCTGGGCAGTATCCACGTGCTGGGCAGTATCCACGAGCTGGGCCAATATCCACGAGCTGGGGGCAGTATCCACGTGCTGGGGGCAGTATCCACGTGCTGGGGCAGTATCCACGTGCTGGGGCAATATCCACGTGCTGGGGCAGTATCAATCCACGTGCTGGGGCAGTATCCACGAGCTGGGGCAGTATCCACGTGCTGGGTCAATATCCACGTGCTGGGGCAGTATCCACGTGCTGGGTCAATATCCACGTGCTGGGGCAGTATCAATCCACGTGCTGGGGCAATATCCACGTGCTGGGGCAGTATCAATCCACGTGCTGGGGCAGTATCAATCCACGTGCTGGGGCAGTATCCACGAGCTGGGGCAGTATCCACGTGCTGGGCCAATATCCACGTGCTGGGGCAGTATCAATCCACGTGCTGGGGCAATATCCACGTGCTGGGGCAGTATCAATCCACGTGCTGGGGCAGTATCAATCCACGTGCTGGGGCAGTATCCACGTGCTGGGCAGTATCCACGAGCTGGGCCAATATCCACGAGCTGGGGGCAGTATCCACGTGCTGGGGGCAGTATCCACGTGCTGGGGCAGTATCCACGTGCTGGGGCAATATCCACGTGCTGGGGCAGTATCAATCCACGTGCTGGGGCAGTATCCACGAGCTGGGGCAGTATCCACGTGCTGGGGCAGTATCCACGTGCTGGGGCAATATCCACGTGCTGGGGCAGTATCCACGTGCTGGGGCAATATCCACGTGCTGGGGCAGTATCCACGTGCTGGGGCAGTATCCACGTGCTGGGTCAATATCCACGTGCTGGGGCAGTATCAATCCACGTGCTGGGGCAGTATCCACGAGCTGGGGCAGTATCCACGAGCTGGGGCAGTATCCACGTGCTGCGGCAATATCCACGTGCTGGGGCAATATCCACGTGCTGGGGCAGTATCCACGTGCTGGGGCAGTATCCACGTGCTGGGGCAATATCCACGTGCTGGGGCAATATCCACGTGCTGGGGCAGTATCCACGTGCTGGGGCAATATCCACGTGCTGGGCAGTATCCACGTGCTGGGGCAGTATCCACGTGCTGGGGCAGTATCCACGTTCTGGGCAGTATCCACGTGCTGGGGCAGTATCCACGTGCTGGGGCAGTATCCACGTGCTGGGGCAATATCCACGAGCTGGGGCAATATCCACAAGCTGGGGCAGTATACATGAGCAGGGCAGTATATCCACAATAGACTGCCCTCTGGGCAGGCTTTACAACTAGTATAAACTATAATGGCTCTGGTAAACCTATACCAACCTTGTAATAAGACCCTATGGGCTATATTACATTCTTCACGCAAAAACGCACGTGCAACGCGTGAATTTGTGCGCCAAGTGTTAAAAGTAAACGCGCATAAATCAACACTGGAATTACAATCCTCGCACATTTTTTCATCCGTCGACCAATAACGCGGGTAAAAAGGACGCGCACAAATGCTCGCGCAGTACCGTTGCGCACATAAATCGGTGTGCGGACTGTTTTTTCACGCGATTCAGCCAATCAGAATTAAGAACCACAATTATCTCACGTTAAGTTTTTGTGCCTGTCAAAGTCAATCTGAGTATATATTATTGCAGCAATAATAAATGCACACGCAACTTCTCCATTTTATTGGTTTGGTATGAGTAGAATGTGTAACTGCATTTTTTTTTTTTTTGAGCTGTTGTATTTGGGTTCGGCCAGGTCACTCAGATTTGCCATTAACACCAGTTTTAGGAGTTGCTAAAATTATGAGCACAAAGGCTATGCGTGAAATCCTGTGCATAGATTTTAATACCATCCGCATACCAGCATTCATTCGCGTTTGCGCTCACAATGTTAAGCATAGGATGCGCAACGTACAGCACGCGCGCAAAGGGTTCGTGCAGGTTCACCCGCGGTAGACGAATACTCACGTTTGTTGCACTGACATTGTAATACGACGTTCAACGCAAAGGGTTTTAACCCTCGCGTTAATGCGTTTGCGCGAAGATTGTAATAGGGCCCCATGTATTTTATAAGGATCTGTAGTATTATTATAATTTGAGCAGGTTTAGGAGAAAATAATGTAGAGATGAAGACCTGAGCACAATTTCTTAACCCTTACTGGGAGAACATAGGACACAAATTCTATTGCTCACTTGTGAATAAAATAGATTTTAAAGGCTCTACTGATACAATTATGTGAAATATGGGCCCGAGCCCAACAGGGATGAGGAGAAGTTAACGTATGGAGCACTGAATTTAAAAAAATAATCCAAAACGCCCAAGACGTTAACGGAAAATTGGCCCGAGCTATTACAACCAAGACCCAAATTATATATTTATATTCGACTTTTAAACCCTGGTGTTAATACCGAAATTTAAAATATTTAAGCGTAAAGGTTTTCTCTTAGGCTGGGTTCACACCTCAGCATTTTACAGCCCGTTCCTGCTATTCTATAAAACTCAAAGAATGTAATATGCAATTTGAATAATATACTTCCATAGGAACAGGTGGCAAACAAAATCTCAGTCTGCTTGAGCGCTACCAGGCTTATGTGAGGTATACCAGACTTTAACAAAGTCTTGGCTCCATACCATTTCAATTTCTGGAGTCTTTGCTCTACTCACTTCGGCTTTAGGAGGAAGGGGCATCTCCGCTCGGATTCTTTTCTTTATGACCGAAGTCCCTAGAAGTTCTGTTTTGACGTTCCCCTTAACCGGTATTTTCTCCTGCCATCAACCAGCCAGTCCAGGAACCTGATTTCTTTATATCCATCTCAGACCAAAATCCACTGACATTGTGCCCGACTGTTCCCCGTAGATTTTGTCTGTTCTTTTTGATTAAGTTATGTCTTAGGTTTTTGGGGCTACTGTCTGTTTTTAGCATACAATCTGGTAGCTATAGGTGTTCTATATAACCATTTTGGCAAAGGAAGCCGAGTATTTATTTTGATTTGTACAACAGTGATACCGCTATGGGCTTTCTCAGTTTCCAGGTCCCTCATCAAAATGTGAAAAATATATACACAGTCATGGCCAAAAATACTGGCACCCATGCATTTCTGTCACATAATGCACCACTTCGTCCAAAAAAGTGTTGCACTTTACAAAGGTTTATTGCTTTTGTCTGTATTGGTAGAACACAAAAAAGTGGAGGGGAAAAAACAAAATATAAAGACAAATCGATCACATTTCACGCAAAACTCCAAAAATGGACTGGACACAAATTATTGACACCCTCAATTTATTATTTGGTAGCATACACCTTGGGAAAGGAAAATAAATAAATAACTGAAATAATTCGGATCCTTTAACCATCAATGAGTTTCTTGCCCCTCTATTCTTGAAAATTATCGCCAACTGCTCCATATCTCTCCACAGGTGCAATATAGGATTTAGATCTTGACTCATTGCTGGCCAATTCAGTCCTCTCCAGAGAGTAAACACTGCACATTACTAGGGAGCTGTGATACCTTCATACATATTTTGGACTGAGCAGCCCCCTTTTTTTTTTATACAGCGCGCATTACTGTGAGTTTTATTGCTGTGGAGCTCTGATGCCCTCATACACCCCCGCACATTACTGTGGAGCTCTGTGACACCCATGGGCTGTGGCCCTGCTGACTTCTAGATGGTGGCTGGCTCCCGCTGATTGATCACAGTGTGTGCGAAGTCTGCCGCCCTATGCCCGGAGGCAGACGTCACGTAGAGTGCCCTGTGACATAATCAGAGAGCCAGCTGTAGGCCCCGCTGATGACGTCACACGGCGTGCCATGTGACCTAATCAGCGGGAGCTGACGGCTGGCCGGCACCCTCGGATTAGGCCAGAGGGCTCTTCAGTAGGCCTAGGCTGCCTTGTCGGACGGACGGCTATGTCGACCGACACAAGAGGCTAGCGGCCTACCGGGCAAGTGCCCAGTATGCCCGATGGCCAGTCCAGGCCTGTGTACAGTGATACCGTGAATAACGAGTACCTTGGTGTGAGAGTGTTTTGCACAACAAGCAAACCTTTAACAATTTTAACTTGCTACACTTGCACTATTTTGCACTATGAGCAGCAAGTTCGCTTCAGTGCATGCAATCATTCTAAATCGGAGAATGCCAGAGCAGTGGACGTGCGACCGCGGTGCACACACACACATGCAGCCAAATCCAGAGGTGGAACGTAGCGGGACAGATCAAGCCACGGATGGGCAGATCTAAATTGCCAGCCAGCAGCTCATCTTTTATCTACACCAGGGGTGGGCAATTACGGCCCTCCAGATGTTTTGAAACTACATTTCCCTTGAGGCTCTACAAACCCAATGAGAAGCCGAGCATCACGGGAAATGCAGTTTTAAAATATCTGGGGGGCTGTAATTGCCCACCCCTGATCTAGACCATTGGTACACACCACCAGGTATAGCACTGCTGCTATCACCGGAGCAAGGACTTGGCGGAAAGTAAATTTGTATGTGCTAGTGGGACTAGGAGTGCTAGCCTCTGCTCTATTTCCCCGTGCTAGGTAAAGAGATGAGGTGGTACTGGCAGGGAGGCCCTGTCCTGTCCCTCCTGAGTGTAACACCACACATTACAGTACTGTGAGGTTCATTGCTGTGGAGCTCATATATAAATCACACACACACAGTTGTGAGTTTTGTATTACAGCAATCATTTGTACAGTATAGGAATAAATGGTTGTGGAACGAAATCGTCAGTTTCCACTATTTCTTATGAAGAAATTTGCTTTAATATTACAAGTGATTTGGATTACAAGCACGTTACCGGAACAAAGTATGCTCTCAATCCAAGGCTTTACTGTATAAGCAATGAATGACAACAATCAGCAAGTGAGATCGCTCAAATTAACCCCTCGCTTATCTATATTGTCATGAGATCAAAATAACACCGCGAGCTGGGTTCAACAGGTGTTTATTTAGGTAGTTAATGCAGGGGAGACACACGGTTTGCGTCCTCTCTGAGCTGTCTTCCTGGTACTCCGCGTTAGAGCCGCCCCTTCCTCTGATGTCACTGCTGGCTCTCAATAAATTTTTCTTAGACAATAAAACAAAAACCGAGGCACACACACAGATAATGGTACAATGCTATCTTAGACATCAGCGTAGACTACCCTAGTCCACAGTGACACGGGGGCGTTCGGCTCATCCCTACTCAACACATCTCCCCCTTTTTAATAACAATACATTTTTCTTAAACAGACAATAAACAAATAAACAGAAGCACACACATACAGATACAGATAAAGGTACAATGCTATCTTGGACATCGGGGTAGACTACCCTAGTCCACAGTGACTACGGGATTATTCTGCCCATTCTTCCAGTCACTGTTCTAACTAAAGCGCTAATCTCGGTAGCGCACTGGGAGCTTCACAACTCTTACCACTCAAAGTCATTTTGCAAGGACCCTCTCCAGATCCCTGTGAGAGTGGTTGCGACTCCAAGTCAGGCAGTCATGTATTCTCGCCGGAATCCTGTTGCCGAGCAGGTGTACCTTTTAAGACCGGAGATTCCACTGGCTGTGGTTGCAAATTCTCGGCACCTAGCTCCTCAGGAACCACCTGGAGGTGCCGTCTATTGCAGCGGGCAACAGTCCCTGCTTCTGTGCGGACCACATAGGACCTTGGCTCAGCAGCACGCCCTACAACTATGGCCAGTGTCTTCCACCTGTTTTTCGTCATCCAGTTTGACTCTGACACTCTGCGCGCCATCTGCCTGAACTGTACCCGGGACAGAGGGTCTCCTATCATAATAGTATCTGTAGTTCCGCTTCGCCTCTTCATCCCTCCTCCGAACATTCTCAGACAGAACAGGGGAGGAAGGCTGAAATGCACCCACCGAAGGCAGCGTGTGTCAGGCTCGCGCCACGAAGGAGCCATGGCACAGCCTCTGTGTTGTGATATATAATCCCAAGCGCTGGGGGTAGGCAGGCACACAGACACTGGAGGCAGTATATGTACAATAAGGCTGTATTAAAGAATGGTTCACAGCAAACAGTCCAGCACAGAACAGACGGTAACATAGAAAATAGGCAAGTGGATGGTGAGCCACGTAGTCTCTCTCCAGATCCGCTTGAGGAGAAGCAGGAGCCTTTAGGCAAATGTACCTTGATAGAAGGTTGGTCTCCTCGGAGAGAGCTGGAGGGCTGGAAGCCACTTGAGAGTCTCTGGACCCAATGGATAGTGGACCACGCAGTGGATCGTCCAGCAAGCAGGAACCAGGTAATGCAGACACGGCAAGGATGCACGGCAGAGCAAAATAAATCAGGAAACATACAAATGACAAGAGGGAGCTCTCAAGACCTCGGAACACAGGAAGGGAAAAACACAAAATGAAAGAGCAAAGGGGAGGAGGGTGTGGTCTGGTTTTATGCAAAACCTCAGGTTCAGACACCGTTAACCCTTAGGTGAGAAGCAGGTAATGAGAGCTAGTGACCTAGGCTGACCACAGCAGGCTCTCAGGGCTGAGGCATGACAGCGTGGTACGAATCTGTCACCCCATCAACTGTGCAGGGCTACATCCCGTGGCCTGAATGGGAGTCGCCCTATAAGCCAGGAGGGCCAAATAAGGATCTGGTTGCCTCAAAACGAACTTTGCGATCTGAACCGCCCTCTCAGCCATCCCGTTGGCCTGTGGGTAATGTGGACTGGAAGTAGAGTGAAAGAAATCGTAGTCCCCACTGAAGGACCTGAACATGCTGCAGTCACTCATCATGCTCTTCTAGAGTGGACCCGTACACGAGGATGTCGTTCATAACTACCACCGTGCCCTCATGGTCCCTCAAGGGGAACTCATTTCCCTTTGGGATATCTCCCGCACCAGAGATCTTCTAAAGGGGAGTCTGCGGAAACAAAAATAAATAAATAAATAAATAGACCTACCGGCGTAATGAAAGTAGTCAACTTATGGCTCTCCGGGCCGAGGGGTATCTGCCAGAAACCGCTGGAAGCATCAAGCGTGGAAAAGAATTTAGCCCCTGACAACTTCGGAGCTATGTCTTCCAATGTCGGCAGTACAAATCTCTCCCTCTTTACAGCCTCGTTCAGGCGTTTCAAGTCCACACAAATACAAACTTTTCCATTCCTCTTAGCAACAGGCACAAAAGGAGCACACCAGTCAGTAGCCTCAGTGACTTCCTCAATAACACCCATGCTCTTCATCCTCAAAAGTTCGGCCATAACCCAGGGGCAAAAGTGGAAATGGAAACCTACGAGGCGCAGCGATACTGTACAGGATAGCATCCGCTTTTAACTCTATGCGGACCGGCTCCCAATTCAGCAGCCCAAGTTCTCCAAACAGGTCCTCCATGATCTCATGCACTCGCGCAACAAGACCCAGGCTACGGGCTGCATTCCGGCTCAATAGGTTATTAACGCAGTTTCCTCTGATCAAGTACACCCACAGGGTAAAAATTTCTTCTTTTGTACTCACTGCTAGCAATAAATCTCCTGGCACAATCAATGTGTCATGCTGTGGTATCGTAGGTTTGTTTGGAGTCCAGTATGCAGATATAATTGATAAGGAAAGATGCAAGAGACGTAACCTGGGAAGGAATTGGTGTTGATTCAGGCGGAGTTCGTTCTTTAGCGAGGGAGGAAGCCAGGAGTCGGTAGCCGGGAGGTCAGTCAGAATCGAGCGCGGTACAAAGGGAGGTAGACTGGAGACTTGGTCAGGTGGAAGCAGAGGTTCGTTCAACAAGGATTCAGAGGAAATAATGCAAAGAACTTGAGTAGCTTAGGGAGCTGACGACTGAGCGGCTTTCCTTTGGTGTTCTGAACTTTTATGGTGTGCAGGTAATGGGCTCCGCCCGTTTGCTGGGAAGAGGCCCCTCCCCTGCCCCTCCTACCCACTGGGTCTCCCCAGGCTCCATCCGGAACTCACAGGAGCCACGCCCCGCAGGCGAGCCGGGAGACGCCGCCCCCCGATCCCGCCGAGACTCGAGAGTCCACCGCGGGACCCGGAAGGAGGACCGTGCCCCACACCGCGCCCGTGAGCGATGACCGCCACGCGAGAGGCAGATGGAAGGGAGAGGGAGGCAGTGGGGGGACCCCAGCGCTGGACCGAAAGGTCACCACGACCCGTGGCAAGGGAGCTCCCAATGCCCGACGTCCAACATGGAAGACGCCGACGGCTGCCATGACACCTCGGCCGCGCCGCGGGGGTAAGGCATGACACAGCCCCCCCCACAAAGCGAGCCCTCCAGGAGAGCAAAGGACCAGGTTTGGTCGGATAGGAACGGTGAAAATCGATGAAGAAGATGAGGCGCGTGTACATTCACAGCAGGTTCCCAGGATCTCTCCTCTGGACCGTATCCCCTCCAATGGATCAGATACTGGAGTTGACGACGTCTATATCGAGAATCCAGGACATGATGTATTTCATATTCGGGTTCACCGTTGACTGGAAGGGGTGGAGGTCTCGCGTTAATCTGTGAGGAAAAGGAAGGTGCTGTCCAAGGTTTGAGGAGCGAGACGTGGAATACTGGGTGAAGATGTAGGTCGTCGGGCAACTGAAGACGGATGGCGGTCGGAGATATTATGGCTGAAACAGGAAAGGGACCTATATATGCGGGCCCCAACTTTTTCGTAGGGCAAGTGAGCCGAAGGTTTCGAGTAGAGAGCCATACCTTTTGATTCACCTTGTATGCGGGAGGCGGTCTGCGGGAGGCGGAAGCTTTGTAAGTGTCTTGTGCTTGTCATAAAAGACATTGAGCTCCACGATGTCCGTCGCGTAGATGTTCACGGACGTTGGGAACTGTCTCCATTCGAGGCAAGTCGGGGAGAAGACTAGGGTGATAGCCATAGGTAAGGAAAAAAGGAGACTCACGTAGTGATTGGTGGTGTCCAGAATTGTAGGCGAACTCGGCTGCCGGTAATAATCCTACCCAATCATCCTGTAAATGACAGGTATAGCATCGAAGATATTGTTCCACGATCTGATTGTGGATGATAAGCAGATGATAGTTTCACATGTATCTTTAGCGAGAGACAAAACATCCTCCAAAAACGAGAGGTGAATTGGGACCCCCCTATCCGATAAGATGGAGGTGGGAATTCCATGTAGGCGAAATATTTCTTTGTGGAACAATGAGGTGGTTTCTTTAGCAGTGGGTAAACCTTTGGTGGACACAAAATGGGCCATTTTCGTCAGGCGGTCAACCATGACCATGATGGTCGTACAACCTTGGGAAGGGGGTAGGTCAACGATGAAGTCCATGGTTAGGTCCTTCCATGGACGATCTGGAATAGGGAGAGTTTGAAGAAGACCGGCTGTTTTTTGCGAGAGCTTTTTGTTTCTATTACAAACAGGACAGGCTGTGACATACTTGATGGCAGCATCGTTCATGGTGGGCCAATAGAAATAGACGGAGTAGAGCTTGAGTTTTCTTAATCCCTCCATGTCCAGCTTGAGGGGAATCGTGACAGAGAGCAAGGATGTCTGGACGCGCTCCTTCTGGAACAACTATCTTGTCTTGATGTAGATACAGACCATCCGCGGTTAGTGGATAATCTGTCGGGCATGTTAATTGCTTGATCTTTTCTATAGTAGAGGAGTGAGTAGCTAGGAAGTATCCGATGGGTAGTATGGAGTCGCTCGTGGAGGAATCGGGTACGGGTAAGCGGGACAAGGCGTCGGCCTTGCCGTTTTTACTGCCTGGTTGATAAGTAATGGGAAATTGAAAACGGAAAAAAAAAAGGGCCCAACGAGCCTGACGAGGTTTAAGTCTTTTTGCGGTACGGAGGTACTCCAGGTTTCTGTGGTCGATAAAAACCGAGACTGGATGTGAGGTACCCTCTAAAAAGGTGACGCCACTCTTCGAAGGCCTTATTGATGGCCAACAATTCTCGATCTCCGACCTCATAATTGCATTCGGCAGGGGTGAGACATCTTGAAAAATAAGCTGTTGGATGGAGTCTTTGGTCTGTATCGTCTCTTTGTGAGAGAACTGCTCCAGTGGCTTGGTTAGGGAAGGATTAGGCAGCCTGAGAATAGGAGCTGACGTGAATTGGCTTTGAAGAACTTGGAATGCATTAGATGCTTGTTCAGACCATTTAAACGGTACGTTCTTGGTGAGATCAGTCAGCGGTTGTACTAGCTTTGAAAAGGAACGGATAAACCTTCTGCAAAAATTAGCGAATCCTAAAAATCTTTGAACGTCCTTCCGTGACGTAGGGGGTTGGCCATGAGAGAATCGCGGCTATTTTTCCTGGATCCATCCCGATCTTGCCTGGGGAGAGGACATATCCTAGAAAGGCGATACGATTAGTCTCGAATATACATTTCTCCTTTTTAGCGTATAACCGATGTTTACGTAATCTAGAAAATACCTCTTTCATATGATGGTGTTCTTGAAGACGAAGATATCATCGAGATATACTATTACGCATATACAGTTGTGTTCAAAATTATTCAACCCCCACTGCAATTGAGTGTTTTGGCCAGTTTGACATTGATTTTGATCATTCAGTCATCTTGCATACAATTAAATCAAAGAGGCACATGTAGGTCAGACAAATATAACATAACATTTATAATGAAATAACCACAAATGTCTTTTCTGTGCTCACAACATTATCAGTTTTATTCAACCCCCAAGTGACATTCAATCTTAGTACTTAGCTTTTAAACGTGAAGCATAGCTTGACACAAGTGTCTTGCAGCGATCTACAGGTATCTTCGCTCATTCGTCATGGGCAAAAGCCTCCAGTTCAGTCACATTCTTAGGCTTGAGCACTGCAACTGCTTTCTTTAAGTCCCACCAGAGGTTCTCAATCGGATTTAAGTCAGGTGACTGCGATAGCCACTCCAAAATGTTCCAGCCTTTAATCTGCAACCATGCTCTAGTGGACTTGGAGGTATGCTTGGGATCATTGTCCTGTTGAAAGGTCCAACGTCTCCCAAGCCTCAGGTTTGTGACGGACTGCATCACATTGTCATCCAATATCTCCTGGTACTGAAGAGAATTCATGGTACCTTGCACACGCTGAAGCTTCCCTGTACCTGCAGAAGCAAAAACAGCCCCAAAGCATGATTGACCCCCCCGCCATGCTTCACAGTAGGCAAGGTGTTCTTTTCTTCATAGGCCTTGTTCTTCCTCCTCCAAACACAGCGTTGATCCATGGGCCCAAACAGTTCTAATTTTGTTTCATCAGTCCACAGAACACTATCCCAAAACATCTGTGGTTTGTCCACATGACTTTTGGCATACTGCAGTCGACTCTTCTTATTCTTTGGAGACAGCAAGAAGAACTCGCCTGGGAGTTCTGGCATGGAGGCCTTCATTACGCAGTGTGCGCCGTATTGTCTGAGCTGAAACTTCAGTACCCACATCTGACAAATATTTTCTCAGTTCCTCAGCAGTCACACGGGGACTTTTCTCCACTCTACGCTTGAGGTAGCACACAGCAGTCAAAGTCAGCATCTTCTTTCTGCCACGACCAGGTAGCGTTTCAACAGTGCCCTTTGCCTTGAATTTGCGAATGATGCTTCCTATGGTTTCTCTTGGTATGTTTAACATCTTTGCAATCTTCTTATAGCCATTGCCCTTCCTGTGAAGAGTAATCACCTCTTCTCTTGTCTTCCTGGACCATTCTCTTGACTTCACCATGTTTGTAACCACACCAGTAAATGTCTAGAAGGAGCTGAGTATCAGTCATTTTAAAGCTGCCTAATTGGTGCTTATTATGCTTTATTGCTGCTCCTGACATCCACAGGTGTTTTCAATACCTGATTGAAAACACTTGAATGAACCTCTGTTCTTCAGAGTGGTAGTCTTTAAGGGGTTGAATAATTGTGTCAATGAAGAATTCACAAAAGAAACATTTACTACTGTATTACAAAACCAATTGATGTCATTTTAGTTGCATATGGTTCTTTAAAAAGTCCTTGTAGGATTTCATTCTGAATATAATTACAAATGTACACTAAATTCCCTAAAACCATTTACAGCATTGGGGGTTGAATAATTTTGAACACAACTGTATATCTAGAATAGAATGGATACTTTTAACGGTTTGTTTTATGCACAGTTGAAGACAATGGGGGGAAACAAACGATATTGCTTCTGGTCCCCAACGTATGACTGGATCATGGATGCGTAACCATGGTAATCCCAGGATAACTTGAAATACCGGTGAGGCAACCAAATCAAATGAAATGTTTTCGCTATGGTTATCATCGATAGACATTTTTATAGGAACGGTTTCTAGGGTGACCAACCCGGATTTCAATGAAGAGCCATCAACTAATTTCACGTGAACAGGGTGCTCTTTATTGATTACCAGTACACACAATTTTGTGGCAAGTGATAAGTCCATGAAACTGCCGCTAGTGCCAGAGTCAATCATGGCGGGTAGGGTGAGGTGTTGGTCATTCCACTGCAGGAAGATAGAAATGGAGAAATGTGGGGCAATCACCAATGGTTCATTACGAGGATCAACGGTAGAGGGGGTATTCATTCTCTTACCTCCACGTTCTGTTTTTTCAGGGCAGAAATGGACGGTGTGGCCGGCTTGGCCGCAATACAGGCAGAGACGGTTCAATTTACGACGTGCCATTTCTTCTGGAGGAAGTCGTCTGTTGGTTGTTCCAATCTGCATGGGCTCCTCTTGGGTGGTACGGGGTGTAAAAGGTACCAGATCCCTGGTGGTATCAGGAGATGGAGGTAGATAGATTTCTTTCTTGCCGTCTTTCGAAGTCGTCGGTCAATGGATATGGAGGCTTGCATTAATAGATCCAACGTTGGTGGAGTGCCAATTCGAGCTAATTCATCTTTTAATTGGTCAGATATACCACTACGAAATTGGTTGATAAGGGCTATCTCATTGCAGGCGGTATCAAGGGCGTACTGCTTGAACTCCATAACATAGTCCTCTACAGGACGGCGACCTTGTTTGAGGGCCTTGATCTCTCGCTTGACGAAAAGGGTCATCGTATATATCGTTTAGAGCTGATAAGGTCTCCCAGGTATCAAGGAGCGGGCTTTGGAGTCTCAGTAGTTGGTGGGCCCATGCTTGTGGTTCTCCTGAAAGCAGCGATATAAACGGAGTGAACCTTAACGTACTCATTACAGAAGGTGCGAGGTTTTAACGAGAACACCACCTGGCAGCTGGTCACGAAGGATTGATATGAGCGACGGTCCCCGGTGAATTGTTCCGGTAGGAGGACGGGAGGTTCAGGGGCCATAGAAGTAGCAAGATCATCTTTGGCTTGTACTCGTAACGCGGTATGGCTTACTTGTACTGATTGGGCGATGGCTGTCACCTGTTGCGTTAGGGTATGCAACGCACCAGCTATATCTGCGGACTCCATGTCATGGCTCAGTCGTTCTGTCATGCTGTGGTATCGTAGGTTTGTTTGGAGTCCAGTATGCAGATATAATTGATAAGGAAAGATGCAAGAGAGTTGGTTCTTTAGCGAGGGAGGTCAGTCAGAATCGAGCACGGTACAAAGGGAGGTAGACTGGAGACTTGGTCAGATGGAAGCAGGGGTTCGTTCAACAAGGATTCAGAGGTAATAATGCAAGGAACTTGAGTAGCTTAGGGAGCTGACGACTGAGCGTCTTTCCTTTGGTGTTCTGAACTTTTATGGTGCGCAGGTAATGGGCTCCGCCCGTTTGCCGGGAAGAGGCCCCTCCCCTGCCCCTCCTACCCACTGGGTCTCCCCAGGCTACATCCGGAACTCGCAGGAGCCAAGCCCCGCAGGTGAGCTGGGAGACGCCGCCCCCCGATCCCACCGAGACTCGAGAGTCCACAGCAGGACCTGGAAGGAGGACCGCGCCCCACGCCGCGCCCACGAGCGATTACCGCCACGCGAGAGGCCGATGGAAGGGAGGAAGCGGGGGGACCCCAGCGCTGGACCGAAAGGTCACCACAACCCGTGGCAAGGGAGCTCCCAATGCCCGATGTCCCCCAACATGGAAGACGCTGACGGCTGCCATGACACCTCGGCCGCGCCGCGGGGGTAAGGCATGACACAATGCGACCTCCAGGGCTGTGAACATTTATCAAAACCTTCTCAAGCTGCGGTCGTCGTGGCAGTTTCAGGAACGTTGCAAAAGAAATAACCAAAATGTCCGCTCCCGTATCAATTTTAAAAGCAATCCTTGCACCCATCAATGAGAGTTTAACACGCCAATCTTCTTCTGAGCCGGCCTGATTAATCACAGACCCTACAAAGAACACCTCGAGCCTCTTGGTCACTGTCCAGATGCATCTCTTTAACAGACTCTGATTTGCAAACCACCTCAAAATGGCCGACTCTGTTACACTTTCTGCAGCTCCTGTCTTTAGCAGGCCATAACATCTTCATTCCATGAGCGTGGTTACAGTGCGTGCAACGAGCCTGTAGCATCCCACCGCTTCTGACCCGGTCACCTGCGGTCTGCTGTTCACACTGTCACTTGCAGCTCTCCTGAACTGCTGCACCTCCTCCACCATGGTTTCAGATCTCATCTCTGCACTTTGCTTCTTTACTAATTCACTTTGGCGCGCTATCCGTATAGCCTCATCCAGTGTCAACACAGACTCCAGCTGCAGCTTCAGCGAAACTTCTGAGTCTGCAATACCTATGACGATTCTGTCTCTGATCTGCTCCTGTTTCGCAGCACCAAACTCACAGAACTCCGCCGATTCATACAGGCTGCGCACAAATGATTCCACTGATTCACCCACACGCTGGGCTCCCTTGTGGAAACAGGCTCTCTCATGAATCACAATTCTCCTGGGTACAAAATGGGCGCTGAGTTTATCCATGACTATCTCAAAGTCAAATTCTTCCCCCTCAAGGAAAGTAAACGTATTGTACACAGTCCACATCTTTCCCCATAGAATATAAAAGAGTTAACCTGTACATCACCACTCTCCTTATCCAGTTTAGAAGCAATCCTGAAGCGTGCAAAGCTCTGCCTCCAGGTAGGCCATGCTGCAGGCTGAGAGAAATCAAAAGGCTCCGTTGGAGTGAACTTAGACATCTTCACAGATCAAAATGGATGCGCAGGTAAGAACTTCTGACACCATGTCATGAGATCAAAATAACCCCGCTAGCCGGGTTCGACAGGTGTTTATTTTGGTAGTTAACGCAGGGGAGACACCCGGTTTGCTTCCTCTCTCTGAGCGGTCTTCCTGGTACTCCGAGTTAGAGCCAACCCTTCCTCTGATGTCACTGCTGGCTCTCACATATATAAGCAACAAATTCTCAGATTTTCTTTGAAAAATAAAAAGATACAATCCACCTTCACGTTAGCTCAGTAGAATCAATTTAAAAAAAAAACATTTCTAAACTGAAAGTGCAATAAAATTGGAATTTTCAATAATTTTTTAAAATTTTTAATAATTGTTTTTTTTTTCACATTTTAACATGCGATCGTTTGCGGTTATATTTTGTATGGGGTGCGCTTGTTAAAAAAATTAGAAATGGGGTCTCGTTACAATTTTTTTTGGGGAAAATTTCACTTTTTTTAACAAACGCACCGCATACAAAAATCGTTAGTGCAGCATTATTGTACACATTATAATTGAAATGGGAACACTATTGCTGCAATAACAAAACAAAAAAAAGAAAAAAAAACTTATTTATTTTTTAGAATTTGTTTTTAAATATATTTTTTTATTTTTATTTTTTATTAAAAACATTTTTCATTTTCATGTTTGGTATCGTTGGAACGGCCATGCTCTGGCCGATCCAACGATATCAAATATTAACCCCTAGCTGCCACGGATCGGGAGATAGGGGGTTTCAATGAACCCCCTATCTCCACCATTGGTGGCAGCTAGGGGTTAACTCCAGGACTGGCGTCATCGTGCTATGCACGATGACGCCAGTCCTCAGGGGGAGTTCCTGGAGGCTTGGCCGGCATCCAAGATGTCGGCCAGCTCCAGGAGAGGATCACGATCCGTCGCTTTTCAGCGCCGATTCGTGATCCGGCTCCCCAGGGGTTAATCACAGCCACCGTTTGGAAGGGCAGGCTGTGCCCTTCCAAACGGTGCCTGTATTAACCCCCTGCCCCCCAGCGATCGGGAGGGAGAGAGATCCGAAGGACCTCCCCCCCTCCCTTTCAGGCGCCTCCTCCGCACATGCGGGAGGGCGCCTGAATTAGATGTCATCGCGCCGCTGCAATGACATCGAATTGCTCCGCCGGGGTCCCGAGTGCTGGGCTGACATCCAAGATGTCAGCCCGCACGGGGGGGGGGGGCGCAGCAATCCGGCGGATTGCTGCCTCCTGTGCATGGACGCGCTCAGCGCATCCATAGCACAGGAGAACCACTTGGCTGGATGCGCTGAGCGCGTCCATAGCAGTTAAGTGGTTAATCACAGCATTATAGCAGCTGTGGGACAATCATGGAAATGTACTTGTTTTGTTTTTTGAGAAAAGAAAAGGTTTGTCTCTTTACTCAAGGGACCCACATCCGCTTTCACCAAGTAATCCCTTAAATTTTTGTTCCTTTTTATACGAAAATAAACGAGGGTACATGAAATTATTTTACATCTGGAAAGACTCGATGTAACAATCCCCAATGTCTACGAATAATTGCATTAATTGAAGGTGGATTACATCTTTCAAAAATTAAATAATCTGAGAATTTGTTACATATATATTGCTTAAAATTTTGATAAGCAGTGCGTTAATTTGAGCGATCTCACCTGATTGGTGTCATTCACTGCTTATACATATGTATTACAGGAGGAGCGGGTGTTACGTCCTCAGCCCCCGCGGTGCTGTCTAGGGGATCTGGGCACTCGGCAGCGTCGGTGGCTGGCCAGGTGTCAAGAGTAAATAATGTCCGATTGGCATCTGAGGGGGCGGGGCTTGACGTGGGCATGCAGAGCCGCGGGTCTTAAAAGCATGGCGCGAGTATCTGCTCGTCGCCCTGACGTGGAGTTTATTTCCTGCATCACCTGCTGTATCTAGTATCAGTGTGTTTGATTACCCAGCTGCCGACTTGCTTATACGAGGACTCTGCATACGTTTTGAGCCAGTTTTGCCTATCGACAATTCGCTTGCTTATTCTCATGTGTGTTTTTCTATGTTTAACTGCATGCTTATCGTTTGGGGGTCTGCCCGCCAGGTTGTGAAACCTGTCGCCCTAAGTCTCTGTTGACCGCCCAATCTGGTTTCAGTCCTAACCGCAAAGCTCCAGATTGTGTGTCTGCCCGCCAGGTCAAGAGACCTACTTACAGCTCCAGTTGTTTGTTGAGTATTTATGCTGGTTGCAGCCTTAATCACAAGTTCTCTGACTGTGTGACTGCCCTGCTTGCTGCAAAACTCACCAACCCCTCAACTGGTTTCTAAACAAGCTTCTATATAGACCTCGTAATGCACGCTGATTGTAAACCTATGACTAATTACGCCGGTCTTGTACCACATTATGCTCATGTCTCCAGTCAAGATATCTATGTGAATAGAGTTATTGTGTTTTCGCTCAACAGTCTCTTGGTCTCGAAACCAATTGGGGTTGAGTGGTATTCTGAATCGTGTATTACCTCCCTGGCTTGGGATAAAAGGTTTTCATTTATCCAAACATCTGGGGTAAGCGCCATAGCGCCCATAACAGCGGGGTCGCGTCTATTCCCCAATGGGGCGGTTGCAAACACCAATTGTATCCAGCCCAGCAACAAAACATAACAAGAAAAAAAAGGGTCATCTGCGCTCATTCCCATTACACCGTGTGAAACAAAACACAATTAGTGGCCATTAAAAGAAACCAAAGCCTCTAAGAGAGTAAGCTCACCTGCCAAACTTCAAGGCACCTCTAGTGAAGGGGAGTCCTATCCAAAAAATGAAGCCACAGGCTGCTGTTCAGTCATGAGGTAGGCGGGTGGGCCTTTATTTATGCCCTCCCAGAAACAGGGAATGAGCGCAGATGACACTTTTTTTTCTCTGAGGGGGTGCATTCACTCTGCACTCTCCTCCTTCCCCTACATTACAGGCTTTCCCTCGCTATCCATTTTAAGGGCAGAGCGTTTATTCCTGTCCATTCACGTACGTTTATATTAGGGATTAACTTGTTGGGACCACGTCAAGGATCCCAGAGCATAGTATTTGGACTAGGAATATGCTCAGAAGAGTATCTATTTCTAGGTCCATGTTATATTTAATCCATGTTTGGTGACTCACATGTTTTTATAGATTATTATTTATTTTTTTAATAGTAAAAAATTATGTTTTAATCCAGCAGACCCTGTGTCTGTAGCAACACACGGTTTTCTTCCCTTGCATACAATATTGATTTTGGGTTACCCCCTTTGACCATGGAAGACACGGTGTTACTCACATAATGTGATGAATTAAGGCTGTTTTCTTTAACTTTTCTGTACAATTGCGGCTTATCTACAATTCCATATGGGATAAACAAGGATTTCGAGATCTGCCATTTTTTGTAAAATATAAACATCGAAAGTAAAAATGTTCCCTGGAAAAAAAGGTAGAGAGAGATGGATAAAAATGTGGATTCAATGCAATATATAGAGTGAGTGGTACATTAGGTAGATGTATTATCGATCTTTCCACTTATGGAAATAAGTTACTGAGTGATTTTCCTGTTTTTAGAAGAATGATACCAGCCAACAAAGATGATCATTTCTTCTCCCCTATTTGGAAAAAGGGGAGTGGAAGCTAATTTATCTATATGAGTAATATCCATGTCTGATGGTGGTAAAAATGTAAACATTTGAAGTAAACAATATATAGTTTTCTTTTAGGAGCACTGCTATAAAGGGATATGGCTTTCTTTTAGGACGGTCTTTAAAAAAGATGGCCAAAAATATGGCTTCATGACCAGAAACGACCAGGTGGCTAAAGAAGTTTCTTGAATTTGAATAATGGCCGTGCGGACCACGTTGAAACGCAGAAGTTAAGGATCGTTCATAAGAGGTTTTTGGCGCATGCGCAGTGAAGAAAGGAAATGGATTGGACAAAAAACTGCGGTTCCATGACATTTTAAACAAGAGACTTTCGATACGTCATTCAGAAGCTTACGGAGGAAGCCAGAAACAGGAAGAACTCCTGGGCAAAAAGCGTCTCTACATTGGACAAAAGGACTGTGTGAGATTGCTAATTTTTATATTTTTATGGATATCCTTTTAAAAAAAAGTACCGCTACCACATCAAGTCATCGTGCATGTGCCTTTCTTGATGTTGGGCCAGAGAAAACAACCTCTGGACGTGAAACAGAGCCTGGGCATAGCTCTTGATTGTGAGATTGGAGATCACAGTATTTATTTTGTGTGTGGAGGTCTGCATTGTATTCCTTTTATCTTGAGACACAGGACAAAGATGCTATACCAGAAGAACACCAGACACATTTGTATCTGTAGTTGAAGGCATAAGGGTGGCCTAAGAACAACCCTAAAGCCCTACAGCAGAGAGCCTGATTGGCTCAGAATAATGTGGGTGAAACTCCAAGAAAAGTCTGGACGTTTATCATTGTTCTGCAAATTACGCTATGATCACAATTTTTTTTCTCTCGCTCTCCTGTATGTACCGATGGGGATTACATAATATGAATGTACTATCTTTAGTGTAATTTGAGATAAGTATCTTGTGTTATAACCCATGTACTTGATGTATAAGGAATATTAAGGGAGCGCCACACTGGTTATTTTGTATGTGAGTTGTGTATTTTGATGTGGAGGGGTGGGACACATCTTTGGTCCTGGATGAACCCCAAGGTGTAAATCTGAGCACTTCCCTAAAGCACTTACCAATATTGTATTAGAGATTTTTTAAATAGACTATGCTGAGCTAACTTAAAAAAGGTGGATTGTATCTTTTGATTTGTTTTTCTTCTACAGATTGCCTGGAATTTTGATAAGCAATGGGTTAATTTGAGCAATTTCACTTGATTGTTGTCATTCATTGCTTGTATATCTGTATATAAGAGGGGGGCGTGGCCTGACGCCGAGCAGACGAGACGTGCCTCGGAGGAGCTCCTGCAAAACCCCCTTTATTCGTGGTTATTCTGACATCTACAGTCCTGCTTGTTTGCCCCATACCTCCTTGGATTGCGGAAGGGACACGGAGAGTAGCCTGAAGCCCTCAGCGGTAACTGGAGGGACGCCGGATCCCTTCGGGCCTACAGCGCGAGTGGTGCAACTGCATCAGGCATCCGCTTCCGGGGACGCTGCCAACGGACCCGCCGGGACAGGTCACGCTCAAAACCATCAGCCGCCCTGGGTAAGACGCAGAGAGGTGGTTTGCCACTTCCCTGCTTGTCCCACACAGTGAAACCCCCTCCAACCCAAGCCGGGACTCGCATATAAAAAGGCACCTCGTGCAGCAGCCTCCAATAACGGCCTCTTCCTGATCCTCTGTGAGATCGAATGGCACCTTTCACCCTCACTGGGTGCCTTCGGAGGGTATGCAGGGAGGCTGCGATCAGCACCATTAAGACCCCTATGGGAAGATTTTTATCTGCTCTTTAACACCTTTGACAGAGTAATCCTGGTCACAGCCTGTTTTTCCCTCCACCCTGTGGCCCGGCGTGGCACTCACACAGTAGGATTCTACTGGCTGCCCTTCAACCAATTTTTTCGGGTGACCCATTGCGGGCTACCTGCTCCTTTTTCTCCAATTTTTCCTCCATAATTTTTCCAGTGGGCCTACATGGGTCCACTATATCTGTATTTCGCAACTCACAATTTTTTGGTGGTCCCTGAGTGGATCACTATACTTGTAATCACATTCTTTTCTATTTTTTGGTAGTCCCTATGCAGCCCACCTCTTTCCATGTTGGTGACCCGGCTGTTATCGGCCATGGCCGCTCAGTTTAAGAGCTCTGGCGCAAAGGGGGACAACATAGGGAGATCCTGATAGCAGAAGTCACCAAAAGAGGTCCCAACCCGCCGACCGTACAAAAACCACCAGCAAACCGCCGAAAAGCACCACTATTGCCTGTTTTTTTGAAGATTCACCGGTCAGAGGTACGATACCGCGAGGAAACAAGATGGAGCTGATTCCAACGCACTCGAGAACTTCATCGGTCACCGGCAGCCCAACTCCCTCTGACGACTTGGAACTGATGGTACAGGACTGTGACAGAACACAATGTCGTTGTGCGACTTGGGAGGAGGCTGCACACTAGCCTCCTGCCCAGAGACTATGGCCCGTGAAAGAGACTATTGGGGAACTGGTGGACCTTTTAAAGTTATTTGGTTTTTCACTGTTTTAAACATCCGCCAGCAAAAAAAAGATTACTGATGTCTGTGTGTTGTTCCCTTGTGTATTTATTGTATAGTCTCTTGTTGTGTATTTTGCATACATTCCCTCAGTCATCTAACCTCTCTCTGTATAGTGTGATCTCTGTATAGTACCTGCTCTCTCTATTGTGCAAGTTCTCTCTGTAAGAAATTCCTTGTTTACCCTTTCTTTCTCCTTCCCCCATTCTCCATTGTTTGAAGGTCCTGGTAGTTATCTGTTCTGTGCAGCTATCTGCTTGATTGTATGCAAATGGTCTTGGTGGTTGAGTGTGCTTGTATTATAAAAAACAGTTCTATTCTTGAAGTCACGACTCATGTTTTGGGGAGCCAGGAATCTTCTGCCCGCTGTGCCAAGGAAAGGCTCCAGGTCTACAGCTACGGCTTATTTCTGGGGGTGCTAGCCAGGCTCTCTACTTACACCGGGCTTTAAGGTACTAGAGAAAGGTGTGAGAGAGTCATGAGGAGAAACTGGGTGTCCAGCGAGGAAGCGGTATTTGGCAGATGTGACCCTGCCTGGGCACAGAAATCAGATACAAGGACATTCTCCGATCGCTACCCACTAAAGACGACAAGGAATCGCTCCTTGCAAAATTGGAAGCGCCTACAACAACCTCACATCACCCTCTGCCACAGCGCTTGCTTCTGGACTCTGCTGTCCCACCTGCCCTCCCCACCCAGTGCTGGTCTGAAATTTGTAGCTTACTTTCCAGCTGCTTCCACTTTGCAAATCACCCTAATTAACCCAAGGTTCTAGCCCTTCCCATAATATGTTAACCCCTTAGTGACCGGGCGGTTTTACACAAATCCGTCTTTTAGTGACCGCTGCTGTTTTTACGTTTCTGCGCTGTTAGTGTTTAGGTCAAATTTTCCTCTTACTCGTTTATTCGACCCACACATATTATACACCATTAAATGGACTTTCTAGAAATACCATTATTTCCATCATATCGAATAATTTACTATAAAAAAAAAAAAAATATGAAATACGAGGGAAAAAAATGGTAAAAAAACACTTTTTCGTAATTTAATCCCCAAAATCTACAACCACCCAAAAAGACCCCGGCTAAATAGGTTCAAAATTTTGTCCCGAGACTAGAAATACCCAATTTTTACATGCGTTTGCTTTTTAACCCCTTCACTGCTGAGACAGTTCACCTATGTGCGCTGCGCTCATTCTGACCATTTTGTGCTAATTATTTTTTTTTTTTTTTTTTTTTTTTTTTATTTAAAATTTGTTTTTATTTTGCGAAAAGGTCACAATTCGACCACCAAGGTTGGCCACGCAGGACCAGGCAGCGTGTACTCATAAACATGTAAAACGGAAAGGGAGGGGGAATCTCTAAAGATGCTCAGAAAAACGTTGTAAAACTGGTGGGGGGGGACACAAAAAAAATGTAAGCAGGTACAGTTCAGAGATAATAAAAGTTCAGCATGAACTCAGCATAAATCAGTATCAAATCAGTAGCAAATTTTTTTTTTTTATCCCCGGCCGGGGATAGTCAGCGGGAAAAGGAAACTAAAATGGTGTCCAAAGCGTCTCTAAGCGAAGGGGGGGGGGGGCAGCATTGGAGCACAGCAATTTGCCTTTAAACAGGTAAAGGGGGAGAAAATGCAGACCTGATGTCAGCCAGTGTCCCGAAACAGCTGAATTCGTGGTGCAGGCAGGGTGAGGCAGAGCAGGCGAGGCCTATCGGCAAAATAGAAAGCTGGCATATCAAGTAGGCCCTCGCCCGCACCGCCACCAGGGTTTCCGGCCATCCAAGGCAAAGCCGCAGGGAGCTCCAAGGCAGGGGACCGCAGGATGAAACCAGGCGGAATCTCTTTTTCAAAGGTGGTTTTTAGATGACAGCCTAGGTCCTATTTAATTAAACCCCCCCCAGACAAAAAAATTTAAAAAAAAAACATTTTCTTATTTAATTTTTTTATTATTTTTTTTTATTTAATTTTTTTTAAAAAAAAAAATTTAAAACCAAACGTGGTCATGTTTGGTATCATTTGAAAGGCCATAATCAGGCCTTTCAAATGATGTCAAATATGACCATCTAGCTGCCATGGATCGGGAGATAAAGGGATCCTTAGGATCCCCTTATCTCTACATGGCAGCTAGATGGCTAACTGGCCCACTGACATCCTCACACATATGGTGAGGTTGTCAGTGGGTGGGGGGGGACCTGGAGGCTTGGCTGACATCCAAGATGTCAGCCCCCCTCTAGGTTTGAATTGCGTTTTGGCGCCAATTGGCGCCGCAACGTGATCCGGCGGCGAAACTGTTAATGCCCCTCTCCCCTCTCCAGCAGTGCAAATGGCATCTCCCTAGCTTCAATGGTTGGGGAGATAGAGGGCTCCGAAGGAGCCCCCCCCCCTTCCCCTCCATTGAAATGCATGGGGACGCCTGCTGATGACGTCACCACGCAGCGTGGCGACGTCATCAGCCTCGCCTGCCCATGTAAATCACATGGGCAGGCTTCCTCCCTGCCAGATCGCCGTGGGATCCAGCGAGGGAGGGGAGTATTGGGCGGGAGGGGGATTAGGCGCCGCTGACGTACCCTGTACGTGAGCGGGTCTAAGGGAGACCCGAGGACAGGACGTACAGGGTACGTCAGCGGCCCTTAAGGGGTTAATCTGTATATTAGTGTTTTGTTTTTAATAGTCTGCATTTTTATTACTTTGTATTTCTATAACCACTCAATGTTCTTGAACCCAGGACATACTTGAAAACGAGAGAAATCTCAATGTATCATTCCTGGTAAAATCCTTTGCAAATAAATAAATTTGGGAGGAACATCTGCAAACTGCTGTAAGTCCTACACGGTTCACCTGAGTTGGATGTACATACCCTCAAATTAAAGCTGACAGTCTGCAGTTAAAGCACATTGTGTTTGTTTCATTCCAACTCCATTGTGGTGGTGTATAGAGCCAAAGATGTTAGAATTGTGTTGATGTCTGTCACAGTCCACCCGGGTACCCATATTGCTCAGCCTGGTCCCGACTGCCTTTTGTCCTGGTATGCTCCTGTATTGGGCTCCAATCCGGGGTTTACTTCAGCCCAGTGCCATGTCCAGGCTCCTGGAGATCCAGCCTGGGTTTTCCTGTCAAGCCTAGGAATTACAGCTGAGGCCCATCTGCTATCAAGCCTCCTTAAATAGCAGAGAGACCCAACTAGCAGTGGGTCTGCATTATTGTTATCCTTGACTGAGGTCATCTGGATGTGTGCTTACCTGCTCCAGCTTATCCTGTGTATCCAGTGTCCATCCATCTGCCCTGTTATTCCTGGCTACATCGGTCTGTGCAAGGGACTCTCAGCGATCTCTACCTGTGGATCATCAGTTAATCTGTCTCTGACCAAGGTACCGCTGTCCAGACTTCTCCTTGGTGGGCCCTGTCTGCAGTCTGGGACTGCAAAGCCCACAAACCTCAGACCCTCCGGTCTAGAACTCTACCAGGACTTTATATATTTCCTTTGTTCGTTCAAGTACCTGCAGTTAAGGACTATTAATGTTTCGTTAAAGTATCTTCATTGTATGATTTCTGTTTGGCCTCCCCTCTGTGTCGCCGCCTGCTGGGCTCGTACCAGAACCGCACACACCTCGTGACAATGTCCCAATATTTCTGGACCTGACTGTAAATCCAGAAAAGTACCCACCCTGATAGACGTGTCACATTCGTTTGTACGCGTCAAAAGACTGTAATTTCTGCAGTCTAAAGATCTTCGTTATGATCTCGCCTTGATCGTTGTTAAAGAGATACTTTATGCTAAAAAAACAGTTACGGTAACAAAAAGCATCCTTCATTTTACTTTTCCCACTTTCAGAATTTATTACAAGAAGTTTGACTCTACAACACAATACGGTCAGTGACAAAATTACCAGTCAGACCAGCACACACATCGAGAACAAACCTCACCTGTTTGAAGTCTGCCAGGTAAGTGACAAAGGTTCCATCTGCTTTTTGAAACTCAAGAGTGATGCAGTCTCTTTCACTGTCTGCCTGCAGGCTCTCCTCTGTTATTTGCCCATCCTCAAGTCTCACAAGGACCTTTAGCTCACTTTGGCCTCTCTGACAACACCACAACAATGGGACAATCAGCCAAAAGAACCTCCACCTGTCCTCCAGAGGAAACATCACCAGGATTTACAGAGGGGAATCCAGAGGTAATTGGGGAAACTAAAAGGGGGAGGGGAAAAGGGAAACTGTGAATAATGCATATTTTAGGGCAAGTTGGACAATGTGGATACTTGCATGATGTGTAAATGCCAAGATTATTATTTATTATTAATAGAAAACAAATGGGGAAGTTAAAAAAAATACAAGGTTTTCAAAACCGAACGGTGATAATTAGATGTAGATTTTGGTGCATGTTGATAAAAACAAAACATTGAATTTACATTAAACGGGGTGTTGTCAAAGTGGAAAAATAAAGCTGGCAGTTATTTGTTCCTCTACCGCCTCACTGTTAGGGGAGAATGGAAAAATTCCTGTCCCTGAAAAACAAGGAACTTTTGCTAATTTACTGCAGTGCAATAAACTTAAGGAGTGATAACAAGGAGTTGGAGAACACTCATTTAACCCAATAGGACAGCTCGAAGCATGTGATCATGGCATACACCACGGGGTGTGCAAGGAAAGGCTAAAGAGCAAGAGTTCCAGAGAAAGGTGAATCACATGAGGGGGTAGAATAAAAAACAAGGGTGGAGAAAGAAAGGAAGTGCATTCGAAGTAGCGGGGATGGAGAAAACTGGTGGAATTGGAAACGTAACATTAGGGATGAAGGACAGTGCTAAAAGAACTGCGGTCGAGAGGTGTCCTGCGTTCGAGTGGACCCCCGGAACGTCAGGCGGCACTTTACCTAGCCAGGTTCGGACCTTCGTTGTCCAGGGTGATCCTGCGACATGCCAGGCGGCCCTTCGACCCTCCTGCACTCAATCCTCGAGTCTGGAACTTAACGTGAAAGCGAGCTACACTCAGTATCCCTGACCATTAACCCCCAGGCGGTGGCTTCCAGAACCGTCACTTCCTCCGGGTCCAGCCCCCTGGTTTAAAGGGCCATACACACAGTCCACGCACACTCTGCTGAGATCGTTTTCACAGTTATGTGAAGTTATCTTCTGTAATATGACCCAGGAAAATTGCATAACATTTTTTTGCCGGTGGACTTGGCAGATTTAATAAATAGTATTGCGCTTTGCTTATTTCATGTCAGAATGCTATGTAGAGTTAAATTTCGATTTGGATTCCAGTCATTTACAGTGTGTACGATAAATTATTACACATTTTCGCTTCCAAACCTTTTGTGGTTATATTTTCTATGGGTTACACTTAGGCATGACATGTATTCCTGGACACGCATAATGCATGCTGTTGGGCAGTACATGAAAAATGCCACAGCAATCCATCTGCTTAAGGTAAGGAATAAAAACATATTTCCAGGTGACCTACCTATTCCTATATGTATGTAGCGCTCACCCCCGAAGGAGCCGCTGAATAACCTCGGGATAGTCTCACCGCACTAGGAATTATTACACACCAGCACTGTTGTGGATTTTCTAGTTTTATATGCTTTACTAAAAGATAAATGCGCGTTGAATGAAATTACAGGATGCGTCACGCGGGAAAAACACGCAGCGGAAAAAGAAGGGTTAACCCCTTCAGTTCTGAAGTGTAAGTCCCGAAAAAATAGCTCAATATATATATATATATGTACAAAATTTAGGGTACCCGGGTACTGTGTTCGACTGGCCAGTGAACGAAAAGCGCAATCTTCGACTAGTCACCGTTGGGGCCCTGTGAATTTAAACCATATTGCAGCGTGCGTTTCTGTTTTGGAACTGTGGCCTGGAGGCCTCTCACCCATCCGATGAACGAAACTGTCCAGCACTCGATGCCATGACCAAAAGATCTTCTCCGCTGTGTACTAGGACTCCGTGCCACTGAATCTGCTTGCCAAATCTTTGCAACTGGAACAAACGATCTGCCACCTGCACTCCCAATCGATCGGCGCGGCCTCCTAACGCGGAGTCCTGCCGGGACCAGCTTGTCCTCCAGACCTCTCAGCGCTGCGTAGGTAGGTCCCAACACGATTACGGTCCCGATCTCCAACACCAGTAAGACCGCGTCTGTACTCTGGCCTGGTTGCTATCCCTGACAGCTCCAACGTGCGTCCTCCACCTTTCACTGCTCCGCTCACTCTCCGCACGCCAAACACGAGGCTCCCCAGTCTATTCTCCTCATGTACCACCCACTTCCTGTCCTCCCGCAATGGGTGATGGGAGATGGAGTCTGCTCTGTCCAGCATATTCCACAATGTCTCCCTCTGGTGGCAGCAATAGTTCAATGCACCAGAATACAGTTTTTTTAAAGCAGCGCTACATGTATATCAGTACTTACACAGATTGTGGTGGACAAAAAGTGAGATAACAAGCCTCCACGCTATAAATGGTTATGTTTATTATTGCAGAAGCCATCTGCATATCACAGCAATTCAAAGCACTCCATCCCCATATTCCCCATATGCAGCAAGAAACTCTGGGTAGGATATGCAAATGACCTCTGTCTCACTTTTATTGCATCCTGTGTCTGGTTTTACACAGAACCCTTAAATCATTGCCATGCCATACTATGGCTTTTTTTTTTTTTAGCAGAGATCAGGTTTATACAACTGTGTATCTATCTATATACTTACAAGGGTTGTGGTGGAGGACATAAAGCAAGATAAAAAGCCTCCACGCTATATATAGTTTGTTTATTATTGCAGAAGCCACTTGCACATCATAGCAATTCAAAGAATTGCATCCCAGAGCTCCTGTGCTACAATCCCCATGTTCAGCAAGGAGCTCTGGGTAGGATATGCAAATGACCCCTGTCTCACTTTTATACATCCTGGGTCTGTTATTACACAGAACTAAAAATCAATGCTATGCCAAACTATGGCTTTCTAGTAGGGATGAGCTGTTCGGTTCGATCTGTTCGGAGTTCGCATCGAACATCGGCCATTCGAAAGTTCGCGAACTTCGAACTTTTTGGGACGTTCACCAAAAGTTCGAAAAAAAAAATAAATAATAATTTTGAAAAAAGTATAAAAAATGTTTAAATCTAGAAATAAAGAGACTCTTTACTACAGAATTAATATTCAATATAAGCAACAGTTTGTTAGATATTGAATTAAAACGGGAATATTTTTAACATTGAAGCACATGGGATAAAACATTCTTGTTACTAAAACATCAGGCAGACACGACCCTCTAATGAGGCACTGTAGAGGGCAGCCTGCAGGGGCCTCCCAAGGATCCCCTTGAGGAGCATGCGATGACAGAGCTGCGACTGTGTGAGCTAGCCGCTCAGGTGCATGTGGCAGAGACAGGCAGCGCAGGGAGGGAGCCACTGCGGCCACGGCAGACCCCCCCCCCCCCCCACAACCAGGATCAAGGGAGCCCCCACTGACCACCAGGGTAAGATAAGACAACACATTTCTAAAAATAAATAAATCCGGAGGACATTTTTAACCCTTTCGCTGCTGAGGCTTTTCCCGCCCCTGTGCTGAGGTCATTTTTACCTGTTTTGCGCATCATGTTTAAACGTGTTTTTAAGGCTTATTTTAGTATATGACCAGACATATTATATATCGTTCTTTCCGTCAGACTCAGTAGATTCATAATATGTCATTATTATATGTATACGTTATGTCATGTCTGTATATTATAATAAAATATGTATTTTCAATAATTTACAACGTGTAAAGTGTTTTTTTCACTTTTTAACATGCGAGCAATTGCGGTTATATTTTGTATGGGGTGCGCTTGTTAAAAAAATTAGAGATGGGGTCTCGTTACATTTTTTTTTGGGGAAAATGACACTATTTTTAACAAACGCACCGCATACAAAAATCGTTAGTGCAGCATCATTGTTCACATTATAATTGAAATGGGAACAATATTGCTGCATTAACAAACCCAAAAAAATAAAAAAAAAGTGTTTTATTTTTTATTTTTTTTTACAAAATTTTACACTTTCAAGTTTGGTATCGTTGGAACGGCCATGCTCTGGCCGATCCAACCATACCAAAATTTAACCCCTAACTGCCACGGATCGGGAGATAGGGAGTTCCAATGAACTCCCTATCTCCACAGTTGGTGGCAGTTAGGGGTTAACTGTAGGACTGGCGTCATCGTGCTACGCACGATGACGCCAGTCCTCTGGGGGAGTTCCCGGAGGCTTGGCCGACATCCAAGATGTCGGCCAGCTCCGGGAAAGGATCGCGAACCGGCGCTTTTCAGCGCCGATTCGCGATCCAGCTCCCCAGGGGTTAATGCCAGGCATCATTTGGAAGGGCAGGCTGTGCCCTTCCAAATGATGCCTGGGTTAAGCCCCGCAGAGCCACCGATCAGGAGGGAGAGAGGTCCGAAGGACCTCCCCCCCCCCCCCCCCCCCTCCCTTTCAGGCGCCTCCTCCGCACATGCGGGGGCGCCTGAATTAGGTGTCATCGCGCCCCGCGATGACACCTAATTCTGGCGGCTGGTGCTCCGGATGCCGGGCTGACATCCAGGATGTCAGCCCGCACCGGAGGGGCCAGCGATCGGCCGGAACCCGGCCGAACGCTGACCCCAATGTGAGGACGCGCTCAGCGCGTCCTCAGCACACCAGCGGGAATGCTGAGGACGCGCTGAGCGCGTCCTTAGCATTCAAGTGGTTAAATGTCCGCGGAACATAAAATAAAACTTTTTTTTTTCTTTCTCTACCTGGCTGAATGTATTTAATTATATATATCAGATACATTCAGCCAGGTAGAGGGGGGTGGCATGTGGGCTGCGCGGGTCTCAGGCAGTGGTTTGGTTTTTTTTTGTGTGTATATTTTTAGCAAATTTAGCAGGTATGATAAATATATATATATATATATATATCTATATTCTTATAAATATGTATATCCAGACTTGTATTACACACACATTTTGGCCACTAATTGCCCCCTCCCCCATTTGGTTGATCCCTCCAGAAGAAATTTTGAACCCGATAGAGCAGAGAATAATATATATATTCTCTGCTCTGTCGAGTTCAACATTTCTTCTGGAGGGTTCAGCCAAATGGGGGGGCCGCATTTAGTTGAGATTGTCCACATGCCACCCCCCATGTGCGTATGTGTATATATGGTCTGAGGTCTGTGGGTGGGTGTATGTGTGTGTGTGTGTGTGTATATATATATATATATATATATATATATATGTCTGCGTGTTGATATATACTGTAGAGGTCGGCAGGGCTGGGTCCTGGATGGACAATATGTTTCACCCCTATTTGGGTTGTGGTCCCTTTAAGTGCAACCACAGGGTTAATCTTCCTGTCCGGGAAGAGGTTTAAAGCCAGCAATTCCCAGATAGGATTGTGGGAGTTTAGGAAAAAGGAAAGTAATCAGTGGAAGCTGTGTGTGTTCCAAAAGCAGGAGACGTGCTGTGCCTTGCTGGAGAGGCTTCTACATACTGGGGAAAGGATTCCCCAGGTTTGGGACGGTTTAAAGCGTTGGTGAGCCATCATTATTTTTCTGTTTATTTGTGCTGAAGATCAGGACTTTGCTTTAATTTCGCTGAACCCAAGCGTGTACTTATTATGTTGCCTTTTTGCCTGCCCTGAAAGGGTGAATAAAGCTGTTCTGTTTGTGAAAGACATTGTGCACGTGCTCTGTGGGCCCCCAAACGTCACAATACGTATATGTCTGTGTGTGGTATCAATGCATCCCTACTCTATACACGGCGCTCTGTGTCCCTATAATATATATGATCAGGAGTTACTCTTTTTTTATACTATTCCTATTAAATTAACAGTAATTCTTGATGTATTTTATTCGGTAGAAACTTTTTTTTGCCTATATAACATGTGCTTTGTGAAAATAAAACGGTTTTGTGTGTACATTTTAATTTAGTTAGTGGATTCCTGTCCAGTGCGGTGGGAAGCAAACGTAATGTAGTGTAGACACGCTGCGAGGCGGAGCGGAGTGAAGTCAAGCCTGCAAAATGTTTGCTTCTCTTCGCTTCGCTACGCTGTGCGTCGCTACAAGCTCAGTGTGTCTCAGCCTTTATTCCTGCATCGCTAGCTTACCGAATCAGTTTGTATACTTGTTACTGACCCTGCTTGTTCTGAGGACCCGAACGGTTACCGACTTTGCCTGCCATTTGACTATTCTCTCTGTGTAATCCCTGCCTGTTCTATTTGCTTTCTGTTGCTACTGGTGTGTGCCAATTCTCACCATATACAGTAGCGCAGTATAAGTGCCTAAACATTGCTGACCCGGTTTTGTTATAGCTGCTGATGTAACTGAATAGATCGGGGATCTCTTCTGCTTTACCAAAACCTCCACCACTGCACTCTTCCACAATACCACAGAGGGGTTACTTGCGGTGTGAAGGCACTTGCTGCCACCAAAGGCACAATATTTGGGTGCACTGCCACTGACACCTATATTACCAGATTCATATCATTTTAATATTGGACCGCAGGGTCCAACCCTGCACTCTTCCACAATACCACAGAGGGGTTACGGTGTGACGGCACTGTTACGACACTAAAGGCCCAATTTTAAAGCACCTATTGTTACTTTCATCCAAAGCCTGCATAGGTTTCACCATAATTTAGCCAAAAAATCACTAAACTTGTTCTGCATATCCTAAAATGTCTCCTCTTTTCATACAGACTGCCGCCCCAAGCAGTTGTTTATGAATAGATTAAAGGAAGACCATTTACCGTCATTTGAAATGTAATTTTTTTTGCTTTTAAATGTTTCTATACATCCTACAAATCCACCACTTCACGGGCAACTTATGGGGACCTCCTAGGCACGATATTTGAAGGAATTTTTCGTTTTCATTCTTAACCTTTATTTCATGGAAAACTCACTGTTCTTTTAACCCCTTAAGGACCGCTGACGTACCCTGTACGTCCTGCCCACGGGTCTCCCTTAGACCCGCGGACGTACAGGGTACGTCAGCGGCGCCTAACCCCCCTCCCGCCCGATACTTACCTCCCTCGCTGGATCCCACGCAGATCTGGCAGGGAGGAAGCCTTCCCTCCTCATTTGCATGGGGCGGCGAGCTCGATGACGTCACCACGCTGCCTGGTGACGTCATCAGCAGGCGCCCCCATTGAAATCAATGGAGGGGAGGGGGGGCTCCTTCGGAGCCTTCTATCTCCCCAACCATTGAAGCTAGGGAGATGCTTTTTGCACCGCTGGAAAGGGGAGAGTCTCTCTCTATTTCGCTGCCGGATCGCGTTTCGGTGCTAATTGGCACCAAAACGCGATTCGAACCTGGCGGGGGGCTGACATCTTGGATGTCAGCCAAGCCTCCAGGTCCCCCCTACCCACTGACCACCTCACCATATGTGTGAGGATGTCAGTGGGCCAGTTAACCCTCTAGTTGCCATATAATCTCTTATCTGGCCTCCCTCTGTCCAGCCTCTCCCCCCTACAATCAATCCTGAACGCCTCCGCCAGGCTAATTCACCTCACCCGCCGCTCTGTCTCTGCCGCTCCCCTCTGCGAATCCCTTCACTGGCTCCCCATCCACTGCAGAATTAAGTTCAAAATCCTTATCCTTGCCTACAAAACCCTCACTAACTCAGCTCCCCACTACCTGTCCTCACTAATCACCAAATACACCCCAGCCCGCTCCCTAAGGTCAAACAGTGACCTGCACCTAGCTTCTCCCCGCATCACCTCTTCCCATGATAGACTGCAGGATTTCTCACGCGCAGCCCCCACTCTCTGGAATGCTCTCCCTCATGCTGTCAGACTTTCCCCTAACTTCTCTTCCTTCAAACGCTCCCTGAAAACATTCCTATTTAGGGAAGCCTACCACCCAACTCACTGACGCAACCATCAATCACTCTCACCTTACAGTCCTCTCCTCCTGTTTCCAACCCCAACCCTCCTAGATTGTGAGTTCCTACGGGAATAGGGCCCTCATCTCCTCCTGTACTGTTTGTCAAATGTTGTTCAATGTATTGTAACCCTGTCTATACTGTGCTTATTGTACAGCGCTGCGGAATATGCTGGCGCTTTATAAATAAAGAATAATATTATTATTTATTATTAATAGAGATAGGGGGATCCTTAGGATTCCCTTATCTCCCGATCCGTGGCACCTAGATGGTCATATTTGATCATGGCCTTTCCAATGATACCAAACATGACCAGGTTTGGTTTAAAAATAAAATTAAATTTTATTTTTTTTGGGGGTTTAGTTAAATAGGACCTAGGCTGTGATCTCAAAATAATTAGCTCAGAATGAGCGCAGCGCACATAGGTGAACTGGCTCAGCAGTGACGGGATTAAAAAGCAAAAACATGTAAAAATTGGGTATTTATATTCTCAGGCCAAAATTTTGAACCTATTTAGCTGGGGTCTTTTTTGGTGGTTGTAGATTTTGGGGATTAAATTACGAAAAAGTGTTTTTTTTGGTTTTTTTTTTACCTTTTTTTTTTTCCATCATATTTCATATTTTTTTTATAGTAAATTATTCAATATGATGGAAATAATGGTATTTCTAGAAAGTCCATTTAATGGCAGGAAAAACTGTAATATGTGTGGGTTAAATAAACGAGTAAAAGGAAAATTTGACCTAAACACTAACAGCGCAGAAACGTAAAAACAGCAGCGGTCACTAAAGGACGGATTTGTGTAAAACCACCCGGTCACTAAGGGGTTAAACTTTTTTTTTTTTTTAACTTTTTGTCCTTGTCCCTCAGGGCACTACCCGGTACCCCATACACCTTTTAAAAATCAAACTTTTGAGTCCCATTGACTTGCATTGAGTTCGGTTCGTGTTCGCATTCTAACTTGAACTTTTGAAATTGTTCGAATGCGAACCGAACACGGGGTATTCGGCTCATCCCTACTTTCTAGCAGAGATAAGGTTTATGCAACTGGTCAAAGCCACTCCTAGGCAGGGCCGGCGCTAGTGTAAGGCGACACAGGCGGCCGTCTTACTTTTCTGGCATGCTGTCAGTGTGAGGGGCGGAAAAATGAATGATCTTCAGACATCAACCAGGGGCCCAGCCGCGCACTCTCAAACCACGATGCAGTGTGCCTGCCTCAGTCCCACATTCTAAACATGAGCAGGCACACTGTATAATTTGGCACCGCCCCCTCACGTGACACGCATAGCCAGGGCACGCAGCCGTAGCAGAAGAGAAGCCTGGAGGACAAACCCCAAAGCTTAAAGGGATACTCTAGGCAACATGACCACCTAAGTATGCCCTCTTCTTTTCTCCCCCCCCCCCCCTCCGCTTAGTCGATCGGCTGAAACAGCTGAGAGACGCAGAGGACTTTACTCCGCCCTCCCAGCTGTCAGTCAGCCAGCAGAGTGGGATTTGTATTTCCCGCTTCTGCCGACCATTGCCGAGTAGGAGACGTCATCGCGATTTCAGCGCGATGACGTCTCCTAGTCGCCGCAGTAGCTGGCGGGAGCGAGCCGCCGGCAAAAGTCGGCGGGCGGCTGTGATTAGTGTTGTGTGCATCCTCTAGCGCGTAACACTAATCAAAGAGAGGAAGCCTGCTGATTGGCTGGTTTACGTGAGAGGCGTGCATGCGCGCTTCTCACGTAAACCATTAGCCAAGTTGCAGAGTTACCACGACGGGAGCGGAAGAGGAGGGAGGGGAGTATAAAAAAAAACCGCCGTTGAAACAAGTGGTTTTTAGGGTAAGTATTACATTAAAAAAAAAAAAAATACTGAATAACTATATAGGGCAATAGGTATCATATAATGTAAAAAAGGGGGGGGTGTTTTTTTTTTTTTTGTTTTTTTGTAGCCTAGAGTGTTCCTTTAAGGTGCGGCCCTGCACCAGAGCGAGCCTGCGTGCTTCCACTGTAGTGTGAAGGAGGACTGGGTAGAGAGGCCGAGAGAAGATTTTTTTAAAGGTTTGAATAAACTGAGTGAGGGAGGGGGGGTGTAATGTTCTGCTGGGGGTGTGTGTGTGTGTAATGTTCTCCTGGGGGGTATAATGTTGTGCTGGGGGGGGTATAATGTTGTGCTGGGGGGGGGGTATAATGTTGTGCTGGGGGGGGTATAATGTTGTGCTGGGGGGGTATAATGTTGTGCTGGGGGTGTAATGTTGTGCTGGGGGGTGTAATGTTGTGCTGGGGGGTGTAATGTTGTGCTGGGGGGGCGTGTGTGTTTTGCTGGGGGGTGTAATGTTGTGCTGGGGGGTGTAATGTTGTGCTGGGGGTGTAATGTTGTGCTGGGGGGTGTAATGTTGTGCTGGGGGGGCGTGTGTGTTTTGCTGGGGGGTGTAATGTTGTGCTGGGGGGTGTAATGTTGTGCTGGGGGGTGTAATGTTGTGCTGGGGGGTGTAATGTTGTGCTGGGGGGTGTAATGTTGTGCTGGGGGTGTAATGTTCTGCGGGGGGGGCGTGTGTGTTTTGCTGGGGGGTGTAATGTTCTCCTGGGGGGTATAATGTTCTGCTGGGGGTGTGTGTGTAATGTTCTGCTGGGGAGGTGTGTGTGTGTGTGTGTGATGTTCTGCTGGGGAGGGGTGTGTGTAATGTTCTGCTGGGGGGTATAATGTTGTGCTGGGGGGTATAATGTTGTGCTGGGGGGTATAATGTTGTGCTGGGGGGTATAATGTTGTGCTGGGGGGTATAATGTTGTGCTGGGGGGTATAATGTTGTGCTGGGGGGTATAATGTTCTGCTGGGGAGGTGTGTGTATGTGTGTGTAATGTTCTGCTGGAGGGGGTGTGTGTGATATTCTGCTGGGGAGGTGTGTGTAATGTTCTGCTGGGGAGGTGTGTGTAATGTTCTGCTGGGGAGGTGTGTGTAATGTTCTGCTGGGGAGGGGTGTGTGATATTCTGCTGGGGAGGGGTGTGTGATATTCTGCTGGGGAGGGGTGTGTGATATTCTGCTGGGGAGGGGTGTGTGATATTCTGCTGGGGAGGGGTGTGTGATATTCTGCTGGGGAGGGGTGTGTGATATTCTGCTGGGAGGGGTGTGTGATATTCTGCTGGGGAGGGGTGTGTGATATTCTGCTGGGGAGGGGTGTGTGATATTCTGCTGGGGAGGGGTGTGTGTGTGTGATATGTTCTGCGGGGGAGTGTACTGTTCTGCTGAGGGGTTTGAGTACATGGATATCGGTACATTACTGTGAGTTTTATTTCTGTGAAGCTCTGTGATAGGCTTATACACACCACACATTACTGTGAGGTTTACTGCTGTGGAGCTCTGTGATTAGGGATGAGCTGTTTGGTTCGATCAGTTCGGAGTTCGAATCGAACAACGGCTGTTCGAAAGTTCGCGAACTTTTTGGGAATGTGGAGAATTAACTGTCTCCTGTCCGTCCTTTTAGTTCTTATCTCAACCCTGTCTCGAGCTGATATTGACACCTTAGATTAAAATCTCATCAACGTTGGAGAGATGATTAGAATGATAAATTAAGACACGGAAGCCTTGTAGTCACTCAAAACACATCTCTGGTTCTCTTTGTCTGAACACATTATTTATACATTTCTGCAAAAGAGGCTGTGTTTCTCATCTCATGCTCTAATTGGTAGAGCGGGAGACAGTGGCTGGAAAACCCCCCCTAACATACAGAACACGTGATTTCGGGGAAATTGCAGATCTTTTCTTCAGAAATGAAACTAATCCTGTAGGATTGAAAACTAAACTTAACAGGGATTCTGCATCTATGTGTCCCATATTAAACTAAAGAAATATATATATAGGTTGCTACCGATCAGTGCGAGGCGTTTGGTGCTCCTATTCCCTTCAGGGAAGTTCGCAAAAAGTTGAAATAAATAAATTTGAATTTTTTTTAAAAAAAAATGCTTAAAAAAATCTAAAAATAAACTCTTTACTGTATAATATTATAAGCAAAGGTTTATTAGATATTGAATTAAAACGGGAATATTTTTAACTTTGAAGCCTATGGGATGAAACATTTTTGTTACTAAAACATCAGGCAGACACAGCCCTCTATTATCCATCAATGCTGGGGGCAAATCCATGAGTGCTGGGGGCATGGACATGGGCTGAAGGCCGAACAGCTCATCCCTAATCACAGAGCTCCACAGCAATAAACCTCACAGTAATGTGCAGTGTGTGAGTGTAAGTTTTATTGCTGTGGAGCTCTGTGATACGCTCATACACACTGCACATTACTGTGAGTTTTATTGCTGTGGAGCTCTGTCATACGCTATATGAAATGAATTTAAGGGGGAGGGGGTGAAAGTAATTAAAGGAGAAAAATGAATTAAAGGGGAGTGAATTGGAGGACGAGGACCCTGCTGCCAGTCTGCTTCTGGAGACAGTGGACTACAGCAACAGAGTGAGAGTGGTAGGTAGCAGGATCACAGGGAAACACTGGGAGTGGCAGGCAGTTTGAAATATGTGGGTATATTGACACAGCAAGACCAGGAGGCACCACCAGGCCACATTGAAAATTTGTGCAGTGCCTGGTGCCCCTCTTATGCCACATTGCCAAAGGAGGGGACCACACACTCTGTAGATTGGCACAGGAGGGGCACCAGGCACAGCATAGATTGTCAATGCGTGAGGACACCAAACACTCCTGATTGGGTGGAGGGGGCACCAAAACGCAACTTCGCCTGAGTAAACAAAAATGCTTGCACCGGCCCTGCTCCTAGGACAGCACTGTTTCGGGTTTATTGGACCCTCATCAGCTAGGAGCTAGGCATGATGACCAGTTGCAGTGGATGCTTGGACCCCTAGGGTAAATCAGTACTTACAAGGGTTGTGGTGGAGGACAAAAAGCAAGATAAAAAGCCTCCACGCTATATATAGTTTGTTTATTATTGCAGAAGCCACTTGCACATCATAGCAATTCTAAGAATTGCATCCCAGAGCCCCTGTGCTACACTCCCCATGTGCAGGAAGGAACTCTGGGTTAGATATATATATATATATATATATATATATATATAGAAAATTCGATGTTCTGCAGCTCAAAGACTTCCATACAGATTAATAATAATACTATTCTTTATAAAGCACCGGCATATTCCGCAGCGCTGTACAATAGGCACAGTATAGACAGGGTTACAATACATTGAACACCATTTGAAAAACAGTACAGGAGGAGATGAGAGCCCTATTTCCATAGGAACTCACAATCTAGAAGGGTTGGGGTTGGAAACAGGAGGAGAGGACTGCAAGGTGAGAGTAATTGATGGTTGCCTGGGATTAGTAAATGTAATTAGAGAAGGAAGTGTAGACAGTCCTGGGTGGGGGGAGGGGTGGACTGCTGAGTGTGTGAATGGATCCTGGCTGTGTGTTTCCCTGTGTGAAGAGGCAATGAGTTCAGAGGTGCGTTCAATACCTCAGCCGCTGCAAGTGCTAATGCAACTTGCCATTGAACGCCGTTCTGCCGCTCAGCACTGCTAACTTAGCACTTGCAGCGACCCGAGGAGATGCTGCGAGTAGTGAGTGTGACGTAGTAAAGATGGTCGCCGTCATGGAGCAAGTAACAATTCCATACGGCAATGTTAATTTTGAGGTTTTTGTTCACCAAAGCACAAAATATTTATTATTTACCCCTGCACGTAGACATATATTACAGTTCAATTTATATTTTGTTTCAGAAGTAAACCTAACGTTTATTCAATAAAAACTATCATTTGTGGTGTGTGCATACAAAATGGAATTGTGCTGACTGCTTTCCTTTACCATATATACCTCAACTGTTGTCCGAGTCATACGAAAAACAATCTGAATCTTTCATTAAGAAAACGTCGGCCATTTTGGATTCGAAATTCGCATCGAAAGCGTGCGCTGCAGCAATTCAGCAGCTGCTGAGGTATTGAACGGGGCTCAAGTACGTGTTAGGCATCAGAGGCCTTTGAAATGGGGGGGAGGGGGCACAGGTTAAAAGCCTATCGAAAAAAGTGGGATTTTTAGAAAATAAAATCAGCCAAATATTAAGAAATGCAGATACAAAATACAATTGCGAGGATAGCATATTGTGGAGTGCGCTGGTGGCCATGTTGAAAACTGGATACTTGGAATACTGGATACTAGATTCTTGTGTAGCGCTGCTTTAAAAACTGTATTCTGGTGCATTGAACTATTGCTGCCACCAGAGGGAGACATTGTGAAATATGCTGGACAGAGCGGACTCAATCTCCCATCACCCTTTGCGTGACGACAGGAAGTGTGTGGTACAGGAAGAGGAAAGAGATCAGCAGCCATGTGCAAGGCATGGGGAGAGTGAGCGGAGCCGTGAAATGTGGAGGTCGCACGTTGGAGCTGTCAGGGATCGCAGCCAGGCCGGAGTGCAGACGCTGTCTTACTGGTGCTGGAGATCGGGACAGTAATCGTGTTGGGACCTACCTACGCAGCGCTAACAGGTCTGGAGGAAAGCTGGTTCCGGCAGGACTCCGCATTAGGAGGCCGCGCAGAACGATTGGGATTGCAGGTGGCAGATCGTTTGTTCCAGTTGCAGAGATTTGGCAAGCAGGGAGCAGATTCAGTGACGCGGAGTCCCAGTACACAGGGGAGAAGATCTTTTGGTCTAGGCATTGAGTGCTGGACAGTTTTGTTCAACGGATGGGTGAGAGGCCTCCAGGCCACAGTTCCAAAACAAACGCACGCTGCAATATTGTTTAAATTCAACGGTGACTAGTCGAAGATTGTGGTTTTTTTTCGTTCACTGGCCAGTCGAACACAGTGCCCGGGTACCCTAAACTTTGTACATAGTATATATATTGAGCTGTTTTTCGGAACTTACACTTCATATCTGAGAGGGTTAACCGTTCATTTTCCGCTGCGTGTTTTTCCCGCCTGACTCATCCTGTAATTTCATTCAATTTAGTAAAGCATATAAAACTAGAAAATCCACAACAGTGCTGGTGTGTAATAATTCCTAGTGTGGTGAGACTATCCCAAGGTTATTCAGCGGCTCCTTCGGGGGTGAGCGCTATACGTGGGGGCTCGTCTGGGATTCCAGTCTCCGTGAATACCGCAATTTAAAGGGTTAAATATGGATCCAGACACTGCTGCCAAATGGTGTGAGGAGCACAATAGTCAGACAGGGTTAAGCATAGTCATGGACATTCCTGCAGACACTTGGGCCGAAGATCAGATTCGCCGGGCCGTGGCCGCGCTGACACCAGATCATCGGGGGTTAATCCTGGACATTAAAGCGAACCCAGATACTTCTCACACGTATGTTTTTTTTGAGTGGAGAAAGGGTGTTCCGGTGTGTGAAGCTGACCGATTGATGTGGAAGGTCAACTGATTCAGCCACGTGGCGATCCCGCGAACATTCCCGCGCCCAATCCGCTGGCCATGATCGGGCCTGAGTTCATCGTGGCTATCGGAGATTTGCTGGCTAAATGTCAAAGAACAAGCCCTCCCCACGCTAACTTTGGTTACCGACGGTTGAGAAATTTTTCAGGAAACGCGCCAACTCCGGCGGGAGAGGAAACCTTCGAAGAATGGGTGGAACAGGCGATGCAGGCTCTGGATGAGTGGGATGCCCGGAAGCGCAGAAGAAACAAAGAATTACAGAGAGCCTGAAGGGACCTGCATCAGAGGCTGTCAGAAACCTGAAGTTGAGTAAGCAAGACTGTACTGCTTTAGATTGCCCGAAAACTTCCTGTAATATATTTAGGTAAACAGAAAAGGCTGCTGAGCTCATGTACCAGTATGAACACACCTACCAGCGAAAGGGTGAGAAAATGACTGAATATATGAGGCGCCTGGATAAGATTCTGCACCAGATACTTCTTAAGAAAGGGGCCGAACCTGCCACAGTAGATAAAATCAGAATGCAACAGATACTGAGGGGCGCTCAACCTCTAGATCCTGTGATGTTACAGCTGAAAGCCAGAGAAGGTAACCGAGAATTGAAATACCTGGAACTGATTCGAGCTGTTAGAGGAAGAGGCTGTGCTGGAAGAAAAATCCTTAAGAGGAGAAAGAGCTTACGCACAACCCGTGAGACCTAACAAATATTCGCCGACTGAAGATGATTTGTTGGATGCCTATGGGTCCGAAATTGAACGACGAGCAGCTGGTTATTCCTATATCAACAGAGAGTGCTGAAAAAGAGTCAATAATTCTGGCATATAGTGAGATACAAAAGACTGTTAAGAAGGTGCAAGAAGCTCAAGCTGAACTGGAACAGGCGCACACGGACCTGTGCCGGGTAATTTTGAAGGTGGCAGAGACACAGACCGATATGCAGAAGTTCCTCACTGACATGCGGACAACGAGAATTGCTGTGGCGTCTGGCCAGGGTCCTTTAAACGAATCACCACTAGCAAGTGCGCCTCCATCTTCAAAGAAGAGATGCTTCAGTTGTGGAGAGATTGGTTTTTACACTGTGCTCTGAAATTACCTAAGGCCTGAAGAAAAAAGAGTTGAAGATTTCTTAAAGGCCTTAGAAGGGCTGCTATCTGCATCACAGGCGGTAAACGTTCAGAGGGCCCAAGTGAAGGAGCAAACTCGGTGCCCAATGGTCGAAAACCGCTCCAAATTTCAAACCAGAACTGAAAGGTCGAGAGGGCCCGGATCCTTGCCAAATGCTGGGCCTACCAGGACTGAAAGAGTTACTCCCTTAGTATCCGGTCCTATGTCGCGGGAAAGCAATGCACACCCAAAGCCTCCACGAGTCAGAAGGCTAGAGTACAGCGAACTGGGTCTATACCTCCTGCGGCTACGAACAAGTTTCCTGACCAACTGGTAGGTCCTTCTCCCATTGTTCCAATCCAAGTAGAGGGGGTCTACACTAAAGTTCTGTTAGACTCAGGCGCTCAAGTGACGCTGATCTATCGAGACATCTACGAGAAGCACTTGAAACACATACCTTTTAAAGAAATTAAAGGACCTTGAGATCTGGGGTATTGGAACTGAGAAGCTTCCCTATGATTGGATATCTACAGGTGAAGTTAGAAATTGAATCCAAAGTCATCGGACAGTCTGGAGGTTGTGATGCATTGGCCATTGTGTGTCCTCGCCCTTCAGGGGCCAGCAGAAGTTCCATGATAGTGGGGACGAATACTGATCTGGTGAGACGTCTTCTGACCCCCATAGTGATGGAAGAAGGTTCTGCCAAAGGAGTATATCCGATGTTACGTCTGGTCTATCAACAAATGGTCGAAGAACAGAGGGTACCTGCCGAAGTGGAGCATCTGTGGAGATTGGGAGGAACAGAGGGTTCTGCAATCAGGAGAAGTGGCGAGCTTCCGGGCTTCCGTCAAGTTGAACAGATCACAACCGGGTCCTTATGTGGTACTGGAAACTGATCTCAGTCATGGGAGTGAGGCTGGAGTAGAAGTAATCCCTGAGATAATCTCTACAAGAGTTTTGAAACGAACACGAGGAAGAGTTTCATTTAGTGTGTGTAATCAGTGGTGTATTTAGGTTTTGTGCTGCCCTAGGCCTGACTAAACTCGTGCACCCCCTAAATTAAATTGGACACACTCCTTCCTTTCAAGGCCACACCTCCTGTTCAAACAGCCAGACACTTTCTGGTTTTAAAGATGGCTGTTGCTATAATGCAGTGGCCATCATCCACTTAGTGCAGTACAGGCTGCATGGAGAGGCCTGCCATCAAGTTTAGGAAACTTTTGGGTCCCCTCCAAATTTACAGATGACTTCTGTATTCTACATAATAATACACAGAGGACACAATACAGGGAGTCTGGGATTTCCCAATATGTCTGCATTACACATTATACACACAGGACACAATACAAGGAGTCTGGGATTTAATTATGTTTGTGTTACACAATAAAGAGTCTGGGATTCACTTTCGTCTGTTACACATATTAAGTAAAACCGCAAAAAAAAACAACTAGAATAGTAAAAGGTATGATTGCATAACTCATTGGCAGAGACACGCACACACATATGGAGGAGCCCCTATTAACATCTACACACCCCGAATATGGAGGAAGGTCTACAGACATCCAGAAACTACCTACAGAGGATTCCTTAAAGACAACCCAAACCCAGTATATGGAGGAGCCCCTAAAAAGAGGGAGATTAGGGCAAAACAGGGACAGAGATATTTGCTGCCAAAATTGGTGCTGCCCTTAGTATATAGGATACATAAAGTTTTTAACTAAAACTGAATAACAAGCACCACACTGATATCACCAAAATCATTTTATTTTAAATTTAGTTGAAACAACATAAAAAGGAATGATTAAATCAGGACTACATGACATGTATTGTGGACAGTATATATGGAGAGAGGCAGTATGGTGACAGTATATATGGAGGGAAGCAGTATTGTGACAGTATATATGGAGGGTGTGTGTGATGTGTGTTAGTCACTCACCACTTAAACGAAATGTCCTCAACTCAAACATTAAAGGAGGCAGCTCTTATCAGATCAGGATGCTGCAGAATGCCTGTCAGATGGCATCATCTGGTGTCAGTGTAATAGATGGGCCATAGGGGCTGGCTGGGCATGTTGAGAGGGGCTGGAGGCCAGCAGTATCTCTGGGGTCCCTGCTTCCCGAGTCCACAGCCTGTCATTGCTGCGCGCAGGCAGTCGGCTCCTCCCTGGTTGACGTCAGCTGACAGGGGCGTGGTGTCAGGCAGTGATTGCTGCTCATTGAAGCCAGCCTGCCCTCACTGAGCCCTGGCACCGCTGCAGGGCCGGTGAGGAGCTTTGTCTCTCCCCTAGCAGCTTTACAATTGTTGGGCAAGTAGTGCAGAATGCCAGCAGCCAGTGAAGGCCTGGCTGCTGCTTGCTTTTATAGCAGAGGCGCAACTAGAAACCTCAGGGCCCCGGTGCAAGAATCCATGAAGGGCCCCGCCCCCTCCATATGAGAGAATTTAGCATTTTTACTAAACTTTTTGCAAAAATACCTGTATACAGGTCTCCTGCACTATCCCCTAGTATCCCTATTCTATATCTATTAGCTGTGGAATTTAATGCTATGGTAATATTAATATAATAGGATACTGGGCGATAGGTTATAGTATTATTAGGTTTTGAAACCAGCAGTTTTTGGATAGTGCAGGAGATACGTGTCATATACAGCCATTTTTTGCACTCTTAAAATGGCCATACAATTTGGAAGTATTTTTAAAGAACGGGTTATGGATCCTCATATAGATTTCTCTTGTTTTATGTTACCTCATCTAGTGTGTCACGCCTCTCCTCTTAGATTGTAAGCTCTTGAGCAGGGTCCTTCCTCCTTCTGTTCAGTGTGTGTAATATGTATGTATATTTATTATTCGGTCTCTCCCATTGTACAGAGCTAAGGAATTTGTTGGCGCTTTATAAATGCTTGTAACTGTAACTGTTATAAGGTGGAGAATTAATTAAGATCTAGTTTAATAGCTCTCTCGCCTTCATTTATAACCCTTTTTTAATGAAGTTTTTTCATTAATGGAGTTTTAACAAAATGTTTTTAGTAAGAATGAAAAACTCCCTTCCCTTTTTTATTTTTATTGTTTTTTCGATATGTCGTTGTCCTGTAAAAGTTGGCCTATTTGCTATTCTCTCGGAAGTTTATTTTTTGACGTTGTGTCTTCTGGTGCGACATACATGTGTTATCATATTATATTTAAAATAAAGAATTGCAAGAATAAAAAAAATAAAGACTCTCTCCATTTGGGAATGGGTTGATAAGCTGACCAGACACTACAATGAGACACCAGGAAGTGTCAGACTCATGATGGATAGCCAGACAAAAGATAACAAGACCTCTGCTGCCTAATTAACCCTTAAGGACGAATGACAGAACTGTTCCATCATAAATGCATTGAGTTTAAAGATCCTAGGTCCTTAAAGGGTTAACAATCTACCAGACTGTAGCTGCTGTTTTTGCCGCCCCTCTGGAAACTGCCACCCTAGGCCTAGGCCTTGTCGGCCTAGGCCAAGATACAGCATTGTGTATAATGTGTCTGATTCTCCAGTGGTCCTGAAAGCACAAATGCCCATCAGACAAGTAGCTTCTGATACACCTCTCTCCCCTACTGATTTAGGGGGGGAGTGAATAAAGAGATTTCAGCTGAATGGCTCTATCCTAAAGATGCTCCCATCTCGCCTGAATGGAAGAAACGACTTCAGTCCCAGATTCTAAAATGGAAGGACTTGTTCTCAAAGGATGAGTTTGACGTGGGATGCGCTAAGAGTACTGAACATCGCATTCGACTACAAGAGGATAAGCCGTTTCGAAAAAGATCAAGACGAGTTCCACTGGGAGACTTGGATGATCTACGAGAACAGCTAAATGAACTACAGAGGACTAAGGTGATTCAAGAGTCCAGGAGTCCTTCTGCCTCTCCCATAGTGATGGTTCGAAAGAAGAATGGTTCTATCCGTTTATGTATAGACTATCGCACACTAAATCAGAGGAGCATTCCTGATCAATATGCTACTCCTCGGATAGAAGATGCCCTACAGTGTTTGTCGGGAGCAAAATGGTTTAGTGTACTAGACCTGCGAAGTGGGTATCACCAGATACCAATGCATCCTGAGGACAAAGAGAAGACTGCGTTCATCTGCCCACTGGGGTTCTTTGAGTTCAACAGAATGCCTCAAGGCCTCACAGGGGCTCCCGCCACGTTCCAACGGTTAATGGAGAAGACAGTCGGAGATATGAACTTGATAGAAGTGTTAGTGTATCTACATGATATTATTGTGTTTGGGAAGACTTTGGAAGAACATGAACAACAGTTGGAGCAGGTCTTGAAGTGGCTCCATGAAGAGGGGTTGAAACTGTCCTTGGAGAAGTGTCAATTTTGTCTACCTTCCGTAGACGTACGTAACGTACCTGGGACATGTTGTTTCGGCAGAAGGTGTTTCGACGGATCCTCGAAAGTTGGAAGCCGTAGCTTCCTGGCCTAGACCCCGGAATGTTACCGAACTTAGATCTTTCCTGGGGTTCTGCTCATACTACCGAAGATTCATAGGAGGATTTGCTGAGATAGCTCAACCTTTGAATAAGCTCCTACGGAAAGAAGTGGGAGAAGGCTCCAAGGCCTTTGATCAAAGTTTGTCGGCTCAAGGGCCAAGGAAGGCTCGAGAATCCATCCAAGAAGAATGGACTAATCAAAGAGTCTGACTCAAGCTCCTGTCCTGGCTTACGCTGATCCTCATAAGCCGTACGAATTACATGTGGATGCCAGCAGAGAAGGTCTAGGGAGAGTCTTATATCAAGAATATGATGGATTGTTGAGGCCTGTAGCGTATTGTCAGACCTTTTCAGATATGAAATTTCTATAACGCAGGAATGTTTAAATTTGGGGCCAGGAATTGCGTCACGCCAACAACTTGCCTGCGTCGTTAATATATAACAAGAACAAGAGACAAGCTAAACTCGTTAGTGTTACGCATACAAGAAAGGACATTTAATATTGATCAAAGACGGTCTAATGGACTCTGTTTATTTTATTTATTTGTTACAACCAAACAGGGTTTAGATCAAATGGTTTAAAAGTAAGGGAACACAATGACAACTAAGATAGATATCTCAGTATTGTGTTTATTTCGTCAGATCGAAACTCTGAAAGCCACGTAAACATGGAACAATAGGTTGCCCAATAAAGAAAAAAAAAACCCAAAGGTTAAATGGCTTGGGTAAACCAGCTTGTAATGCTATTCGGCAATATGTACTATATGGTATGAGAATATTTATTAGTTAGAACTGATAATTTTAGCATCTTATAAAAACAGAGGCCCTACCACATTTAGTTGATCATCACAAATGTCTGGTGTACTAATCCGCATGAAGCCGATTAAGTCGGGTAACGTGTGACTGTTAAAAACGATACCACGAATGAATGAATGGATATCCCCTCACATACACATCCCTGTGGATATAAGTAAAGGGGGTATGAAATGCACACACGCCGTGGCGAAGTATGCCGGCGATGTCACAATAGAAATAAATTTTAATTTGTTAATAAAATCTATGGAGTCCGGGATATAGGAATAAAACGACCCCAAACCAGTAAAAGATTGGCCAAGCCCATAAATTAATTCCTGCAGAAGGTTGATGGTTGATCTGAGAGCGCCATCTGCTGGCCAGGTAACATAACACCTGGACAGACCCCTGGAGTTGATGAATATATATCCTCCAATCAAATGAGGCCACATAGTGATGGGCTAGATCTAAAACTGGGCGGAAGACCACTATATAGAGAGGACACTCCAGAGCAGAAAGGGACACACTGAGAAAAGCTTGGAGAGAGACCTGAGGGACGCTTGGAGGGAAGGAAGGCAATCACCATCGGCCGCCCCTTTAAGACCGACCACACCCTAATCTTCCACCACTCTATCTTCACTAACCAGATGGTAAAGTATACCTGAATAACTTGATATCTATTTTCTAATTGCATAGTCCTGACTTTAGATGTCCACCACAAACTAAAGGAATATAAATGAATTATTTTGCTGTTTGAGCCTAATAATCAGTAGAATAGAAATTCTGCCTTTACAGTCCACTGCAGAGGAGTGCTAAGGAAGAGACTATCATCGGCTGCATACTTGAGCCATAATTTAGTGAAATTATTTATATTCCAAGAATACTGGTTGTGGACATCTAAAAATATCAATTATATACCTATAGTGAGATACGCTGGGACCGTGAAATAGCTTTTATATGTCAAGTACCGTCCGCCCCACTCATAACCTAGCATAACTCCTTCCATATCCATCTTGCAGCCCTTCCGAATGAATGCATGTACCGTAAGTCAATAAGAAGTGTTGGGTAAACGTATATCGAATGAAGTGCTGTGATTGATCTGTGGAAGAGATAGTGTCCCTACCGAGTGTGTTATGTATCTCCCTGAAGGAAGTTGCATTTAGTGAATAGGCCCCCACAATAATAAATTGTGCTGCAGGTGATGCCCAGTAACTGAGTGTTTATCTTAGCCAGGTGGAGGATTGGTTTATAATGGGAAAGGTTTAAGTGAATAGAATAGAGCTTGGTGTTTAAGAATTGAGGCGTGTATATCTGTGGTGCGGTCTATAAACCTAAAATATCTGTCCATTAGATTATTGCGTGTCGCAGTATCGCTACTAATCACGATCTATAATCACTTGTAAATTGTATCTTGCTAATCCGTTGATAACATACGATTGTATGAAACTTGACGTGTAAATAAATTTTGGTTTGAATTGTTTTACCGTTACGCAGTCTCATATCTTTATTGATTTTATTGTGTTTAAAAATATCTAGAGAGCATCAAAAGAACTCGGGATAACGCGCCATATATTTGTTAAGACGTATATTCATTGATTGGTTATTAATCCCTGTCTTAGGGGTTAAATACCAATTTATACCGCTGGTATTGGAGGCACTGTCAATAATATATATATATCTATGTATATCAACAATAAGAAAAATATGCGTCATAATTAATATATCCCTGACCTATTAAGGAAGTCAATAATCTCCAACAGTATGTAAGCTGAAGCCTTACGCCTTCAGCGAAGAACTATCCTACCCACAAACTAGAGTTCTTAGCTTTGAAGTGGGCGGTAGTAGACATGCTGAAAGATTATCTGTATGGGGCCGAATTTGTGATAAAGGCTGACAACAATCCTCTTACGTACGTCCTTATTACTGCAAAACTGGACGCAACGGGACATCGGTGGTGTGCCGCTCTGTCAGGGTTTCGGTTCAGCCTTAAGTATCGCCCTGGAGTGAATAATCGAGATGCAGATGCTTTGTCAAGAAGGCCCTACACTACAGAATGGACTCCGCTGACTCAAGGCTTGCACACCATCTGATGTCAGGGGGCAGAGCGCCGGGTCAAGGGAGCAGTTGAAGCAGAAGCTATAGGAGTTATGGCAGCGGGCGTTCCAGAGCTTTATTGTAATCCTACAAAGCTGAGGGGTGAAAGCCTACCTACTCTCTCGAAGCGGGATCTGAGAGCAGATCAGGCTGAAGATCCTCTGATCGCTTTGACAATGAAAGCTATGCACGCGGGTCAAAGGGGAGTTCTACTGACTAATTCCCCCGAAGGGGCCCGATTTGTATACAAGGAATGGGAGCGGCTGAAGATGCTGGATGGGGTGGTCTACCGAAGGGGCCCCTCGAACAATGCTGAAGAAACGCAACAGTTGTTCCTCCCCACCAAGCACAGAGAAGGTGTGTTGAGAGCATTGCATAATGACCATGGACATTTGGGTGCAGAGAGAACTTTTAAACTGGTGCGAGACCGATTCTACTGGCCTTGTATGAGATCTGAAGTTGAAAGTTATTGCCATTCGTGTTTGAGGTGTATTCAGAGGAAGACCCTACCAACCCGAACTGCTCCAATGAGCCACCTACAAAGTCAAGGACCCATGGATTTGGCGTGCATTGATTTCCTGTGCTTAGAGCCTGATGCTAATGGGCAGGGAAATATTTTAGTAGTGACTGATCATTTCACCCGTTGTGCTCAAGCTTTTTCTACCAAAGACCGACGTGCTCCTACAGTGGCAAAGGTTTTAATGGAGAAGTTTTTTGTTCATTATGGTCTACCAAAGAGAATCCACTCCAATCAGGGCAGAGACTTTGAGAGCCGACTGGGCAACTGCTAGAACTGTTATGGAGTAGTCCGGGACTTTTGAATTTCTATCACCCACAAGGTGATGCTCAACCGGAAAGATTTAATCGCTCTCTACTGAATATGTTGGGGACACTGTCAGAGAGAAGCAGAATTGTAGTCATCACATAGCTACGCTGGTGCACGCGTATAACAGTACGGAGAGTGACGCTACTGGATACTCACCTTACCGTCTCATGTTTTGAAGAGAAGCTCGGCTGCCAGTTGATTTGGCATTTGGACTATCTCTTGATCAGACAACTATGGCCTCTCACAAAAATTATGTGGACAGACTCCGGAAAAATTTGGCTTCTGCGTTTGAACAGGCCCGTTTGACTTCAGGGAGCAGAGAACAGAGGAATATGCGAAACTATGACTTGAGAGTTCGCATACAGGATCTACAACCCGGTGATAGGGTTTTGTTGAAGAACTTGGGTGTTTCTGCAAGGCACAAGCTGGCGGATAGATGGAGTTCTCAAGTTTACATTGTCAGCAAGCAACTTCCTGGTCTGCCAGTTTACCAAACCCGGCTGGACGGAAAGGCTGGATCTCTAAAGAACTGGCACTGGAATCATCTGTTACCTTTTGAGAGAAGCTGTAAGGATACCAGTTGGAGACAAACTTTCTTTGCCGAACCCGCCTGTTCCTCATTCGGCTCCTGTTACTCGATCTCAGCAGTCACGGGTTGTTGAAGAAAGTGAGGAGAACAGTGAAGAAGTTTTTGTCTGGATTGGGTGTGCCCGCCTGAGCCTGAAGAAGTCATTCCAGTTTCTGAACAGTGGGAAAGTAACCTGAGGCCTGAGGCTCCTGAATTCAGATTTGAAGTACCTGAGACCTCAGAAGTTCCTGTAGTTCCAGAAGATGCGTCCATAGATTACAGTTCTATGCCTTCACTGGAAGGCTCATACTCAGAGGAGGTGTCTGCTCCAGCTGTAGATAAGAGAATAGAGCCTATAAATGTGGCACTTCCACCCGAGGAGATGACGGAACGGGAGTCCAAACGTTCGATCCGGCCCCCTCAGAGACTTACCGTACGCAAACGTTTTTATTGTTATAGATATGTTTTTTTGATCATACCGGCCCCCCCTTGATTTGAAATTAAGTGTATTGGAGGTTCTCGGAAGACTTAATGGGAGGAGGGTTGCTGAGATTGTGATTAAAGGGCATGTAATAGTGTTCTTGGTTACCGAGGCTGCTTCCTGGTAATCAAGCCATTTTCACCTGTGTGCTATTTTAATTGTGATATGATGATTATAAATGGACGCATTCTGTTTATTTTTTGTATGTCTTGAGAAAAGTCCGGTAGGACTGAAACGTTGACCTAATAAAGAGTTATTTCAAGAATCTATATGGAAGTCTTTGAGCTGCGGAACATCGAATTTTCTGTATCTATGTGCATGGTTCCTGCACCAAAGCAATTGGCTTTATTGGTTACTGGGTGTGCGGAGATCGAATACTGTATATGTAATATATAAGTCCTGACTGACTCATCAACGCCCAGGTGAAACCGTTTAACCTAGGAACGTGAAATTTTGAAGGTGTACTGTTTTTATGACGTAGGCACCCACTAAGGAAGGATTTTTGGAAACTCCGCCCCTAAGGGGGTGAAAAAGGGGGTTGAATATTTTAAACACGATGCCTATAGCTCAAAAACAGAATGTTACAGGCCTGAAAATTGGTATTTAGATTTGTCTTGAAAAATAAAACACGTATTTTACCATGTTCTGCAAATTCCTTGGGGGAATGGGGGATTGAATACTTTTATCAGTATACCTACATTTCAAAAACAGATGTTACGGGTGTGAAATTTGGTATTCACAATCTTCGTGAATAAAACCATACGTGTGTTTTGTCATTTTCCACAAATCCAATTGGGGGGGTCAGGGGAATGGGGTCTGAATATTTTTATCAGTATACCTATATTTCAAAAACCAAAGATGTTACAGACGTGAAATTTCGTATTTACAATCTTTTTGAAAAATAAAAAAACAGTGGCTCTATTACATTCTTCTCGCAAACATTAACGCGTGCGCAAAAACACATTAATGCGAGGGGCAAAACCCTTTGCGCAGAACATCGTATTACAATGTCCGCGCAAAAAATGAACGATAACGTCTAATGCGGGTGGACCTGTGCGAACCCTTTGTACTGCGTACTGTACTCTGCGCGTCCTATACTTAACATTGTGAGCGCAAATGCATTTGTGTGCTGGTACGTGGATGGTATTACAATCTATGTCCAAAATTTAGCGTACAGCGTTTGCGCGCATGTTTTTAATGTCTTTGAAAAGCTGGTGATAATGGCAAATCTGAACGTCCTGGCTGAACCCAAATACACCAGCCCGAAAATAAAAACACAGCAATGTATAGTTACACATTCTACGCATACCCAAACAATAAAATGGAGAAGTTGTGCGTGTTTTTATTATTGATACAGCATATATGCTCAGATTGATTTTGACAGGCGCAAAACTTAACGGAAGACAATTGTGGTTCTTAATTCTGATTGGCTGAATCGCGTGAAAAAACAGTCCGCACACTGAGTTTTGCGCGTAACATTAATGCGCGTGCGTTTTTGCGTGTGTTTTATGCGCGTTATTTTTTGACGGATGAATAAATGCGCTCACATTGTAATACCAGCGTTAATTTACATGCGTTAACATTTAACGCTTCGCGCACAAATTATTGCGCTGCGCAAGCATTTTTGCGCAAAGAATGTAATAGTCCCCAGGTGTTTTACCATTTTCCAAAAATCCCAAATGGGGGATGTAAAAAGAGGGGGTTAATACTTTTAAACAGGATACTTATATCTCAAAAACAGAAGATGTTACAAACGTGAAAATTGGTATTTAGATTCATCATGAGAAATATAAAACACCTATTTTACCATTTTCCAAAAATCCATTGTGGGGGCAAAAAGGGGGGGGTTGAATACTTTTATCACTATACCTATATTTCAAAAACCAGATTTGTTACAGGTGTGAAATTTGGTATTTAAAATCTTCGTGCAATAAACCAAACATGCATTTTACCATTTTCCAAAAATCCAGTTAAGGGGGGGGGGTCGGGGGTAAGGGTGTGAATACTTTTATCAGTATATCTATATTTCAAAAACCAAAGATGTTACAGGTGTGAAATTTGGCACTTACAATCTTCTTGAAAACTAAAAACGTGTTTTACCATTTTCCAAAAATCCCACGTGGGGGGTAAAAAGGGGGGTTAATACTTTTCAACAGAATACCTATATCTCAAAAACAGAAGATGTTACAGATGTGAAAATTGGTATTTAGAATTGTCTTGAAAAATAAAAAACACATATTTTACCATTTTCCAAAAATCCAGTGGGGGGCAAAAAGGGGGTTGAATACCTTTATCATTATACCTATATTTCAAAAACCAATGATGTTACAGGTGTGAAATTCGATATTTACAATCTTCATGCAAAAAAACAAACGTGTTTTACCATTTTCCAAAAATCTAGTTAAGGAGGATGGGGAAAGGGATGTGAATACTTTTATCAGTATACCTACATTTCAAAAACCAAAGATGTTACAGGTGGGAAATTTGGCACTTACAATCTTCTTGAAAAATAAAAAAAACACATGTTTTACCATTTTCCAAAAATCCCAAGTGGGGGGAAAAAAAGGGGGTTCTAACAAAAACCTCATGTTTCTTTTAAAACCAATTTTAACCAATTTTAACAAATCCTAAAATCCACGCGAGTGAAGCCGCGGGCAAAAGCTAGTATATATATATAAACGCAAAAGTCCTGACTGACTCAACGCCCAGGTGAAACCGTTTAACCTAGGACCGTGAAATTTTGAAGTTACATTGTTTTTATCACGTACGCACCCACTAAGGAAGGATTTTTGGAAACTCCGCCCCTAAGAGGGTTGAATATTTTAAACAGGATACCTATAGCTCAAAAACATCTGTATGTAGATTAGTCTTGAAAAAAACAAAAACACGTATTTTACCATTTTCTGCTAATTCCTTGGGTGGGCAAAAAGGGGTTTGAATACTTTTTATCAGTATACCTATATTTCAAAAACCTAATATGCTTCGGGTGTGAAATTTGGTATTTACAATGTTCGTGAAAAAAACACATGTGTTTTGCGGTTTTCCACAAATCTAATTGGGGGTCGGGGGAATGGGGTCTGAATACTTTTAGCAGCATACCTATATTTGAAAAACCAAAGATGTTGCAGACATGAAATTTGGTATTTAGTATGTTCTTCAAAAATGGGGCGTGGCTAGCCGGCAACACGAGCAGCCACATGTTCTGAGAGCTCTGTGTGCGGCGCTCGGGTTTCCCAATCCATCGGCTAATACAAGGGGCATCCCAACCTCAACTTACCTCCCTCGGGGTTCTAACACCCTCCTGAAGCAGGATGGCTCCTCCAAAGGCCCAGCGTCAACTCGAGGGGACCCGGACCAGCCGATCCGAAAAAGGCCGCAAAATCCATTGGCCTGGACTTAGAGGAGATCCGCATCCTGTTCCTCTAACACGTCCCCCAGCATCTGAGAGGGCAATGCATGATATGCTCCAGGGACTCCGCGCTACCCTCCAGGCTGACTTCAAAGAGGCGCTGCAGGAGCTACGCTGTGATGTTCAGGATCTCGGTGAGCGCACTGACAATCTTGAGACCAAATCTGACGACATTTGTCTGGCTCATAATGATCTTGTGGACAGACACCAGACTCTGCAAATAGCTCATGACGCGCTGGCTATCAAAGTTGTTGACTTAGAGGACCGCTCACGCAGAAACAACGTGCGGATCCGTGGTGTCCCGGAGGCGGTGGTCCTGGCTGACCTTCCAGCATATCTCATGGAGGTTTTCCAACTTCTACTCCCCTCAGCTTCCCTCCAGGACTTACTTCTAGACCGCGCTCATCGACTGCCTAAGCGAAACACCTTTCACCGGATGTTCCCCGAGATGTTATTGTACGGGTTCACTTTTATCATATTAAGGAGTCGTTAATGTCTGCTGCTAGGAAAGGCCCAACCTTGCCTGCTCCGTATGCTACCTTGATATTGTTTGCGGATCTATCAGCAACGACCCTAGCGAAACAGCGTGAATGTCTTCCCTTGACAAAGCTCCTGAGGAACCACGAGGTGGCTTACAGATGGGGTTTCCCGACCAAATTGCTGATATGGAGAGAAGGGAGGCTACATGCTATCACCAACATCCCATCGGGTATGCAACTCCTACAGGTGCAACTCCTACAGGAATGGGGGTTTGTGCAGGAGTACACCCCTCCTCGCGTGGTTACAGCATCTCCACTTAAAGTTTCGCCAGAGTGGCACCGCGTTAAGCCAAAATGAACGGCGGTCCCTGTGTCTGGGCCTATATCGTTCTCCTCTGCCCTGCTGGTCCCGGACAATTTCCGCTTCTCCTTTACTGTTGGGATGACCCACCACTTAATAGGGAACCGAGCTCCCTCACCCCCTGTTAGTGGCTCATACTTGACACGATCTCATTGATCTGGATATTTCCCTTCCCTGGTACGCCAGGGATAACCCCCCCCGTGGGTGTTTACTCTCCTGATTTTCTACCTCGCATTTTTCAAAACGGCGAGTTACACCCCTTCACACTGCAGGCTCGCAGTGTTTTTCTGTTACTACATTGTTTCTAATTTTTTTTCCTATTTCGTTTCTCGTTTTTTCCCCTTTTTTCTTTTTTTTTTTCTGGTTCGTCTGGTTCCTTATTCCCTCCAGCTCTCCTGTTGTACAGGTCCCTTGGACGTACGCTTCTTATAAATGGACTGCCTGTATTGTGGGGGTGGGAAGGAGAGGAGGCGTTCACCAACTGGTGTTTCCCAATGTATGTTCTCTTTTAAAATTGATTGATGGGTTCCCCTAAACTGAAATTTTTCTCCTTAAATGTTAGAGGTTTGAATGTTCCTTTTAAAAGACCCTGCCTATTCCGAGATTTGGATAAGTATAAACCTGCGATAGTGTGCTTACAGGAGACACCTTTTCGATCTCGCGATGCCCCCGTCTTCGGTCTCAATGTCCCCAACCAAATCCAGAGGAGTCTCCATCCTCTTCCATAGAGATTGGTTGTTTCAGGTTGCATCTCAATACCAGGACAAGGAGGGGAGAATGTCGATACTGACTGGCTCTTTAAATGATGTTTACTGAGGAAAGCCCATAAAAAGCTTCAGTCTCTTAGCCAAGGTGCTGTGTATATCTGTGGTGACTTTAACATGACTCCTTGCCCCATGGTTGATTGCCAGTCCTCTGGAGGTCGTCTCCCCTCTCAAAAAGCGAAGTCTCTTGGCCGACGCTTCACTGACTTTTTGCACTCTGTTGACCTGTATGTCTGGCGTAGCTCCCACCCCCAGACTAGGGATTACACCTTTTTTTCCCAGGTGCACTTCTCCTATAGCAGAATTGATTTATGCCTTATACACCTGTAACAGATCAGCTACCCTGCAGGGGTAGCTCCGTCTGCGGCACCGAGTCTTGCTGGAGAGCTTAGCCGGGTAGCGAGCTAGCAAGGTGGGAGAGAGATTGGCAGCGGTCCCTGGATGGTCTGGAAGCGAAGGATTCAGTGATTATGCCCTCCCAAATACTAGTCGTGACTCAGTACAGGTTTGAAGGTAAATCAGAGTGTATTTAGAATGGGAACAGACAGTGCTTATATACAAAATACAGCCATGCACATTCAGACTTCCCGCCCACCCCAACAGTTCTGATTGGTTGGTTCCAAGACCATTGCAGGCTTCTTTCAGGTCCTCTCAGTCTTCACTTTGGTCCACTGGTTGTATGCAGATGAAGTCTTGACCCCACAGTGACCACATACAGTGATTTACATAACCCATTGTAAAGGGAATCAGATAGTGGGTGGCTGAGACAATGTGACTCCCAACCTTTTCAGACAGGTAAACAGATAACAGATACCCAAAGAGAAAGCACTTTTGCATAATCCACAAATTACTCAAACCTATTGTACATTCTATACAAAAGAAAGCATTTGCCACTAGCGGCAGGTAGTGTTTTTAAAAACCACATTTAACTAAAGAAATATAAGTCTATTTAAAACTAAAAATGAGCAATTGACGATACATTTAAAACCATACAATATAACTGAGCATAAAGTATATTGGAGTTTGAAGCGTGGTGCGCTACGTCAGTGACGGATACATTGTAGCTCGCATGTACTCCGTGGTTACTAGCAGGATGGTGCTGGGGAAAAACATGATTAATTAGAAGTCTAGCAACAGTTTTACACTAAATCTAACAAAGGAAATTAGTTCCTATAAATAAAGGGTAAACAAAATATAACAAAAGAATGAAATGAAACTAAATAAATCCTGTGGTGGCCGATCCGTCACAACACCGAACCATGGTCCCCCATGACATGGTCTGACCATGCTCCTTTGATACTTTTCTTTCGTGCTCATTTTCCGGCTCGGGGAATGGGCTCGTGGCATTTAAATGATTCGTTAATTGTGGACCCGGCTGGGAGGGATGGGGCCGCATTGGTTCTTGAGGACTACTTCAAACTGAACACTTCGGAGGAGGTGGCGGTCTCCTCTGTGTGGTCAGCCCACAAAGCAGTTATCAGGGGCCACTTCATTAAACAGGGGGCTTATAGAAGGAAACAGTGTACTCTTAAAACTTCAAATCTATTACAACAAATCTCCTCCTTAGAATCCCAAAATAAGAATAAGCCGACCCCATGGATTGCATCTCAATTGCTTTCCTTGCGGAAGGAGCTGGAGCACTTAAACCTACAGGCTATGGAACGATCCCTGCGCAAACTAAATTACACTTCCTATACCCAGGGTAACAAGGCGGGAAAGTTACTGGCCTCTAAACTCAAGGCAAGACGCGTTCAAACTAAAATCACCCATATTGAAAGTTTAGGGGGACAAACAGTGCGTAATCCAGCGCTGATTGTCTCGGAATTTGCCAACTATTATAGCTCCCTTTTACAATCTCAAACTTGACTCGGCCATTCCTCCACCCTGCTCGGCAGAAATATCCACCATTTTAGCAGAGGCGCATTTACCGACATTATTGCCCCTTCTCTGAGGACGTCTATAAAGCGATCCGGGCTCTCCCGAAAGGTAAAGTGCCAGGCCCTGATGGATTATCAAAGCTTCGCCTCTCTCTTGGTCCCAACCCTGACTGCCTTATTCAATAACATTAAAACCACTGGCCAAGTTCCCCCAGAGATGGTCCTGGCTACCGTAGTCACACTCCCTAAACCTGGCAAGCCCCCCACTCATTGCGCAAATTTTGGCCCCATCTCCCTACTAAATGTTGATATTAAACTTTATGCAAAATTGTTGGCCTCGCGCGTCGTGCCCCTGCTCTCTAAATTGATTCACCCGGATCAGACAGGATTTGTACAGGGGAGGCAGACGTGTGATCATACACGCCGCTTGTTCGGTCCTGACCTGGCGTCACTGGGGCAGACCGTTACTAAAACCGTTTCGGCTGCTCCGTTTTGCACCTCTTAGTTTTTTAAGTAGACTGTCCCCTGACCTACATCTTGCCTCCTGGACGCTTCAGGGAGTGACCCATGTCAAAAACCTTCTTGCTCCAGCCTCTATTAAACCATTCCCAGACTTGGTACAAGAATTTGGTATTCCCCTAAACGAACTCTTTACCTACCTTCGTATTAAACATATATTGTTAACTCACGGGGTCGGGGCGATTCCAGTCAAAGATATTACAGCTTTCCACAGGCTATGCTTGGGTAAAAAAAACTTACGGAAACCACTGTCTCTATGTTACCGATGCTTAGTGTCACCTAATAAGGAACATAAATTGCCATATATGGTGAGATGGGAAAAGGACCTAAATTTATCATTCTCGCGAGAGAACTGGTTTTATGCCACGTCATCGGCGTATCGCCTATCTAAAAGCCCTGGCATGAGAGAAGCACATCTTAAATTGTTATACTGCTGGTACCTTACCCCTGCTCGACTACACCATATCTCCAAGGGTACTAACATATGCTGGCGCTGTTCAATAGACAAAGGTTCTTTGCTTCATGTTTTTTGGTCTTGCCCGAAAATTAGCCCTTACTGGGCCGACATCCATTGCCTGATTAAATTATGTACCTCGTTGGATATTACTCTCCAGCCCGAAACTTACCTGTTACATTTTATCCCCACTACCATTCAACTACCACCCAGAGTGTTAATATCTGCAATCTTAGGGGTTGCCAAATTAGTGTTGGCTAGTTACTGGAAATCTGCCTCTACCCCCTCACTCTCAGAAGTCCTGAACCGTTTAGATAGTATCTGTAAATATGAGGAAATGGTCGCTTCGGCCCACAACGCCCTTCCACAGTACCAGGCACTAAAGAATTACAAGATCAAATAGATAATATGACGCCAGATTAACAACAAGCCTTACTAGAGTTAAGAGACATGGAAGACATAGTTATCAAAAAATCCGATAAGGGAGGAAACCTCGTCATTCTAGATAATGATCAATATTGTAACATGGTCTTAAAAATTCTAGAGGACACAAATACATACCAAGTATTGTCAACAAATCCTACTGATCTCTATTCCAGTGAATTTAGAAATATCTTGAACGAAGCCCTAGGGAAAGATCTAATCTCGAAAAATGAGTTCCAATTCATGAATCCCAATCAGCCAACCATCTCTGCGTTTTATGCTCTTCCAAAAATGCATAAAGGAAAAATACCTCCGCCGGGCAGACCGATAGTGTCTGGCCGTAACAATCTGACACAAAACAGCATTTACATTGACAAGGTACTTAGGACAGTGGAATCTCTTCCATCGTATATTCGAGACACAAAGCAAATGCTTAAGATTCTCAATGAAACACCTATACCAGAGGAATGTATGCTGTGTAGTATTGATGTGGAGTCGCTATACAGCAGTATACCTCATGAGCTAGGGCTCAAATGTGTACAATACTTTATCGAAAAAGATGAACGTTTCTCTGAGACTCACCAGCTGTTTGTAACACAACTGTTATCATTTATTCTGACACATAACTTCTTTCTTTTTGACGGTAAAATATATCGTCAAAAGGTCGGTATGGCAATGGGAACATCTTGCGCCCCAACGTATGCTAATATCTATTTGGGCTGGTGGGAAGAAAAAATTGTATTTAACCCCAATATGGGGAAATTTCTCGCAAGTATTGTTATGTGGAAACGTTATATTGAAGACATCTTGGTATTTTGGAGTGGTAATAAAGGATCCTTTGAAGAATTCATGGAAGTCCTCAATGATAATCAATTAAACTTCAAATTCACTTATGAGACTAATGAAACTTCAATCAACTTTCTAGATATCTGTATTAGAAAAAACTCTAACCTCAGCTCTCATACAAGTCTATATCGAAAGCCGACAGCTACCAATAGCCTTCTACGATGGGACAGCTTTCATCCAAGACCACTTAAAAAGGGAATCCCAGTTGGCCAATATCTAAGACTTCGAAGAATATGCAGTACAGAGACTGAATTTAAAGAAAAAGCGAAGAATTTAAGACAAGCCTTCAAGGAAAAGGGATATCCAAATAAAACCCTAAAACGTGCATATAAACGGGCACTTCTCTGTACACGAGAGAGCCTGTTGATGGATACGAGGAAAAAAGATGATCCCATTATCAGATTAATCGGCAATTTCGCTATAGGATGGGAAAAAATTAAAGAAATCTGTAATAGGTTTTGGCCTATCCTTCTACAGGACAGACACCTTGAGAAGAAAATCTCACCATCTGTAATCATGACTGCAAGGAGATCTAAAAATCTAAACGATATCTTAGTCCAAAGTCATTTTCAGAGATCGAAAAAAACACAGAAATCTAACTGGTTACAAACCCCTTTGAAGGGCACCTATAAATGTGGGAGATGCAAAGCTTGTAACTTCATCTCCAAAAGCTCAAAGATCGTTCATAATCATGATAACTCCAAAAACTTTACAGTTAATAATTTTTATAACTGTAAGAGTAAAGGCGTGGTATATCAAATCACCTGTTCTTGTGGAGCCAAATATGTTGGCAAAACAGAGAATTCAGGACACGTATCCTAGAACACGTTAGGTCTGTCCACTATGCGAAAGAAACACCGATCTCGAGACATATTAAAAATTATCACGATGGCGTGGTCTCAAATTTACAATTTAAAGTCATTGATCAAATACGTCCGGGACCACGGAAAGGCAATTGGGATATAAGATTAAGACAGAGAGAGGCTTTCTGGATCTATCGGCTGGGTACCCTGTTTCCACAGGGACTCAACGAAGGATTTACATTTACACCGTTTATAGGCAATGTATAATACATCATATTCATTATTATTTTCTTTTTTCATATATATGCACGTTCGCTCACACTACCATCTTTTTTTCTGTGCAAGCTCCACATGTGTAATGTCGTCATGAGATTGAATCCTTATATTTATATGTATATATTTTGTCTTTAAAGTATGGTGAATATCGATAATCAAATACATATAATGGATCGGATTATGATCACTTTGATTCACGAGCCATATAAATCCATAATATGGATAATGAATAAACTGGCTTATCCTTGACAATATTTTTTAGTAAATAATGATGATAAGCTATCTTAACAATCGGCTAAAAGATTAATGTGCCCGATCGTCTAACTCGAATATTCTGTCCATCCAAAAGAAATTAATAACTATAAGTTACTTTGATTTGAATACACATAGAATAAGTTCGAGTAGTTATGGATTCAATAGTTCTGTGGAGAATGTACAACGAGATGCAATGAAATGTGGAACGGAGGTAGTTACAGCCGCTAGTATATTGGTCACAACAGATTTGCCCTCTGCGCACGCGCAATAACAATGGAGGTACGTTCCACTGATCGGGCATGGAACGCACACGTACCATCTGCGGTGACACGCACGCATTTCATCAGCAAACATCTCCCAATCAGTATGTATAAGACACCGGTGTTTTCTAGGGAGGATCAGACTATATAAATTTAGATGGTAGCGAGCGACACACAAGTAAATTCTCTCCTGATGAAGAGAGTTTAACAGTTTTTGCTCTTTCTGGGGTTATCCCAGTTTGGCTTTATTCTAAATGGCGATTTGAGTAATTGACCTCTTGATGGCTTCTAACTGTAATACAATCTAGTGGATCATTAAGTAATCCAGGTATGCGGGCCTAATTTAAAAAGTAATTATAATTTCCAAGCAATTGTGGCTTAATCTGAGATCATTTTGTTTTATTGGGAATTCTAACTGCAATATAATCCAGCATTACTAAGGTATCTAGGTGTGCGGGCAATATTTGTAAAAAGAATTTGTAAAAAGAAATTATATTGTCTAAGAAATTGTGGCTTGATCTGAGATCATTTTTATTGATTGGGAATCATGATTTACTCCATTCCTGTTTCTCTTTTTCCCGTTTTTTCGCTGACCGTGACTGTTATAAGAGAATAACTGATTTCTCTGATGATCTCCAATTGCAATATAGTCTAATTATACAGTTGTGTGGACATCATTTAAAAGGTTATCAATTTATCTAAAGGGAAATTGTGGCTTCATATCAAATCACTGTAAATTACTGGGAATTACGATTTTTCCTATCCTAGCATTACTATTCTGCTGACCTCTACTAAGGTGTAGAATTGATGATCTTGATGGGGCAGCTGTTGTATGAGTAACGATAATTATTTGAATGATATACTTAGGACAACGATGCTGTAATCAATCATTATTAAGATACTCTGTACCATGGTTTATAAATCAGTAAGACAGTGATCTTAAGAGAACAACCATATCTATTGGTCTTCCCTGCGGTATAATGATGAAGACAAATTGCTACATTGAATCAATTAACATTTAGTTCACCATAGTCACAATTCAAGTGAAAATTATTAGTGGACAATCATCCTTTCAACCACTTTGCTACAATGACATTATATGCAATTTAGTTATGATTTTGTTCTTGGAAAATTAGAAACAACAGTTTCAACTGTGGAATTCATTGTGAAGCTTTAATATACTCTAACAATTTCAACGTTTCACTTGAATTATTGTTCCTCCCCTTTCCGTTCCTTTTTGCTGCTTGGTTATCATTACCCTGCAAACAATTATGTTTTAATGAATGTCAGATGCAATTTATGATACTCCACAATTGGTAGCCTATACGCAATAGCCTATATGATCGTTTTTAGTGGAGGTATACAAGGTGGTCTTTTCTTGATCAACGATTTATCCGTGCAGTGTTTAGACCGTTATCACTCGTGGATAAAGTAATTAATAACAGGATTAGCTTCACTGTACCTTGTCAATCAACGACCATAAGGAATAATTATCGTATGGAATTTATTCTCTAATTGACGTATATCAAATTACCATTTTCATTATCCTGGTCTCTTATTATTTAGTTTCATCACCGGATTTACGTATGATCCAAGATTATGGCTACCTACAGTTGTCAATAGATCCACAAATTGATACAATAGACAACATATTATATGTAAGGTATCCACCTGGTACAACCATTATGATTCATGTCCCGTAGTGGACCTTTGGTCGATTTATCACACGACTCCTTTTATTGATAAGCTCAATTAGTGGTCACATTAATTATTTGACCTTGGATGGGTATGCAATGATTACTATATTGGCATAACGATTGATTCGTCTGATACCCTATATATTGCTTTAACCCCTCAATCTAATTAGATACAGGTCGCAGTGCCACCAATTGCATAGAGATATCTCATCACTAATGAGTTGTGAATACACCGCCTTATAATACTTTGTTTATGTTTTTTAAATGTTTGGTCTTTATATTGTGTGTCCAATAAAATTGAATTAGATAGGGAATTAGAGCCTCTTACGGTTCATTAATGGTACTAATTCTGAACTTATGTTCGGATTCGGATCTCTTCTTTCTTTGTGTATACTTATAATTAAGGTTTAATCCTTATCATAGTACCTATTGGCCTCATTTCGTTTTTTTGTTTTTTTCGTTACAGTACCAGGCTACCTGGGACGGTTGGGTATCCTACAGATCCTCGAAGGGAGTCTCTTAAAAAAATAAAAATAAAAAAATAAAGTTTCTTAAAATTGCTTTGAACCTGTCGAACCGCACTCTTTATTCTTTGTGTTCCCCTTCCTTTTTCGTTTTCTTTAACTCTTTCTCCTTTGTCTATGCTTACTTACCTACTGTAATAATTACTGTATTTGTTACTTATTGTTTATTATAGAATGTAAAATGTACCGTAAACTGTTGATGACAACCCACCTGCACATATATGACTTATATTGCTGACAGGCCCTGCGCGGCCTCTATTGTCATTATTATATCTTTGTATTTCAACTTTTGATGGTACTCAATAAAACTTTATATTGAAAAAAAAAAGTATGTTCTTCAAAAATAAGGTGTTTTACCATTTTCCAAAAATCCCAGGTGGGGGTGAAAAAAGGGGGGTGAATACTTTTAAACAGGATACCTATCTATATATATTTTAGGGCTGGTAACGATTTAAAATTTTTGTGTTCGATTAATTGATTTTTTTTTTTAATCGATTAATTATAACAAATAAGGTTAGTTTCAACATTCCATGACTTTACTTCACAATTCACACAAATACGTCTTAAATTCAAACTGTAGCACTGACGTAAGTTATTATATTGCCCCAGCTCACACATGGATATATTTGCCCCAGCTCATACATGGATATATTTGCCCCAGCTCATATGGATATATTTGCCCCAGCTCATACATGGATATATTTGCCCCAGCTCATACATGGATATATTGCCCTCAGCTCATACATGGATATATTTGCCCTCAGCTCATACATGGATATATTTGCCCTCAGCTCATACATGGATATATTTGCCCCAGCTCATACATGGATATATTTGCCCCAGCTCACACATGGATATTTGCCCCAGCTCATACATGATATATTGCCCTCAGCTCATACATGTATATATTTGCACAAGCTCATACATGGATATATTTGCCCCAGCTCATACATGGATATATTTGCCCCAGCTCATACATGGATATATTTGCACAAGCTCATACATGGGTATATTTGCCCCAGCTCACACACGGATATATTTGCCCCAGCTCATACATAGATATATTTGCCCCCAGCTCATACATGGGTATATTTGCCCCAGCTCATATGGATATATTTGCCCCCAGCTCATATGGATATATTTGGCCTTGCTCACACATGGATATTTGCCCCAAGCTCATACATGGATATATTTGTCCCAGCTCATGCATGAGTATATTTGCCCCTGTTCATATGAATTTATTTGCCCCAGCTCATACATGAATATATTTGCCCCAGCTCATACTTGGTTATAATTGCCCCAGCTCACACAGGGATATATTTACCCCAGCTCTCACCTCTGCCGCTGCGTGCTGTGCACCACATCTTTGGCTCCCTATGGGCGTCCGAAGGCATGGAGCTTGGCCGCTCGCCTGAGGGAACCAGGTGACCAGCCGCGATCTCGCGAGAACGTGGATATATTTGCCCCCAGCTCACATGGATATATTTGCCCACAGCTCATATGGATAATTTGCCCCAGCTCATATGGATATATTTGCCCCAGCTCACACATGGATTTATTTGCCCCAGCTCATGCATGGATATATTTGCCCCCAGCTCATACATGGATATATTTGCCCCCAGCTCATACATGGGTATATTTACTCCCAGCTCATACATGGGTATATTTACCCCAGCTCATATGGATATATTTGCCCCAGCTCATACATGGATATATTTGCCCCCAGCTCTCACCTCTGCCGCCGTGTGCTGTGTGCCACATCTTTGGCTCCCTATGGGCGTCCGAGGGCATGGAGCTTGGCCACTCGCCTGTGGGAACCAGGTCACCAGCCACGATCTCACGAACATGGCTGGTCACGTGGTTCCCCCAGGCGAGTGGCCAAGCTCCATGCCTTCGGACGCTCATAGGAAGCTAAACACGTTGGACAAAGCACGCGGCACCGCTGCTGGGTGCTTTGCGCCGCTGGTCAATTTAAAATATTTTTAATCGACCAAAAATATTAACGATTAATCAATAGATTAATCGTTACTTCCGCAGCCTATATATACGAAAGTCCGGACTGACTGACTCAACGCCCAGCTGAAACAGTTTAACCTAGAACCATGAAATTTTGAAGGTACATTGTTTTTAAGACGTAGGCACCCGCTAAGGGGGGTGAAAAAGGGGTTGAATATTTTAAACAGGATACTTGTAGCTCAAAAACAGAAGAGGTTACATACGTGAAAATAAAAAAAACACATGTTTTACCATTTTCCAAACATCCAGTGGGGGGGGGACAAAAAGTGGGGGGTTGAGTACTATTATCAATATACCTATATTTCAAAAACCAAAGATGTTACAGGTGTGGAATTTGGTATTTACAATATTCTTGAAAAATAAAAACGTGTTTTCCCATTTTCCAAAAATCCAGTGGGGGTGAGAAAGGGGGGTTAATACTTTTAAACATTATACCTATATCTTATAAACAGAAATTGTTACAGGCCTGAAGATTGGTATTTAGATTTGTCTTGAAAAATAAAGAAACCTGTGTTTTACCATTTTCCAAAAATCCAGTGGGTGGTAAGAAGGGGGGTTGAATACTTTTATCAGTATACCTATATTTACAAAAAACAAAGATGTTACAGGCGTGAAAATTGTGTTTTTATAATCTTCTTGAAAAATAAACACGTGTGAAGTGTTTTCGGGGTTGAATACTTTTATCAGTATACCTATAGTTCAAAAACTGAAAATATTACAGGTGTGAAATTTGGTATTTACAATCTTCTTCAAAATTAAAGAAACACGTATTTTACCATTTTCCAAAAATCCAAGTGGGGAGTGAAAAAAAAAAAGGGGGGGTGAATACTTTTAAACAGGTTTACCTATATCTCAAAAACAGATGTTACAGACGTGAAAATTGGTATTTAGATTCGTCTTGAGAAACAAAAAACCACGAATTTCAACATTTTCCAAAAATGGGTTCCGCGTCAGCAGGCTAGGTTGGCAGGGTCTCCATGTGATCTGAAAGGGGGTCATCGTCTGTACCCTCTACATAAGAGATGACTTCCCTAAACTCGGGTCTCTTAGATCTGGGTACAGGAGTTCAGCGAGGTTTGCCAACTTTGGTAGCCTGGCGAGGCTTAGCAGGAGCAGAGACTGGGTGAGACTTGGCTGAGGCCTGGCGAAGCTTGACAGCAGCTCGGCGAGACTTGGCAGAGACAGGAAGCTGACAGGACTTTGCAATTGGAGTTCTACTAGAATTGTACTTGGACAAGGAGGGCAAGGACTCAGCAGGTAATGTTTCTTTGCTCTTGGCATGCACAGACACAGGAGGGGAAACCAGTTGAGGAGCAGTGGTCTCAGGGTTGACATGGGTCTGTGAGGAGGATGGCTTGGGTGGGCGTATTGAGCAAAACGATATGAAGTGTGAACCATTCCCACAGTAGTAGCAGAGATCCAGTGACCTCCCCTGGAGCGTTCTTCCTTAGACAAGGGGTTTTTGCAGCCAGACTTGGAAGGATGAGAGCGCACCTTAGGTGAGGTGCCCCTTAATCCTAGCAGCACTTTAATTAATACAGACTCCAGTTGCTGCAGGAAGTTCTGCACAGCTATCTTCATGGATGCCACCACCACCTGTATCACCGCGGACTCCTAGTAAGTTGGGTTCTGCATTCTGTCACGGGGTGTGTGCGGTTCAGAGGTGAGCCCAGCAGGCAGCGACACAGAGGGGAGACCAAACAGGACAGCAAGCAAATAATATTAGTTTAAGGAACACAAATGGGACTTGGCGGCAGGTACTGGAATAAACAGAAGATGCCACTTCTGGACAGCACAGGTAAACGTCTAATAGCATAGGATTGTGGGCAATGTAGTCCCAGACTGCAGACAGGGTCCACCACGAATGAATCAGGATGGCTGGCATTGGTACCTTGATGGAAGGTCAGGGAAGGTGGTGAATGCAGTATGAGCCACAGGTAGATAACCATACGCAGGATAGTGGGCTACGTAGTTGAGAGAACTCACTTGTGCCGCGACCAGGAAGTCTTGGCCAAGGACTGAACTGAGATGCATACAGGACTAGGGATGAGCTGTTCGTTCGATCTGTTCGGAGTTCACATCGAACATCGGCCGTTCGAAAGTTCGCGAACTTCAAAATTTTTGGGACATTCGCCAAAAGTTCGATTTATATATTTTTTTTAAAAAAAATGCTTAAAAAATCTAGAAATAAAGAGACTCTTTACTGCAGAATATTATAAGCAACAGTTTATTAGATATTGAATTAAAACGGGAATATTTTTAACATTGAAGCCTATGGGATAAAAACATTCTTGTTACTAAAACATAAGGCAGACACGACCCTCTAATCAGTCACTGTAGAGGGGGCCCCCCCAAGGATCCCCTTGAGGAGCATGCGATGACAGAGCTGCGACTGTGCGGGCTAGCCGCCCGGGTGCATGCGACAGAGACATGCAGCGCAGGGAGGGAGCCACTGCACCTGCGGCCACGGCAGACACCCCCCACAACCAGTATCAAGGGAGCCCCCACTGACCACCAGGCTAAAGTAAGGCAACACATTTCTAAAAAAAAAAAAATCTGAGAGCATTTTTACATGTCCCCGGGAACATAAAATAAAACTCTTTTTTTTTCTATCTCTACCTGGCTGAATGTATTTTTAATTCTATATATTAGATACATTCAGCCAGGTAGAGGGAGGTGGCATGTGGGCTGCGCGGGGTCTCAGGCAGTGTTTTTTTTTTTGTGTGCATATTTTTAGCAAATTTATAGGGGAAGGCAAGGGCAGGTATGCTATATATATATACTTACCTATGGTCCAAGCATCCACTGCAACTGGTCATGCCTATCTCCTAGCTGATGAGGGTTCAACAAACCCGAAACAGCGCTGTCCTAGGAGTGGTTTTGACCAGTTGCATAAGCCTTATCTCTGCTACAAAGCCATGGTGTGGCATAGCATTGATTTTAGGGTTCTGTGTAATTACAGATCCAGGATGCATAAAAGTGGGACAGAGGTCATTTGCATATCCTACCCAGAGTTCCTTGCTGCATATGGGGAATGTGGCACAGGAGCTCTGGGATGCAATTTATTGAATTACTGTGATGTGCAGGTGGCTTCTGCAATAATAAACACACATATATCATATATAATTTTTTTTTCTTATAAATATATATATCCAGACTTGTACTACACACACATTTTGGCAACTAATTCCCCCCCCCCCCATTTGGCTGATCCCTCCAGAAGAAATGTTGAACCCGATAGAGCAGACCATAATATATATATTCTCTGCTCTGTCGGGTTCAACATTTCTTCTGGACGGATCAACCAAATGGGGGGGGGGGCGCATTTAGTTGAGATTGTTCACATGCCACCCCCCCATGTGCGTATGTGTATATATGGTCTGAGATCTGTGGGTGAGTGTATATATATAACTGCGTGTTGATATATACGTATATATATGTCTGCGTGTTGATAGTCGGGTCCAGAAATATTGGGACATCGACACAATTCTAACATCTTTGGCTCTATACACCACCACAATGGAGTTGGAATGAAACAAGCTGCAGACTGTCAGCTTTAATTTGAGGATATGTACATCCAACTCAGGTGAACGGTGTAGGATTTACAGCAGTTTGCAGATGTGCCTCCCACTTGTTAAGGGACCAAAGGTAATGGGACAATTGGCTTCTCAGCTGTTCCATGGCCAGGTGTGTGATATTCCCTCATTACCCCAATTACAATGTGCAGATAAAAAGCCCAGAGTTCATTTCAAGTGTGCTATTTGCATTTGGAATCGGTTGCTGTCAACTCTCAAGATGAGATCCAAAGAGCTGTGTCACGGTCCACCCCGTGTACCTGTCTTGCACACCTGGATCTTAGAACTTTGCCATGTATCCTCCTTTTCTTGGATTCCGTTCCAGGTTTTACCCAGGCTCTGCACCTGGACCAGGCTCCTGGAGATCCAGCCTGGGTCTTTCCTTTCTAGCCCTGGACTTCCAGCTGAGGCCTATCTGTGTTTAAGCCTCCTTAAAAGGCAGAGAGACCCAGCCAGCAGTGGGTCTGCATTATTGTTATCCTTGACTGAAGTCATCTGGTTGTGTGCTTACCTGCTCCATCTTATCCAGCTTATCCTGTGTATCCAGTGTCCATCCATCTGCCCTGTTATTCCTGAATACATCTGTCTGTGCAAGGGACTCTCAGCGATCTCTACCTGTGGATCATCAGTTAATCTGTCTCTGACCAAGGTACCGCTGTCCAGACTTCTCATTGGTGGGCCCTGTCTGCAGTCTGGGACTGCATAGCCCACAAACCTCAGACCCTCCGGTCTAGAACTCTCCCAGGACTTTATATATTTCCTTTGTTCGTTCAAATCCCTGCAGTTAAGGACTATTTATGTTTCATTAAAGTATCTTCATTGTATGATTTCTGTTTGGCCTCCCCTCTGTGTCGCCGCCTGCTGGGCTCATACCAGAACCGCACACGCCTCGTGACAAGCTGTCACTATCAGTGAAGCAAGCCATCATTAGGCTGAAGAAACCAAACAAACCCATCAGAGAGATAGCAAGAACATTAGGCGTGGCCAAAACAACTGTTTGGTACATTCTCAAAAAGAAGGAACGCACCGGTGAGCTCGGCAACACCAAAAACCCGGGAGACCACGGAAAACAACTGTGGTGGATAACCAAAGAATTCTTTCCCTGGTGAAGAAAACACCCTTCACAACAGTTGGCCGGATCAAGAACACTCTCCAGGAGGTAGGTGTATGTGTATCAAAGTCAACAATCAGGAGAAGACTTCGCCAGAGTGAATACAGAGGGTTCACCACAAGATGTAAACCATTGGTGAGCCTCAAAAACAGGAAGGCCAGATCAGAGTTTGCCAAACAACACCTAACAAAGCCTTCACAGTTCTGGAACAAGATCCTATGGACAGATGAGACAAGGATCAACTTGTACCAGAGTTATGGGAAGAGAAGAGTATGGAGAAGGAAAGGAACTGCTCATGATCCTAAGCATACCACCTCATCAGTGAAGCGTGGTGGTAGTGTCATGGCGTGGGCATGTATGGCTGCCAATGGAACTGGTTCTCTTGTATTTATTGATTATGTGATTGCTGACAAAAGCATCAGGATGAATTCTGAAGTGTTTCGGGCAATATTATCTGCTCACATTCAGCCAAATGCTGCAGAACTCATTGGACGGCGCTTCACAGTGCAGATGGACAATGACCCAAAGCATACTGCAAAAGCAACCAAAGATTTTTGAAGGGACAGAAGTGGAATGTTCTGCAATGGCCAAGTCAATCATCTGACCTGAATCCCATTGAGCATGCATTTCACTTGCTGAAGACAAAACTGAAGGGAAAATGCCCCAAGAACAAGCAGGAACTGAAGACAGTTGCAGTAGAGGCCGGGCAGAGCATCACCAGGCATGAAACCCAGCATCTGGTGATGTCTATGCATTCCAGACTTCAGGCTGTGATTGACTGCAAAGGATTTGCAACCAAGTATTAAGAAGGGAAAGTTTGATTTATGATTATTATTCTGTCCCATTTACTTTTGGTCCCTTAACAAGTGGGAGGCATATCTGCAAACTGCTGTAAGTCCTACACCGTTCACCTGAGTTGGATGTACATACCCTCAAATTAAAGCTGACAGTCTGCAGTTAAAGCACATTGTGTTTGTTTCATTCCAACTCCGTTGTGGTGGTGTATAGAGCCAAAGATGTTAGAATTGTGTCGATGTCCCAATATTTCTGGACTTGACTGTACAATGATGGTAAATATGCACTGTTTTTGCCCGTTTATTAGTTTTTGTTCATGAAGTGATGGTCTCCCTATAGTTATGGAGTGCTATTTGTGAACATATTTAGCGAATCAAGTGTAAGCTAAAATGAATATCCTGCGTAATGCTACTGGTGATTTTGTTCTGTTTTTTTTTTTTACCCGTTTCCTAGCAACCCATGGTGATTCCGGTCACATGTCTGTGTGAAAGCTTGGATTTATATGACGAGTACTGTATGGATAGGAATAGCAGCAATCATGCTGCAATATCCCTCTTTCATAATCATGAGGCTTAAAATTAAGCAGAGGCAGGGCCGGCCCAAGCCACTGTGCTGCCTGGAGCGATGGATGAAATGCTGCCCCCCTCCAAAAAAAAAAAACATGTGACGAGCGTATCACAGAGCTCCACAGCAATAAAACTCACGCTCATACACAATGCACATTACTGTATCACAGGGCTCAACATATACTACATATATACAGCCTCATTCTTTATATAAATACACAGTGCCCAGATACATGTATACCCAGAAAGACCCCAGATACGGTACCTGGTCTGGTCTTGGGGGTACTGGTGCCGCGGTTGGTCAGAAGGAGCCAGGAGGGATGAGCACGTGCTGCTCCTCAGTTTGTCTGCCCTGCTGAAGCGCTGGCGGTCCGGTGCAGTGACTGCCTACCTCGGCCACACACATGCGGTCAGGTGTGGGATAGCGGCGGTGAGAGAGAGATTAAAGGATAACCTGGATGTGTGTGTGTCAGAGAGATGTGTGAGTGAGAGGGTGTCTGTATTCGTTAGAGATAAGTGTGGGTGAGCGTGTGTATGTGTGCATGAGTGTTATGTATATATGGATAGAATAAGTAAATGTGTGCACAAGTGTGATGCATATAAAGAGAAAATAAGTAACTGTACGAGAGTGCTCTGTATAGACAATAAGTAATTGTGAATTCGTGCATAAGAGAATCCCATGTATAGAGAGTATGCATGAATGTGTGCATAAGAGTGTGTTATGTATACAGAGAGAATAAGTAAATGTATACATAACACTCTTATGCACATGTAGCGCTCACTCCCGGAGGAGCCGCTGAAATTGAACCACAGGTCAGTCTCCCCGCACTAGGGAATAAATATACTCCGGCACCGTTGTGGATTTTATAAATTATATAGTTTACTAGAATGAATGGCATATAATAGATAACACGGTGTTCGTAGATATATTTACAGTATTTCATATTTCGGGAAACACGCAGCGGAAAAGAAATACGAGGCTTCGTATTTCGGGAAAACGCGCATCGGAACAGAAAAATATAATGCTTCGTAATTCGAGAAACGCGCAGCGGAAAATTGAAAAAATACATTGCTTCATAATTCGAGAAACGCGTATCAGGAAAAGAAATAAGAAACAAATCTTTAATCCCTTTCGGAGATTAGGAAATGAGTCCCGCACAGGTTAAGTCCCGGAATGTAAATGTGTGTGTGTATTGTGGTACCCGGGTACTATTCAACTGGCCAGTGAATTGCTTAAAAGGTGTCTTCGACTAGTCAAGTTGGGGCCCTGTGGGTTTTAGAAACAACAGCAGCGTGCTTTCGTTAATCACAAACGGCCTTGGAGGCCTCTCACCCATCCGCCAGATTCTTAAGGCTCCGCTGACCCAGGACGTCTCTCCGCTCGATTTTGACTGGGGTGCCGGCTACTGGATCCGTTGTATGGCTCTCTCTGCTTCGGCCGTGACTTGTCCAGCTTACCGCCTGCTCTCCCAATCCGATCGACCCGCTGTACGCCTAACTCGGGGTCCTCCGGCTTTCCTCAATAGCAGCTTGGGTAAGAAGGTGGATCGCTGGGTCTCACTCGTGTAAGGCTGAACAACCCGAACTGGAACTCTGATAGGCCGCACCTGCGCTCCGGCCTAGTCACTCTTGCGTTCTGCAGCACTGCGTCTTGTCTCACTCACTCCCTGGTGCGCTCTGCCAGCTATCTCCACGAGGCTCAGGATGTAACCCTGTGTGTCCCACCCACTTCCTGTGTCCACCCGCAAAGCATGCCGGGAAATGTAGTCTCAATGCAAAGTTCCGTGTCTCTCATCACGCTTGTCTCCCTCCGGTGGCCAAAAATAGGTACTGCCACGACAAGGATTTAAACACAGCGCTACACACACATTCATGCATACTCTCTATACATGGGATTCTCTTATGCACACATTCATGCATACTCTCTATACATGGGATTCTCTTATGCACGTGTAGCGCTCACTCCCGGACGAGCCGCTGAATTGAACCTCGGGTCAGTCTCCGAACGTTTCGGCTCAACACAGAGCCTTCATCAGGACAAACACATATAAAACCAAAAACTGTGTCTATTTAAATAGACACCCTAATTAAACAATAATCACAAGCCCCCCCCCACGGAAGTAACCCACTGACCAATAGCTGGTAATGTCCACAGAACGGCCATCATTTACATATGAGGATCAACATCAGGCGCCATCTAATGACGTCAGCCTGATTAACCCTGCTGTCCTAACAACATTACAGGGTATTGTTTAAGGGCATCGCCAAAGCGATATCAGCCCCCGCCACCCCATGTTGTCAAAGCTAATCAAATGAGAGAAAAGCCGGTCTCCGGAGGCCTCCGATCATGATTGCGTTCGCGAGTATGAGTCAGCGCTGCGCGCCGTATGTTAGCGTCGTTCTGGTTGTCAAGGCAACCATGACGTCTTGCTTAAGGTCGGACCAAGACACTGCTTGCCTGGTCCCGCCCCTCACAACCTCATAACCAAACGGGAACGTCTGCGGGGAAAGCAAAAACACACCACCCTCTTTAAAAACAAAGATAAATGTACAAGTAACAACCAATGTATTTGCACCAATCGATGCCGCCAGGCAAAACTTAGATCTTGTTGGGCCTTCCCAATTGCATCTGTTTGTTATTATTGCTCAGGATTACAAAAAGGCCGAAAAAACATTCCTCTCATTGAGGGGCGGGACCAGGCAAGCAGTGTCTTAGTCCGACCTTAAGCAAGACGTCATGTTTGCCTTGACAACCAGAACGACGCTAACATACGGTGCGCAGCGCTGACTCACTCGCGAACGCAATCATGATCGGAGGCCTCCGGAGACCGGCTTTTCTCTCATTTGATTAGCTTTGACAACATGGGGTGGCGGGGGCTGATATCGCTTTGGCGATGCCCTTAAACAATACCCTGTAATGTTGTTAGGACAGCAGGGTTAATCAGGATGACGTCATTAGATGGCGCCTGATGTTGATCCTCATATGTAAATGATGGCCGTTCTGTGGACATTACCAGCTATTGGTCAGTGGGTTACTTCCGTGGGGGGGGCTTGTGATTATTGTTTAATTAGGGTGTCTATTTAAATAGACACAGGTTTTGGTTTTATATGTGTTTGTCCTGATGAAGGCTCTGTGTTGAGCCGAAACGTTGACTCCTGGATTTATTAAAGTAAGATCATTTTGGAAAACCCTATGAGTGCTTGCATCCTTGCCATCCTACATCAATTTTAGCCTTTGCTGAAGCACCGGGTGAGAGTGGAACCCCGCAGTGAACCGTGAGTGCAAAGACCTTCGTGTACAATATATATATATATATATATATTTACAGGAATTCGTAATGAGAGAAACGTGCAGTGGTAAAAAAGGAAATTTTAACCCCTTCGTTGCCGGAGTGTAAGCCCCGTACAGGTTGTGTCCCAAGAAGGTGTGTGTGTATGCGTGTGTTGGTACCCGGGTACTAGATTCAACTGGCCAGTGAATGAACTCAATGTGTCTTCGACTAGTCACGTTGGGGCCCTGTAGATTTTTGACAAACTGCAGCGTGCTTTATTACTGTACTGTGGCATGGAAGGCCTCTCACCCATCCGCCAGATACTCTGCACCCTGCTCGACCCAGGACGTCTCTCTGCTCGATTTGGCTGGGACTCTGTGCCACCGGATCCGCTTGTCTTGCTTGTCCATCTCTGCCACAAGATGCTCAGTTCACCGCCTGCACTCCCATTAGATCATCGCGGTCTCCTAACTCGGGGTCCAATCTGCAGCTCTGTATCTGTGTAAACCTCTCAGCGGTGGATTACTAGGTCTCTGGCAAGTCACTGAAACCGATCTCCAGCGTCCGCAAGGCAGCACCTGCGCTCGGCCTGGTCACAATCGCTCCTTGTCTCACGTGCGTCTTGCTCTGTTCATCCCTTGGCGCGCACTCGCTCTCCTCCGCACGAGGTTGCGGATGTCTCCCCGTTCTCCCCACCCACTTCCTGTCTCTGCCCCAAAGCATGCTGGAAAACGTAGTCCAAAACTGTCCAGTATTGGTTTACGTTGAGCTCGTCTCCCCCTGGTGGCCAGAAACGAGTAATTACAGCAGCAGAATTAAACCAGCACTACACTCTCCCCCTCCTAGAACTCTTGGGTCTCTCCAAGGAGGTGTAACTGTTACATTACGTTTCAACATTACATCAGTCAATATATAGGCTCAGCAGCAAACATACAATGGGTTAGGTATACATCCTCAAGTTTACTCATACTTCTGGCTACCTCAGCTAACATAGCTGACACTTGGGGCAACCTTCGCACTGTGGTAACAGCCTCTTCAGTGCTATGTCCTGGTGAGTCGTAGGTGAGTCTTTGAGGGGGTCGGACAGAACGTTTTGGTTCTGGCTCAATCAGTTCTTCTTCAGGCGGAAGTACTACAGATACAGGTTCGGGTCTTTCATCCACAACTGGAACAGACATCTCCTCGGAGTATGATCCTTCCAGTGAAGGCATAGAACTATAATCATAGGACGCGTTTTCAGGAACTATAGGAATTTCAGAAGTTTCAGGAATTTCCAGCTGGAATTCTGGAGCCTCACGCCTCAGGTTACTTTCCCACCGTTCGGCAACTGGGATGACCTCTTCAGACTCTGGTGAGCGCACCCAATCCAGACAAAAACTTTCTTCTTCACTATCCCCTTCACTTTCCTCAACAACTCATGTCTGCTGAGACCGAGTAACGGGAGTCAAACGTGGAGCAGGTGGAGGCAGGTTCGGCAGAGAAAGTACATCTCCATCTGGTATCCTTACAGCATCCTTCAGAGGTAGCAGATGATTTTGGTGCCAGTTTTTAAGAGGCCCAGTCTTTCCATCAGGTCAAATTTGGTAAACCGGCAGACCCGGCAGTTGCTTGCAGACAATGTAGACCTGAGAACTCCATCTATCCGCCAACTTATGCCTGGCAGAAGCACCCAAATTCTTCAACAAAACCCTATCACCGGGTTGTAGATCCTGTATCCGAACTTTCAAATCATAGTTTCGCTTATTCCTCTGTTCTCTGTTCCCAGAGGTCAAACGGGCTTGTTCAAACGCAGAGGCCAAATTCTTCCAGAGTCTATCCACATAATTCCTATGAGAGGCTACAGACGTCTGATCCAGAGATAACCCGAACGCCAAATCAACCAGCAGTCGAGCTTCCCTTCCGAACATAAGACGGTATGGTGAGTATCCAGTAGTGTCACTCTCCGTACTGTTGTATGCATGTACTAGCGTGGCTATGTGAAGACTCCAGCTCTGCTTCTCTCTGTTTGATAATGTCCCCAACATATTTAGCAGAGTGCGATTGAACCTTTCTGGCTGAGCATCACCTTGAGGGTGATATGGTGTAGTTCGGGTCTTCTGAATTCCCAGCAGTTCCAGTAATTGCCCAGCAAGTCGGCTCTCAAAGTCTCTACCCTGATCCGAGTGTATTCTTCTTGGCAGTCCATAGTGAACAAAAAACTTTTCCATTAAAACCTTCGCCACCGTAGGAGCACGTTGGTCTCTTGTAGAAAAAGCTTGGGCATAACGCGTGAAATGATCAGTCACCACTAAAATATTTCCCTGCCCACTAGCATCCGGCTCTAAGCACAGGAAATCCATGCACACCAAATCCATGGGTCCTTGACTTTGTAGGTGGCTCATTGGAGCAGTTCGGGTTGGCAGAGTCTTCCTTTGGATACACCTCAGACATGAGTGGCAGTAACTTTCAACTTCAGGTCTCATGCAGGGCCAATAGAATCTGTCTCGCACAGCTTAAAAGTTCTCTCTGCACCTAAATGTCCATGGTCATCGTGTAATGACCGCAGCACACTCTCTCTGTGTTTGGTGGGAAGGAACAACTGTTGGGTCTCTCCAGCATTGTTTGAGGGGCCCCATCGCTAGACCACCCCATCCAACATCTTCAACCGTTCCCACTCCTTGTATACCAATCTGGCCCCTTCTGGGAATTGTAGAAGAATTTCCGTTGGTTCGCGTTTAGGGCTTCATGGTTAATGCAATCAAAGGGTCTCCAGCCTGGTCAGCTCTCAGGTCTTGTTTTGAAAAAGTAGGCAAACTTTCATCTCTCAGCTGCGTAGGATTACAATAGTTACATAGTTACATAGTTATATAAGCTGAAAAAAGACATGCGTCCATCGGGTTCAGCTTCTCCCACATAACCTACTGCTGTTGATCCAAAAGAAGGCAAAAAACCCAGTCTGAAATATGCAACATACCGGGAAAAAATTCCTTCTTGACCCCAGAATGGCAGTCAGATTTCTCCTTGGATCAAGAAGCTTTTACCCACATATTAAATATTATAACCCTTAATATTCTGTGTCTGCAGGAAGTCATCCAGTCGCTTTTTAAAAGTCTGTACAGACTCTGACCCAACCACCTCAACAGGCAGAGAATTCCACAGCTTTATTGTTCTCATCATAAAATAACCCTTCCTATGCTTTAAGCTAAATTTTCTTTCTTCCAGTCTAAATGGATGACCCCTTGTCCTATGTATAGTCCTGTTAATGAATAGGTTATCAGACAATGGTTGATAATGGCCCCGTATATATTTCTATAAGGTTATCAGATCCCCTCTAAGGCGCCGTTTCTCTAAACTAAACAGGTTTAAGCTTGTTAGTCTTGCCTCATAACTTAACCCTTCCATTCCCCTTATTAATTTAGTTGCCCGTCTCTGCACTTTTTCTAGCGCTATATCTTTTTTTAAGACCGGTGCCCAAAATTGCACGGCATATTCAAGGTGCGGCCTGACCATTGATTTATACAGAGGCAAAATTATGTTTTCGTCCTGTGAATGAACTCCCCTTTTAATGCATGCCAATACTTTGCTGGCCTTGGCGGCTGCTGTTTGACATTGCACATTGTTACTTAGTTTGAAGTCTATGATTATTCCCAAATCCTTCTCCTGCTTGGATTTCCCTAACTCCGTACCATTTAGGGTATAAATTACTTGTGTGTTCTTCACTCCAAAGTGCATAACTTTGCATTTATCTAGATTAAATCTCATCTGCCATTTAAGTGCCCAGTCCCCCAATCTATCTAAATCCCTCTGCAGCGAAGTAACATCCTGCTCACATTGTATTACTTTTCCTAGTTTTGTGTCATCTGCAAACACTGATACATGACTTTCAATGCCTATCTCAAGGTCATTTATAAATAAATTGAATAGTATTGGTCCTATAACAGACCCCTGAGGGACACCGGTTACCACTGGTGTCCATCTTGTAAATGTACCATTTATGACCACTCTCTGTACCCTATCTTTTAGACAGTTTTCTATCCAAGAACAAGTATTTTCATCTAGACCAATTTTTCTCAATTTAAATAGTAACCTTTTTTGTGGAACTGTGTCGCAAGTTTTGGCAAAATCTAAGTAAATCACATCCACTGCGACCCTCTGAACTCTGGAACAGCCGCAGCCATAACTCCTATGGCTTCTGCTTCAATCCCTCCCTTGACCCGGCGCTCTGCTCCTTGACATAAAGCTTGCACCCCATCTGGAGTTAACTGAGTCCATTCTGTAGTGTAGGGTCTTCTCGACAAAGCATCGGCATCTCGATTGTTCACTCCAGGACGATACTTCAGGCTGAACCTAAACCCTGACAGAGCGGCCAACCACCGATGTCCCGTTGCATCCAGCTTTGCAGTAGTAAGGACGTAGGTAAGAAGATTGTTGTCAGTCTTTATCACAAATTCGGCTCCATACAGATAGTCTTTCAGCTTGTCGACCACCGCCCACTTCAAGGCTAGGAACTCCAACTTGTGGGTAGGATAATTCTTTTCTGAAGGCGTAAGACTCAGGCTCACATAGGCTACAGGCCTCAACAATCCACCATATTCTTGGTATAAGACTCCCCCTAGACCCTCTCTGCTGGCATCTACATGCAATTTGTACGGCTTATGAGGATCAGCGTAGGCCAAGACAGGAGCTCGAGTTAGACTCTCTTTCAGCTTCATGAAAGCACCTTCGCATTGACTAGTCCATTCTCCTTGGATAGATTCTCGAGCCTTCCTTGGCCCTGGAGCCGACGGATTTCGGTCAGAGGCCTTGTGGCCTTCTTCTGCATCTTCCTTCTGCAGGAGCTTATTCAGTGGTTGAGCTATCTTGGCAAACCCTCCTACAAATCTTCGGTAATAGGAGCAGAACCCCAAGAAAGATCTAAGTTCAGTAACATTTCAGGGTCTAGGCCAGGAAGCTACGACTTCCAATTTTTCGAGGATCCGTCGAAACGCCTTCTGCTGAAACATGTCCCAGATATGTAACGAAAGGCAAACAGAATTGACACTTCTCCAGAGTCAGTTTCAACCCCTCTTCATGGAGCCGCTTCAAGACCTTCTCCAACCGTTGCTCATGTTCTTCCAAAGTCTTCCCGAACATGATAATGTCATCCAGAAACACTAACACTTCGATCAGGTTCATGTCTCCGACTGTCTTCTCCATTAACCGTTGGAACGTGGCTGGAGCCCCCGTAAGGCCTTGAGGCATTCTGTTGAACTCAAAGAACCCCAGTGGCCAGATGAACGCAGTCTTCTCTTTGACTTCAGGATGCATTGGTATCTGGTGATACCCACTTCGCAGGTCTAGTACACTAAACCATTTTGCTCCAGACGAACACTGCAAGGCATCTTCTATCCGAGGAGTGGCATATTGATCTGGGATGGTTCTCCGATTTAGCGTGCGATAGTCTATGCATAGGCGGACAGAACCATTCTTCTTCCGAACCATCACTATGGGAGAAGCGTACGTACTCCTGGACTCTTGAATCACCTTAGTTCTTTGCAGTTCATTCAGCTGTTCTCTTAGATCATCCAAGTCTCCCAGCGGAACTCGTCTTGACCTTTCTCGAAACGGCTTATCTTCCTGCAGTCGAATGCGATGCTCAGTACTCTTAGCTAGGCCCACGTCGAACTCATCCTTTGAGAACAAGTCCCTCCATATTAGGACCTGGGACTGAAGACGTTTCTTCCATTCAGGCGAGATGGGAGCGTCCTTGGGATAGAACCTGTCAGCTGGAATCTCTTTATTCGCTCCCCCACCTAAATCGGTAGGAGAGAGAGGCGTAGTGGACGCCACTTGCCCGATAGGCATTCGTGCTTTCAGGATCACTGGAGAATCAGATACATTACATACACTGACTGAGACTCTTCCTCATGTTCGTTTCAAAGCTTTGGTGGAGATTATTTCAGGGATTACTTCGACTCCCGCTTCACTCCCATGATTAAAATCAGTTTCCAGTACCATATAGGGACCTGGTTGCGATCCATTCAACTTGACTGAAGTCCAGAAACTCGCCACTTCTCCTGATTGCAGAACTTCTGTTCCTCCCAATCTCCACAGGTGCCCCACTTCGGCAGGTGCCTTCTGTTCTTCGATTCGCTGATAGACTGGAAGCAACATCGGGTGTACTCCCTTGGTAGAACCTTCTTCCAGTACTATAGGAGTTAGGAGAGGTCGCACCAGATCAGTGTTCGTCCCCACTATATCATAGCACTTTGGTTGGCCCCTGAAGGCCGAGGACACACAATGGCCAATGCATCACAACCCCCAGACTGTCCGATGACTTCGGATCCGATCTCTAGCTTCACCTGTAGATATCCGTCATAGGGAAGTTTCTCAGTCCCGATACCCCAGATTTCAAGTTCCTTTAGCTCCTGTAGAGGTATATGTTTCAAGTGCTTCTCATAGAAGTCTCGGTAGATCAATTTCACTTGAGCCCCTGAGTCCAACAGAGCTTTGGTATAGACTCCCTCTACTTGGATTGGAACGATGGGAGAAGGACCTTTCAGCTGGTCAGGAAACTTTGTCGTAGTAGCAGGAAGTTTAGACCCCGTTTGCTGTACCCTGGCCTTCTTCTTGACCCGTGTAGGTTTTGGGTGTGCATTGCTTCCCCATGACGTAGGACTGGATGCTAAGGGAGTAACTCTTTCAGTCCTGGTAGGCTCAGCAGTGGGCGAAACTCTGGGTCTTCTCGACCTTTCAGTCCTGGCTTGATTTCTGGAGCGGTCTTTAACCATCGGGCACCCAGTTTGCTCCTTCACTTGGGCCCTCTGGTGTTTCCCGCCGGTGAGGTAGATAGCAGCCCTTCCAAGGCTTTTAAAAACTCTTCTACCCTGTTTCTTTCAGGCGTTCGGCTTTTGTACTGCGCTCGGAAATGACCCATTTCCCCACAACTGAAACCTCTCTTATTTGAAGACGGAGACGCACCTGCTTGTGGTGATTCAGTTGAAGGACCCTGGCCAGACGCTACAGCAACTCCAGTTGTCCGCATATCGGTAAGGAACTTCTGCATATCGGTCTGTGTCTCTGCCACCTTCAAAAGCACTCGGCACAGGTCCGTGTGTGCCTGTTGCATTTCAGCTTGAGCTTCTTGCACTTTAACAGTTTTGTGGATTTCACTATATGTAGGAATAATTTGCTCTTTTGCAGCATTCTCTGTGGATTTAGGAACAACCAGATGCTCCTGTTCATCCACTTCGGATCCATAGGTGTCTAACGAATCATCTTCCGCTCGCAAACATTCGTTATGCCTCACGGGTTGTGCGTAAACTCTTTCTACTCTCCTAAGCGATTTCTCTTCGAGTAGAGCCTCTTCCTCTCTGACAGCTCGGATCAGTTCCAGGTATTTCAATTCTCGGTTACCTTCTCTGGGTTTCAGCTGAAGCATCACAGGATCCAGAGGTTGAGTGCCCCTCAGGATCTGCTGCATTCAGATCTTATCTATTTCGGCCGGTTCGGCCCCTTTCTTAAGAAGTATCTGGTGCAGAATCTTATCTAGGCGACTCATATATTCAGTCATCTTCTCAGCTTTTCCACTGGTAAGTATGTTTATACTGGTACACGAGCTCCGCAGCCTTTTCCGTTCGCCCAAAAACTTCCTGTAGTACGTTTAGGTAATCTAAAGCGGTGCAGTCTTGTTTAATAAATTTTAGGTTTCTTACAGCCTCTGACGCAGGTCCCTTTAAGCTCTCAGTAATTCTTTGCTTCTTCTGTGCTTCGGGGACGTCCCACTCAACTAGAGCCTGCATCGCCTGTTCTACCCATACTGAATGGAGAAGGTTTCTTCTCCCGCCGAAGTTGGTACGTTTCCTGTAAAATTTCTCAACCGTCGATAACCAAAGTTAGTGTGCGGAGGGCTTGTTCTTTGACATTTAGCCAGCAAATCTCCAATAGCCACTATAAATTCAGGCCCGATCATGGCCAGCGGACTGGGCGTGGGAACACTCACGGGATCGCCACATGGCGCACTTGGCTGAATCAGTTGAACTTCCACCTCATCGGTCAGCTTCATGCTCGTGCCCTGAAAACACACTAGAACACCCTTTCTCCATTCAAAAAGAACATACGTGTGAGAGGTATCTGGGTTCGCTTTAATGTCCAGGATTAACCCCCCGATGATCTGGTGTCAGCTCGGCCACGGCCCGGCGAATCTGATCTTCGGCCCAAGTGTCTGCAGGAATATCCATGACTATGCATAATTGTGACTACTTTGCTCCTCACACCATTTGGCAGCAGTGTCTGGATCCATATTTAACCCTTTAAATGCGTTTTTTCCAGAGACTGGATCCCGGAAACGAGCCCCCACGTGTAGCTCTCACTCCCGGAGGAGCCGCTGAATTTAACCTCGGGTCAGTCTCCCTGCACTAGGGAATAAATATACACCATCACTGTTGTGGATTTTATAAGTTATATAGTTTACTGGTCTCAAATAAACTGGCATATATAAAGCAGCACAGTATACATATATATTTACAGGAATTCGTAATGCGAGAAACGCACAGCGGTAAAAAAGGAAATTTTAACCCCTTCGTTGCCGGAGTGTAAGTCCCGTACAGGTTGTGTCCCAAGAAGGTGTGTATGCGTGTGTTGGTACCCGGGTACTAGATTCAGCTGGCCAGTGAATGAACTCAATGTGTCTTCGACTAGTCACGTTGGGGCCCTGTAGATTTTTGACAAACTGCAGCGTGCTTTATTACTGTACTGTGGCCTGGAAGGCCTCTCACCCATCCGCCAGATACTCTGTCTGCACCCTGCTCGACCCAGGACGTCTCTCCGCTCGATTTGGCTGGGATTCTGTGCCACCGGATCCGCTTGTCTTGCTTGTCCATCTCTGCCACAAGATGCTCAGTTCACCGCCTGCACTCCCATTAGATCATCGCGGTCTCCTAACTCGGGGTCCAATCTGCAGCTCTGTATCTGTGTAAACCTCTCAGCGGTGGATTACTAGGTCTCTGGCAAGTCACTGAAACCGAACTCCAGCGTCCACAAGGCAGCACCTGCGCTCCGGCCTGGTCACAATCGCTCCTTATCTCACGTGTGTCTTGCTCTGTTCATCCCTTGGCGCGTACTCGCTCTCCTCCACACAAGGTTGCGGATGTCACCCCGTTCTCCCCACCCACTTCCTGTCTCTGCCCCAAAGCATGCTGGGAAATGTAGTCCAAAAGTGTCCAGTATTGGTTTACATTGTGCTCGTCTCCCCCTGATGGCGAGAAACGAGTAATTACAGCAGCAGAATTAAACCAGCGCTACACACGCATTCACAATTACTTATTGTCTATACAGAGCACTCTCGTACAGTTACTTATTTTCTGAATATACAACAGTACATATGCACACATTTACATATTCTCTCTCTCTGTATACATATGTAGTTGTGTATTCAGAAAAAACAAAGCCACAACAATGAGAAAAATGAAAGGAGAAAAAATTAAGAAAGGGACGGGAAAACTGGGAAACAGAAAGCAGAGAGAAGTGACTGAAGTGAGAGAAGACAGAGCGTATATGCAGAGTGAGTCCTGGAAAATGTACCCGCTCTGGATCATTCACTCGGAGAATCCGTGCTTTCACCAGGCGATCGCTGCTGTAAATCTTCCCCCGGGTTTACAGCTCTTCTGGCTCCGGCTGCTCTCTGAGCTTTCTCCCCTGCAGCAAACAGACCCCCGTCCCTCGGCGACTGTCAGTAGATGCTGGGAGCGAGGCATGCGTGTGGATGTTGAACAGCTTTCATATATCCTCACGCACCGCTGCCTCAGTTTCCTGCTCGGCACAGTGACCCCCAAACCGCGCCGTGTGGATGGTGGTCGGGAGCACCAAATGGAAAGCTGCTGGCGCCTGGCAGTGACTGACCTGGTGTGCACCCGCAGCAGCAGCCCGATGATCCCTCTGCCTGCCGTCCACCTGACCCACCCGACACGCGGCGGCATTTTGATCCCGCGCTGGCCGCATGGACTGTGGACGCATGCATGTGGGTCAGGGTGGGCGCGGTCAGCGGCGTCACTCGTGAGGAGGGTCATCCATGATGCGTCGGTGGCAAATTCGATGCTGTTGTGGCACAATGAAAAATAGTGCAGCTCAGTGGCACAGAGTTGGCGAATTTGCCGCCCTCAAATGTCCGCCGCCTGGCGCCAGTGCTCCACCCTGCTCCATGGACGGGCCGGCCCTGAGCAGAGGACACCCATGTTAACACATCCTGTTCTCTTTTAGTGATCTTAGAATACTTGCTGTGTGTGAGATATCCTATACGTTCAGTGAACGAGAGTGTACTTTAACTTGGTTGCCATAAACACTGTGTATCCAAGATAGCATTGGTGCCCTTTGTCACGTGCCTCAAGGAATCCGAGATTAGGAAGAATAATGGTTTTATGTCCTACAATACCTCCGTTCGTTTTCCCTTCAAGCAGCAACAATTATCAAATCGAGTTTACCATCACCATCCTAAGGCATTCATCTGCCTAGGTAGATTAATGTTATTTACTTTACCTGTGTTTCAAGGGTTTGTTTATTCCATTGTGTGTGTTATAGACTTGCCTTCTAAATCCCCCTCCCCCTTATGGCAGAGAATTGCTTTGTTGCTTCTAAATTACCATTGCCAAAGGCAATTATCCCCGTAATTAACAGCATACCATCCTTTCCTCCCCTACCGTTATGTTAATACGGGATTTGTATACACTTAGTAAGAGGTGTGTTTCATTGTAATTTGCATCACATGTGATACCCAATCACTTCATTATATAAACAGGAGTCTGAGCGTCAGTAGATATCTAACATACTCCCAACCAGTACCAAAAATTTTGCTCCTGAGGATGCCCTAGCGGTGAAACATGTTGAGCACCTGACATGGGATAAATTGTTTTCTGTACATTTTTATCTTTTTGTATCAATGACAGCAATGTTTACTTTATAGTCAGTCTCTTTCTTTCACTGTTCTATGAGACCATTCTAAGGATCTCTATCCTGGCTGCATTGGGCCACTCTTTCTACAATAAGTGTATTTTGAGACTAACCTCCTTGTTTGGTTGACCCTATGTTTTGTTGTTTGCCAATATGCAATTACCTATTCATATGGTAAGCGATGTGGATTTAATACGTCGAACAGGGTCCTAAGGAAAAAAAGTTTAGTCTGTCATTTTTCCAGTGTCTCACCTACCCATACAAAGAATTTTCACCTGATGTGGCATTGGTTTTTTCTTTTCTACATGGCTTGTGTGGGACACAGTTGTTTATGTATGTTTGTTTTTGTTAGTTTGATTTTTTTAGTATACAATAAATGCTACGTTTTAATCGCTGTCCTCACCTATTTAAACAAGTCAATCAATCAGGACTTTCGCATTTATAGATATAGACTAGCTTTTGCCCACGGCATCGCTCGCGTGGATTTTAGGATTTGTTAAAATTGTCTTTTAAAAGAAACTTGAGGTTTTTTTGGTACAACCCTCCCCCCCACTTGGGATTTTTGGAAAATTTTAAAACACTTGTTTTTTTATTTTTCAAGAAGAATGTAAGTGCCAAATTTCACACCTGTAACATCTTTGGTTTTTGAAATATAGGTATACTGATAAAAGTATTTCCCAGTATGTTGCATATTGGCAAGCATTTCAGACTGGGTTTTTTGCCTTCTTTTGGATCAACAGCAGTAGGTTATGTGGGAGAGGCTGAACCCGATGGACGCATGTCTTTTTTCAGCCTATATAACTATGTATAACTATGTACTATGTATCCCTTTCCCCAGCCCCCTTAACTGGATTTTCCGAAAATGGTAAAACATGTTTTTTTGGGTTTTTTTGCACGAAGATTGTAAATATTGAATTTCACACCTGTAACATCATTGGTTTTTGAAATATAGGTATAGTGATAAAGGTATTCATCCCCTTTTTGCCCCCCCACTGGATTTTTGAAAAATGGTAAAATATGTGTTTTTTATTTTCAAGAATCTAAATACCAATTTTCACGTCTGTAACATCTTCTGTTTTTGAGATATAGGTATCCTGTCTAAAAGGATTCACCCCCCTTTTTTTTTACCCCCCACTCGGATTTTTGGAAAATGGTAGAACACGTGTTTCTTTATTTTCAAAAGATTGTAATTACCAAACTTCACACCTGTAACATCTTAGTGTCACGTTCCCACGTTCCAACCCTGTCTCCCTGCCCTCTGTATTCCTTATGTCTGTGTTTCCATGTGTTTCCCTGTGCTGCTTTCCCTGACATGCAGCTCAGGGGTTAAGTTCATGGCTCGTTGAGCTTCTGCTGGTGATTATGGGCTGATTACTCCCCTATATAAAACCATGGGCCCATATCACCATGCTCTTGCATCTTGGTTCACTTCAGCCACAGATTTGTTCCTGAGAGCTCCCTGTTTTCCATCCTAGTTCTATTTCAGTGTTTCCCCTTGTCTGAGTTTTATGTTCTGATTGACTTCCTGGTATTGACCCTCTGGCCTGGCTGACGGATTTTCTCTGGTGCTATATCCCCGCTTTGGCTCAAGGTATACGTTTTGGTTTTGACCCCTGGCTTATTATTGACCACTCTTCTGGATATCCCTAGCTGTCCTGTTCTTATCGTATTATATGTTGTGTGTCCCTGTAGACCACGGCTTTAGTATATTGAAGTCCTGCCCTGCAAGTTGTTGAGTATATTCTCCTTCAGGTGTCTGTGTTTTCCCAGGACTCTGCACGGCTACAAGGTAACCTTTTTCTATTAGTGCAGATTCGGCCACTCTAAGGACCGATCTATCAGTATAGGGCTCCTTTGGTATTTAGCCGTGCAGAGGTCCCCAGTGTCTACTGTGGTTTATTTACTTTTCCTGATTGTTGTGTCATGCATCTCTGCGTATAGCGGCTTTTTCTCTTACCTGGGCCCTACTTGGCGCATGCCAGGTACCGCCATAGTGGCTGATCGTGACACTTAGTTTTTGTAATATAGATATACTGATAAAGGTATTCAGACCCCTTTCCCTCGACCCCCCCCCCTTATTTGGATTTGTGGAAAATGGCAAAACACATGTTTGTTTGTTTTTTTGTATGAAGATTGTAAATACCAAATTTCACACCTGTAACATCTTTGGTTTTTGAAATATAGGCATACTGATAAAAGTATTCAACCCCCCTTTTTGCCCCCTGAATTTTTGGAAAATGGTAAAATAGGTTTTTTTGTTTCTCAAGAGGAATCTAAATACCAATTTCCACGTATGCAACATCTTCTGTTTTTGAGATATAGGTATCCTGTTTAAAAGTATTCAGCCCCCCTTTTTTTCACCCCCTACTCGGATTTTTGGAAAATGGTAAAACACCTGTGTTTATTTTTCAAGAAGAATGTAAATACCAAATTTCACGTCTGTAACATCTTTGGTTTTTGAAATCTAGGTATAATGATAAAAATATTCAGACCTCTTTCCCCCGACCCCCCCCCCAATTGGATTTGTGGAAAATGGCAAAAAAAAGGTTTGGTTTTTCTCACGAAGATTGTAAATACCAAATTTCACACCCGTAACATCTTTGGTTTATGAAATTATAGGTATACTGATAAAAGTATTCAACCCCCCTTTTTGCCCCCCCAAGGAATTTTCAGAACATGGTAAAATACGTGTTGTTTTATTTTTCAAGATGAATCTAAATACAAATTTTCAGGACTGTAACATCTTTTGTTTTGGAGATACAGGTATCCTTTTTTCGCCCCCCAACATGGATTTTTGAAAAACGGTAAAATACGTGTTTTTTATTTTTCAAGACGAATCTAAATACCGATTTTCACATCTTTAGCATCTTCTGTTTTTGAGCTTTAGGTATCCTGTTTAAAATATTCAACCCCCTTTTTCACCCCCTTATAGGTGGGTTTTCTAAAAATCCTTCCTTAGTGGGCGCCTACATCATAAAAACAGTGCACCTTCAAAAAATTTTTAAACTTTCGCGTTTAGATATATATAGATATAGATGTATTTAACCCCCCATTTTGGCCCCCCAATGGAATTTTCAGAAAATGGTAAAATACGTTTTTTTTTATTTTTAAAGACTAATCTAAATACCGATTTTCACGTCTGTAACATCTTCTGTTTTTAAGATATAGGTATCCTGTTTAAAATATTTGAAATATTCAACCCCTTTATCGCCCCCCAGTTGAATTTTTGAAAAACAGTAAATTATGTGTTTTTTTATTTTTCAAGAATCTAAACACCGATTTTGACATCTGTAACATCTTCTGTTTTTGAGATCTAGGTATCGTGTTTAAAATATTCAACCCCCTTTTTCACCCCCTTAGGGGCGGAGTTTCCAAAAATCCTTCCTTAGTGGGTGCCTACATCATAAAAAACAGTGCACCTTCAAAATTTCACATTCCTAGATTAAACGGTTTCAGCTGGGCGTTGATGAGTCAGACAGTCAGTCAGGACTTTCGCGTTTATGATAAAAGTATTCAACCACCCCTTTTTGCCCCCCACAAGGAATTTTCAGAAAAAGGAAAAATACTTGTTTTTTTATTTGTCAAGATGAATCTAAATACCGATTTTCACGTCTGTACCATCTTCTGTTTTTAAGATATAGATATCCTGTTTAAAATATTCAACCCCCTTTCTTTGCCCCCCCAAGTTGAATTTTTGAAAAACGGCAAAATACGTGTTTTTTTATTTGTCAAGAAGAATCTAAATACTGATTTTCATGTCTGTAATATCTTCTGTTTTTAAGATCTAGGTATCCTGTTTAAAATATTTAAAATATTCAAACCCCTTTTTTCGCCCCCCCAGTCGAATTTTTGAAAAACGGTTAAATACGTGTTTTTTTATTTCTCAAGACGAAAATAAATACCGATTTTCACATCTGTAACATCTTCTGTTTTTGAGCTATAGGTATCCAGTTTAAAATATTCAACCCCCTTAGGGGCGGAGTTTCCAAAAATCCTTCCTTATTGGGTGCCTACATCATAAAAACAGTGCGCCTTCAAAATTTCACGTTCCTTGGTTAAACGGTTTCAGCTGGGCGTTGGTCAGTTAGGACTTTCGCGTTTATATATATAAATAGATTGCAATATTGTTCGTTATCATCCTAATAATGCTGTTCCTTGCTTGCATTTTATAAGGTTCCTTTTTCAGCAATATGTTCACAAGGTCTTGGTCATATTTTGGAAGAAGGTTCTCCACTTGGAGGTTAGTCATTCTGCTCACCATTAATTTGTCATGGCTCCGATATAGGTTTTCACATTAAACGTCAGTGGTTTAAATTCACCACAGAAACGGCGTATGGCGCTACTTGATTTGCGTAGATAATGTGGAAAGATTGTGTTCTTGCAAGAGACACATTTTCGTGCTGACTCAGCACCTACACTCACTTCTCAATATTATTTGCAAACCTTTTATAGTAACTATATTTCCACTAAATCAAGAGGGGTAGCCACTTTGATAGCTAAACATTTACCATTTGCATGTACACACCAAAAAACTGCCCCCCAGGGTAGATATTTATTCCTGAAAAGGACGCTTGGCACACAGAAACGTACTCTAGCAAACGTGTACTTGCCTCATAGGAATCAATGTGGTGCTTTATGGTCCATTTTGTCGCAGCTTTCAGATTTCAAAGAGGGTTTATTGATTTGTGGAGGGGATTTTAATATCCCACTCGATAATTCCCGAGAGGCTGTTACCCCTGCTCCTAAAACAGAAACGACACTGCATCATAGATATTTACAACTCTTGCACCAACATCAACTAGTTGACGGATGGCGGTTGTTAAATCCCACGGTTAAGGATTACACCAATTATTCGCACGCAGTACATTCCTACTCAAGACTTGACACCTTTTTAATACCGCACTTTCATTTGCAGGCACTACAGTCGGCAACGATAGCACCTATTACATGGTCTGACCATGCCCCGGTATTATTGACTATAGATATCCTCACTATACCACCCCCACAATGTGTCTGGAGATTGAATGAATCGATATTACGTGATGTGATGATTAGACAAGACATCAAAGATACGATAGATAACTATTTTGAGGACAACTCTTCTTCTGAGGTTTCTTTGCCAATGATATGGGAAGCACATAAATGTGTCCTCCGAGGTAAATTTCTACAAATTGGGGCTCAACGTAAAAAAAAACATTGAGCGGTAATTTCCTCTGTACTTGAGAAAATCCATGAACTAGAAATGATCTATAAATCGTCCCCATCTCTCTCGGTGTTTAAAAAACTTGTTACACAACGAGCTCAACTGAAAAAATTACTGTCTGATCAGGCATTTAAATCACTTTGCCACACGAAACAATTGTTTTATGTGCAAGGAAATAAATGTGGTCGACTCTTAGCTCACGCTGAAAAGCGCAAACAACAAAACTACCTATATTTTTAAAATTCAACAGTCTAATGGAAGGGACCTTTTCCTTACCAAGGATATTACAGATGCTTTTCATAAATACTTCACTTCTTTATACCAACTTTGCGATACACTGCCTGATAGTGAGGAGGTTCGTGCATACCTTAACCCTTTCACTGCTGAGCCATTTCACTGCTGTGTGCTGAGCTCATTTTTACCGCTTTCGCTCATCATGTTTAAACGCGATTTGAAGTCACATTTTATTAAATGACGCAGACATATTAGATATCGTTCTTTCCGGCAGACTCGGCAGATTCATAATATATCATTTTTATATGTATACGTCATGTCCTGCCTGTATATTATGACAAAAAATGCAATAAAAATTTAATTTTTATTAATCTGCAGTGTGTGTAAAGTGGTTTGTTTCACATTTTATCACATGAGCGTTTGCGGTTATGTTTTCTATGGGGTGCGCTTGTACAAAAATTAGAAATGGGGAATTGTTACTTTCTGTGGGGGGAATTACGTGATTTTTAGCAAACACACCCCATAGACAAAAATCACTAGTGCAGCATCATTGTTCACATTATAATTGAAATGTGAACAATATTGTTGCATTAATAAAAACAACACACAAAAAATCATGTTTTTTTTTTTTTAAATTTATTCATTATTTTTTAAAAAAATTTATTACTTTTTTACCTAGTCATGTTGGGTATCATTCGAAAGGCCATGCTCCATGACCCCCTAGCTGCCATGGTTCTGGAGATATCCGGGTTCACAGGAACCCCCTATCTCCACCAGGGAAATCCCCGGGCAGCTAGGGGTTCCCCGGCTTTCTGACATCATCACGCTATGCGTGATGACGTCGGGCAGAGAGGGGGGACCCGAGGGTGGAGCCGCCATCCAAGATGGCGGCCCCCACCAGAGCTAGGCTGCACTTCGGCGCTGCAAGGTGCTGAAGTGCGACCCGGCGCTTGAGGGGTTAAAGCCAGGCACCACTTAAAAGGGGAGACTCTCCCCTTTTAAGCGGTGCCTGGCTTTTGGCGCTGCTCCTTCCCGATTGGGAGGGAGAGGGATCCGAACGAATCCCCCCCTCCCTTCCAGGCTATCTCCCGGGATTGCCGGGGGGTCGCCTGGAAATGACGTCATCGCGCGATGATGTCATTTACGTTGGGAGGAGCTTGACTTCAGCGTCTGAGGACACTGAAGTCAGATCGCTGTGGGACCTCGGACATAGAGGTGAGTATCTCCGCCAGGGGTCCCGCACAGCTGATGACGTGTGGGGCACGTCCTCAGCATGTAACGTGCATCAATGAGGACGTGTCTCACACGTCATCAGCAGTGAAGGGGTTAAGGACTCACTTCAATCCATGTTATCCCCTGAAATGTCACGAACACTAGACACCCCCTTTACTTTAGAGGAATTATCAAATGCGATCCTCTCCACTGCGTCGGGTAAAAGTCCAGGCCCAGATGGATTCACAATTGCATATTATAAAACATTACAATCCAGTCTAGACCCTCAATTACTAAAACTGTTAAATACATTAGATCAAACTACCAAATTAGACCCAGCGTCGTTACGAGCACATATAGCACTTATCCCTAAACCGGATAGAGACCATACTCCGGTGTCCAATTATCGCCCTATATCCCTGCTAAATGCTGATATAAAACCGATGGCTAAAATGTTGGCTATTCGCCTTAATCCATTAATTCCTGGATTAATTCACCCGGACCAAATGGGTTTTGTTCCCACGAGACCAGCAAGAGATAATACCCTACGAGCTATTGACCTCATTCATTACGCGCACTTTTCCTCCACCCCTATTGTATTTTTATCGATAGACGCTGAGAAAGCGTTTGACCGTGTATATTGGATGTTTTTATTTGAAACTTTATTAGGACTGGGGTTTGGCCTGAAATGGTTGGGTTGGATACACTCACTATACAATAATCCTAGTGCTTCCCTACGAGTCAACGGAGTATATTCAAAAGACCTGCATATTTGCAATGGAACGTGTCAGGGTTATGCTCTTTCACCACTCCTCTTTAATAGGGATGAGCCGAACACCCCCGTGTTCGGTTCGCAATCGAACTCGAACAATTTCAAAAATTTCTATGTTTCTATCTTTCAATGCAAGTCAATGGGACTCAAACGTTCGATTTTTAGAGTGCCCTCCAAGAGGGCATATATGCAAGATATTTGCCATAAAAGGTGTATGGGGGTCCGGGTAGTGCCCTGGGAGACCTGAAATAAGGACAAAAAGTTTTTAAAAAAACATTTTTAAAGGAACATTGAGTTTTCCATGAAATAAAGGTTAAGAATAAAAACGTAAAATTCCTTCAAATATCGTGCCTAGGAGGTCCCCATAACCTGCCCGTGAAGTGGCGGATTTGTAGGATGTATAGAAACATTTAAAAACAAAAAAATGACATTTCAAATGACCGTAAATGGTTTTCCTTTAATCTATTCATAAACAACTGCTTGGGGCGGCAGCCTGTATGAAAAGAGGAGACATTTTAGGACACACAGAACAAGTTTAGTGATTTTTTTTGGCTAAATTATGGTGAAACTTATGCAGGCTTTGGATGAAAGTAACAATAGGTGCTTTAAAATTGGGCCTTTAGTGTCGGCAACAGTGCCGTCACACCGTAACCCCTCTGTGGTATTGTGGAAGAGTGCAGCGGTGGACCCTGCTGTCAAATATTAATGATATGAATCTGGTATAGGCGTCAGTGGCAGTGCACCCAAATATTAGGCCTTTGGTGCCAGTTAGTCCCTTCACAACGTAACCCCTCCGAGGTATTGTGGAAGAGTGTAGGGGTGGAGGTTTTGGTAATGCAGAAGATCTAATCCCCGATCTATTCCGTTACATCAGCATCAGGGGATTGATAGCTGCTGATCCAGGACTGATTCATTTTTATAAATGTCAGCTGGTCTACAGAGTCGGTGGACAGACGCACTCTTTTGTCTGTGACAAAACCTCCAGCGGTACTGAACGTCCTTTCAGAAAGCACGCTGGATGAAGGGCAACCTAGTAGCTGCATAGCATATTGGCTAAATTCTGGCCAGTGATCCAATCTCAACACCCAGTAAGCCAGTGGATCATCTGCTGTAGATCTGCCTTGCTCCTAGGTAGTCCTGCACCATATGGTGAAGACGCTGGCAATGAGTGCCTACATTTGACGTCCCTGGGCGTCGTGGACTAAAAAAATTTAAAAAGGCATCAGTCAAGCGGCCCTGGCTTTCACCACTCTTCCTCTGATCATCCGCAGCCTCAGAAGCACCTGTGTCATCACTTGGTAACCTACCAGTGCCTGGAAAGGTGTTACACAAGTGTTGCTTTAGAGCGTACTCAAGTTGTTTCATCCTGTCCTCCCTCTGTGCGGGCAGGATGAGCTCTGCAACTTTACCCTTGTATCGTGGATCAAGAAGTCTTGCCAACCAGTAATGATCCCTCTCCTTGATAGCACGAATCCTGGGGTCCTTTAGCAGGCTTTGCAGGATAAGGGAGCCCATGCAGCGTAGGTTGTAGGTGGCATTAGCTTCAGAGTCTTCCTGGTCAATGAGGAGGATGACCCCATCGTGCAATTCCTCCTCCCAGCGACGTCCTTGGGTTTCTGGGCACACAAAACCCTCCCTTGAGGAATCCCCACCTTCAATGCCCCCACTACTTAAATATTCCTCCTCCTGTCTGATCTGAAGACCCACAGGAATGCTGTTTGCGTAAAGACTGGGGCCTTGAGAGCTAGGGATGGCCTCCTCTTCCTCCTGCTGCTCTGCCTCTAGTGCCACATCTATAATTCCCAGCAGAGTGCGCTCCAACAGGAACACTAAAGGAATTGTGTCACTGATGCATGCACTGTCCCTGCTCACCATCCTCCTTGCCTCCTCAAATGGTGACAGTACAGTGCGTGCCTCCTTGATCATCAGCTACTGCAGAGGGGGAAACAAGTTGACCTGAACCTGTCCTTGTGCCATACTCACACAGGTACTCATTGATAACCCTCTGCTGCTTGTGCAGACACTGCAGCATTGCTAACGTCGAGTTCCACCTGGTGGGCATGTCACAGATCAGACGGTTTGTGGGAAGGTGGAATTCTCTTTGAATTTCTGCCAGGCGAACACTTGCTGGGAATGACCATCTGAAGTGGCTAAAGACTTTTCTGGCCTGGCTGAGAAGCTGTGCCACCCCTTGGTACCCAGTTAGGAAACGCTGTACCACCAGATTTAGGACGTGTGCTAGGCATGGTACATGCATCAACTTACCCTGGCATAGGGCGGAGAGAAGGTTGCTGCCATTATCACAGACGACCATTCCCAGCTGAAGCTGGCGTGGTGTTAACCATCTATGCACCTGCCCCTGCAGAGCTGACAGAATTTCTGGCCCGGTGTGGCTCCTGTCCCCTAAACAAACCAGCTCAAGCACAGTATGGCATCTTTTTGCTTGAGCCATTGCGTAGCCCCTATCACGCGTCGGTTTAACTGCCACTTCGCCAGAGACAGAGAAGGAAGAGGAGATGGAAGAGGTGGTGGAGCAGACAGACCTCATACAAGCAGCTTTCTGGAGGCGTGGAGGATGAACAAGCTCCAGCACAGAGCCCCGTCCTGGATCCCTCCCAGCTGCAAGCAGAGTTACCCAGTGTGCTGTGAAGGAAATGTAACGGCCCTGTCCATGCTTGCTGGACCACATGTCTAAAGTTATGTGCACCTTGCTGCTGACTGCCTTTCCCAATGACTCCATAACATTTTCTTCCACGTGCTGGTATAGTGCTGGAATGGCCTTCCGTGAAAAGAAATGGCGTTTTGGAACCTGCCACTGTGGTACAGCACATTCAGCAAATTCACAGAAGGAAGCAGAGTCCATCAGCTGGAAAGGCAGCAGCTGTAATGCGAGTAATTTTGCTAAGCTGGCATTTAGACGCTGTGCTTGGGGATGGTTGGGACTATATTTTTTCTTACGCTGCAGCAGCTGGGGCAACATAATCTGACTGCGTAAATCTTCAGCTGATGGGATGCTGTCACATTCTGAGGAAGGACCTGGTACACCCATTACTGTGGCATCATCCCTGTCAGTGGAGGTTGTAGGCAATGACATGGTAGGACATATAGTGGGGGTAGAGACAGATGAGGAGGACCTATGCAAAGTGTTGTGCCAACGGGATGCATGGCAGGTGGTCATATGTCGCCTCAAGCACGTGGTACCCAAACGTGGGATGTCTTTCCCACGCATGATCCTCATCTGACTTAGATTACAAATAGCAACGGTGGGGTCTGCTACACATTTCTTAAAGAACTCCCAGACAGCAGACTTCCTGTACATGTGCTTTGAAATAGCGCTCTGCACCTGAGCAGCTGTGACTTCTGATGCCTTGGACTGGCTACGGTTGCTCATAGAGGACGTTCTGCCCCGTTTTTGTTGTGCCTCCTCCTCCTCCCTTGACTCCTCTGTTTGATCAGGCACCCAGGTGGAGCCAGTGACCTCATCATCGTCATCACCCCCTATCTCCTCGTCACTGGAGCCAACTTGGCAGTATGCTGCAGCTGCTGGGGCAACACGAGTGCGAGTTATTTGTGTGTCACTGGCACCCCCTTCTTCTAGGTTGATTATACTCCCTTCCTCAACCTCAGAGATTGAATCAGAGCACTGTAGTTGCTGCGCATCCTCAAGCAGCATGTCACTATCATTGTAGTCAAACAATTCAGCTGACTCCTCTGTGTATGTTGGTGAGGCTATGGCAGGAGTAGCTGTGGACATGGAGGCTGCATTAGATGCTTTGGCAGCTGAGGTGGACTGTAAACCACTACAAGCCTGGTTGGCAGAGGACTCGGAGGACTCGGATGGCCTGGTTAGTCAATCCAGCAAATCCTCTGTATGTTGCTGCTGCTTAAGACTGTTAGCACCAGTTAGAAAGGACAAGCGTGCCCCTGCAGAGGATGCACCACGTCCACGACGACCAGAGGCACAGCCTCCCGACAAAGAGGCTGCTTGCCCTCTTATCTGTGTCTGGGAGCGTCTGCCTGTCCTTTTTGGTCTCTCTGACATAGTGAGTGATATATAGATTAAAGATAAGATTCAACTGTGTTATCTAGATTAAAGATTTCCAGAACTCTGGTATAACTCAGTGAGACACCCTGATAACTGGCAGCCAGTGACAAGACACTGATTAAAATTCACGGAAATCAGATACAAGTCTGTGAGACCCCCTGATAGGACCCCCTGATAGCTGGCAACAGTGACAAAACACAGATTACAATTCCCAGATATCTGCTACAAGTCTGTGAGACCCCCTGATGGGTGGCAGTGACAAGACACAGATTACAATTCCCAGATATCTGCTACAAGTCTGTGAGACCCCCTGATGGGTGGCAGTGACAAGACACAAATTACAATTCCCAGAAACCTCCTATAAATCAGTGAGACCCCCTGATGGGTGGCAGGGACAAGAAACCAATTAAAATTCCCATAAACCACCTATAAAACAGTGAGACCCCCTGATGGGTGGCAGTGACAAGACACAAATTACAATTCCCAGGAACCTCCTATAAATCAGTGAGACCCCCTGATGGGTGGCAGTGACAAGACACAGATTAAAATTCGTAGAAATCTGCTACAAGTCTGTGAGACCTCCCTGATAGGACCCCCTGATAGCTGGCAACCGTGACAAGACAGAGATTACAATTCCCAGATATCTGCTAGAAGTGAGACCCCCCCAATAGTTGCTGGCACTGAGAATACACAGATTACAACAATTCCCAGATATCTGCTAGAAGTGAGACCCCCCCCCAATAGTTGCTGGCACTGAGAAGACACAGATTACAACAATTCCCAGATATCTGCTAGAAGTGAGACCTCCCCCCCAATAGCTGCTGGCACTGAGAAGACACACTATCAGAACAATCTCCTCTCAAAAAACACATGCTGGGGCTGCGATGGACGCTTTATATAGTGTGCTGCGGGATTTAACTCTGTGTGCCCATGACTGGGCAAGATTTGCCCAATCAGGACTCTGAGCCGTGATTGGAATAGTCTTGCACCTGACCTGTGGTCAGGTGCAAGGCTGTAGCCAATTACAAGCTTCGGTCAGTGGAAAAGTGCATTGTGGTCCATTGTGGGCGAACACGAACCGAACACGTGGAAATGTTCGGAGTTCGAACGGGCAATGTTCGAATCGAACACCAAACAGATCGAACAGCTCATCCCTACTCTTTATACTCACGTTAGAACCACTGTTACAGAGAATCAGAGATCATACTCACATCACCCGGATATCCACTTCAGTTACATCACTATAAAGTTGCAGCCTTTGCGGATGACATTCTTTTTTCTGTTACTAACCCGACGGTATCTCTGCCGCATCTCATGATGGAATTAGAGGTATATGGCCGACTGTCTAACTTTCACATAAACTATTCTAAATGTGAGGTTTTGGGAGCAGGGATAACAAAAGAATTACAGAGGGAATTGGAGCGAAGTTTCCCATTCCGTTGGACTAAAACATTGATTAAATACTTAGGTGTACGGTTACCTAAAACTCTAACACAGCTTTATAATTGTAATTACGAACCGCTTCTGAAAACAGTGGAACAAGATATGAAGAAATGGAGGCTCCCACATATTGCATGGTTGGGAAGAATTAATGTTCTAAAAATGAATATTCTCCCTAGATTCCTATATATTTTTCAGACGGTACCAATTGGGGTACCACCTCAATTTTTTGCAAAACTGAAATCGATGCTTCTTGCCTATGTATGGAGGGATTCTCATCCTTGGGTCTCGTATTCGGACATGACGAGGCACCCTAATAAGGGAGGTCTAGAAATGCTTAATTTGGAATTGTACCACTCAGCTGCGTTATTCCTCAATTTAAGTGATTGGTGTATGTCCCCACCACATAAATGAACCCAGGACATACTTGAAAACGAGAGAAATCTCAATGTATCCTTCCTGGTAAAATCCTTTATAAATAAATAAATTAATTAATTATGGATACCAATTGAACAAAAATCCTTAAAGGTCCCGATCTCTTCCTTGCCTTGGCAAACTGCATCGATAAAACAACTGGTAATCAAACTACACCCACCTTCTAACCCCAACATTTATTAAATGACATCATCTCAGGAGGTCTTTATCTCTTTCCACTCACCCTTCTCCGCACTTGCCAAGCACTTTTAACCCATTGTTTACGGAAGGAATGTTGCATAATTTCATACCTGCATTAGTGGAAGGCCCATATATTCCTCTTTTATAGGTGCATGGAAAACTCCAAACCGCTTCCGAAAAACACGTTATTCCCAGGTGAGGACGACTCCCCTTTGAGAGATCTCCGCTACCATCAACTTAAGCATTTTATTTCATTAGGTGACCTAAACATGATTAGGCTTGATGAGTCTCCGTTTGCGACACTCTGCGATACTGACCCTCACCTCCCTCACATGCTCTCCATCATATATGGGACACTTTTGGATGCCTCAACTCTTTCCCTTCCCTCATATGCACAGCGGTGGAGTAGAGATTTAGAAGACTTAACTCCTGATGATAAATGTGACTCAATTTTCCAAATAGCAGCGCACACGTCTCGAAGTCTGCACATTCAACAATCTCACTATAAATTTTTATCCAGATGGTACCTCACTCCGTCTAGACTGCACAAAATTTACCTGACCTCGGACAACTTATGTTGGCGATGCCGGAAATCAGCAGGTACATTTATTCATATTTGGTGGGATTGCACTCACATTTGCCCTTACTGGTCCACTATATTTGAGGAAATTAATAAAATCCCTAATATGGAGCTCACTCCATCTCCCCAGGTAGCTTTATTCCATTTAGTTTCCTTTTCCCCCCTTACGTATAGGAAATCCCTGGCCATTCAACTATTTAACATAGCGAAGTCCCTGATTCCTAGACACTGGCGTTCCACAAAGATCCCAACCCTCACGGAATGGATAACAGCAGTAGACGCTATTAGAGACATGGAAGAGATGTTCTTTTCCATGGAAAATAATTATGAAACGTATTTCACTACGTGGTATTGGTGGACTGATTATATGTCCAAACGACCGCACTAGCATTTTTTTGTGGTTAACAGGGAACAGACCTTATTGTCATAATTGACGTTTAATGCAATTTTTTTTTTTACTTAAGTCTTTGTTTATTGACCTGACCTAGTAACCTGTCGGATATAATCTCTGCACGTGAATACAACACGTTTATATATATTGGACTTATCAGCCAAGCCTCCAATATGTCTATATTGGACTTACTGGACCTACCTCGGCAGTTGCCTCCAATATATCAGGGATTATTATTTCATAAGAAACTTATACGAGACACAAATATCAATCGTTTATATTTCTTAGAATTATCCTGAATTCTTTTAATTGTCTGTGTTTTGCTTTAAAATATACAATAATCAATAATCGGATAAAAATATATATATATTTATTACGTATACAAAAAAATTTCAAATCTCATATCATAAACAACAATTTATAAACCACAGTCCATCAGCATATAAAAACTAGCTTCACAATATATGTATCTCCGGTTAGTAACTGCATATATGATTAATATCATTTACCTTATCAGTTAGTAACTGATACACAAATGGTTAATAAACATTTCTGCTTAATACAACATACATTTCCCAGCAAACAATGTTTAACCAGCCAGCTCTTATAGATATATATATATATCTCTATGCTACATGGATCAACAAAAGATGAGCTAATTTAAAGCTAAGTAATAAAAACTTATTTAGTGAATCCTCCCCTAATCTCGAGAATCAAACTTCTAATCTTTTGCTTTTTATTTTGTAGTTATATAATTCCTTGCTTATTAATTTTAATCACAGTAATTTCCAAATTCAATATATATATTGGTATCAATCTTACAACATTTCTTTAAGGAATAAATCCTTATATCCACTTCTTCATATTTCTATCTGCAGAATAGAAAATACTTAGAATTTGGATCGAACCGTATCTGAGAAGTCTTAGTCTACGTTGCAAGAATATCTACAAATATATATATAATTACATTAATTCCTTCTTTTTTTCATACATTACCTGTCCAATTTGGATGTTGATAAGTCTTGGAATTTTCTATATGATGCTTTGTTTTGGAATATGTGAAGATTATCGATATCAGATAATCAATGCATGTGAGTTAGAGATTTGGTGAGAGTCAGAAATTTAGTGAGAATCTTGATTGCCTCATGTCTTGGGATCTGCCTGCATCGTGGTGTGAGTCTGAGGGTTGGAATCTTGGACTCTGAGTGTCATGTGTAATGCATTGCAGTGTGAGTCTCTGAATGCTGGAATCTCCGACTGACTTGTAACCAACATTGCCACTTATTATAGCCAATTTGACGTCACTGGCTGCATTATTGGTAATATGAATTATAATATTTACTATCCTCTAGAGGGCAGTATTGCACTTCTTAATTTTCCACCATTTCTTTTTAATATCTTATATCGGGTCAAAAGGTCAATCTGACTTAACAAAGACCTCTCTCTCAGTCACTAGACACAGTGTCTCCATCTTGTCATACCTGATTTATATCCTCACTACCTTTTGGTTAGTCCTTTCAGCTGAATTCTTTTCTGGTTAGCTCAACAGAATCTATTCTTTAGTAATTTTTATTATTTACCAATTATATACTTTCTGCAATATTTATTGGAATATATATTTCCTACTGTAAATATAATAAAATATACCTTGATTATAAACATATATTTTGTGAATATAAATCTATATTAGAGAATATTAACTCTTATTCCTATACCGAAAAAACAAAATATCTTTTGTTTTAGAAACTTAAGACAGACCAATAAATTTAATTATGACACGTCTTAGCACTTAAACCTAGCCTTATCACATACAGACATTCTAGATTCCTTCATATCTGGCACTTCTTAAAAAAAATATAAAAGACTTCACCCAGGAATGAACTCTGTAAAAAAAAAAAATCTCGTTCATTTCTAAACCTAAAGAGAATAGAAAGAAAAACTGTCTTTCAAAACAAAATGGCTACAAACATCCATTTTAAAATTCTCCTTTTCTGTGTAATATACCTGACAAACCTTGATTTAGTACAAACTATTTGGAACACTTTTAATGTATCTATAGCACAATTGTTTACAGCATTATGAGACACAAACCTTACCCTTTCTAATTTAGGTTTTTGGTTTATATATGATGTTACTTAGTGTAATTATTTTTCAGTAATCTCACGTTGAATACATTCACCAACTGTATTATTCTCCATTGTCAATGTTTTGGACTGCTATTGCATACTGTGGTGTATAATCTTATGTGAAAATCCATAAAAACTTATTATTTTTTTTTAAAAAAAAAATAGTTATTACTTGGTGCTCATTTTAAATCACCACAGTGCCCTCTCAGTGCAATCCAGGTAGCTCAGGCAATCTGTCCATGCAGCCCAGCACACTAGCTTTTGAGTAGTTCATGAACCCAGGAAACCCCCTCTCTGGCATACCCAGTAGCGTGGGGCACCCTCTCAAGCTGCACAGAACACCCTTTCCATCCTACCTTGAAAATCAGGGCACCCCATCAATGCTTCTCTCCACCCTCTCTATGGTTCTCAGCACCCCCTCTGTTCTGCCTAGGAGATTACCAACCCCATCAAGCTACTTGGACATAGTCTTAGATTAGAGGGGCAAAGGTTTAAAAGTAACATCAGGAAGCATTGTTTTACTGAGAGGGTGGTGGATACATGGAACAGCCTTCCAGTTGAAGTGGTTGAGGCCAAAACAGTAATTGAATTTAAGCAAGCATGGGATAGGCATAAGGCTATCCTAAACAAAAGGTAAATCCAGGTAAAGTATCCATGTAATTGGGCAGACTAGATGGGCCGAAAGGTTCTTATCTGCCGACATTTTTCGATGTTTTTACTTAATGCAGACCACCCTTTGCAGAAGCCTGTGTGTCCAGGAACCCAGGACACCCCATTTGTGCTGCCTCGAGCCCACTACACTCCTGTTGAGATAACCAGTACAGGGCATCCCCTCTGTAAGGTCAGTACCCCCTATTTCCCACTTGGGCAGCCCTCTGTGTTTCTGCCCTGGGCACCCGATTTGTGCTTCCTGGGTGCCCAATAGACCACCTCCAGCTACCCAGGACAGGGCATCCACTCTGTGCTGCTCACGAGCCCCCCTGTTAATGCCATGATCACCACTGTTCTGCCCAAGACCCCTCTCTGTGTGCTCAGAATCCCAGAGTACCCCATTTGGGATGACTTGCAGCCCAGCGTCCCTGCTTTGAGTTACCCAGCACACTGCACCCCCTCTGTGCAGCCCAGTACACTACTTTTATACTCTAAATACAAATCGGGTAGCTTTTCAAATCGGTGTAATCTAGTACCGACCGGAAAATAGTTTCTGTCGATTTATATAGTACATCAGTGAAACCGGCACATATTCTGTATTCAAGGAATACAAAACACAAAAGGTAAAGCGAATCCATGACTGGTATACACGTCACGTAATAATTTACACCCAGGGCCAGATTTATAATTAGGCAGAGTAGGCATGTGCCTAAAAGGCGCCTGCGACAAGGGGGCGCCTTTCTCTGTGTAGTAATTTTTTTTTATTTTTGTTTACAATTTGCAATAATTTAGACCACTGTATCTCTGGAGCCCTAAGGGCTAGAGGTTCATATGAGGTATCATTGGAAAGGTCAGCCTATAGCCTTTCCAGTGATACCAAATATATCCAGGTTATATATATGTAAATATCTATTAAAATATTATTTTTCTTTTTTTTTCTTTTTTCTAAAACTGCACTTTTATTCAGTTTACAATTATAAAGTGAACAGTGATGCTGCACTAACTCACCTCATTTACCATACTGCCAGAAAGTGTCTATCAGGTGAAGCAAAGCATTGATTAATTCACAACCTAGACCGTGGCGCTGCAGTAAGAGACTGGGGGACTTTGGAACCCTGCATCTCTGAATTGTACACCGCACAAGGTTAAGTGAGGTGTCATTGGAAAGGTCAGAGTCTAATCTTTACTATGATACCAAACATGACCTTGTAATGTGTAAAAATAAAAAAAATGAAAACAGTAAATGCTAAATATATGCAATATGTGATTAAAAATATAAAACAAACAATGCTGCTGCATTCACTGCCCTCCTCCTTTAACCATTTTACCTCACTGACTCCCTCACTCCCTGCCCCCTCTTCTACTATCAGGGTTATTCAGAGAGCGGTGAAAAGCAGGAGAATGACTGGAGAATGGAAAATTCTAGGTCAAAATAGCCAAACCAGAAAAATTCTCCTATTCATCTCACTTTCCAAATTGGCTATTTTGACGTAGAATTTTCTATTCTCCAGTCATTCTCCTGCTTTTCACCACTCTCTGAATAACCCTGTATGTCTTCCTTTTCTCCAGTCTCAGAGGAGGATGTAACAGAACTTCTCATATCCTCATACCCGACCACCTGTCCACTTGATCCTATCCCCTCACACCTTATTCGGCCTGTCCTACCAGTTACTGTCCCTGCTTTGACTAATATTTTTAACCTCTCCCTCTCCTCTGGAGTTTTCCCCTCTGTATTCAAACGTGCTTTGATCACCTCCATTCTAAAAAAGCGATCTCTTGATCCTACCTACCTCTTGAACTAGGGTTCCATCTCTTTGCTCGCCTTTGCCTCCAAAATATTAGAACATCTAGTCTATAACCAGCTCACCAGTTTTCTTGCTGCTCTCTACTCGATTCGCACCAGTCTAGCTTTCGCTCCCAACAATCTACTGAGACTGCTCTGACCAAGGTGACTAATGATTTAGCTGCCGCTGAAAACAAAGGTCACTTCTCCCTCATTATTTTTTCTTGACCTTTCCGCTGCATTCAACACTGTTGATAGCCCTCTCCTGCTCCTCACGCTGCGTCAACTTGGCCTCAGTGACATCACTCTCTCCTGGTCTTCCTCCTATCGCTCTTTTCTCCTCAGTATCTCCTTCGCTGGTGTTTCTTCACCACCAGTTCCTCTTTCAGTCAGGGTACCTCAAGGCTCTATTCTGGTCCCCTACTCTTCTCGATCGATACCGCCTCTTTGGACAACCTCATCTCTTCCTATGGATTCCAATATCACCTTTATGCTGATGACACCCAAATCTACCTTTCCTCTCTCGATCTCTCTCCTCCAGTGTTGGACCGTGTTACAGCCTGCCTATTGGCTGTCTCCAACTGGATGACTTCCCATTTCCTAAATCTCAACCTCTCGAAAACTGAACTTCTCATCTTCCCTCCCTCTAAAATCTCCATTCCTGTGCCAATTTATCTTCAGGTGAATGGCCACCATTACTTCTACCTCTCAGGCTTGTTGCCTCAGGATCCTCTTGGACTCCAATCTATGATAATCTATCCTTTACTCCTCACCTTCAGTCGCTAACCAAATCTTGCTACTTCTACCTAAAAAACATTGCAGGCATCCATCCCTTTCTTAATCCAGACTCTACTAAAATGCTCATCCAAGCTCTTATTATCTCTTGCCTTGACTACTGTAACCTCCTTCTCTCTGGCTTTAAGAGATCCCAGATTCAGACTCTGCAGTCTGTAATGAATGCCTGTGCCAGACTCATACACCTCACCCCCTGCACCTCTCACACCTCACCTCTCCGTCAATCTCTACACTGGCTCCCTGTTTCCTTTAGAATCCAATTCATTATACTGGAGCTCATGTACAAAACTCTCCATAACCGCACCGCTGCCTACATCTCCTCCATTATTAGCAGGTACATCCCATCCCGACCACTTTGCTCGGCCAATGATCTGATGCTATCAGTTCCTCGTACCCGCAGTCCCAACTGTCGCCTTCAGGACTTCACTTGAGCTGCACCCTTTCTATGGAACTCCCTCCCCCACAACATCAGACTCACCAGTCACTCCAGTCCTTCAAGAAGTCTCTCAAAGCGCATTACTATAGAGAAGCCTATCAGCTCACTCCATGATCCCCCACTGCACTTTTCTTGCTCCATCTTCCTATTCAGTCCTCATGCAACCCACTACTTCAAATTCCCTATTCGCCCTCAACTAATGTGTCACCCCTCTCCTCCTAGTTTGTAAGCTCTCGAGCAGGGTCCTCCCTCCTTCTGTTTCGTGTAACATATATGTTTGTTATTCTGTTTCTCCCATTGTACAGCGCTAAGGAATTTGTTGGCGCTTTATAAATAATTGTAACTGTAACTAATTAAACTAAGGCAACTGATAAAATGTATTTTTTTTGTTTTCTTGGCCTCAAAATGAAAATGTAAATAGTAATTTTGGAATGTTTCTTTTTTTGGGGGGGGGGGGGTAGGGGCGCTCCACATTTCTGTGCCTACAGGCTCCTGAGGTGCAAATCCGGCCCTGCTTACACCGCAGGTAAGTCTTCAAAATAAAAAATGACAGCAAGCTCTTGAAACAGAGATACATGAAACCCCCTTGATAATATAAAAAACTAATATGGTGAAGCCTATTAGATATAAAATGTTCTATATTTGTACAATGGTTCCACTCACACTCTCCAGAGCCTGAGGTGTTTTCGGTTGAATGCCAGTGGGTTTTTAAAGGCAATTACATCAAGTAACATCCAAGGATAGAAAGTCTCTTTCTGGGGGCGTGGCTGCCTGCTGAGGAGAGAGGACGTGTGCCTGCATAGCTCCTGCAATTACCTTTGAATACTGGGGTTTAATCACCCCCAACTCGCCCTCTTCCCGGCTCAACTTGAGGTGACACCATCCTGCCTATGTTGGGCTGCACCGGAACCCTCTCGTGCCCGCTGCGACCAGGGCCGGACTGGCCTACCAGGATAAATCCCGGTAGGCTGCGGCCACCTGCTGGCAATCATAGTGCCGCCCACAGCATTACCGAGAAAACCACAGGCTGGTACTAGCGGTCGCGGCCAGCTGGCCCACGGGTTAACTTATGCACACTGCATTGCCTGGCCGCAGCCGCAGGCAGAGCATCCCCTGAGACACCGTAACCTACCCTTATCATCATGGTGGCGGTGAGAAGACAGGAAACTGCAGTGGGGCGCCTGGAGCTGCTGGCACAGAATTTCCCAAGCTACACGTCACGTGGCCATGATGGTAAGCTGAGTATGTTGCGCAGTTCGGATCAATCTTCTCCTTTCACACCTCAGATAGGGAAAGAAAGTTTCTCCACCGGATCAGGCTCCATGGTGGGGATGTCATGGTGGTGGAGAAACTTTATTATTAGGTCTATATCTGTGGGCATTATCTGTTCTGAGGTCTATATCTGGGCATTATCTGGTCCGAGGTCTATATATATGTGGGCATTATAAATGATGTGCCCGCTGTTCTGAATATAGACCTCTAAACACAATTTTGTTGAAATTATTTTTCTTATCAGGACAAGAAGATCGTTCTGAGGGACAAGTAGGCTGGACAAGTAGATTTTTTTTAAATTTCCTCACCCCTGAATATGTTTTCTAGGTGTTCAGACTTGTGGAATTCCAAAGGTTTTTGCACTTTTTGTACTGTTGAAGAATTACCAGCAACATATTTGCACTTTTTATTATCTCATAAGGTTTATTGTAACTGTTCTAATATTTAATTACTGTTATGTAAAACATTTGCCCTATTTTTCTTTTTTATGCACACTATTCTGCTTCCCTAAGCAAAGCTGTGAGGCATGAGTGCTTTAGAGTAGCTGAAGTCTGTATTTGACCAGTACTCACACAATGAAGTTCAGCAGATAGCTTCAACTCAGCAAAACTGACACGTAGAAGGATGAATCCAGTTGAAGAGTTTAATGATCAGACTGACAATCATGTTAGTGTACAGCTATGCAGGTAAAAAGACTTTAGTTTGTTCAGCAGTGATCACAGAATGGCTGCTAACAACAAGACACTGAGCAGAGGGGTGTGAACTAGCTGAATACAGAAAAGCTAAAGATTTCAGACGGGGAGTGTCACGCCCCATGATTTAGGATTTATTGTATATTTTTCTGTTTTGTGTTGAATCTGCCTTTGCTGCTTACATGCTATTGATTTCATAGCTATTTTGTCCCTTCTGTGTTTCTCTAGATTTCAAAATAAACTAACACTATAACTTTAAATATCCTCCTGGAAACCCAATGCAGAGACCTGAAAAACAAAGGTAATGCATTCAACAATAACACTTTACACTTTATAGTCAATTACTAAGTCACTAACTCAGCTCCCCACTACCCACTAACTCAGCTCCCCACTACCTGTCCTCACTAATCACCAAATACACCCCAGCCCCGCTCCCTAAGGTCAAACAGTGACCTGCACCTAGCTTCTCCCCACATCACCTCTTCCCATGATAGACTGCAGGATTTCTCACGCGCAGCCCCCACTCTCTGGAACGCTCTCCCTCGTACTGTCAGACTTTCCCCTAACTTCTCTTCCTTCAAACGCTCCCTTAAAACATTCCTATTTAGGGAAGCCTACCACCTAACTCACTGACACAACCATCAATCACTCTCACCTTACAGTCCTCTCCTCCTGTTTCCAACCCCAACCCTCCCAGATTGTGAGTTCCTACGGGAATAGGGCCCTCATCTCCTCCTGTACTGTTTGTCAAATGTTGTTCAATGTATTGTAACCCTGTCTATACTGTGCTTATTGTACAGCGCTGCGGAATATGCTGGCGCTTTATAAATAAAGAATAATAATAATAATAATCTTGAAGGTAGGCCATAGTTTCAGATGCGAGGAGAAAATTTAACAAGTTAACCCATCTTCATGCTGGGGAAACCGCTCTAGGCAAAACTTCCACCAACACAATTGTAATCCAAATGGCTGTTTGTGGAAAGGCTTCTGCCGAGAGCAGAGTACGGTCCCAGGAGTGATGGAGTAGCGCAGGTTGCGTTTGTGCTGGCTGAAAGGCTTTTTGCCATGACTTAACAGCTTCCTTGGAACATCTTCAGTAGTATAATAGCGAGGCATTTTACGCAGTTTGACTACACGGGTACCGCCATTCTTATCCCCACGACTGTCTTTGACACAGTAGCTCCAGCCGTCTCCCTTTTCTTCCTTTCGATCTTTGTTTCTGGGGCTTTGTACTTGCACTTGTAGAGGGCTTTCCTGGCAGAACTGGAACATTTCCCGATTCCGCGGACCAGCACTGGATTCCGGCTGGCATGGGGCCGGTTCATCTTCTTCGAGGTGTAATTTAAAGAGGCAAATCGAGCAGCTGCTTGCTGTAGATTGTTAGGTAGCTTTTCTCTAGGCGTACGAGAGATTATTGGCATCATCCTGAGTGAATTCTTTATCCATCGTCTTGAGAAATTCCCTATCTTCTCTTGCCAGTGCTAGTTTGTTGTCATCATTGGTAGAATTGAACACTGTGGCTCCAAAGGTGTTATCCCAGGACTGAAAAGCATTTAATTTATCTTGGTCGTTATACTGCCATTCGTTGCTATTCGATTTTTCCTTCACTCTGTAATGGTGTGGGCATGGTTCAAGATAGGTGTTGCAACCATTTGGCAAGATATGTGCTTTGTAGGAAGCAATCTTGGTAGGCACCTTCATAGTTATATAGGCTGAAAAAAGACATGCGTCCATCGGGTTCAGCCTCTCCCACATAACCTACTGCTGTTGATCCAAAAGAAGGCAAAAAACCCAGTCTGAATGCTTGCCAATATGCAACATACTGGGAAAAAATTCCTTCTTGACCCCAGAATGGCAGTCAGATTTCTCCTTGGATCAAGAAGCTTTTACCCACATATTAAATATTATAACCCTTAATATTCTGTGTCTGCAGGAAGTCATCCAGTCGTTTTTTAAAAGTCTGTACAGACTCTGACCCAACCACCTCAACAGGCAGAGAATTCCACAGCTTTATTGTTCTCACCGTAAAATAACCCTTCCTATGCTTTAAGCTAAATTTTCTTTCTTCCAGTCTAAATGGATGACCCCTTGTCCTATGTATAGTCCTGTTAATGAATAGGTTATCAGACAATGGTTGATAATGGCCCCGTATATATTTATATGAGGTTATCAGATCCCCTCTAAGGCGCCTTTTCTCTAAACTAAACAGGTTTAAGCTTGTTAGTCTTTCCTCATAACTTAACCCTTCCATCCCCCTTATTAATTTAGTTGCCCGTCTCTGCACTTTTTCTAGCGATATAATATCTTTTTTTAAGACAGGTGCCCAAAATTGCACGGCATATTCAAGGTGCGGCCTGACCATTGATTTATACAGAGGCAAAATTATGTTTTCATCCCGTGAGTGAACTCCCCTTTTAATGCATGCCAGTACTTTGCTGGCCTTGGCGGCTGCTGTTTGACATTGCACATTGTTACTTAGTTTGAAGTCTATGATTATTCCCAAATCCTTCTCCTGCTTGGATTTCCCTAACTCCGTACCATTTAGGGTATACATTGCTTGTGTGTTCTTCACTCCAAAGTGCATAACTTTACATTTATCTAGATTAAATTTCATCTTCCATTTAAGTGCCCAGTCCCCCAATCTATCTAAATCCCTTTGCAGCGAAGTAACATCCTGCTCACATTGTATTACTTTTCCTAGCTTTGTGTCATCTGCAAACACTGATACATGACTTTCAATGCCTATCTCAAGGTCATTTATAAATAAATTGAATAGTATTGGTCCTATAACAGACCCCTGAGGGACACCACTTACCACTGGTGTCCACCTTGAAAATGTACCATTTATGACCACTCTCTGTACCCTATCTTTTAGCCAGTTTTCTATCCAAGAACAAGTATTTTCATCTAGACCATTTTTTCTTAATTTAAATAGTAACCTTTTGTGTGGAACTGTGTCGAAAGCTTTGGCAAAATCTAAGTAAATCACATCCACTGCGACCCCCTGATCTATACTTCTACTTACTTCCTCATAGAACGTAATTAGGTTAGTCTGACATGATCTGTGTTTCATGAAACCATGCTGATTTTTGCCAATTACATTATACCTCCCAATAAATTCCTGAATACTATCCCTTAGTAACCCCTCAAATACTTTCCCAGCCACAGATGTTAAGCTCACAGGTCTATAATTCCCAGGCACAAATTTTAAACCTTTCTTAAATATAGGGACCACGTCAGCTTTTCTCCAATCCTCTGGTACTATTCCTGAAAGAAAAGAATCTTGAAAGATTAAGAACAAAGGTTTACATATTTCAACACATAGCTCTCTTAGTACTCGCGGGTGAATTCCATCTGGCCCTGGGGCTTTATTAACATTCACATTGTTTAATTTGTGTAAAACCTTGTCCTGAGTCAACCAGTCACTTTGTATTAGTAAGTTTTTATTAATGAATTTCATGTCTCCTGTTATAGGTTTCTCTTTGATAAATACTGAAGAAAAATAATCATTTAAAATTTCTGCCTTATCCTGATCTTCAGTTAACAATAACCCTGACTCAGATTTTAGTGAACCTACATTTTCACTCTTGGTTTTTTGGAATTTATGTACCTAAAGAATCTTTTAGGGTTGGTCTTGCTCTCTTTGGCTATTTCTTTTTCATTTTCTAGTTTAGCCCATCTAATCGCATTTTTACATGCTTTATTGGCTGCCCTATATGCTTTATAGGATGCCTCAGATTTATCAAATTTAAAAGCTTTAAATGCCTTCTTTTTATTTTTCATTTCCTTAGTTACCTTCCTACTAAGCCACATTGGTTTCAGTCTGTTTCTTTTATATTTATTAACCAGTGGAATATATTGTGACGTGTACTTTTCTAGTGTTAGTTTAAAGATATTCCACTTATCCTCAGTGTTTTTCCCGTGAAAGAGTTTCTGCCAGTCAATGACATTGAGAGCTTCCTTTATTTTAATAAAGTTGGCCTTTTTAAAATTATATATTTTAGCATGCCCCTTATGAATGTGTTTTTTTGAGTTTATTTCAAAAGTCACCATGTTATGGTCGCTGTTTCCCAATTGTTCTTTTACATTAATATTTGAGAAAAGATCCACATTATTTGCTATAACCAGGTCCAAACAGTTATCCTCTCTAGTTGGTGTTTCTACCAGTTGTGACATGAAGGTATCATTTAAAATGTTCAGGAACCGGATTCCCTTTGCTGAATTACTAGTCCCACTATCCCAATTAATGTCTGGGTAATTAAAATCTCCAATAATTAAAGTGCTACCATGATGTGCAGCCTTCCTAATTTGCTCTAACAGTTGTTCTTCCTCATCATTATCTATATTAGGTGGTTTATAGCATATGCCAACCAATAGTTGACTTCCCTGTTTATTCCCCAACAAAATATTTACCCATAACGATTCCACATTTCCCTCATCACTTTCCAGTTGTGTAATATTAGGCTTTAAATCCTGATTTACATATAAACACACTCCACCCCCTTTCTTATGTTTCTCTTATACAAACATTGCCTATGATAACCCAACCTAGATCAAGGCGTTGAGCGAATGGAGCATCATGTGGACCATTAATTTGTTGCCGTACCTTATGTACTCTGAGGATATCTCTGCCCAGGAGAATTAAGATATCTGCATTCTTGTCAAGGGCTGGTATTTCGTTAGCTATAGCCTTCAGATGAGGATGGTGTAGGGCAGCTTCTGGTGTAGGGATCTCTTGCTTGTTAGATGGGATCTGGTTGCACTCGACAAGTGTGGGTAACGGTAATTCCAGATTGCCCCCAAGAGAGGTTACTATGAATCTTCTTCCAGAGATCTCTGTAATGCCACTACATGTACCTAAAGTATAAGGGTAGGTATCTCCTTTTATGTTGAAAAGATCAAAGCGTTCTGTTCTTGCGAGGGACCGATTGCTCTGATCGTCCAGGATGGCGTATACTTTAGCAGACTTTCCTGGGTGTTCCTTGTGATATATGTTATCTACGCATATTTTAGCACAAGACTTGTCGCAAAGATCTTCACTGCATACCGCTGTAGAAGTAGAGGACACTATGGTAACTTCCCGATCCGTAGTCTCCCCGCCGTGCATTAACACGGGAGGGGAGTCTGTTGACGTTGCAGGCATGACCTGAGATGGATGTAGTGCCTGCACATGATCCACACTATCACATTCTATGCACTTGATAGGAAATTTGCAGTCTTTGGCAAAGTACTCGGTAGAAGCACAACATCTGAAACATACACCATATGTCTTTAGGAGTTCCTTACGCTCTTGGAGTGGTTTCTTTCTAAAGCCGATGCACCTTTTGAGGGGATGTGGCTTCTTATGAATAAGACAAAGGCGGTTAGGATTCTCAATCTTTTCACCTTGTTTGCACTCGTCAGGAATTGAGGTAGGAGGGGGGAGGACGTTAGTCTTCTTCACTGATACTGGACCCCTGCTGCCTCGGTGATTAAAGTGCGAGCTGTCGGATATCTGAGGAAGGAAGCCTGAAGCATGGAACTCATTGTAGGAAAAACTGGGGTCATTCTTTGTTTCTGCAATGTCTCTTATGAACTCACAAAGTTGGAGAAAGGTGTAAAGGAGATTTGGTTCACTCTTTTATACTTTGCCCCAAGTGCAGTCCATTTTTCCTGGATATTGTATGGCAGCTTGGAAACTATTGGGTTTACCCCACGAGCAGTGTCCAGATAGCTGAGGCCAGGTAGAAAAGTGTCCGTCTTGGCCAGCTGCAGCTCCCAGAGAAGGTCACTGAGTTCCAAGTATTTCTGATTGTCCTTGCCGGAAATCTTTGGGAAACAGTTCAGGCAATTCAACAGAGCGTTCTCTATGACTTCAGGGCTGCCGTAGCTTTGATCAAGTCTTCGCCAAGCAGCGTCGAGGCCCGACATTGGATTATTGATGTGGAAGGCTCTGAGTCTCTTGACACGTTCTGTAGATTGTGGACCAAGCCATCTGATCAGCAGGTCCAATTCCTCAGCAGGAGTAATGCCAAAATCACTAATTGCAGTTCTGAAGGCACCCTACCAGCTTCTGTAGTTTCCAGGCTGGTCAGCGAAGTTCGAAGGGCTTGTCTTGGTGAGTTCATGGCGAGCCATGTATCTAGCAAACTCAGACATGTCTGTTTTCTCTGAATTTGGGCAGGGAAAATAAGTTTGAAAGGCATTTGCAGTATTCTGGTTAAGTGACATAGGGTAGTATGCGGTTGCATCTGTATTTAGCCCTGGAGTCGGTTTAATGTCCATAGACTCAGGCAGGCATGGTTTTATAGCTGTATGGTTGCTAGGATTTTGATGAATTGCTGGAGGGTAGAATTGCATCTGAGAGTTAATGCATTGGGATTGCTGTTGCACTAGGGGGTGTGAAGAAAGCTCAAGGTCATTAGCTAGTAGAGTATTGTACTGACCTTGGATGCAGGGTACTGCTAATGAGTCTTTTCCCTGTTTTGGAAGGTTGTCACAACTGTCAGGAACATTTGATGTTATCTGAGTCACTGTTTTGCTTTAGTACATAGTCTCTGGTGCTCTTAACGGAATCTTCCGTATCCACGTTGCATAAGCTGATGCTGCCTCTTTCACTTTCCCCGGCAGCTTGTTCTAGAATTTTCAGTATTGCTATGGCTGTGGCATGCTCACACTGTTTCTCTAGGGCTTCTATCTCCGCTCTTTTGCGAGCTTCTTCCGTTTCCATAGCTGCTTTTTCACGAGCGGCGTCCGTCTCCATCTCTGCTTTCCTTTTTGCAAAGGCTGCCTGTATTTTTGTAGTTTCTGCCTTTGCCCGGGCTTGGATAAACTGCAGACTAATTGATGAACTCTTTGAATATTGTGAGGATTACAACCTTGAGAGATGTGAGCTATTTGAATGCTTGCTAGATGCTGAAACGTGAGAAGCAGTCTCTTGGAGTTGGGCAATTCTCTCTTCCGCCTTTACTCTGGCCTGATGTACTAAATTGTCCTTTTCTGAAATAAGACATTTTAATTCATCTATTTCTTGTAAAGCCTGTTCAGAATTTATCTTCTCTAAATTAGAGACATAAATGTGACAGTGGGCAAGATATTGAGCATGAGCTGTAGAAAGCTGAATTAAAACTTCTTTTAGTTTGGATGCGTCACAAATAGGTTGTGTGATGGTGGAGACATAACTCATCACCTAAACTTCAGTTACTCTGATGAAAACATCAGAGTACTAGTGTCTCCCAGAGACCAAATTAATATTTAACTTTTACTAAACTCAGTTAAAATTGGCAGACAAATGAACATAAATAGACAGTGCTCACAAAACAATATGTAATAAAAACAATTCTGCAGAAAGAAATATTATGTATAACGGCAGAGAATGTGATCAATAATCAATACAGTAAGTGACCTTCAAGGATCACTTCAAGGTATTGTAACAAGTTTAAAGATTGGTAGCAGTGTTAGACCATGAGATACTGCACGTAAAAAAGCAGAAAGGACAGAAGCAAGAATCTCCTGTTGGAAGAATTGGCTCAAATAGCCCAATATAAGTGTACCACAATAATTGCCCAACTTGTCATTATCAAGAGGACACAAAAAGGGGGTATATATATATGTATTCAGGGTCTCAAGATACAAATTCCCCGGGTAGGAACAGGGAGTTCTTGCCTGCCAAGTGCACCCGATGCGCGTTTCGCCAGAAATGGCTCGTCAGGAGTACTTACGGGCTAAGAGAAAGACAGGGCTATTTAAATTGTGCATATTCCGCCCCAATCAGTAAATTAACCAATGGGACTGGAGAGTAGCTGACAGTCAAATCATTCGTCTACCATAAAGATTGACACGCGGAGGATCCAATAGTGGTCGATGTTTAGTTCAGCTACCAAGGTAACTGATAGAGCGAGTAAATCTCGCTTCACCATTGGTTTCAATGTGAATCCGAGAGTCAAAGCCATGTTACAATTGATTGATAACGGTATAATTTAATCGTGCTTATTGCCGAATTGTAAACATCACTAAGACGGGATGATCGCTAAATGGGATTGATTTGAGGAGTTATAAAATCGTAATTTGGAGGGTAACCTAAGTTTAAACTAGAAACGTTATGGCATAGGGATGCAATAGTGGTAATAAATGATGGTGCTATACTCAATGTGATAAAGAGTTATCCTCGGCAACCTCGTTACTTAATTTGCTCTTTCATCATGTGGCTACATGGTAACGCAGAGGTGTCAGGAGCCGTTTTAACCACATTCATTATTTAATAAATTATTTGAAGTGAATAACATAATGACAGATCGAATCAAATGGAGTTAGCAAATGAATCTATATATATATTAAAAATATATAATTTGCCAATTAAATGGGCAAATCTATTCATTTTGGTGATGGAATAATGTAAAAAAATCGTTTACGTCGTAGGCGCCCCTTTGGTAACTCCAATAATGATGTGGCCTCTACAATTGATTGTGAGACCTCACCTGATGAAAATGAGACTGAAAAGGCCTCATCCCGTCCAACTATCGGTTACAATAGGGGTAGAGCCTCGACTAGAAACCAGTCCAAACATGTTTCTTTTCGGGTAGACGACTGGAAATCAGATCCCCCGTCAGAAGCGAGATTACGCGACCGACAAAAATGGGGATACAGAGGGGGGCGTCAAAACGACTACCCCTCAAAAAAGTGGTAACTGATCTCTCTGTTAACTCCATTATTAATCTTTCTGACTTTAACCTCCTTCCAAGACATTTTTCTTTATTACAAAAAGGTCTTTCCTTTGTCCCCACCCCTTCCTTTAACAAATTTGGGTGGATAAAGGATCTTAATTTATTTGCGAGGAGGTTAGCCCTACACATTTTCATGGAGATAAAGAGAGAGAAGCCAAAAATCTAGGAGTGTCCAGTGAAGACTATGTACACCTTGAAAATCTGTTGGCTCTCCTAGATGAATGTCCACCTGATTCAGCAAATTTCTCAACCAAATTTAAGCAGAAAACGAAGTTTACTCCGTCATTTTCTGACTTTTCTAACCTAGAGGTCTTTGTCAACCTAGTTACATCTGAGATTGAATCCATTAAAAATAAAGATCTAAAATGGGAATCCAATTTATCTCAGTCTGAACAACTAGCTCTCAATGAATTACAGGATGTCCGTAATATCGTCATAAAACAGTCTGATAAGGGAGGCAACCTGGTAATAATGGACCGCAATGATTACATTGCAATGTGTATGTTACATCTTAATGACAAGGATGGATATAGGAGATTGGAAAGTGACCCTACTTTGTTGTTTACCAAAGGTTTGGAGACTCTATTAACACAAGGTGTACAGTCTAAATTAATATCTGATGACAATCTCAAATTCCTACTCCCGAAATATCCCACTATACCAACTTTATATTGTCTTCCTAAAATACACAAATCTCTCATTTCTCCACCCGGTCGCCCGATAATTTCGGGCAATAACTCACTGACCGAACGGGTTAGCGAATTTGTCGATTGTTACCTACGACCATTGGTACTTGATACTCCCTCTTACGTAAGAGACACTCAACACGTTCTTCAAAAACTGTCTGAAACTCATGTCTCTCCTGGCGCTATTTTAGTTAGCCTTGATGTTATCTCACTATATAATAACATCCCCCATCTCGTGGGATTACAAGCTACTAAACATTTTTTGAGTGGAAAATATTCTGAACAAGAAACTGAATTTGTCCTGACCCTTTTGGAATATGTACTCAATCATAATTATTTCTTATTCCAAAATCAATTCTACCTGCAAACTCGTGGCACTGCCATGGGAACATCTTGTGCCCCGAGCTATGCAAATTTATATATTGCTTGGTGGGAAAAATTGTTTGTTTTCTCCACTGAGATGATGAGATTCACCAATTACGTCACCAAGTGGATGCGTTATATTGACGACATCCTGTTCCTCTGGCAGGGCCCTATTGAGTTGTTGAACGAATGGTTGGCCCTCTTGAATAATAATGAGATTGGACTTGGTTTAACCCTGGTGGTTGGAGGTAACAGCATTGAATTTCTTGATCTTAATATCACCATCAATTCGAATTTAGAACTGATTACTATACTTCACCGTAAATCAACAGCAACCAATAACTTCTTAAATTGGTCCTCTCATCATCCACAAAATCTCAAGAGAGGAATACCAATAGGCCAATATTTGAGGGCCAGACGCAATTGCACATCCCTTAAAGATTTCCAACTAGAAGCCAACCGTCTAAAAGACATGTTTCTATCGAAGGGCTACCCAAGAAAATGTCTAAAGAGAGCATATCAAAGAGCCCTCTTAACTCCAAGGGATGAACTCTTGATTCCGAAAAAAAGAGATGATAAGACATTCATAAGATTTATTGCCGATTATGACAATGGCTGGCCCAAAGTAAAAACCATTTGTGAAAAATACTGGCCTATTTTACATATGGAAAAATCTCTAGAAAGAGTTTTTACTCCCACCCCTTCTTTCACAGCAAGAAGGACAAAAAACTTGAGTGACAAATTGGTTCATAGCTTCTTACAACCAGAAAAAAACACACGCACCTGGTTGCAACAACCTAAAGGTGTTTATCAATGTACCCACTGTAAAGCTTGCAAATTCGTTAATAAGTCACAACAATTCACCAGTAACATCACTGGGCGTCACTATGATATCAGACAGTTTATGAATTGCTCTAGTAAAATACTTGTTTACCTCATTACATGTGAATGTGGAGTACAGTACGTTGGTAAAACGATCCAACAATTTAAACGCCGTATCCTTCAACATATCAACTCCGTTCACAACAACCTTGAGACCTTGGTCTCTAGACATGTCCGAAACCAGCACGACTCAGATCCTTCATGTCTATCCTTCCAAGCTATTGAAAGGATAGTCTGTGGACCCAGAAAGGGAAATTTTGATAAGAATCTCTGTCAGAGAGAATCCTTTTGGATATATACACTCAAAACCCTGTATCCGCATGGTCTAAATGAGGACTTCAATTACACACCATTTATTTGACCATTTGGTCTTTATTTTTCAATATGGTTAATTTTTCAGACATTTTTTGTTCTCTGTTCTCCTCCTTATACTTCAATAACCAGAATTTAATATTTACATTATTTACATATCTATATACAAACATCCTGTTAATTTTCGATTTGAAATGAGTATACAAATTTAACTATTTTCCATATTCATATTAGCCAAGACGTATATACATATACTCCTTAACCCCTTAAGGACGCAGGGCGTACCATGCCGTCCTGCACCACGTGGGCTTTAATGCCGCAGGACGGCATGGTATGCCCCGCAGCGTTTGGTGCCTCTGTGCGCCAAAAAACGGCCCGCCTCCCTTCCCACAATGCCGATCGCTGGCTGGGGGTCTGCCTGACACCCGGGCAGACCCTCCCAGCTGGCGATCGGCATTGTGGGAAGGGAGGTGGGCCGTTTAACTCATGGAAACATCCAAGCAGCCAATCCGGCGCTTGGATTTGACCGTTGCAGCGGTGACAAGCTGTCACCTCTGAAACTGTCAGAATGTCTCAGCCAATGATTGTTGCATTGGCTGAGACATTGTCTCTGCCCCTTTCTCCTGCTCCTCATTGCGATCTGAGGAGCAGAGAGAGAGGCAGAGAACGGAGCAGGAAAAAAAAAACTGAAAACCCCAAACCCCAGGCACTGTACCCCAACCAGGCACTGTACCCCACCCAGGCACTGTACCCCACCCAGGCACTGTACCCCCCCTGGCACTGTACCCCCACTGGCACTGTACCCCCACTGGCACTGTACCCCACCTGGCACTGTACCCCCAGGCACTGTATCCACCTGGCACTGTACCCACCTGGCACTGTACCCCCCAGGCACCTACTGGCACTGTACCCCCAGGCACCTACTGGCACTGTACCCCCCAGGCACTGTACCTACTGGCACTGTACCCCCCAGGCACTGTACCTACTGGCACTGTACCCTCCTGGCACAGTACCCACTGGCTGAAAAAAAAAAACCCCAGGCACAGTACCCCCTGGCTGGAAAAAAAAGAAAAAAAAACCAGGTACAGTACCTCCTGGCTGGCACTGTACCCCCTGGCTGAAAAAATAACTGAAAAAAAACCTGACTGAAAAAAAACCTGAAAAAAACCCAGGCACTGTACCCCCTGGCCTGCAGTGTACTCCTGATTGGCAGTGTACCCCCGATTGAGAACCCGCATTGGCATACGACCCTTTGGCATTTCTGACTACCCGCATTGGCATACGACCCCCTGGCATTTCTGACTACCCGCATTGGCATACGACCCTTGGCATTTCTGACTACCCGCATTGGCATACGACCCCTGGCATTTCTGACTACCCGCATTGGCATACGACCCCCCCTTGGAATATTCTTACCTTGTCTAGATAGATAGAAGTACCGGCCACTACAAGGACCGGAAGGGCTTAGTTTAGGTGTTCTAATATTTTATTTGTGTACTTGACCCCATCAGTTCCCCGACCTCCCATTTAATTTAGTTATAACAAGATCCCCATAAAAATGTCCTCCCGCTTTTATTCCCCAGAAGAGGCATATGAGATCCTGGCCGCCTCTGAGAGCGATGCTCTCGCCGACAGTGACACCCTCACAGCCTCTGATATAGAGCCCCTTAGTGAACCCTCCAGTGATGGTGACCCCCCACCATCTACTGGGAGGCGCGAGAGCAATTGGGTACCCCCAAATATGGCTGCCCCAGAAATACCCCCATTTATAGCGACTCCTGGCATCACAGTAAGGGTAGAGGACTGTGAGCCAGTGAGCTTTTTTAATCTCTTTATGTCGGACGACGTATTCGAGATGGTGGTTGAGCAAACCAACCTGTTTGCCAACCAGTATCTTGATGTGCATCCGGATTCACATCGCCACAGACGTAACAAGTGGCACCCAACGGATGTGATAGAGTTAAAAAAAATTTGGGCTCTAACCCTCGTAATGGGAATAGTGAAGAAGCCAAGTATCCGGTCTTACTGGCACAAAAACCCCATCCTGGCTACCCCACTATTCCCAAGGGTTATGAAGAGGGAGAGATACGAAAATCTCATGCGATTCCTCCATTTTAATGACAACGCACTGTGCCCACCAAGAAACGACCCAATGCATGACCGCCTCTATAAAATTCGGCCCCTTATCAGTCTTATGTCTGCCAAATTCACCGATAATTATGTTCCCGACCAAAATATATCTGTAGACGAGTCCCTTATGAAATTTAAAGGCAGACTGGTCTTCAAGCAGTATATCCCAAGCAAGCTTTCCCGGTATGGCGTCAAATTTTATAAATTGTGTGAGTCCACAAAAGGCTACACCTGGGCGTTTAGAATATACGAAGGGAAAGATAGCCACCTTGACCCCCCAGGATGCCCCGATTGTATTGGCACCAGTGGAAAAATTGTGTGGGATCTGGTCTATCCCCTATTCAACAAGGGCTATCATTTATGGGTCGATAACTATTACACCAGTATCGACCTATTTAAAAATTTATATTGTTTTGAGACCCTTGCGTGTGGCACAGTGCGGAAGAATCGCAGAGGTTTTCCCCAAATCCTGACAGCAGGCAAAAGAAGTAGAGGCTCCTCTTCATCTCTACGTCAGGAAGAAGTGCTAGCCCTTCGGTTCACCGATAAGAAGGATGTATACATGCTATCTACAGTGCACGACGAAAGTACAGTGCCAGTGCCTGTGAGAGGGAGGACTGAGCCACTGGAAAAGCCGAAGTGCATTGTAGATGACAGCAAGTTTATGGGTGATCAATGTATACAGCCTTATCTGGTGAACCGAAAGACTAGGGCATGGTACAAGAAGATTTCCATCTATTTGACCGAGATAGCAATTTTCAATGTGTACGTGCTCTACAAGCAGGCAGCAGTACAAAAGCCATATCCCTTCCTAGAATTCATGCTTGAGATCATATCCCAACTTATCCTAACCCCGGCCCCCGTTACATCCGCTTTGGAATAAGGAGATCTCCAAAGATTAACCCCTTAAGGGCCGCTGACGTACCCTGTACGTCTTGTCCTTGGGTCTTCCTTAGACCCGCGGACGTACAGGGTACGTCAGCGGTGCCTAATCCCTCTCCCACCCGATACTCACCTCCCTCGCCGGATCCCACGGCGATCTGGCAGGGAGGAAGCCTGCCCATGTGATTTACATGGGCAGGCGAGGCTGATGACGTCGCCACGCTGCGTGGTGACGTCATCAGCAGGCGTCCCCATGCATTTCAATGGAGGGGAGGGGGGGCTCGTTCGGAGCCCTCTATCTCCCCAACCATTGAAGCTAGGGAGATGCCATTTGCACTGCTGGAGAGGGGAGAGCCTCCCCTTTCCAGCGGTGTATGGCATTAACCGTTTCGCCGCTGGATCACATTGCGGCGCCAATTGGCGCCAAAACGCGATTCAAACCTGGAGGGGGGCTGACATCTTGGATATCAGCCAAGCCTCCAGGTCCCTCCCCACCCACTGACAACCTCACCATATGTGTGAGGATGTCAGTGGGCCAGTTAACCCTCTAGCTGCCATGTAGAGATAAGGGGATCCTAAGGATCCCTTTATCTCCCGATCCATGGCAGCTAGATGGTCATATTTGACATCATTTGAAAGGCCTGATTATGGCCTTTCAAATGATACCAAACATGACCAGGTTTGGTTTTAAAAGTTTTTTTTGTCTGGGGGGGTTAATTAAATAGGACCTAGGCTGTCATCTAAAAATAATTAGCACAAAATGGTCAGAATGAGCGCAGCGCACATAGGTGAACTGTCTCAGCAGTGAAGGGGTTAAAAAGCAAACGCATGTAAAAATTGGGTATTTCTAGTCTCGGGACAAAATTTTGAACCTATTTAGCCGGGGTCGTTTTGGGTGGTTGTAGATTTTGGGGATTAAATTCCAAAAAAGTGTGTTTTTACCATTTTTTTCCTCATATTTCATATTTTTTTTATAGTAAATTATTCGATATGATGGAAATAATGGTATTTCTAAAAAGTCCATTTAATGGCAGGAAAAAGGGTGTATAATATGTGTGGGTTGAAAAAACGAGTAAGAGGAAAATTTGACCTAAACACTAACAGCGCAGAAACATAAAAACAGCAGCGGTCACTAAAAGACGGATTTGTGTAAAACCGCCCGGTCACTAAGGGGTTAAGCGGCAGACACTTTCCTTCCCAAGTCCCTCCCACCCGCTGTAAAAAGTCCCCCCAGAAAAAGTGTCGTGTCTGCCGCAAGAAAGGAATCCGAAAGGATTCTAGTTATTATTGCCCTACCTGCCCATCTCTACCTGGCCTCTGCATAACCGAGTGCTTCAAAATTTATCATATCGAGCTAAATTACTAAATCCCCTTTTCTGCTTTGTCCCGATTACCCTTTGCTGCCTGTACCGACTCATTGGCTTGTTATACCGACTACTCTTTGTATGCTGCCTGTACCGACTCATTGGCTTGTTATACCGACTACTCTTTGTTTGCTGCCTGTACTGACTCATTGGCTTGTTATACCGACTACTCTTTGTTTGCTGCCTGTACCGACTCATTGGCTTGTTATACCAACTACTCTTTGTTTGCTGCCTGTACTGACTCATTGTCACGTATCCCCCTGAATACCAGAATAGTGGTCCCTATACGTAGACCGATCTCTAACCTTCCGATCCTTGAATGGTCGGCACAACTAGACAGATAATTAACCAGACAATATACAAAAAAGGGTAAACACCAGACAGATGTACAGAATAGAGTATTCGTTCTCCCTAGGACTCCAGAAACAGAAAAGGTAGTCTGCTGTATATATATGGTTACACACAGACTACCACAGGAGCCAAGGCTGTTTAGGAGCAGAGGCGTAACGGAGTAGTTGCCAACGCTAATGAACATATACAATGAGGTTTGTTTGTCAATGCCAGGAGTCATACACAGGGGTGATTTGTTTGCCAATGCCAGGAGTCATACACAAGAGTGATTCGTTTGCCAATGCCAGGAGTCATACACAGGAGTGATTCGTTTGCCAATGCCAGGAGTCATACACAGGGGTGATTCGTTTGCCAATGCCAGGAGTCATACACAGGGGTGATTCGTTTGCCAATGCCAGGAGTTATACACAAGAGTGATTCGTTTGCCAATGCCAGGAGTCATACACAGGGGTGATTCGTTTGCCAAAGCCAAGGCTCATATACAGAGGATCAATAAATTGGTTGGAAGCAGAAAGTCAGTAACTGACAACATCAGACACACGAGAGCTCTGCGGGAAAATGATACCACGTCAGGGCACCGGTGAACTAGTGAAGCCGGGTTTTAAACCCGGCGGGTCCGCGTCATACGCCAGGCTCCGCCCCCCGGCGTCCCACGTGAGCGCACCCGGTGGCGTTATATTTCGGCGCCTGGCCAGCGAGCAGCGAGGAAGCTGCTGCCAGGCGCCCCAGAACAGAGCAATCCGTGACACTCATTGGCTTGTTATACCGACTACTCTTTGTTTGCTGCCTGTACCGACTCATTGGCTTGTTATACCGACTACTCTTTGTTTGCTGCCTGTACCGACTCATTGGCTTGTTATAACGACTACTCTGACTTCTGGAATCCCCTGAATTTGGCCTGTCCCTGTTTACGTTAAGCCCAGCTATTCTAAAGTGGCTGCACCAAACAACTCAAAATACAAATTTAGGGGGGGCGTGGCCGGCTACCAACGGAGGCAGACGTGCTCGGTTGGAGCTCCGCGCGTTTGCTGCCATAGAGAACCTCCAGCTGACTTTTAACGAGGACATTTTTTCTTCAAAGGTTCGGGGTGGCTGGCCATCGGATCAGTGCTGTCCGGGGACCGTTTTGTCCCCCTCCCCGGACCAGAGACTCCCCGCTTCGAGCCTTCAAGGCCTGCAGAGCGCGACCTGACGGCGGCCATCTTGGGGCCTGGTTTTCGGCGCCTGAACGTTCTGACCCTCCTTCGGCCCTCTTGCCAGGGTTGCGGGCGGCGGCGAGACGTGGGGATGGAGGGCCCCCATCCTCCGGTTGCTGCTGCTGGATCCACAGCGGAGATGGTAAGGGCGGAACGGGCGGGCGGCGGCTGGCATGCCCCCCTGACAGGACTCTGGGAGCCGTGCTGGAGGGCCTTGAGGCATGCCTCGCATTGATGCCTGGGGATCCAGAGAGCCCGCTTACACGTGGCGAATGGCGCCAATTGATGGAGGTACTGAGGATGAACCGGGAGGTGGAAAGCGCTACGATGTGCCCTGCTGAGACCTACTCACCTGATGTCGCTGCTGCGGGGCGGCACGTCGAGTGGGAGTGCAGAGAGGTGCCTCGGACGGTCCTGCTGCCGCGCGGAGTGGTGGAGACTCCCCGAAGTTCCATCTGTCTTCTGCGGCCTTGTCGGTCGCGGAGACGCCGCTGCCGAGTCATCCTGAATGTGTGCCAAGAAGCTGCAGATTGCGGGACAGAGTGACCTCGGACGAGGCGATGTTGGAGTCTGGGGCACTAGATCGATGCCTGGAGGAGATGGGATACCCCGCTTGCTGGCCATGAATCGGCCGCGATCTGGTTCTCTCGCCCCATTCTTTATACCGGTGCTGCACGAGACCGTCAACAGGGATGCTGGCGACGGTGACCATTACGCGACCTGGCTGATGCGGGAGCTGAGAGTATTGCCCCCTGCGGTGGGGCCTACGCATGCTGCGAACCCAGGCCTGTTTGAAGATGCTCTGCCTGTAGTTCGAGAAATTCCTTTCCGTGATACCGGCTGATGGGACTTTGCTTGATCGTTTTTGTCCCCCCCCCCTTCTTTACGCAATTTTCCGCCGAGTTATAACTGACATTTGCTGAGACTTTCCTAATTATATGAGTATATCTTTATTGTCACCCTCACATGCAATTTTTTTTTCTCTTTTTTTTTTTTTTTTTTTTTTTTTTTTTCTGATGGCGTATTAGGGAGCCCTTGGAGGGCACAGCTGTGGCCTAGTGTCCGGTGTCGTCCCCAAGTACCCGGGCCAGGTGCCAATTACTCCCCATGGCATCCACGTGGTCTTTTCGGCCCACGGGACCTTGCCAGGGCTGGCACGGTTCTGGCCTCCGCCATCCTCTCACCTCCCCCGGTCCCCCCCCTTATTTTTTCCCTTTTACCCCCTCACTCTTTGCGCTATTGGTTGAGGATTCTTTGAATAATAATTTCTGATGCTTAGTTATTGCTACCTGACTCTAATATTTCTCTGTGCGACTTATCAGAAGTTTTGTTGCTTATCTATAGATGAGACCCCCCACTTGGGGATGTTTTTTTTGGTTTGCTGTCCTATTGCTACTCTTTGATGACTTTATAGATGTCCATATAGTGTTTTTCTTTATTTTCTTTATGCTGAGTTATTGCAGATGACTATGTGCGGCCCTGCGAGGCCCTAACTCTACGTTTATTTGTATGATGCCATATTTCAAAAAATAAAATTTTTGAATACAAAATACAAATTTAGAATCATTGGCACTAGGGGTCGACCGATTATCGGATCTGCCGATAATTATGGCCGATATTTGGGGTTTTTTAAATTATCGGTATCAGTGTTTTCAATCACCGATATTGCCGATGTTTATGTTCCCCTTGCTTATGGCACGCTCCCCGTCGCTCCCAGTCACTGTGAGGCGCATGCAGTGTTCCGTTTCCCTTGCCGAGCAGAAGCCGCCCAATGAGGAGCTGCCCTGCACACCACATGGTCCTTGCGTCATCATTTATCCCCTGCCGAGGAAACCATGCATTCGGATGTCTGGGAGAGAGGCAGAGAGCGAGGTAAAAGACCGAGCAGTGTGGCAGCTGCCCTGTAATACATTGCAGGCTGCTCAGCATGTAATGTGCTGCCTGAGTAAGCAAACTGCATATTGTAACGTATTTTAACATGCAGTGGATATTTTTTTAACTTTACTCGGGCCGTGCTGATGCTCTGTGCTCTTCAAGTTATTCAGCACTTCCTCCAGCTGCTCCCCCTCCTCCCTCAGGTCTTTTTAAGTGACTCCCTAATTCACTGCTGCTCCCTCCATACTGAGGTGTCAGTTACCTCTGATCTGCTTATCGCCAGGTTCTGTCTAAGGTTTTTTTTTTCCCCTCTACAGAACATTAAATTTCCCCTCCCCCTGTGTTCCTCTGTAGGTCTGGTCATTAGCAAAGATAAGGGACCTCACAGCAAACCTCTGCTCAACCGGACATCAGGCAGGGGTTAACCCTACATGTGCTGCCCTGATATACCAGAGCCCTGAACCTGCAGGTGGAAGGAAAAAAAAAAAAGGCCCACAGCTGTGTATGCAGAGGCCCCTGTACACAAATCTATAAAGGATAGCAAGAGGGGGTTAAAATAAAAAAAATCCACTAAAATAATGTAAATTTAATATTTGAATTTACATTATTTTAGTAGATTTTTTATTTTAACCCCCCCCCCTCTTGCTATTCTTTATAGATTTGTGTACAGGGGGCTCTGCACACACAGCTGTGGGCCTTTTTTTCTTTTTTCACCTGCAGGTTCAGGGCTCTGTGGTTTAACACCTGCGCAGCCTGATGTCCATCTGAGCTGACCCCTTACTTTGCTAGTGACCAGACCAGTGTTCCGTCAAGAAGTGTAACAGCGTTGGAATGTGTAATGACTTAATGAGCATGATCGCACATGCGAGATCACATGCCTAACATTCCAACACTATTACCCCCCCCCAAAAAAAAACGGTGCCAGCTGGCTTGCAGGTGGTTATCCTGCTCCCTAACTAGTGTCAACTCTGTAGTCAAATCTCCAGCGCCTGCGGGTACAAGGGAAACTGGCACTGATCAATGTGGGCACTGGGCTCCTGCTGCATTGTGTTTAATTTTCAAAACACAATGTGTACAGAATATCGGTAACCAATATCGGTTATCGGCCACAAAGGTGACCGATAATCGGTATCGGTATCGGTGCCATAAAAATGATATCGGTCTATCCCTAATTGGCACGTCATCTTTGGAGCAATATTCTTTCTTGGCGTGCCATGTTCTCTCAAAGTCGACATAAATCCTGAAAATCACTTGTCAAATTACCAAAAAACGAAATAAAAATGCTACATGTGGGGTACCGTTGAATTCGTAATACATTGCCGAACACAAATATCAATGTTATAGGCCAGTAAAAGGTTGACTGAGCAGGATATTAGCAGCAAAATAACAGTTTTCGTGTAAAACAAATGCAAAACACAATCATGAAGACTAAGTGTGGCCAGGGTTTGTGACTAAGTGGCTACTATACAAAACTGGACATACCCCATTTTCAACACTCTGGGTGGTCTACTTCTCAAAATGATATGCCATTATGGGGTACTTTTCATACCTGGGCTGCCATACCCTCTCAAATTCAACCTAGGCCCAGCAAACCAATCTGGCAAATTCTACATTTGACCGTGTAACTTTCCAAAAAGTAAATAAAAATGCAACATCGGGTACCGTTGAACTCGTAACACATTGCCAAACACAAATATCAATGTTATAGGCCAGTAAAAGGTTGACCGAGCAGGATATTAGCAGCAAAATAACAGTTTTCGTGTAAAACAAATGCAAAACACAATCATGAAAACTAAGTGTGGCCTGGGTTTGTGACCAAGTGGCTACTATACAAAACTGGACATACCCCATTTTCAACACTCTGGGCTGTCTACTTCTCAAAATGATATGCCATGATGGGGTACTTTTCATACCTGGGCTGCCATACCCTCTCAAATTCAACCTAGGCCCAGCAAACCAATCTGGCAAATTCTACATTTGACCGTGTAACTTTCCAAAAAGTAAATAAAAATGCAACATGGGGGTACCGTTGAACTCATAACACATTGCCGAACACAAATATCAATGTTATAGGCCAGTAAAAGGTTGACTGAGCATGATATTAGCAGCAAAATAACAGTTTTTGTGTAAAAAATGCAAAACACAATCATGAAGACCAAGTTTGCGACTAAGTGACTACTATAAAAAAACAAAACGTACACCATTTGGAATAGCCTGGGTTGTCTACTTTTCAAAATGGTATGACATGTTGGGGTACTTTTCATACCTGGGCTGCCATAACCTCTCAAAGTCAACATAGGGCCAGGAAACCAATCTGGCAAATTTCAAGTTGTAAAACGTGAAATGGCCAAACTCTATATTTGACCCTGTAACTTTCCAAAACCTCCTAAAACCTCTACATGGGGGGTACCGTTAAACTCGTAAGACATTGCCGACCAGAAATATATGTATTTTATTTCATTTAATGCTAAGCGTACAATGTCATTCACACTAAAAATACAATGGAGAACTTTGAAAATTGCAAAATTTCCTTTTTTCTCATAGTTTTTAGGTTTTTTTTCATACTATAATATATTTTATATATAAATCTTTGATGGAAAATGAAAGCCCTATTTCTCCTGAACAAAATGATATATAATAAGGGTGGGTACACTTAATATGTAAGAGGTAAATTATGGTTGAACAGCGAATAGCTGAAATTCTACTTTTAGAAGTGTTCAAAAGTGTTCCAAACTTGTAAAATTACTCCCGTCCTTAAGGGGTTAAACATTACTTTTGTTTTTTAATTATTGGGGCTGCTGTATATACACCTATTTTATTAATACTTTTTATCTCAGTAATATCCTTTCTCACTATCATTACATACATTCATTACTGACAGTCGGTTGCCTTCCATGATAGTGGTACCAAATTGTTCTATCCATGATGGTTTGTTATTATTTTCGTTTCCTTCCCCTTCCCCTTCTCCCATTTGTTTATCTCCTTATCATATACAATCACAGCCATTATCCAACAATCTTATTCTTATCATCTATGGCTGCTCAGATTATATATACCACCTTCTCGACATTAGCATCAATATGCTTAATTCATCGCCACCATTTGGGTCAAATTGAATCACTTAAAATTTGCCATAGGTGGTCATGTCTCTTCATAGACCTTGTTTTTGTGACTCTCACCGGTTTAGAGAAATAAATCCTTACCACACACCATCTAATTGTAGATAATTTCACCATCAATTAACTAGATTAAAGTTCTTTACACTGTTCATCCCTTGACAATTTATCCCAGTTGTGATGTGGCAGATCCGTGAACGATGCCTCTTTTAATCATAATTACATCTTCTTTCATTTGACCTTATAACTCTACTATTGTCTAGATTAGCACCACTGGGCTTACATTACATACATTTTTTTGATGGTTACATTATTCTTTCACCAAAATGAATAGAGTTAATGCCCATTTAATTGGCAAATTATATATTTTTAATATATATATTTAGATTCATTTGCTAACTCCATTTGATTCGATCTGTCATTATGTTATTCACTTCAAATAATTTATTAAATAATGAATGTGGTTAAAACGGCTCCTGACACCTCTGCGTTACCATGTAGCCACATGATGAAAGAGCAAATTAAGTAACGAGGTTGCCGAGGATAACTCTTTATCACTTTGAGTATAGCACCATCATTTATTACCACTATTGCATCCCTATGCCATAACGTTTCTAGTTTAAACTTAGGTTACCCTCCAAATTACGATTTTATAACTCCTCAAATCAATCCCGTTTAGCGATCATCCTGTCTTAGTGATGTTTACAATTCGGCAATAAGCACGATTAAATTATACCGTTCTCAATCAATTGTAACATGGTTTTGACTCTCGGATTCACATTGAAACCAATGGTGAAGCGAGATTTACTCGCTCTATCAGTTACCTTGGTAGCTGAACTAAACATCGACCACTATTGGATCCTCCGCCTGTCAATCTTTATGGTAGACGAATGATTTGACTGTCTGTTACTCTCCAGTCCCATTGGTTAATTTACTGATTGGGGCGGAATATGCACAATTTAAATAGCCCTGTCTTTCTCTTAGCCCGTAAGCACTCCTGACGAGCTATTTCTGGCGAAACGCGCGTCGGGTGCACTTGGCAGGCAAGAACTCCCTGTTCCTACCCGGGGAATTTGTATCTTGAGACCCTGAATACATATACGTATAAACCCCCTTTTTGTGTCCTCTTGATAATGAAAATTTGGGCAATTATTGTGGTACGCTTATATTGGGCTATTTGAGCCAATTCTTCCAACAGGAGATTCTTGCTTCTGTCCTTTCTGCTTTTTTACATGCAGTATCTCATGGTCTAACACTGCTACCAATCTTTAAACTTGTTACAATACCTTGAAGTGATCCTTGAAGGTCACTTACTGTATTGATTATTGATCACATTCTCTGCCGTTATACATAATATTTCTTTCTGCAGAATTGTTTTTATTACATATTGTTTTGTGAGCACTGTCTATTTATGTTTATTTGTCTGCCAATTTTAACTGAGTTTAATAAAAGTTAAATATTAATTTGGTCTCTGGGAGACACTAGTACTCTGATGTTTTCATCAGAGTAACTGAAGTTTATTCGAACTATATAGGGGTAGACCCTTTGGTCTCTCACTACCTTTTTCATTAAGATTCTCTTCAATGTCTAAAAAATTTTTTTTCTGGTATTATCATTTTGTTACGCTCTACCATTGAGGTAGCGAGAACTCATCACCTGTTCCCAAAGCCATGACATTTGCTGTGATTTCTCATAGTTAATGTCCATAAGTGTTTCAGTAATCTTCCATGTAGGTTTTGTATTGAGTTTGCTTCTGATTGGATTTATTTTCATTACTTCCACATTTGAAACAAGTTGCATTTCCTGTGATGTTAGAGAGTTTCTTCTGTCTGCCATGTTAACACAGAAATCTGCTCTCTGTTCACTGAAGGCTGTATACTAGTTCTGGCTGCTGTAATAGCCTTTTACTGCTGGTTCACTGAAAGCAGTGTACTTCTGCTGCAGCTGCTGTTAATGTCTTTTACTAACAGCAGTGATGCTGGACAGGAAGTCTTTTTACTATTGCTGTTAATGTCTTTGCTCACTGCTAGCAGTAGTCTTATTACTATTCTGCTTCCCTAAGCAAAGCTTTGAGGCGTGGGTGCTTTAGACTAGCTGAAGTCTGTATTTGACCAGTACTCACACAATGAAGTTCAGCAGATAGCTTCATCTCAGCAAAACTGACACGTAGAAGGATGAATCCAGTTGAAGAGTTTAATGATCAGACTGACAATCTTGTTAGTGTACAGCTATGCAGGTAAAAAAGACTTTAGTTTGTTCAGCAGTGATCACAGAATGGCTGCTATGTGACCAGGAAGTAACTAACAACAAGACACTGAGCAGAGGGGTGTGAACTAGCTGAATACAGAAAAGCTAGGGAAACCCAGGAGGGACAAAATAGCTATGAAATCAATAGCATGTGAGCAGCAAAGGCAGATTCAACACAAAACAGAAAAATATACAACAAATCCTAAATCATGGGGCATGACACGCACTACTTATCTATCAGTGGCGTAGCGTGGGGGGTGCCCTGGCACAATTTTTTTAGGGGCGCAAATTTCTTTTGAAATTGTGCGCCCCTAATATATTCCAGCTGCCGTTTGATCAGCCACGCTGAATCAGGAAGATAGTTCGGTCACGTGACGCCGGTGATGCAGTGCGCCGTCGCTACACTTATTGTGATGTGGACGGGAACTAGCAGGAGGCTCCACACGGCAGCCAGACCCAGCAGCGCTTTTTTTTTTTAAATCGGTGCTTGCATTGCTTGGAGGAGGCGGCGCACTCTCTAACCGCCGCGGCGCCCCTCGCGTGATGCACCGCAGTGGCAAAAGAACCCCGACAGCGTCCACTGAAGGAAGACTGAGTGCCCGGACCCCGAGAAGATTTATTTTTACAAGTGTATGGTGAGCTGCCTGCCCATAGGAGGGGAGGGTTGAATAAGTTGATGAGTGGGGATTTTTTTTTTAAATAATTTGATGGGCGGGTTGAATAATTTGAAATGGGGGCTATTTATTTGAATAATTTGGGGGTTGAATAATTTAATATGGGGGCTATTTATTTGAATAATTTGGGGGGTTGAATAATTTGATATGGGGGGCTTTTGGTTTGAATATATTGATATGCTGGGGGGGCAGTTGAATAAAGTGGTATCGGTACATTAGTGAATTTTATTGCTGTGGGAGCTCTGTTACGCGCATACACACCGCACATTACTGTATCACAGTGCACCCACTGCAATAAAACTCACGCTCATACACACCATACAACACACTGAGGTTTATTGCTGTGGAGCTCTGTGATACACTCATACATACTGCACATTAGTGAGTTTTATTGCTGTGGAGCTCTGTGAAATGCTCATACACACCGCACATTACTGTGAGTTTTATTGCTGTAGAGTCGACATTGTGGACCTGGATGGGTCCAGTGGGTGGGGGAGGGCGCAATTCTTTCCTTGCCCCGGGCACTGACAACCCACGCTACGCCACTGTTATCTATATAATATTGTGTCTTTCGGTTATTTATGTTAATAAAGGTTTGAAACTGCATCTTCCATATTTGCAGAAAAGTTCCTTGAATATTGTTTATTCTTGTAATATATCACCATAGCGATAAGAGGATTGTTCTTGTCCCTATGGGCTTTCACATCTGTCTTATCTATATATAATACTCTTCAAATGTGTTTTAAAATGCATGGAAATGCATTTCCCTTTTATGAATAACATAATAATGACATTGGGCTGGTATAATAATGCTATGGGGCTGGTATGAAATTATTTCCAGAACTGGTTTTTATCCCCAGTCCGGTCCTGGCTGCGACGCTCTACGGATTCGATGCCTACCACCACATGCAGACTAGGGATGAGCCGAAGGCCCCCGTGTTCGGTTCGATTCCGAACTCGAACAATTTCAAAAAGTTTGAGTTCGATCTCGAACGCGATCCGAACTCCATGTAAGTCAATGGGACCCTAATGTTTGATTTTTAGAGTGCCCTCCAAGAGGGCATATAGTGCTAGATATTTGCCATAAAAGGTGTATGGGGGTCCGGGTAGTGCCCTGGGGGACAGGAAACAAGGACAAAAAGTAAAAAAAAAAAGTTTTTAAAGGAACAGTGAGTTTTCCATGAAAAAAAGGTTAACAAGGTTATTCAAAGAGATTCGAAAAGTCACCGCACGTTCGGTGACTTTTCGTTCTCTTCAATTCGGTTTGTTTTGCCGATCCCATTTCGGTGACCCTGCGGTGTATTCAGCAAGCACCACAGGGCCCCCCGAATTGCAGGGAAAAGCTGCCGCAAACCTGACGAAAACTAACCGCAAAACCCAGCGAATGCACGCCGTAAACCCTCAAAAACATCTGGATTAACCTGCCGAAAACCACAGAAAAACCCGAACAGGAGCCGATCGCAGCCTTCGACACAGCAGAAGAGGCAGTGAATAAATTATGAAAACGGTTTGTATGAATCATTGAAAAGTGAAACACTGTTTGCCAAGAAACTACTAAGCGAAAATGTCTGAAATTTACATATGAGGTCCAGGGAATGATAATAAAGAGGGCTGTTACAGAAAAAATAAGTAAACTTAGAAAAAAAAAAAAATCGGACTTTTAAACAAAAAAAAATAATTCCGAAAAATGCTTAAAATATCCTAAAAAAATCTATAAGTAAAGAGACTCTTTACTGCAGGATTTTATAATGAACGGTTTATTAGATATTGAATTAAAATGGGAATATTTTTAACATTGAAGCCTATGGGATTCTCCTGAATAAACTTGCCGAATTAAACCACTGAATGGCAGGGCATTTCAGGAACCTTTCACTGCTGGTTTGTGTTCTCTGAATAGCCGAAGCAGTGCATTTTCATGGGGTTTTCACTGCCCTCGAACAGGCACCGTATGTTCGCTCAATTCGCCAGGATTTGGCGAATTGCCTGCTCTCTGGATAGCCGAATGGCCGAGAAAGGTAACCGAAGGCTGATTTTAAGCCTTCGGTTACCTTTCTCAAGCAATTCGGATCTCTTTCAATAGCCCTGTAAGAATAAAAACGAAAAAATTCCTTCAAATATCGTGCCTAGGAGGTCCCCATTAGGGATGAGCCAAACACTCCCCGAGTTCGGTTTGAGCCCGAACCCGAACTTCCCATTTGTTCGGGACCGAACCCAAACCCCCATGCAAGGGCTGAAAATTGGGTTTTTTAGAGTGCCCTCCAAGAGGGCATATATGCTACATATTTGCCATAAAAGGTGTATGGGGGTCCGGGTAGTGCCCTGGGGGACAGGAAACCAGAACAAAAAGTAAAAAAAAAACGTTTTTAAAGGGACAGTGAGTTTTCCATGAAATAAGGGTTAAAAATAAAAACTAAAAATTCCTTCAAATATCGTGCCTAGGAGGTCCCCATAACCTGCCCGTGAAGTGGCGGATTTCTAGAATGTATAGAAACTAGACATGTGCATTTGTTTTAGTACTAAAACGATTTAGTCCGAATTTTGGGATAATTTAGTTTTCGTATGACTCAAGAGAAACGAAACTGCTCAGTACAAAAAACGAAAGAAACTAAAATAAAATGCACTACATTTTAGTTTCAGTCCTTTTTGTGATATTACATTGATGAGTGAAGGAGACCAGCAATGAAGAGTGCAACATCGCAACATCCGAAGTTCTGCACCCTCCACATGCCAATGCAGTAGGATATTCTATACAGAGAGGGACATTAATTAATGCAGGAGGATGTTCTATACATTATACAGAGAAAGGTTTAAATTGAGGAGGATGTTCTATACAGAGAGGGACATTAATTAATTCAGGAGGATGTTCTATATATTATATAGAGAGGAGTATTAATTAATGCAGGTGGATGTTGTATACATTATACAGAGAGGGGTATTAATTAATGCAGGAGACTATTCTAAACATTATACAGAGAGGATCCTTTTCTTTTTCAGCCCTTTAAATCCAGTGGATGTGAGCGCGGAGATCGGCTGCTTGTTACATTATCTCAGTACAATGTATCAGGCTCCGCTGTTACAGTAACTGACTAACAGCGCTCAGAGTTTCAGTAAAACAAGGAAATAATATTGTTCTAACCTCTTATATATAAAAATATTATTTCCTAGTTTTACTGAAACTGCGCGCTGTGATGAGCAGCAGTCAGTTACTGTAACAGCTTTGCCTGACACGGGGCAGTATTACAATGTTGGTGCTAATTTAACCAGAGCTGTTGTAAACTGAAAACCTCCATAGGCTATAATGGCTCTGGGAAGTTTACAACAGCTCTGGTTAAGTTAGCACCAACTATGTAATATGGCCCACATTGTGCTGACAGTGAGAGATACTGTAACAAGCAGCGATCTCAGCCCTCTGAGGAGCCACTACAATAGTAATTGTATCCATTGGTTTTCGGATGAATGAAATTAGTCTTCATACTAAAGAACGAAAACGAATTTCTTTAGCAACTAAATAAATTGCATTTTAGGACTAATCCATTAGTTCAAAACGAAATTTTGTGCTGTGCACATGTCTAATAGAAACACTTAAAAACAAAAAATGACGTTTCATATGGCGGTAAATGCTTTTCCTTTAATCTATCCATAAACAACTGCTTGGGGCGGCAGCCTGTATGAACAGACATTTTAGGACGCGCAGAAAAAGTTTAGTGTTTTTTTGGGCTAAATTATTGTGAAACTTATGCAGGCTTTGGATGAAAGTAACAATAGGTGCTTTAAAATTGGGCTTTTAGCATCGGCAACAGTGCCGTAACCCCTCTGAGGATATGAATCTGATACAGGTGTCAATGGCAGTGCACCCGGATATTGTGCCTTTAGTGCCAGGCATGCAAGTACTATCATACAGTAACCCCTCTGTGGTATTGTGGAAGAGTGCAGGGGTGGACCATGCAGTCCTATATTAAAAAGATATGAATTATTTATTTATAAAGGATTTTACCAGGAAGGATACATTGAGATTTCTCTCGTTTTCAAGCATGTCCTGGGTATGAATCTGGGAATGGGCGTCAGTGCACACAGATATTGTGCCTTTAATGCCAGGCCATCAAGTATCATCATACAGTAACCCCTCTGTGGTATTGTGTAAGAGTGCAGGGGTGGACCATGCGGTCCTATATTAAAAAGATATGAATCTGGGAATGGGCGTCAGTGCACCCAGATATTGTGCCTTTAATGCCAGGCCATCAAGTATCATCATACAGTAACCCCTCTGTGGTATTGTGGAAGAGTGCAGGGGTGGGCCATGTGGTCCTATATTGAAAAGTTTTTTTTTAATGGGCGTCAGTGCAGCCAGATATTGTGCCTTTAATGGCAGCAAGTGCCTTCACACCGTAACCCTTTTGTGGTATTGTGGAAGAGTTCAGTGCTGGAGGTTTTGTGAATGCAGAAGAGGACATCCCCGATCTATTCCATTACTTCAGCATCTGGGGATTGATAGCTGCTGATCCAGGACTGATTAATTTTTATAAATGTCAGCCGGTCTACAGAGTCGGTGGACAGACGCACTCTTTTGTCTGTGACAAAACCTCCAGCGGCACTGAATGTCCTTTCGGAAAGCACGCTAGATGAAGGGCAACCTAGTAGCTGCATAGCATATTGGTTAAATTCTGGCCAGTGATCCAATCTCAACACCCAGTAAGCCAGTGGATCATCTGCTGGAAACGTATCCAGGTCTGCCCTTGCCCCTAGGTAGTCCTGCACCATATGGTGAAGACACTGGCAATGGGTGCCTACATTTGAAGTCCCTGGGTGTCGAGGACTAAAAAAATTTAAAAATGCATCAGTCAAGCGGCCCTGGCCTTCACCGCTATTCCTCTGATCACCTGCAGCCTCAGAAGCACGTGTGTCAGCACTTGGTAATCTAACAGTGCCTGGAAAGGTGTTACACAAGTTTCCCTTTAGAGCGTCCTCAAGTTTTGTCATCCTGTGCTCCCTCTGTGCGGGCAGGATGAGCTCTGCAACTTTCCCCTTGTATCGTGGATCAAGAAGGGTTGCCAACCAGTAACGATCCCTCTCCTTGATAGCACGAATACTGGGGTCCTTTGCATCATTAGGGAGCCCATGCAGCGTAGGTTGGAGGTGGCATTAGCTTCCGAGTCTTCCTGGTCAATGAGGATGACCGTATCGTGCACTTCCTCCTCCCAGCCACGCACAAGCCCTTCTGTTTCTGGGCACACAAAACCATGCCTTGAGGAATCCCCACCTTCAATGCCCCCACTACTTAAATAGTCCTCCTCCTCCTCCTCCTGTCTGATCTGAGGAGGACCCGCTGGAATACTGTCTGCGGAAAGACTGGGGCCTTGAGAGCTAGGGAAGGCCTCCTCTTCCTCCCGCTGCTGTGCCTCTAGAGGCACATCTATAATTCCCCGCAGAGTGTGCTCTAGCAGGAACACTAAAGGATTGTGTCACTGATGCATGCACTGTCCCTGCTCACCATCCTCGTTGCCTCCTCAAATGGTGACAGTACAGTGCATGCATCCTTGATCATCAGCCACTGCGGGGGCGGGAACCAAGTTGACCTGAACCTGTCCTTGTGCCATACTCACACAGGTACTCGTTGATGGCCCTCTGCTGCTTGTGCAGATGCTGCAGCATTGCTAATGTCGAGTTCCACCTGGTGGGCATGTCACAGATCAGACGGTTTGTGGGAAGGTGGAATTCGCTTTGAATTTCTGCCAGGCAAACGCTTGCTGGGAATGACCGTCTGAAGTGGCTGCCGACTGGCTGGCCTGGATGAGAAGCTCTGGCAGCCCTGGGTACTTGGTTAGGAAACGCTGTACCACCAGATTTAGGACGTGTGCTAGGCATGGTACATGCGTCAATTTACCCTTGCGTAGGGCGGAGAGAAGGTTGCTGCCATTATCGCAGACGATCATTCCCAGCTCAAGCTGACATGGTGTTAACCATCTCTGCACCTGCCCCTGCAGAGCTGACAAAATTTCTGACCCGGTGTGGCTCCTGTCCCCTAAACAAACCAGCTCAAGCACAGTATGGCATCCTTTTGCTTGAGCCATTGCGTAGAACCTGTCAGGCGTCGGTTTAACTGCCACTTCGCCAGAGACATAGGAGGAGGAGGAGGAGGAAGAGGTGGTGGTGGTGGAGCAGACAGACCTCATACAAGCAGCTTTCTGGAGGCATGGTGGATGAACAAGCTCCAGCACAGAGCCCCGTCCTGGATCCCTCCCAGCTGCAATCAGAGTTACCCAGTGTGCCGTGAAGGAAATGTAACGACCCTGTCCATGCTTGCTGGACCAGACACTGTGCTTGGGGATGGTTGGGACTATATTTTTTCTTTTGCTGCAGCAGCTGCGGCAACGTAATCTGACTGCGTAAATCTTCAGCTACTGGGATGATGTCACATTGTGAGGAAGGACCTGCTGGTACATCCATTACTGTAGCATCATCGCTGTCGGTGGAGGTTATAGGCAATTGCATGGCAGGACATACAGTGTGGGTAGAGACGGATGAGGAGGAGGAGGACCTACGCAAAGTTTTGCCCCAACGGGATGTGTGGCACTTGTTCATATGTCGCCTCAAGCACGTGGTACCCAAGCGTCCGGTGTTTATCCCACGCTTCAGCCTCCTCTGACATAGATTACAAATAGCAATGGTGGGGTCTGCTGCACATTTCTTAAAGAACTCCCAGACAGCAGAGTTCCTGCATGTGTTCTTTGAGACAACAGCGCTCTGCACCGGAGCAGCTCTGACATGTGATGCCTTGGACTGGCTAGTGCTACGGTTGGTCACAGAGGATGTTGTGCCTCGTGTTTGCTGTGCCTCCTCCTCCTCCCCCTCCTCCTCGATTTCCTCAGTTCGATCTGGCACCCAGGTGGAGTCAGTGACCTCATCATCAATGTCATCTTCACCCCCTATCTCCTCGTCACTGGAGCCAACTTGGCAGTATGCTGCAGCTGCTGGGGCAACATGAGTGCCAGTTATTTGTGTGTCATCACTAGCACCCCCTTCCTCTAGGTTGATTATGCTCCCTTGATCAACCTCAGAGATTGAATCAGAGCACTGTACTTGCTGCGCATCCTCAAGCAGCATGTCACTCTCATTGTAGTCCAACAATTCAGCTGACTCCTCCATGTGTGATAGCGAGGCTACGGCAGGAGTAGCTGTGGACATGGAGGCTGCATTAGATGCTTTGGCAGCTGAGGTGGACTGTAAAGCACTAGAAGCCTGGCTGGCAGAGGATGAGGATGGCCTGGTTAGCCAATCCACCAAGTCCTCTGTATGTTGCTGCTGCTTAAGACGGCCAGCACCAGTTAGAAAGGAGAAGCGTGCCCCTGCAGAGGATGCACCACGTCCACCACGACCAGAGACACAGCCTCCCGACACAGGGACTGCTTGCCCTCTTATCTGTGGCTGGGAGCAATCTGCCTGTCCTTTTTGTTCTTTCAGACATGGTGAGTGATATATAGATTAATATATACAGAACTCTGATTCAACTCTGGTATAAAGATTTAAATAACTCTGGTATAACTCAGTGAGACACACTGATAGCTGGCAGCCAGTGACAAGAGACAGATCACCTTAATTCCCAAGTGTTTTAAAGAAATTAGTGAGCCCCAAAAAAACTTGCTGGCTGTGTGACGAGACACAGAAGATCACCTTGATTCACAAGTGTTTTAAAGAAATTAGTGAGCCCCAAAAAGATTTGCTGGCACAGTGACAATACCCAGAAAATCACCTCAATTCACAAATGTTTTAAATAAAGTTGTAAACCCCAAAAAAACTTGCTGGCACAGTGACAAGACACACATCACCTAAATTCCCTGATATTTGGTCGAAATGAGACCCCCCAGACCCCCCCCAGTAGCGTGGCAGACCGTCAGTAACAACACACACAACTATCTCCTTTGAAATCTCCTCTGAAACTCTGAAATGCGTGCAGAAGCGCTGCGTGGAAACCTTATATAGTGTGCTGCGGGACTTAGCTCTGTGAGCCCATGATTGGGCAAAATTTGCCCAATCAGGACTCTGAGCGGTGATTGGCATAGTGTTCAACCAGTCTTGCACCAGACCTGTGGTCAGGTGCAAGGCTGTAGCCAATTAGGAGCTTCAGGCAGTGGGAAAATGCATTGTGGTCCATTGTGGTCGAACATGCGGCGAACACCCGGAAATGTTCGGGGTTCGTGATCCGCTCGAACAGGCTAAGTTCGGGTCGAACCCCGAACCGTCCGAACCTGAACAGCTCATCCCTAGTCCTCAAGTTGTTTCATCCTGTGCTCCCTCTGTGAGGGCAGGATGAGCTCTGCAACCTTACCCTTGTATCGTGGATCAAGAAGGTTTGCCAACCAGTAATGATCCCTCTCCTTGATGGCCCAAATCCTGGGGTCCTTTAGCAGGCTTTGCAGGATAAGGGAGCCCATGCAGCATAGGTTGGAGGTGGCATTAGCTTCGGAGTGTTCTTGGTCGCTGAGGTTGACCGTATCGTGCACTACCTCCTCCCAGCTACATACTGGTCCTTGGGTTTCTGAGGACACAAAACCCTCCCTTGAGGAATCATCACCTTCAATGCCCACACAACTTAAATATCCCTCCTCCTCCTGTCTGATCTGAGGACACGCAGGAATACTGTCGGCATAAAAACTGGTTCCACAAGAGCTAGGGAAGTCCTCCTCTTCCTCCCGCTGCTCTGCCTCTAGTGCCACATCTATAATTCCCTGCAGAGTGCACTCCAGCAGGAACACTAAAGGAATTGTGTCACTGATGCATGCACTGTCCCTGCTCACCATCCTCATTGCCTCCTCAAATTGTGACAGTACAGTGCACGCATCCTTGATCATCAGCCACTGCGGAGGGGGGGACCAAGTTGACCTGAACCTGTCCTTGTGCCATACTCACACAGGTACTCATTGATGGCCCTCTGGCAATGCTGCAGCGCCTGCACAAGCAGCAATGTCGAGTTCCACCTGGTGGGCATTAGTGATGAGCCGAACAACCCAGTTGGCATTCGAACAATTTCAAAAATTTGATTTCGAACTCGAACATGAACTGAACTCCATGCAAGTCAATGGGACTCGAACGTTCGATTTTTAGAGTGCCCTCCAAGAGGGCATATATGCAAGGCATTTGCCATAAAAGGTGTATGGGGGTCCGGGTAGTGCCCTGGGGGACAGGAAACAAGGACAAAAAGGTTTTAAGAAAAACGTTTTTAAAGGAACAGTGAATTTTCCATGAAATAAAGGTTAAGAATATAAACCAAAAATTCCTTCAAATATCGTGCCTAGGAGGTCCCCATAACCTGCCCGTGAAGTGGCGGATTTGTAGGATGTATAGAAACATTTAAAAACAAAAAAATTACATTTCAAATTACGGTAAATGGTTTTCCTTTAAACACCTGTTTGCTGCGGCAGCCTGTATGAAAAAAAGAGACATTTTAGGACACACAGAACAAGTTTAGTGATTTCTTTGCTAAATTATGGTGAAATTTATGCAGGCTTTTAGTAACCCCTCTGTGGTATTGTGGAAGAGTGCAGGGTTGGACCCTGTGGTCCAATATTAAAATGATAAATCTGGTATAGGCGTCAGTGGCAGTGCACCTACAGTCTGGCTGATGGCTGGCAACACCCAGATTCTACTTTGAATAGATAAACAGATGAACTCTGATTAAACTGTGTTTATTGTATGGTATCTAGAATTAGATTAAAGATATACAGATTAGTCAAAACAATGCTATACGTCAGTGATACAGCCTGATAGCCTGGCAGCAGCTGGCAGTGCCAACACACAGATTACATGAGGCGTGTCCTGACCTCGAGGAGAGTGGCTGCCTTTTTGCTGAGCTCCGCACTGAGACGCTGGATTTTGCTATTCAGCGGCCGTTTTTGTAACCCGTTTTTGGCGCACTCTCTTCTGAGGGGTCGCTGATTGTCCAGGAATCCTTTTGAAATATTTGAGTGGATGGGACCCCGGCTCTGTGTGGCCCTCTTGCAGTCTCCCCCATCTTCAGCCCACAGTGCATGGCGGCCATCTTGCGGCCTGTGTTTGTGCCTTCACATACACTTGACGTTCATGGGCAAGAAACTGAGGGATCACGGAGCGGCTGGGGGCTCTGCCCTACCAGACATCCGGACTTCTCTGGGAGCCAGGCGGATGGGAGGGGCTGGAGGCCCTAAGGTTGCTTTGGTCTCACCGCCATCAGATGAAACAATCACTGCTGACTGGCCCCCACCTGTGAGTGTCCCTGATGCTTTGCCTGCGGCACCGTTACTCACCTCTGCAGAACTGCAGAGAGTGACGGAGGACTTTCGTGCACTCTGGCGACAGGACCTGAAGGAGGTGAGAGCTATCTTGGAGCCCTTGCAGACGCAGCTAGCTGACGTTCAGACTCGGACACAGGAAACAGCGGCAGCGCAGGTGGCTACTGCTGCCACGGTGAAAGATCTCCAGGCACAAGTTACTCACCTTAGTTCTGCTGTCCTGGCTCTGGAGACCCGACACCGGCGTAGGAACCTCAGGCTACGTGGAGTTCCCGAGGAGATATGAGGGGATGAGCTCTTCAAGTATGTGTTGGAATTAGTGACTTCTCTCTTGCAGCTGGATGGGGATGCCTCAGCTCCGCTGGTCTTGTCGATGATACGACTGAGGAAATCTGCAGCAGCCCCAGCGGAGGCACGGCGTGATGTCCTACTGGTCATCAGGGACACGGATGTTCACTCTCGGGTCCTATCTGCGGCTGGTCCCTCGTTCCGGGTCACCCATGCCTCCAGCTGCCTTACTTTTTTCCAGGATTTGCCCTTTCTAGCGCTGGTGGCCCGGCGAAGTTTCAAGGAGGTCACTTCTCTGCTGCGCACTCGTGGGATACGCTACCGATGGGGATCTTTGGGATCGCTCATTATTAACCATGATGGCAAGACCCATGCAGTGACTTCCGTGGCAGAGGCACGAGCTGTTCTGATTTCTGCAGGAATTGGACTGGAGCCTCCAGGTCCACTGGCCCCGATGACTGAACCTGGCTGAATGTGTTCCCCCCCCTCATGTTCATAATACTCTTTGCTTATTTCTTGCACGTTCCCCCCTCCCTTTTTCTATGTAACCACCTGATTGACTCTATGTTCTGACCTGCTGACTTTTAGGGCTTACTGATGTTTATCTGCCGGAGCACTGGGACCCTTCCCCCCCTCCCCTTTTTTTTTTTTTTGGTGATGGACATCGGGAGTAAACCTGGGCGAGCCGCTATGGCAACTACCTAGGCTCTGTCTGTCCTCTTGGCCCCAGGTCTCTCGGCCACGTGGCTTCTTCCATGGCCCTCGGTGTCCTCACGGTCGTCGAGGTGAGCCAGGAACGCCACAATTTAATAGGCAATTCCTCACCATCTTCATTCCCCCCCCCCGCGTTTTTTTTTTTTTTGTGTGTGTGTTTCCTCAGTGCTCTTCCTACTGGAGTTCACCGCCCTCCTGTGTTTCCCCTCCTGATGAGTTAATATCCCCCGCCCCTCCTTCATTATGTTCTCCTTTGATGTATTATGGCTCTATGTGGCCATTTCAGTTTGCTGGCTTTCTGTTTGAATATGCAACTATTCTAAAATAAAGAATTACAAAAAAACACTCAGATTACAATTCCCAGATAACTATCTGCTAGAAGAAAGTGAGACCCCAACAGCTGGCAGTGAGAAGACACAGATTACAATTCACAGAAATCTGCTAGATGTCTGTGAGACACACTGAAAGAACAAACTCCTGCAACAAAAAACATGTGCTGGGGCTGCGGGGAAGCCTTATATAGTGTGCTGTGGGACTTAGCTCTGTGAGCCCATGACTGGGCAAAATTTTCCCAATCAGGACTCTGAGCCCTGATTGGCATAGTCTTGCACCTGACCTGTGGTCAGGTGCAAGGCTGTAGCCAATTCCGAGCTTCAGGCCAGTGGAAAAGTGCATTGTGGTCCATTGTGGTGCATTGTGGGTGAACACGCGGCCTACACGTGGAAATGTTCGATGTTCGCCGAACGGGCAATGTTCGATTTGAACTCATGTTTGGATCAAACTGCCAGACCATCCCTAGTGCAAACGGCACCCTACCCCCCCCCCATTGCTCATGGGGGAACGGGACAAGAAAACTGGGGTGCTGGAGTCCTCTAGTCTCCCTGACATCCGTCTCGCTATGGGAGGCTCCCGAGGTACGATTTGTCTGCCTTCCTCGCAAGCGGTCGCTGGTGACCCTGAGGAACAGAGTTTCACCACGTCTCTTACCACCAGACCACCTGAGCTACGTGCAGACCTCGAAGATCTCCCAGCAACTAGAAGGGACATTCGGAAGCTCCTGGAAGACACCCGCTCCTCCTGGCAGCAAGAACTTGGAGAGGTTCCCGCCAATCTTTCCTCACTCCGCACGGAGGTAGGGAGACTCAGAGACCGATCCGGCGACTTGGAAGGTGCGCAGGCTGCTACCTCCTCTCATGTGGCGGCACTTCAGTCGCAGGTGGCCAGACTCCAATCAGCAGTTAGAGACACAACATCGCCTACGCAACTTGAGACAGAGGGGGATTCCGGATTCCATTCCTGATCTTGATATTTTGGCCTTTGCTAACCGATTCGCGATTGAGGTGCTGGCTTTACCTGCAGGGACGCCTGACCCCCTTCTCTCCGCGACATGTATTCATAGGGCCACTACAGCACCGCTAACTGTACCCAGAGATGTCATAGTGGTCTTCAGAGACACTCAAGTTCGGGATCAGTTGCTGGGAGCATTGCTTGGAGCTCCTCCGGTGCATTTTGAGGCTGCAAAGATTTCGGTATAACGTGATCTCCCGTTCCTTGCCCTGGCTGCCCAGCTACAATTTAAAATCCACACGGCTATACTTTGCTCCCACTCCATCCGTTATAAATGGGGTGCATCAGGATCCCTGCTTATTCTGGATGGTAAGAATGTCCTTGTAGCCTCATCACTTGCGGACGATGACCTTCACATACGGTCTCTGGGCCTTGCATCAAGTTTGGCGGGTGCTGCTGAGAACTTGCTGCATTCCCCTGCTGTTGACTGCCCTGAGGCTCCAACCTGAGGTAGTGATGGAGGACGTGGACCTTCCAGTAGCCGGTGCTCCATTGCCCGGTTGAACTATCAGACAGTTGTACGGAAAATTGGCAGCTCGTTATTCTTGTTGGTTCCATCTCTTGCACTCCCCCACCATCCCAACCCCCCCCATGGACATTCTACTTATGACTATTGTTCCTGCACAGGCGTGTCGTGGCTTTTTTCTTGAACATTTTGGGCACATTGCTAACCCCCCCTTTTTTTTTTTTACTTTCCGTGTGTGGGACATTGGGTTTCCCTGGGCGAGCCACTGGAGTGGACACTGCGGCTCTGAACGCTTCCCCTGGCCCCATGTTGCCCTGCCATGAGGCCTCATCCATGGCCTTCAGCTCTCCATCGAGCCGCTGAAGCGAGCCAGGAATACCACATCCTACAGGCAGTCCCCCCACCTGTTCTCCCCAGATCTCCCATCTGAAAATCCCCCCCTTCATTATTTTTTTTTTTTTTTAAATAATGCCCACCTCTTGCTGCCTCTCCCACCCCGCTAGTTCTATGACCTGCTGTTTGTCTGTCTGGGGATATTTCCAGCCCCTTTCAACTTTTTCATTTTTTTTTCTTTTTTGTTATGATGTCGTTGCTTTGTATGATTTTGACTGTTTGCTATTCTTCCAGAAGTCTCTTATCTGATAGTATGTCCTCTGGTGCGACATTTCTTTTGTTATTGTGCTATAATACTTAATATTCTGCCTCCCTAGCAAAGCTGTGAGGCGTGGGTGCTTGAGACTAGCTAAGTCTGTATTGACCAGTGCTCACATGATGAAAGTTCAGCAGACAGTGTCAACTCCATACTCGCCACCCAGGACATACTTGAAAATGAGAGAAATCTCAATGTATCTGTGTTGAGAGCCAGCAGTGACATCAGAGGAAGGGGCGGCTCTAAGCGTAGTACCAGGAGGACAGCTCAGAGAGAGGATGCAAATCGGGTGTCTCCGCTGTGTTAACTACTGAAATAAACACCTGTTGAACCCAGCTCGCTGTGTTATTTGGATCTCATGACATGGTGTCAGACGTTTTTACCTGCGCATCCATTTTGATCTGTGAGGATGTCTAAGTTCACTCCACCGGAGCCTTTTGATTTCTCTCAGCCTGCAGCATGGCCTACCTGGAGGCAGAGGTTTGCACGCTTCAGGATTGCTTCTAAGCTGGATAAGGAGAGTGGTGATGTACAGGTTAACTCTCTTTTATATTCTATGGGGAAAGATGTGGAGCCTGTGTACAATACGTTTACTTTCTGTGAGGGGGAAGAATTTGACTTTGAGATAGTCATGGATAAACTCAGCACCCATTTTGTGCCTAGGAGAAATGTGATTCATGAGAGAGCCTGTTTCCACAAGCGAGCCCAGAGTGTGGGTGAATCAGTGGAATCATTTGTGCGCAGCCTGTATGAAACGGCGGAGTTCTGTGAGTTTGGTGCTGCGAAAGAGGAGCAGATCAGAGACAGAATCGTCATAGGTATTGCAGACTCAGAAGTTTCGCTGAAGCTGCAGCTGGAGTCTGCATTGACGCTGGATGAGGCTATATGGATAGTGTGCCAAAGTGAACTAGTAAAGAAGCAAAGTGCAGAGATGAGATCTGAAACCATGGTGGAGGAGGTGCAGCAGTTCAGGAGAGCTGCAAGTGACACTGTGAACAGCAGACCGCAGGTGACAGACAGGGTCAGAAGCGGTGGGATGCTACAGGCTCGTTGCACGTGCTGTAACCACGCTCATGGAATGAAGATGTTATGCTAAAGACAGTAGGTGCCGAAAGTGTAACAGAGTCGGCCATTTTGAGGTGGTTTGTAAATCAAAGTTTGTTAAAGAGATGCATCTGGACAGTCACCAAGAGGCTCAAGAAGTGTCCTTTGTAGGGTCTGTGATTAATCAGTCCGGCTCCGAAGAAGATTGGCGTGTTACACTCTCATTGATGGGTGCAAGGATTGATTTTAAAATTGATACGGGAGCGGACATTACGGTTATTTCTTTTGCAACGTTCATGAAACTGCCACGATGACTGCAGCTTCAGAAGGTTTTGATAAACGTTCACAGCTCTGGAGGTCGCATCGATTGTGCCGGGAGATTTCTTGCTAGCAGTGAGCACAAAAGAAAAAAATTTACCCTGTGGGTGTACGTGATCAGAGGAAACTGCGTTCATAATAGTGATGAGCTGTTAGGTTCGATCAGTTCGGAGTTCGATTCGAACATCGCCTGTTCGCGAACTACAAACAATTCCGCGTGTTCGCTGCATGTTCGCCCACAATGCACCACAATGGACCACAATGCACTTTTCCACTGGCCTGAAGCTTGTAATTGGCTACAGCCTTGCGCCTGACCACAGGTCAGGTGCAAGACAGGTAAAAGACTATGGCAATCACGGCTCAGAGTTATGATTGGGCAAATTTTTCCCAATCATGGGCTCACAGAGCTTCACACAGCGCTTCAGCACGTGTTTTTTTAGATGAGATTGTTGTGTTAGTGTGTGTTCTCACTGCCAGTCTGCCACCAGCTATTGGGGGGAGGTCTCATTTCTACAAAATATCTGGGAATTGTTCTAATCTGTGTGTTCTCACTGCCACCAACTATTTTGGGGGTCAGTCATTTATACAAAATATCTTGGAATTGTTGTTATCTTTGTTTTCACTGCCACCAGCAATTTTGTGTACCACAGAGGGGATACTGTATAATGGCACTTGCTGGCCTGGCACCAAAGGCACAATATTTGGGTGCACTGACGCCTTTACCAGATTCATATCTTTTTAATATAGGTCCGCATGGTCCACCCCTGCACTCTTCCACGATACCACAGAGGGGTTACTGTATAATGGCACTTGCTGGCCTGGCACCAAAGGCACAATATTTGGGTGCACTGACGCCTTTACCAGATTCATATCTTTTTTTTTTTTTAATAACACAATTTTATTGATTTTATAAATAATACAAGAAACTGCTACAAGGCACCAAGTGAAGCACAGAAAACAAGCCAGACCTTCGGGAAGCAATACAAAATATCATTAAACAAACATGCTAAATCAGCATTATAACCATGAAGCAAAACAGTGCCTTAAAAAGAAATAAGTAACAATTGCAGAAGTCAAAAAACAAAAAAAGAAAAAAAAAACAAAACACAAGGGAAAGGGGAAAAAAAATCAAGGTCTCCTGGTCAAATAAATAATGCATAAATCATGGAACCGGTTGTGTCGCAAGCCACGGTTCCCATATCTTAGTACGCTGCGGAACGGTATTGTGTAGTTGCGCTGTCAAACGTTCCATCTTATAGACATACCACACTTTTGACAGCACCTCCGCTACGGAGGGAAGGGTCACTTTCCATGTACGCGCTATGCAGATGCGTGAAGCCGTGCAAACTCAATGGACCAATTTAAGGGAGTAACGAGACAGCCCGTAGCGATGGGACAGACTATTGAGTAAAGCCAACAATGGCTCAGGGAGTATCTGTAGACCGATAGCGCGCGAAAGTAACATAAAAACTGAGGACCACAAAACAGTAACATGCCCACATTCCCACCACATACCTGTATGGTAAAACGTTCCGCAATGACCACAACCTCTAGTACAGGGGCCAGACAAACCCGGGTAGATTCTTTGTAGTCTCGCAGGGTCCAGGTACTATCTGGAAAGAAGTTTGTAGCAGTTCTCTTTCACCAAGGTACAGGTGGTTATCCGCATGGAGGACTCCATCAGCGCCTCCCACTCCTCCCGAGGAATAGGGCGACCAAGATTCATATCTTTTTAATATAGGAGCGCATGGTCCATCCCTGCACTCTTCAATACCACAGAGGGATTACTGTATAATGGCGATTCTGACTCTGATCGTTGTATAGCGATTTATCCCTTGCAGAGACCTCTATGCCTGGCCTGTATAAGTAGATGCAATCACCGAGGACGATCCATATTAGATAGCTGAACTCACCAAAACACTGTTTCTTTCCACGTCTTGCTTTATTCCGTACATCAGGTTACAGCAGATCACAGGATACAGCAGATAATGGAATGAGGTATCTTATGCGGTCAAAAGATGATACTGTCCTTAGCATGCAATGGAGAGACATGTGCTGCCTGTTAACTGCACCATGATACAGCTCTTACTCACAAAGAAGGGTGGAGCTTCACACACACAGGAAGCGCATCATCATAAAGTGAGGGAACAGAGAGAAAGCACGTACAATACAGAAAGACCACTAGGTGGCAGCATAAGGACTATCTATACGGTATAAAACCCCATCTAAATCAATATGAATACAACTGTAACAGCACACTCCCCGTCTGGCATTGAAAATGTATATATATATATATCATAACGGTAGTGTAGCGCTCACTCCCGGAGGAGCCGCTGAATTTAACCTCGGGTTAGTCTCTCCACACTAAGGAATAAATATACACCAGCACTGTTGTGGATTTTATAAATTATATACTTTACTGGTCTCAATAAAGCGGCATATATAATGTAAGCATGGTATATGGAAACAGGATTTCGTAATGCGAGAAACGCGCAGCAGTAAAAGAAAAGTTTAACCCCTTTGTTTCTGGAGTGTAAGTCCCGTGCAGGTTATGTCCCAAAAAGTGTGTGTGTGTGAGCTCAGGTACCCGGGTACTATATTCGACTGGCCAGTGAATGGATTTAATAAATCTTCGACTAGTCACGTTGGGGCCCTGTAGATTTAAGCGATACTGCAGCGTGCTTCGTTAAACTCTGACTGTGGCTTGGAAAGACTCTCACCCATCCGCCAGATAATCTGTTCCGCTGCCTGATCAAGGACGCCGCTCCACTGAATTACACTGGGACTCTGTGCCACCGGATCCGCTTCTCCCGCTTGTCTGTCTTGTAACAGGATCTACGGCCTACTCCCTGCACTCCCAGTGGATCATCGCGGTCTCCTAACTCGGGGTCCAATCTGGAACTCTGTGTCTGTGCAAACCTCTCAGCCGTGGATTACTAGGCCTCTGGCAAGTCATTGTATCGATCCCCAGCGTTGGCAAGGCAGCACCTGCTCTCCGGCCTGGTAACAATCGCTCTCAGTCTTACGTGCGTCTTACTCTGTTCACTCCTCGGCTCACACTGGCTCTCCTTCCACGAGGTTGCGGATGTACTCTCCTCCTTCCCCACCCACTTCCTGTCTCTGCCCCAAAGCATGCTGGAAAACGTAGTCCCATTGTGTCCAGTATAGTTTACATTGCGCTTGTCTCCCTCTGGTGGTCAAAACTGAGCAATGCAGCAACAGAGTTTTAAACAGCGCTACACTCTCCCCCCTCCTAGAACTCTTCGGTCTCTCCAAGGAGGTATAACAATTACATAACATTAGGTAATGTATACAGGTTCATCAGCAAACATACAATGGGTCAGATATACGTCCTCAAGTTGACTCATGCTCCTGTCTACCTCAGCTATCATAGCAGACACTTCGGGCAACCTTCACACTGTGGTGACAGCCTCTTCAGTGCTATGTCCTGGTGAGTCGTAGGTAAGTCTCTGGGGGGTCGGATCGAACATTTTGATTCGGGCTCAATCCGCTCCTCTTCAGGTGGAAGTACTACAGGTATGGGTTCTATTCTTTCGTCCACAACTGGAACAGACATCTCTTCGGAGTATGATCCTTCCAGTGAAGGAATAGAACTGTAATCATAGGACGCGTCTTCAGGAACTACAGGAATTTCTAAAGTTTTGGGAACTTCCAATTGAAATTCAGGAGCCTCAGGCCTCAGGTTACTTTCCCACCGTTCGGGAACTGGAATGACCTCTTCAGGTTCTGGCAAGCGCACTCAGTCCAGACAAAAACTTCCTTCCTCACTATCCTCTTCACTCTCTTCGACAACCCGTGTCTGCTGAGACTGAGTAATGGGAGCCGAGCGTAGAGCAGGCGGGTTTGGTAGAGAAAGTTCTTCTCCAACTGGTATCCTTACAGCCTCCCTCAAAGGTAACAGATGATTTTGATGCCAGTTCTTAAGAGGCCCAGCCTTTCCATCCGGTCGGATTTGGTAAACTGGCAAACCCGGCAGTTGCTTGCAGACAATGTAGACTTGAGAACTCCATCTATCCGCCAACTTATGCCTTGCAGAAGCACCCAAGTTCTTCAACAAAACCCTATCACCGGGTTGTAAATCCTGTACCCGAACTCTCAAGTCGTAGTTTCGCTTATTTCTCTGTTCCCTGTTTCCTGAGGTCAAATGGGCCTGTTCAAACGCAGAGGCCAAATTCTTCTGAAGTCTATCCACGTAATTTCTATGACAGGCTACAGACGTCTGGTCCAGAGATAGCTTCTCTTCCGGACATAAGACGGTACGGTGAGTATCCAGTAGCGTCACTCTCCGTACTGTTGTACGCATGCACCAGCGTAGCTATGTGAAGACTCCAGCTCTGCTTCTCTTTGTTCGACAATGTCCCCAACATATTGAGCAGCGTGCGATTAAACCTTTCTGGTTGAGCATTACCTTGAGGGTTATATGGTGTAGTTCGGGTCTTCTGAATCCCTAGTAGTTCCAGCAATTGCCCAACAAGCCGGCTCTCAAAGTCTCTGCCCTGATCCGAGTGTATTCTCCTTGGTAGGCCATAGTGAACAAAACTTTTCCATTAAAACCTTCGCCACCGTAGAAGCACGTTGGTCTTTCGTAGAAAAAGCTTGGGCATAACACGTGAAATGATCAGTAACTACTACAATATTTCCCTGCCCACTAGCATCCGGCTCTAAGCACAGGAAATCAATGCACACCAAATCCATAGGTCCTTGACTTTGCAGGTGGCTCATTGGAGCGGTTCGGGTTGGTAGGGTTTTCCTCTGGATGCACCTCAAACACGAATGACAGTAACTTTCAACTTCAGATCTCATACAGGGCCAATAAAATCTGTCTCTCACTAGCTTAAAGGTTCTCTCTGCACCCTCTCTGTGTTTGGTGGGAAATAACAATTGTTGGGTCTCTTCAGCATTGTTTGAGGGGCCCCTTCTGGTAGACCACCCCATCCAACATCTTCAACCGTTCCCACTCTTTGTATACCAATCGGGCTCCTTCTGGGGAATTTGTCAGAATTTCCCGTTGGTTCGCGGTTAGGACCTTCATGGTTAATGCAATCAAAGGGTCTGTAGCCTGATCGACTCTCAAGTCCTGTTTCGAGAAGGTAGGCAAACTTTCATCCCTCACTACGTAGGATTACAATAGAACTCTGGAACAGCCGCGGCCATAACTCCTATGGCTTCTGCTTCAATCCCTCCCTTGACCCGGCGCTCCGCTCCTTGACATAAAGCTTGCACCCCATCTGGAGTTAACGGAGTCCATTCTGTAGAGTAGGGTCTTCTTGACAAAGCATCGGCATCTCGATTATTTACTCCAGAGCGATACTTCAGGCTGAACCGAAACCCTGACAGAGCTGCCAACCACCAATGTCCCGTTGCGTCCAGCTTCGCAGTAGTAAGGACGTAGGTAAGAGGGTTGTTATCCGTCTTTATCACAAATTCGGCTCCATACAGATAATCTTTCAGCTTGTCTACTACCGCCCATTTCAAGGCTAAGAACTCCAACTTGTGGGTAGGATAGTTCTTTTCTGAAGGCGTAAGACTTCGACTCACATATGCTACAGGCCTCAACAATCCACCATATTCCTGGTATAGAACTCCCCCTAGACCTTCTCTGCTGGCATCCACATGCAATTCGTACGGCTTATGAGGATCAGCGTAAGCTAGGACAGGAGCTTGAGTTAGACTCTCTTTCAGCTTCACGAAAGCACCTTCGCATTGATTAGTCCATTCTTCTTGGATGGATTCTCGAGTCTTCCTTGGCCCTGGAGCCGACGAATTTTGATCAGAGGCCTTGTGGCCTTCTTCGGCGTCTTCCTTCTGTAGGAGCTAGCTTGTTCAGTGGTTGAGCTATCTTGGCAAATCCTCCTACGAATCTTCGGTAATAGGAGCAGAACCCCAAGAAAGATCTAAGTTCAGTAACATTTCGGGGTCTAGGCCAGGAAGCTACAGCTTCCAACTTTCGAGGATCCGTCGAAACGCCTTCTGCTGAAACATGTCCCAGATACGTAACAGAAGGTAAACAGAACTGACACTTCTCTAGAGACCGTTTCAACCCCTCTTCATGGAGCCGCTTCAAGACCTTCTCCAACCGTTGCTCATGTTCTTCCAAAGTCTTCCCGAACACGATAATGTCATCCAGAAACACTAACACTTCGATCAGATTCATGTCCCCGACTGTCTTCTCCATTAACCGTTTGAATGTGGCTGGAGCCCCCGTAAGGCCTTGAGGCATTCTGTTGAACTCAAAGAACCCCAGTGGGCAGATGAACGCAGTCTTTTCTTTGTCTTCAGGATGCATTGGTATCTGGTGATACCCACTTCGCAGGTCTAGTACACTAAACCATTTTGCTCCAGACAAGCAATGTAAGGCATCTTCTATCCGAGGAGTGGCATATTGATTCGGAATGGTTCTCTGATTTAGTGTGCGATAGTCTATACATAGACGGATAGAGCCATTCTTCTTCCGGACCATCACTATTGGAGATGCATAAGGACTCCTGGACTCTTGAATTACCTTAGTTCTTTGCAGTTCATTCAGCTGTTCTCTTAGATCATCCAAGTCTCCCAGCGGAACTCGTCTTGACCTTTCTCGAAACGGCTTATCTTCCTGCAGTCGAATGCGATGCTCAGTACTCTTAGCTAGGCCCACGTCGAACTCATCCTTTGAGAACAAGTCCCTCCACTGTAGGACCTGGGACTGAAGACATTTCCTCCATCCAGGCGAGATGGGAGCGTCCTTAGGATAGAACCTTTCAGCTGGAATCTCTTTGTTCACTCCCCCTCCTAAATCGGTAGAGAGGCGTAGCGGACGCTACTTGCCCGATAGGCATTCGTGCTTTCAGAATCACTGGAGAATCAGACACATTACATACACTAACTGAGACTCTTCCTCGTGTTCGTTTCAAAGCTCTTGTGGAGATTATTTCAGGGATTACTTCTACTCCGGCTATACTCCCATGATTGAAATCCGTTTCCAGTACCACATAGGGACCCGGTTGTGATCCGTTCAACTTGACTGAAGCCCGGAAACTCGCCACTTCTCCTGATTGCAGAACCTTCTCTGTTCCTCCCAATCTCCACAGGCGCCCCACTTCGGCAGGTGCCTTCTGTTCGTCGACCATTCGCTGATAGACTGGACGCAACATCGGGTGTACTCCCCTCGTACTACTATAGGAGTCAGGAGACGTCGCACCAGATCAGTATTCGTCCCCACTATCATCGAACTTCTGTTGGCCCCTGAAGGCCGAGGACACACAATGGCCAATGCATCACAACCCCCAGACTGTCCGATGACTTCGTATCCGATCTCTATCTCCACCTGTAGATATCTGTCATAGGGAAGTTTCTCAGTTCCGATACCCCAGATCTCAAGGTCCTTTAATTTCTGTAGAGGTATGTGCTTCTCATAGAAGTCTCGTAGATAAATGTCACTTGAGCCCCTGAGTCCATCAGCTGGTCAGGAAACTTTGTTGTAGCAGCAGGAAATTTAGACCCCGTTTGCTGTACCCTGGCCTTCTTCTTGGCCCGTGTAGGTTTTGGATGTGCATTGCTTCCCCATGACGTAGGACCGGATGCTAAGGGAGTAACTCTTTCAGTCCTGGTAGGCTCAGCCGTTGGCAAAACTCTGGGCCCTCTCGGCCTTTCAGTTCTGGCTTGATTTTTGGAGCGGTTATCGACCATTGGGCACCTAGTTTGCTCCTTCACTTTGGCCCTCTGGCGTTTCCTGCCTGTGAGATAGATAAAAGCCTTGGAAGGGCTGCTAGGAACTCTTCTACCCTATTTCCTTCAGACTTTTGGCTTTTGCATTGTGCTCGGAAAAGACCCATTTCCCCACAACTAAAACATCTCTTCTTTTGAAGACCGAGACGCACTTGCTTGTGGTGACTCGGTTGAAGGACCCTGGCCAGACACCACAGCAACTCCAGTTGTCCGCATATCCGTAAGGAACTTCTGCATATCAGTCTGTGTCTCTGCCACCTTCAAAAGTACTCAACACAGATCAGTGTGTGCTTGTTTCAGCTCCGCTTGAGCTTCTTGTACCTTCTTAATGGTTTTGTGTAACTCACTATATGCAGGGAGGGTTGGTTCTTTGGCAGTACTCTCTGTGGATATAGGAACTAACAGATGCTCTTGTCCGTCAACTTCAGATCCATAGGCGTCAAACGAATCATCTTCAGTTTGCAGATATTCGTTATGCCTTACTGGTTGTGCATAAGCTCTTTCTCCTCTCCTTAAGGACTTTTCTTCTAGCAGAGCCTCTTCCTCTCTCACAGCTCGAATCAGTTCCAGGTATTTCAAGTCTCGGTTACCTTCTCCGGTTCTCAGCTGTAGCATTACAGGATCTAGAGGTTGAGCGCCCCTCAATATCTGCTGCATTCGGATTTTATCTATTGTGGCTGGTTTGGCCCCTTTCTTAAGGAGTATCTGGTGCAGAATCTTATCTAGGCGCCTCATACAGTATATTCAGTCATTTTCTCACCTTTTCGCTGGTAGGTATGTTCATACTGGTACATGAGCTCAGCAGCCTTTTCTGTTCGCCCAAAGACTTCCTTTAAAACGTTTAGGTAATCTAAAGCAGTGCAGTCTCGTTTACTCAATTGTAGGTTTCTGACAGCCTCTGACGCAGGTCCCTTCAAGCTCTCAGTAATTCTTTGCTGCTTCTGCGCTTCAGGGACGTCCCACTCGTACAGAGCCTGCATCGCCTGTTCTACTCATTCTTCGAAGGTTTCTTCTCCCGCCGGAGTTGGTACGTTTCCTGTAAAATTTCTCAACCGTCGATAACAAAGATTTAGTGTGTGGAGGGCTTGTTTTTTTACATTTAGCCAGCAAATCTCCAATAGCCACTATAAATTCAGGCCCGATCATGGCCAGCGGACTGGGCGCGGGAACACTCGCGGGATCACCACGTGGCGCACTTGGCTGAATCAGTTGAACTTCCACCTCATCGATCAGCTTCACGCTCGCGCCCTGAAAACACACTGGAACACTCTTTCTCCATTCAAAAAGAACATATGTGTGAGAGGTATCTGGGTTTGCTTTAATGTCCAGGATTAACCCCCGATGATTTGGTGTCAGCGCAGCCACGGCCTAGCGAATCTGATCTTCGGACCAAGTGTCTGCAGGAATATCCATGACTATGCATAACTCTGACTACTTTGCTCCTCACACCATTTGGCAGCAGTGTCTGGCTCCATATTTAACCCTTTAAATGCGGTTTTTCTAGAGACTGTATCCCGGAAACGAGCCCCCACATGTAGCGCTCACTCCCGGAGGAGCCGCTGAATTTAACCTCGGGTTAGTCTCTCCGCACTAGGGAATAAATATACACCAGCACTGTTGTGGATTTTATAAATTATATACTTTACTGGTCTCAATAAAGCGGCATATATAATGTAAGCACGGTATATAGAAAACAGGATTTCGTAATGCGAGAAACGCGCAGCGGTAAAAGAAAAGTTTAACCCCTTCGTTTCTGGAGTGTAAGTCCCGTGCAGGTTATGTCCCAAAAAGTGTGTGTGTGTGTGAGCTCAGGTACCCGGGTACTATATTCGACTGGCCAGTGAATGTATTTAATAAATCTTCAACTAGTCACGTTGGGGCCCTATAGATTTAAGCAATACTGCAGCGTGCTTCGTTAAACTCTGAATGTGGCCTGGAAGGCCTCTTACCCATCCGCCAGACACTCTGTTCCGCTGCCCAATCAAGGACACGCTCCACTGAATTACACTGGGACTCTGTGCCACCGGATCCGCTTCTCCCGCTTGTCTGTCTTGTAACAGGATCTACGGCCTACTGCCTGCACTCCCAGTGGATCATCGCGGTCTCCTAACTCAGGGTCCAATCTGGAACTCTGTGTCTGTGCAAACCTCTCAGCGGTGGATTACTAGGTCTCTGGCAAGTCACTGTATCGATCCCCAGCGTCGGCAAGGCAGCGCCTGCTCTCCGGCCTGGTAACAATCACTCTCAGTCTCACGTGCGTCTTACTCTGTTCACTCCTCGGCTCACACTGGCTCTCCTTCCACGAGGTTGCGGATGTACTCTCCTCCTTCCCCACCCACTTCCTGTCTTTGCCCCAAAGCATGCTGGAAAATGTAGTCCCATTGTGTCCAGTATAGTTTACATTGCACTTGTCTCCCTCTGGTGGCCAAAACTGAGCAATGCAGCAACAGAGTTTTAAACAGCGCTACAGTAGTTATGCAGGACGTAAATGTACGTCCTCGGCGTTTAGAGCCCCCCCGGGAGATACTCACCTTCTCCGGTCGCTCCCACGCTGTTCTGACTCCCCCGGAGTCAGATCAGTGTGATCCCTCCTCCGGCGTTGTGACATCATCGCGCCGGTGGCGCGATGACGTCAGTTTCAGGCGTCCCCCCCCGCCGGAGCAGGGGAAGCGCCTGGAGGGGAGGGATCCTTCGGATCCCTCTATCTCCCGATCGCCTGGTCCCCGGCGGCTGTGGCCAGCATCGCTGGAAGGGTCACAGCCTGACCTTTCCAGCGATGTATGGGGTGTTAACCCCTTAGTTGCCAGGTCGCGACCGGGCACTAATTTGTGCCCGATCGCGGCCTATTTCCGGTGGGGGCCGCCATCTTGGATGGCAGCCCCCACCTCTGGGTCACCCCCCAGTCAACTGACTCATCGCGCCATGCGCGATGATGTCAGTTAACCGGGAACCCCCTAGCTGCAAAGGGATTTCCCATGGAAATCCCTTGCAGGAGATAGGGGGGTTCTTTGAACCCCTTTATCTCCTGATCGGTGGCAGCTAGGGGGTCATGGCTGATATTGCTGGAAAGGCCAGAGCATGGCCTTTCCAATGATATCAAACATGACCATGGTAAAAGTGAAATAAAAGTGTAAAAAAAGTAAAAGTAAAAATAATAAAAAAATAATAAATTAAATAATAAAAAAATAATAAATATAATAATAAAAAAATTTTTTGTTTTTTTTAATGCAGCACTATTGTTCACATTTCAATTATAATGTGAACAATGATGCTTCACTAATGATTTTTTTTTTTTGGGGGTTTAGCTAAAATCACGCAATTTCTCCCCAAAAAAAAAATGGGTTCACCGTTCTAATTTTTTTAACAAATCTACCCAGTAGAATATGACCGCAGAGCCTCGGATAATAAAATTAAAAAAAACAACACTTTACACACTGTGGAAGATTGAAATTTTATTGAAAATTCAAATTTTTTTACATTTTTTGTTATAGCATTTTGGCAGGGCATGACATATACATATAATAATGATATATTATTAATCTGCCGAGTCTGACGGAAAGAACGATATATAATTTGTCTGGGTGGTATAAGAATACGTGACTTAAAAATGGTTAAAATGAGCTCAGCAAACTTCTACTTCCGAAACAGCGCCGAAGTTGTAAAATTACTCCCGTCCTTAAGGGGTTAAAAGAAGATCAGCACACCATTCTTCATCATCATTTTTTGAGTATTTTTTATTATACATTTGAGCACCTTTTGCACATTTGACTTTGGACCTGGACTTTACTCTATGCACTTTCATTGACGTTTTAATAACATTTTTTTTACGTCCTCTGTCTTTACGTTTTATGTATTTTACACTGCCTTTTATGGATTTTATACATCCATTAATTTATTAACCTATTAATTGCACTAGATGCGCCATATGGTTTTCCGCTTTTTATCTTGACTCTGGATAAAGCCTGTTCACGACTGTTTGTGAGTTTGACCCTTGCAGCACGAAGAGGTAATTGCTACCCAGCTGCTAGACTCCTCCTTGAGGAATTCTTTGTCCATTACTTTGAATTCTCTGTCTTCAAATGACAAAGCTGTTTTGTTGTCATCACTTGTAGTACAAAACACTGTGGTACCTAGGTTGTCATCACAGAGGATAGGAGTGACGTCAGGCACGCATATGATGTCAAGAGGCTTCTCCTTTACATCATAATGGTGAGGACACGGTTTGAAGTGGGATACACGTCCGTTTCCTAACACGTGAGTTTTGAAGGAGTGGATCTCAGATGACGTGCGCATTTTATCCAAGCATACATTGCCCACTATTACCCAGCCCAGGTCAAGTCTTTGTACATAAGGGGCATAGTCAGGTCCGTCGCACTGTTCGCGTACTTTATGTACTCTGAGAATGTCTCTTCCTAGCAGGACCAAGATTTTAGCATTCATGTCCATTACTGGAATCTCCTCTACAAGATGCCTTAAGTGAGGATGGTGATATGCAGCCTCTGCAGTAGGAGTCTCTTCCCTTTCGTCTGGTATCTGGTCACATTCAACTAATGTTGGTAGGGGTATGCCCTCTCTCCCCTTGACATGAGAGACCATAAACCCGTTGGCCCTTCTGCCGAAAGTCTCTATGCGACCAGAACAGGTTCTGAGAGTATACGGTGTTGCATGTCCCTTTATGCCGCAGATCTCAAAGAATTTAGGCTTAACAAGCGATCTGTTGCTCTGTTCATCTAATATGGCATACATCTTCGTGGCTTTCTCAGGTTGACCCTCTGGGTATATCTTGACTAGGCATACCTTGGCACAGCATTTGTAATCTAAGCCTTCTCCACAGACCTCCGTGCATGAAGAAGAAACATTTCCTATAGTTGGAGCATTACCTTGTTGCTCCCCGCCATGATTTGAGACAGGAGTAGAGGTAGGTAGCTGCTGTGGGTTGTCTGGAAGTAGAGCAGGGTGCATAGCCGTAACATGTCTGTCGCTGCTGCATTCTGTGCACTTGATGACAACTTTACAGTCTTTAGCAAAATGTCCGTAAGAGGCACAGCACCCAGTGGTGTATTTTGGCCTAGGCCAACAAGGCCTAGGCCTAGGGCGGCACTTTCCAGGGGGGGGCGGCCCGCACTGGTGGCCCCACCCCTAAAAAAATATATATATTTTTTTCTACTTTTGCAAAGTATTTTGCTAGGAAGGATACATTGAGATGTCACTAATTTTCATGTCCTGGGTAGGCAAGGCCTAGGCTTTCACTTTCCAGGGGGCAGCAAAAAACCTCACCACTAAATGGGTTACTCACAGAGCACCGAAATGATGCCAACATTTTGGTGTTCTGTAGTTCCCTGCACTTCGGGGAATAAAATTTCCCCAACCTGCAGTGAAGTCACCGCAGGGTCCCCAAAGTGCATGGAGTCGGCCGCTGAATGCTGCCACCGCAAACCCGTGGCCTGCTGTTTTCAAAAGGACTACTGAACGAAAATGTCTGGAATTTACATATAAGATCCTATGATTGATAATAAAAAGTTCTGTTACAGAAAAAAGAAAAACCACTATTAAAAAAAGGGGGGGAAATCTTGCTGAAAAATTACTAAAAGGTACTAAAAAAAAAAAATCAATAATGACTTTTTACTGCAGATTAAAATAATAAATGGTTTATTAGATATTGCATAAAAACGGGAATATTTTTAACATTGAAACCTATGGGGTTCGCCTGAATAAACTTGCTGATTGAAACCACCGAACATCAGGGCATTTCACTTCCATTTCTCTGCTGTTTGGTGTTATCTGAATAGATTAGATTAACCATTACTTCTCTATGGGGATTTGCAATGCCTTCAAACAGCACCGTACTTGCTGGCAGTTCGCCAAACTTGTGTGCATATCACAGAGCAGTGGTGTACTTAGGGGAGTGGCAGAGGGCGGGCCGCCCCAGGTACCAGTGATTATTGGGGTGTCATTAGGGGGTACTAGGAGGTACCACTGTCACTGTGTGTCAGCTTTGAGCTGTGTTCTCAAACAACGAGCAGCGGAGCAGGGCGTTTGCATACGAATAAAATCGAATAGAATAAAAATCTGATGCACTCATACACACCGCACATTGCATTGCTGGGAGTTTTATTGCTGTGGATTCAGTGATACACACTGCATATTACTGTGAGTTTTATTGCCCTGGAGCTCTGGGATACGCTCATACACACTGCACATTACTGTGAGTTTTATTGCTGTGCAGTTCTGATATGCTCATACCATTTCGGTAGTTCTGGACATCGTATATTTAACTATTATCGGTTATATCGCTGATTCTGTAAATTTTGTATTTGTAAATGCGTATCACTTGTTTTTGTTTCCAATGATCCGATAATTCTGTCGATACGATAATTCCTTCGTAATCGGGTCAGATCCGATTAGTCCGCGGGTCGCGCATGCGCGCGCGCGGATGTCGTAACTTTATTGAGCCAGTTTTGACAACTTTTTTGACGGGCCAAAAAATATTGATTTTATTTATCATGGCTGAAAGAAGTAGAGACGAGTCCCATTCGGACACCTCCTCATCTGCTTCCACCCCAGAGACACCACCCAGGAAGAAGCGGGCCAGCAACATGGCATTTGAGGAGATGTTGGAGCTGGTCCGCATCTTTGATTACAAAGATTATGACTGCCGTAAGGGCCCTTACGGCTGGAAGAATAACACCCGCAAGGATCGTATCCTTGACACGCTCCGAACCACCATCCTGGAGCTGTTCGGGAAAGACCGGACGAAGGACCAGCTCCGAAAACGCTGGTCCGACCTCAAGGCATGCGAGCAGGAGCAGCTGAGGCACATCCGTTGCGTCATAGCCAAACGTAAGTGTCATGTTATATTGTAAAGCGCTGCGCAAACTGTTGGCGCTATATAAATCCTGTATAATAATAATAATGTGCTTGCATGTGCTAATGTGCACAGAAATATGTTGATTTATCTAGTCCTTTTTTCATGCAATGTGATTGTGTATAGCTTTGCGTTTTCACAACTCGTCATACATGCATTTTTGCCATAGCCAGTGGCGTAGCGTGGGTTGTCAGCACCCGGGGCCAGCCAAGAATTGTGCGCCCCCCCCAACCTGTGGACACGTTATCGATATTGCCCCAGCTCTCACATGGATATTGCCCCAGCTCATGGATTTGCCCCCAGCTCATGGATTTGCCCCCCAGCTCACTCATGGATTTGCCCCAGCTCATGGATTTGCCCCAGCTCACTCATGGATTTGCCCCCAGCTCATGGATTTTCCCCCCAGCTCACTCATGGATTTGCCCCAGCTCACTCATGGATTTGCCCCCAGCTCATGGATTTGCCCCAGCTCATGGATTTGCCCCCAGCTCATGGATTTGCCCCAGCTCACTCATGGATTTGCCCCCAGCTCATGGATTTGCCCCAGCTCACTCATGGATTTGCCCCAGCTCACTCATGGATTTGCCCCCAGCTCATGGATTTGCCCCAGCTCATGGATTTGCCCCCAGCTCACACATGGATTTGCCCCCAGCTCACTCATGGATTTGCCCCAGCTCACTCATGGATTTGCCCCAGCTCACTCATGGATTTGCCCCCAGCTCATGGATTTGCCCCAGCTCACTCATGGATTCGCCCCCAGCTCACTCATGGATTTGCCCCCAGCTCACTCATGGATTTGCCCCCAGCTCACTCATGGATTTTCCCCCAGCTCATGGATTTGCCCCCAGCTCATGGATACTGCCCCCAGCTCATGGATTTGCCCCCAGCTCACACATGGATTTGCCCCCCAGCTCACTCATGGATTTGCCCCAGCTCACTCATGGATTTGCCCCAGCTCACTCATGGATTTGCCCCCAGCTCATGGATTTGCCCCAGCTCACTCATGGATTTGCCCCAGCTCACTCATGGATTTTCCCCCAGCTCATGGATTTGCCCCCAGCTCATGGATTTGCCCCCCAGCTCATGGATTTGCCCCCAGCTCATGGATACTGCCCCCAGCTCATGGATTTGCCCCCAGCTCACACATGGATTTGCCCCCAGCTCACTCATGGATTTGCCCCAGCTCACTCATGGATTTGCCCCAGCTCACTCATGGATTTGCCCCCAGCTCATGGATTTGCCCCAGCTCACTCATGGATTTGCCCCCAGCTCACTCATGGATTTGCCCCAGCTCACTCATGGATTTGCCCCCAGCTCACTCATGGATTTTCCCCCAGCTCATGGATTTGCCCCCAGCTCATGGATTTGCCCCCAGCTCATGGATACTGCCCCCAGCTCATGGATTTGCCCCAGCTCATGGATTTGCCCCCCAGCTCATGGATTTGCCCCAGCTCATGGATTTGCCCCCAGCTCATGGATTTGCCCCCAGCTCATGGATTTGCCCCAGCTCATGGATTTGCCCCCAGCTCATGGATTTGCCCCAGCTCATGGATTTGCCCCCAGCTCATGGATTTGCCCCAGCTCATGGATTTGCCCCCAGGTCACACATGGATTTGCCCCCAGGTCACACATGGATTTGCCCCCAGGTCATGGATTTGCCTCAGCTCTCACCTGGATTGTTGCCCCAGCTCCGGCAGGGGGTTGAGGGACCCAGATGCCGGGCAGCGTGGGAGCGCCTGCCCGGTCTTGAACAGTCCGTCCTGTGAAGTGGATGCGGCTGTGTGCGTGCGCAGCGGTCACGCGGTCCGGCCGTCGGCAGTCAGGTGGTACAGAGACTCAGTACCACCTGATTAGCCGGACCACGTGACCGGCTGCGCACGCACACAGTCGCATCCACTTCACAGGACGGACTGTTCAAGACCGGGCAGGCGCTCCCGTGCTGCCCGGCATCTGGGTCCCTCAACCCCCGGGCCAGTTTTAGGGGCGCGAATGCGCCCCTAACAAAACTGCGCCCAGGGCCACGGACCCCCAGCCCCCCCCACGCTACGCCACTGGCCATAGCTCTTCTTTTTTGTGATTTTACGTATTCGTGAAAATTGTGACATTTGATGTATGTAGATGAAGTTACAATGCTGGATTTTTTTTGGCACTGTGTGTACTGTAGTGTGCTGGGGAGGGGAGGTTGTTGTGATTGAGTGATGCATACGAGAAGACCCGCAGCTTGCCCAATATTGGCTCCCACGCTCAACAACAATCTCTGCGTCTCTGTGGTAGGATGGGACATGAAGTTCTTCTGAAAGTGCATCCAAACAGAGCCGCGTTCAATACATCCTCAGCAGCTGCTGAATTGTTGCAGCGCAGCAATTCAGTTTGCTACAGCAGTGTCATTATTGAACGCTTTAGATGCAAATTTCAAAACAAAATGGCGGATTTCTGTTGTTTCTGCTATATCCACAGTTTTATTAGCAGAAACTGAAAGTGAAACTGAGGCTGAGGCATCTATAAAATAAATAAAAGCAGTCGGCACAATGCGTTTTGTATGCACACAACACAAATAATGGTTTTTATTGAATAAACGTAATGTTTACTTCTGAAAAAAATATATAATTGAACGGTAATATATGTCTATGTGCAGAGGAAATAAATAAATATTTTGTGACTTTAGAACTATGAGATGGGAGTAGTGGTGGGTCAAGCTGGTAGTGGGGTAGTGGAGGGGTGTCGCAATACTTTCGGCAATATATTGTATAGATATACCATTTTTTCCAGTCTGCATTATTTTTTTTCGTAATCAAAAATTTTTATTAGCAGAAATAAACATACAGTAACATAAATCACATTAGCATGTCCAACATGGTAACACAAGTCGTGCAATGTATACAGCAGCAGTCATGACAGAGTAAGGTTAGCATCATACTGAGTTGCAATTGGTAAAAAGCAGAATCCTACCCCGGTCAAAATCAAGGTGCTGTATGCTACATCTATAATCGTATGCTGTACCAATGCTGACCAGCTTCTGAGAAAAATGTCCAATGCCTTTAAGTACGTCTTCCGGGTTGTGAAAAAACAGACAGACTAGAACAAACATAACAAAACAGCAGACAGGACAAACCAGCAAAACAGACAGGACAACGGTAAAGACAAGAGAAAAGACACTACAGCAAGGGGCAGAGTTCAGGGAATTAAATTAGTTCAGAGAGGGGAGAAGAGGTGGAAGGAGAAAAAAAAAAAAAGAGGGGGGGGAGGGGACAGCGTCTTCCTGGGGGAAGAGGGCTCTGACGCACCAACTGGTGGACCATACGTTTGGACAATCGCAGTTCCTAGACTCTCCAATCTCCATCGGGGTCTCTAGCGTCCTAACTCAAACTCCAGCAATCCGCCCACCCGTTCATGTGTCAGTCACCTCTAGGCGTCTCTCAGGTGCCGAGCTCACATAGTTATCCCAATGAAACCAATTCATAACAAATTGTTCAACTTGGTCTAGTTCCTTCGCTACCAGATTATCCATCCTGCGTAAGAATTCTACCTTAGCCACCCATTCTCGTCAAGAGGGTAACGTCTGCTTGTTCCAATGCAGAGGGATCAGCAATTTGGCTGCAGTCATCAATCTCAATACTACCGACCGCTTCAAGACTTTTACGGGCGCCGGGAACTGCAACAGGATATAGTTAGATGGAGTGAACTCAAATTCCTCATCTGAAATTGCACGAACTGCATTGTGAACCATCTTCCAGAAAACCTGAATCTCAGGACAGTCCCACCAAATATGTAAAAAATCCCCAAAAGCCGCCTTGCACCGCCAGCATTGCGGATCATGAGGGGGAAACATCTTCTGTAGCCGATCTGGAGTCCGGTACCAAAATGTAAGAATTTTATAAGCATTTTCCGCGCAATGTAAAGACCCGGTCCCCTTGTGAATGAGCGTAAAAGTCTTATTCCATTCCTCATCTGAAATATGTTTTCCCACCACGGCACTCCACCTTTCTCTGAAAGCAGGAGTCTCTGCATATCGCCCAAGAAGCATGTGATATAGGGTAGAAACACCTCTGTCCAACTGAACACCAAACTGGAAATACTGCTCAAAGGGCGTAAGAGGACGAGTAAGGCTGAATCCAGCCTTCAAAGAGCGCAGATACGATTGGATCTGGTGATAATTTAACCGTTCCTGAAGACGGATCGAAGGTGTTCCCTCCGAGTGCTGCAACGGGGGAGGATTACCATCTTTCAAATAAGTAGCCACCGTGATCCTATCCGGAAGGTCAAACCGCGCTTTCAGGGCTGTGCATACCCCTGGTGTAAAATCGGGGTTGTCTTGTAATGGCAAAAGTGGTGAAATCGCAGATGTCAGCCCAAATTGCATACGCAATCGTCTCCAGATGCCCAGCGTGTCTGTCGTAAGGCACCAAATCCTTTGTTGTTCCCAAGGACCTTGGCAACGAATCCACGGCAGTGTCCACAGGGGCGTTCCCACCAGCGTTTCCTCCATGTCCAGCCACAGCTTCTCTGACTTTTGGACAGACCATTCCAGGAGTCGCGCAAGATGTACTGCGTAGTAATAAAGTTTAGCGTCAGGTAATGCCAAACCCCCTTCCGACTTAGGACGACATAGCATAGCATAACTGACACGCGGGCCCCCCTGAGGTCAAATGAAACGCAGTGCCGCTGTTCGGAACAGCTTGAAGAAATTGGCAGGCAGAGAAATCGGGACCGTTTGAAGTACATATAGAAGTCTGGGTACTACATTCATTTTCAAAGTATTAATCCGGCCCGACCAGGAAATAAACTTTTTCGACCAACCAGATAACTCTGATACAAAAACATCTAACAATGGTTGATAGTTAAGAGCGTAAAGCAGAGCAGGGGATGGGGAGATCCATATTCCTAGGTATTTCAATCGGTCCTTACACCACGTAAATGGAACCGCCCTCTTCAGTCTAGCCACACGAGCCTGCGAGAGATTCACATTAAGTAGTTCCGACTTGTCCATGTTTACCCGAAATCCGGAGACCTCACCAAAATCCAATAATACCTTTGTCACCGCTGGCAATGAAGTGTCCGCATTTGTCAACATAAAAAGCAGGTCATCCGCATAAGCAGAGACCACGTGATGGGTAGAGGTGCCTTGGATCCCCGTGATGGAGTCGGTAGAACGAACCGCCTCCAGAAGTGGTTCCAAATACAGAGCGAATAATAACGGCGACAAGGGGCAATCCTGTCTAGTTCCATTACAGATCGGAATGGGGGCAGAAAGTGCTCCATTCACACGGATACGAGCCGACGGATTCTTATATAAAGCTTGTATCTGGTCTAAAAAAGTATCCGGGAGCCCCATCTGTCGTAATACTAAAAACCGAAAAGACCAGCTCACTTTGTCAAACGCCTTTTCGGCATCCATTGATAAAAGCACCACCCCCTCTCCTGTCTTTTTTGCGTAAGCAACTGCACCTAGCGCTCTAGAGGTGGCATCCCTGGCTTCCCTTCCTGGAATGAATCCCACCTGATCCGGTCGGACCAATTTAGACAGAAAAGGTTTCAAACGTTCCGCCAAAAGTTTAGCAAATATTTTTGCGTCTGTATTCAGCAAGGATATGGGTCTATAGTTCCTACATTCAGACTCATCTTTTCCCGGCTTTGGTATAACTGCTATTGTAGCCGCCACCGTGTGAGGGTGAAAAGAAGTATCCGCTCCCACCGATTGAAAAGCCAAAAGCATTCTCGGGTATAGCTCCGTTGCAAAATGTTGATAATATTCAAGCGACAGCCCATCCGGGCCAGGGCTTTTACCCTTTTTCATAAGTTTCATTACTGTTAAGAGTTCTACTTCCGTAAACGGTGCAGAAAGCGACTCTGTATCCTCAGGTGACAGTGTAGTATGAATCTTATCTTGTAGATATCTGGAGATGGCTGGTGGGGCTATAACTCTTCCTGTCGTACCCTCCATATCATAAAGCTGACGGTAATAGGACTCAAATTCCCTGACGATCACATCAGGTAGAGGTGACGTTCGTCCCGTCCCTGTTTTGATCTTGGAAACATAATTAGTTTCCCGACGTTGTCGAAGTAATTGTGCCAGCAGCTTCCCAGGCTTATTTTCCTGCAAAGCAAATCGGCATTTGGCGCGCGCCGCATCCAGTCTTAATTTCTCATTAAGGATGTCATTTAGGCGTCGCCTAAGTAGCGTAGCCTCCTTAAAGTCTGCGTCGTCTGATGAATAGAGGAGAGACTGTTCCAGGCGTCTGATGCCATTCAAAAGATCTACCGTCTCTGTTCATTTGGCCTTGTTGAGTGCAACAGCCTTGCTGATAAGCAGGCCCCGTACTACCGCCTTATGTGCCTCCCAGACCGTAACTTCCGAGACCTCACCCACCCCAGCATTTTCCTCGAAGTAGTGCCTCATAGCTCCAGATAATTCCCTCGAAAAACCGGGATCCTCAAGCAGGTGCGTATTCAGTCTCCAGGATCTCTCCCGTGGGCGGAAAAGCGGAGAGATCAGTGACATCCAAACAGGCGAGTGGTCCGACCACGTACGTGTGCCGATATCCGCCTCAAGTAGCAAGTGCAATTGATGTTGTTGAATAAAAAGAAAATCGATTCTCGAGAAAGAAGCATGTACCGACGAGTAATAAGTGAAATCTCGGGCCCCTGAATTCAGAGCACGCCAAACATCTACCAAGTGCAATGAGTCCAGGGTACGTTTAAGATGTCTAATAGAGCTTGGTGGGATAGTCGACTGACGACGGGAAGTGTCTATTCGCGGATCCAGAGGGACGTTGAAGTCCCCTGCCAGAATCAGAATGCCCGTTTGGAACTTATCCAGGGCCTTCACGATCCTCGCAAGGCACCTATGTTGATTTACATTCGGCAAATAGATAGAAGCGAAAGTATAGGCCACCCCTGAAATCAAACCTTTAACAAAAAGATATCTGCCCTCATCATCACACAACGTGTCAATAACCACGAAAGGGACATCTTTTGCGAATAAGATCGCTGTACCGCGCGATTCGCCCTGCGTATAATTGCTGAAAAATCCCGTGGGGAATGCTCGAGTGAGCAGTTGGGGGGGTGCGTCTGCACGAAAGTGCGTCTCTTGCAAGAAGACCACCGAGGTTCATAGGGCCTGAAGTTCACGAAGGAGTCATCCACGCTTCTCCGGAATGTTAAAAAAAAGGAAAAATTGGACAGAAAGGGAGGAAGAGGAAAAGAAGAGGAGAGAGAGAGAGAGGAGGAAAAAAAAAAAAAGGGGGAGGGGGGGAAGGAAAGAAAGCTCACAACACACACACAAACGATAAACACACACAAGACAAAACTAAAAACACTAGGTGGTTGATGAGGCTCAAGCGTCCATCAGGCTACCTGTCCAAGGGGGTATAAAACCGCCCTGAACAGTTCCCCTGAGAAAATTCGACGCCAATACCTCGGGGTAGGCAAAGAAAAGACGAATAAGAGAAGAAGAAGGAAGGAGAGGCAATCAGCCGAGTGCCTCGCTAGAAGAGCAGAGAAAAGGAAGAAGAAAAGGAGAGAAAAGAAAAAAGAAAAAACACACCAGAGGCCAACGTGTTGCCACGGTAATGAATAATCATCATCAGCGGATCAGCAATAGCAAGCGATATACGTGCTTTAGATAGGCAATATGTAAGTTATAACAAGAGCACAGGTAGGCCAGAAATGGGCATTGGGCGAGACGTCATTTAGTACGCCCTTGATATACAGCTTAGGTCTCCGTTTCTCCGATACCCACTGGCACCCACCTCTGTTAAGCACATCACAGTAGACAGGGTTGAAAGACTCAACATCACAGCAATAAACGAAGAAATAACAATAACAATGTAGATGCACGTTAGAGCCTTCCCCTCTACTGGCCAATATACGCGTCAACACCCCCCCCCCTCCCAGTTATGCAGACTTCTAAAATACCTTTTTTTTTTTTCCCCCTCCCCCCCGTCTTGAACATGAAATACACATTGTAGCCCTCCCCCCTCCCCCACCTCAAATGGAGTAAAATGATATGCTATCCCCCACCCCCTTACTTATGCAAACTTGAAAAATACACGTTATAGTCATCTCCCGTCCCCCCTCCCCTTACCGCTTAATACAATATTCTATCCCCCCCCTCACTTATGGTAACTTCACGAAGTATATACATATAATTTTTTTTTTTTTATATTTTTTAAAGTTTCCAGACTTCTGTTGTATCCATCCCCCCTTTCCCCCTCCCCTTACAATGTAACATAATATCCAACCCCCTACTCCTCCCTCGACTTTACAAACTTACATAACATGTGATTTATTTAAATTATTACAATTTTTTTTATTATTTTTTGTTTGTTTTGTGTCTGAAACAATAAATGCACGTTATATTCATCCCCCCTCCCCACCCCCTCCCCCCCACCCTCTTACTTATGCAAACTTATACAGTTTTATTTATTTATTTTTATTTATTTATTTTTCCCCCTCCCCTTGTCTTAAACAATAAATGCACGTTATATTCATCCCCCCTCCCCGAACAGTGTAGCAGGATATGCTATCCCCCACACCCTATTCTTACAAACTTACGCAATACCCTCCAGGGTCTCCCTTGAGGAGCGCCCTGCGACCTCGTCCCCCTCTCTCTCTCACGGGCAGTCCGTGTCAATCGGTACCCATGACCAGGGTCTCACCCGGTCCTTGACCGGCACCAACATTCAGTGTGGCGGCGATTGGGAGTCTTCATCCTAGTCCACGCTAGGCAGCCAACTCTCCATTCCCAAGTGTGGGGGTTCCGATCAAACCGCTCAGGATCAAATCCAACCCCCAAAACCGTTACTCAGTCGGCCAGGGTTCACCGTTCTCAGCCAAGAAGGGGAGGTGAGCAACGTAAGGCCCGAAGAAAGTTAACACATGCCTTTTCTAGGTAGGTAGGCCTTCCCCACCTGCAAAAGTGAGGAAGGGCGCAACCCTTCAGAGCCGCATCTAGGCAACGAGCCAGCATTAAATTATATTACATCTCCAGTGCCCTCATTCCTCCAAGACCGGGGGATCTCCGGCATCTTCTTCTCGCAGACGCCCACGGTTCCTCTCTCGGCGCTGTCTCCGCTGCCTCGGGGGGGTCAAGAGCGCCACGAGCGGTATCTTCCGTCAAGGCTCTTTCCCAGTCCGGAATCTGCACATCAGGCAACTGTAGATCCCGTAAAAAGTTGGGGACATCCGCAGGTGTTCTAATCGCTACATCTACACCGTTATAAGAGGTGGAAAGCGAAAATGGGTAACCCCATCGGTTGAGGATGCCCTTCTCTTGTAGCGCCAACGTCACCGGCCGTAGAGCCCTACGGGCCGTAAGTGTGAAGCGGGACAAATCATTAAACAACTCCACTTTATCATTTTCAAAGTCCCAAGAGCGCTGGGTCCTTGCCGCCTTAATGATTCTCTCCTTCACCCGAAAGTCTGTGACATGACATAGAACATCGCGCGTCCCGGTCTGTCGTCCCTCCGGCAACGCTGCCCTATAGACCCTGTGTGCTCGGTCTATCACTGAGGGGGAAACTATTGCACCCGGCAAAAGAAAAGTAAAAAACCGGGCCAAATATGCGGTCAGCTCCGTCTCTGATTCTCGTACCCCTCGTACACGAATGTTCTGGCGGCGCGACCTGTTTTCCAGATCATCTAGTCGACGTAGCAGCGCAGACAGAACCGGAGAGCCAGGGTTTCCCTGGGAGTCACTTCCCACGTGCTGGGCCCTGGTTTCAAGGTGGAGCACCCGGGTCTCCAAGTCAGCCAGTCCCGTTTTAATGGCAGAGACCTCACCTCGTAGCGATTCTCCCAGTGTCGCTGCCAGATCGAGGAGGTCCTGCTTAGAGGGTAGGGACGCCATCATGTCTTCCATCCTGCGTAGGCGTGGGTGATCCTCGCTCCACGAGGCTTCCGACTGCGTTGGAGAGGCTGCCGCCGCCATACTAGGCCCCAACTGTAAAGCCGGCGGCACCTGTAGAAACATGTCCATGGAGCCCTGCAAAGTCAGCCGAGGGGTCCCTGGTGTAGTAGCAGTCGTCCCCCGTGCTTTTCCTTTCACCATTGCTCGCTGATCCGCTGAATAAAAGCAATTAGAAAGTCAACACGTTGGAGCTCTCACTTCAAGCGGCCATCACAGAGCTAGGTCAGGCCACACCCCCTCCAGTCTGCATTATTTACGTGTTATTTTTTGGATTTGGCAGAAGACAGGAAGGCAAAAGCAGCATCTGCACCGGCAGGCACCAGTGCCCCAGTGGAGGAGGAGGGGGAGCCACGGGCGACCACCAGCGCTGGTATATACTGTTTTATTTTGCAACGACCTTTGGTCAAAAACCGAAACATTTTTTGTTCACTGTATTTTAATTTAATTTTTTTATGTATAGCACAAGAGGAGCAGGAGGAGGAAGAGGAGGAGCAGGAGGAGGGCGATGATGGAGAGAGGGAGCCGGAGCCACAGCAGGAGGCTGCGAGTCCAGGTTTTTATTTTACTGTTGTATTTTGCATCGACTTTTGTTCAAAAATAAATCAGTTTTGTTGTTTACTGTATTTTTTATTTCTTTAATTTCTTAGATATAGCACCGGAAGAGATGTTGACGGTGGTGGTGGAGGAGTCGGAGTCGGAGGAGGAGTCAGAGCCTCAGGAGGCCGCCAGCTCTGGTATATACTACTGTTATATTTTTTTCAAGACTTTCAGTCAAAAATAGAAACCTGCTTTACTTACTGTATTTTCCTTTTTTCATTTATTGGATATATAGAAGGAGAAGCCAGACCGGACAGGTCCAGTGTCAGGATGAGGAATAATAGGATGGCGATCGGCGAGCTACGCCTGGCTGTCACCAACATAGATGCCATCCAGGAGTTGCTCCAGGAGTTAAGGGAGCATATTAACAATGCCGCTGACATCCTGGAGCGGCAGTGAGACCAGCCTCCTCCTCCCCTATGTTTGTTTGTGCCCCTGTTGGGCAGTTTGCCATCCGTGGCATGCTGTAAATAAATTTTCTATTTTTTCTATATTTTCCTGTTTGTGTGCGTTGCTTTTCCTTACTTAATAAGTTAATATGTATTGCTTGGTTTCCACACTGTTAAAATTATATGTACATAACTTTATTGACATTTCTATGGACCCTTTGTCATAAATTTGTCAACATATTTGTGGCCATGAATGTGACTGTGCACATTCTACACTGCCTGCCTGGCCAAAAAATGTCACACACTAACACAACCTTGTTGTACTGCCTTGAGATTTGATTACCGACGTGGCATGGTTTTGTTAAGCTTAGGCGATGTCATAACAACATGGATTTTTGTCCACAGTCACATTCATTGTATAACCAAGAATTTATCAAAAAATATTGATGGCAGCACTGCGTGAAGTCTTCTCCGACACAACCCAAAGATCCTTAGTGCGGCTCAGGTCTAGTTTATTTGTCCCTGTTTGCAGCTTCACGCAACACGACCTCCCAGCTATGAGCTCTCTCTCTCCCACCGCTGCCCGCTAAGACGCTGCCCGCCAACATGGTCACGTCTTTGCAGGAAGACAACATCGTGGAGGAACGGCAGCAGCTGCCGACAGTCCCAAGACCTCGTCACAATGACGTCAGTTCTGGAGTTAACCCCTAACTGCGACCAATGGTGGAGATAGGGGGTTCATTGGAACCCCCTATCTCCCGATCCGCAGCAGCTATCGGTTGGTTAATGTTTGGTATCTTTGGATCGACCAGAGCATGGCCTTTCCAACAATACCAAACATGACAATGTTAAAAATTATAAAAAATTTAAATATAAAAAAAATAAACAGATTTTTTGTTTTGTTTTGTTAATGCAGCAATATTGTTCCCATTTCAATTATAATGTGAACACTGATGCTGCACTAAGGATTTTTGTATGGGGTGCGTTTGTTAAAAATAGTGTAATTTTCACCCAAAAAAATATAACAAGTCCCCATTTCAATTTTTTTAAACAAACGCAACTCATAAAATATAACCGCAAACACTCGCATGTTAAAATGTGAAAAAAACACTTTACACCTTGTAAAACGAACATTGAAAATTCAAATTTTATTGCATTTTTTGTTATAATATACAGACAGGACATGACACATACATATGATAATGATATATTATGAATCATCTGCCGAGTCTGCCGGAAAGAACGATATATAACATGTCTGGGTCATATTATAAAATAAGGCTTCAAAAAAACACGTTTAAACAAGAGGAGCGAAACTGTTAAAAATTAGCTCAGCAGCAGACCGCAGTACCGCACACAGGCGTGAAGGGAAATCGTGAAATGCCTCAGCAGCAAAATTGTTAATTTTCTTTTTGTCTGTTTTAAATCATTTTATTTGGTTTTTTTTTTCGTTTCAGATCATTTTGATCAACTATTTTTCCGTTTTAAAACCTTTTGTTCTGGGTTTTTATTTTTAAAGTAAGACCATTCGGGTCAGTTTAGCGTTTTTTAAATCGTTTTGCTCATTTTTTTTTGTTCCTTGGCTTTCATACCATTTTTTTAATGTGATTAAATAAAGTTGTGAAATGTATATTCATAAGAAAAAAAGGATCTTTATTTAATAAAAAAAAAACACTATAGAATCGCCAGAATTATCGTATCGACAGAATGAATTATCGGATCCGAAAAACAAACCAAAAATTTATTATAAAAAAATATCTAAAGTATAAAAAAGTAAACCATAGTAGTTTACGTCAAAATGAATAGAGTTAGACACTTTGAAACGAGGAGAACAGACGTTCCGAAAAAAACTAAAATTTTCGAAAAAAAATAAAATTTTCAAAAAACGAGCAAAGTGACCCGAAAATACGAAAAATGGTCGATATTCCTAAAAAAAAATGTACACGAAAAACGAGCCGAATCGAAACAGAAATTGGTCGAAACGAGCTGAATCGAAAATTTTAAACATCCGAACAAATCGAACCGAATTGAACCGAAAAAAAAATCGGTGTACAAGCCTATTGTTCAACCAATTAGAGCGGCTGTGATCCAGTATACTTGACATGCGTGGCTGTTCTTTGTAAAAATGCTTGAATTTAAACATTTCATAATTTTATTTATCTCAATAGATACATTTGAAATGGTATACAAAATATACAAGTAGGCACTTGGTATCCACTTTTAATATAAAGAGAGGAAAAGGTGGAGCTTAAAGAGGAAGGGTGGGGATTAACCAGGAAGAGGTGTGCCCTTGACAGGAAGGGGTGCCTCAAATTTAAATTAGGGGGTGCACGAGTTTAGTCAGGCCTAGGGCAGCACAAAACCTAAATACACCACTGACAGCACCTGTAGCATACCCCAAGTTTTTGAAGAATCTCCCTGCACTCTTGTAAAATCTTTGCCCTAAGGCCACGACATTTCTTTAAAGGGTGAGGCTTCTTGTGAATAGGGCACTGATGATTAGGGTCTTTATCGCTATCACCCGAATCCCTTTGATTTGCAAGAGAGGACAAGGGTGGTGAGATGTCTGTCCTTTTAACAGATATTGCTCTAGTAAAGTCTCTACGATTAGCCGCTGTGTTATCATACCTTGATGAGGATGCTGGTGATGATGATGAAGCTGGCAAGTTGGTGTCGCTGAAGCTGGGATTGTTTCTTGTCCAGGCTTGTTCGCTGATGAACCTGCAAAAATATGAGAATGGAGGGAAGGATACGTCGTAGTCTCTTTTGTATCTTGAGCCGTGTTGCGCCCATTTCTCTTGCAGGCTGTATGGCAGTTTAGACGCCACTGGATTGACACCATGAGCAGTGTCCAGGAAGTTTAGTCCAGGTAAACGTGGGTCTGTCTTTGCCAACTCTAGCTCCATGAGGAGATCACTCAGTTCTTGGAGCTTGCGATAGTCTTTGTTACCCATTTTTGGGAAGTTTTGCAGTCTCTTGAACAGAGCGCCTTCTATGGCTTCAGAGCTGCCATCTGTTTGCTCAAGTCTTGCCCACGCAGCAACGAGACCTGCATCCGGGTAGTCAACATGTACTGTTCTCAGTCTTTTAACACGATCTGTGGATTCTGGCCCCAGCCACTTTATGAGCAAATCAAGTTCCTCCTTGGTAGTAAGGTTCAGATCAGCAATAGCAGCCTTGAAGGTTGATCTCCAGGCCCTGTAGCTCTCTGGACAGTCGTCGAACCTTGAGAGGCTTGTGTTAACGAGCTCTCGGCGTATCATATATCTGGCGAAGTCAGTCAAGTCTGATCTCTCACTCTTTGGTGCCAAAGTAACTTGAGGAACCGCTTGGGTGTTAAAGTTCTCTGGTGATGAAGGGTGAGGTTTACCAGGATAAAATGACGTTGCAAGAGCATTTAACTTTGGTGTAGTCTCTAAGGCTTCTGCTGGCTGTGGCTTGAGCTGCGGCTTGTCACTGGGATTCACCTTGCTGGCAGAATGATTGATGTACTTTGTCCTATTGCTTCTTCAAGGACCTTCAGCCTCGCTACGGCAGCTGCTTCCTCCTTTTCCATTTGCAGAATCTTGATTTGGGATTCCGTCTCTGCTTGGCGGGCTTTGCTGTGAGCTTCTAACTCTGCTTGGCAGGCTTTCCTGTGAGCTTCTAACTCTGCTTGTTTTTTAGCAAAGGAGCTTTGCACTTTCTTTGACTCCGCATCAGCGCGGGCCTCTATTAGCTTGTCGCTTAACGTTGAATGTCTGGAGCGAGAGGATCTGGAAGAATGTGCAGTGTGCTTGGTTGATGTGGATCTGTGAGATCTGGTCTCTTGCAGTTGAGCAATGCGGAGTTCTGCCCTTTCTTTGGCAACTTGCACTAGGAGGTCTCTTTCTTGGTTTAGTGCATCAGTCTTGGTCAGTTCTGCTGAAAAGTCCTTCATATTAGAGTCCTGCAAGAAGTCTGTGTATTTTGCAGACGGCTCCTGGTAACGTTTATATGCAGCAGATAGACGATCTAGAGTCTCTCTTAATTCAGCTGGTTGATCGTTAAAGTGAGGTAAAACTGACATGCATTGTGAAGTTCTGTCCCACAGGTTTGACAGATTGCTGGAGAGCATATCTCTAGTCAGGGCCGGCCCAAGCCACTGTGCTGCCTGGAGCGATGATGAAATGCTGCCCCCCCAAAAAAAAAGGGTCATGTAAAACCGTATCCAGAGCTCCACAGCATTACAACTCACAGTAATGTGCAGTGTGTATCAGCGTGAGTATTATTGCTGTGGAGCCCTGTGATGCGCTCATATACACCACACATTACTGTTTTTTTTATGCTGTGGAGCTCTGTGATATACTCATATAAGGGGGGGAAATTTGCCCCTTTTTCACCTCTTGCTGCCCCGCACCAATATTTAGTTTCCTACCTGTACCTCACGATGCTGTCAAGACGCTGTCGATCTTACTTTGTGCAGTGCAGGCATCAGATAACGTGGCGATTCTACGAGCAATACCAGCCTTTTGGATGCAGGACAAGGGGGCAACGCCGGACTGCGACAAGGACGCAGGCGCAGAATTTTACTCACAGCAGCCTGTTTAACGAAAAATACATGCATTTACACACACATTCAAATACATAACTATATCCCCTACACCTCGGGGGTATGTAGCAATAACACTCACATTAATGTGCGGTGTGTATGAGCATATCTCAAAATCCACAGCAATAAAACTCACAGTAATAATGTGCAGCAGTGTGTGTGTATATATATGCACTCACAATAAAAAGCGGATTATATATATATACACTGTACATACATGCATATTAGATCTAGATATTATGCTCCATACTAACATACATCACACTGGGTCATTACTCAGTGCAGCAGGGGTGGCTAAATCTAAAATGTTGCTTGGATCCCTGTCCTTGGAAGGGTTAACAATGGAGAAGATATTCTCCTTCACGGCAGGGGCTGTTTTATCAGTGTGTTTGTCGGGGGTTTTTTTGATCCCTCATTCCCCCCCAATCACATACTGCAGCTCCTTGCAGGGACGCTGTGTGTGGAGGGGGAGGGGACATTAGCCCGGATCTCCTGTCAGCTCAGCTGCAGAGGAGAAACCCTTGCAGGGTAGGGATCCAGGCTGGGACAGCACCAAGTGGACTCACCTCTCCAGTATTACATTTGGATGGGATCCAAGCAGCCACTGATAAGATGCTCTTCTCTCCGGTGGCAGCAGCAGCACCAGCATGCTGCACTCAGAAAGCCTTGCCCTGTTCATTCATCCACTTCTGTCCCTCCTCCGGAGCCCTGTGTTACGTGACAGATCACAGGGCCCGGAAGCTGCTGCTCCATTCTCTCTGATTCAAGGGAGCATGAGAATCAGAACACTCAACCTACACTCAACAGTGTCTTCGCTTTGTTTTTTCGCCAAACGATCCATCCCTCTGTTATTGAGCACAGACTAAGCCAGGGATACCTAGCTACACTCAGCAGCACAGCACAGCCCTGCCTCTCGTGTCCCAGGAGGCGCCATGTGCTGGTGCATACCAGCGTGAGTGGGAGGGAGGGACGTTGCTGCCAGCGGATGATCCGGAGGGAAACTGATTTAATCCCAGACACCCCCCCTCCCACATGACACCCTGGCCGGCCGGAACGTCTTAGCTGGCCTTAGCTAGCAAGCACTCGAGCAGGCCGCAGGGGCACGAGTGGCTGCCTGCAAGGATTGGTGCATCAGGATAAGAAAAATATCGCCGATATTCAGCCCCCCTCTCAGCTGTCACCTGGGGGCGCTCTGCCCCATCGCCCCTATCTTGGTATGCCACTGAGTAGGCTGGCACATACCTGGTGGTAGACTTGTGCACCGATTTTTTTTTCGGTTCGGTTCGCTCGTATTTTGTAAATTTTCGTTTCGGTCGATTTACGTTTCGGTTCGTTTCGTTTTCGTTTCGTTTTTCGTATCGACCATTTTTCGTATTTTCGTGTCACTTTGCTCGTTTTTTGTATCGACTTTTCGTAATTTCGGAAATTTTCGTGTTTTTCGGAACGTCTGTTCTCCTCGTTTCAAAGTGTCTATTCGTTTTGACGTAACTAATGGTTTTTCGGATCCGATATTTCTGTCGATACGATAATTCTGTCGATACGATAATTCTGCCATTGAGATTTCTCATGTTTTTTACAAGAAGGATACATTGAGATGGGAATGATACAAAATTACAGAATCAGCGATATATCCAAAAAATACGTTATCCGAAATTACTGAAATGAAACCGAAATCAGGAATGGAGCCGAAATTCCGAATGGAACGAAAATGATTTTTGATTTTACACATTTCTAGTCCATTCGAAAATTCCGAACAAATTTTCGTTTAGTTTCGTAAAGTTTTCGTTTTCGGAAAATTCGGATCTGAAAAGTTTCGTAAAATCGGCTGAATCCGAATGCACGAATCGGGAAATTTCGTGAAAATTCCGAAATTCCGAAACCCGAAACGCACATCCCTACCTGGTGGGTAGCTGACTGGTCCAGGGCGTGGTGGGAGCCAGAGGAGAAAGAAGTTGCTGGCTGCCATGCCTGCGGATCTGCCCGCACAACAGGCTTCCTGATAGGCGCTGGCCCATGTAAGTGCGTGTGTGGTGGGCGTGGTCACGGTGAGAACGTGTGGGGGGCGGCGGCATCACTCACTGCTTCCTTGCGCTGGCCGCCAAATTTGATGCTGCATCGATGCCGGCGCTCACAAAAAAAATAGTGCAGCGGCTTCAGCAGCGCAAAAATTTGCCGCTCACAAATTTTGGCCGCCTGGCGCGAGCTCTCCACAGTGCTCCATGGTCGGGCTGGCCCTGTCTCTAGTGTATTCATAGCTTTCTCTGAGTTTCTGTGTCGGTTTTATTGTGCGTTTGGGTTTTACACTCGGTTCGGCAAACTCTGCAGAATCTGCTCCGTGTACGTCTGCGGGTTCAGGGGCATGATGAATCTGCATCGGTTCAGCCATAATAGAGTGCACAGAGCCTTGTCTAGACATTTTATACGTTTTTGCAAAAATAGTACTGTCTCTTTAGGAAGATGAACGGCGTCTTAGACAGGTGGATAACACCGTTAAATGCAGAGAAACCATTTTCAATATTCAGTGAGATGCAGTATAAGGGAGATGCAGTAAGCTTGTGCGACCATGTGCTTCCCCAAGATGGCTGATGGCACTGAGCTTGATTGCAGATTAAGCACACACACATGTGCTTCCATAAAATGGCTGATGGCACTGAGCTTGATTGCAGATTAGGCACACACATATATAGTAGCAGGCTGTAGGATTCTTCACATCTTTTGACTATTCTGACTCCGATCGTTGTATAGCGATTTATCCCTTGCAGAGACCTCTATGCCTGGCCTGTATAAGTAGATGCAATCACCGACGACGATCCTTATCAGATAGCTGAACTCACCAAAACACTGTTTCTTTCTACGACTTGCTTTATTCCGTACATCAGGTTACAGCAGATCACAGGATACAGCAGATAATAGAATGAGGTATTTTATGCGGTCAAAAGATGATACTGTCCTTAGCATGCAATGGAGAGACATGTGTGCTGCCTGTTAACTGCACCATGATACAGCTCTTACTCACAAAGAAGGGTGGAGCTTCACACACACAGGAATCGCATCATCATAATGCGAGGGAACAGAGAGAAAGCATGTACAATACAGAAAGACCACTAGGTGGCAGCATAAGGACTATCTATACGGTATAAATCCCCATCTAAATCAATATGAATACAACTGTAACAGCACAATGGCACTTGCTGGCCTGGCACCAAAGGCACAATATTTGGGTGCACTGACGCCTTTACCAGATTCATATCTTTTTAATATAGGACCGCATGGTCCACACCTGTACTCTTCCACAATACCACAGAGGGGTTACTGTATAATGGCACTTGCTGGCCTGGCACCAAAGGCACAACATTTGGGTGCACAGACTTTCTGGCAGGACCTTCTCGTGATGTTTACCCAGGTCAGTGAGGATTATCCATCACGTCCCCCTGCTACTTTGCCCCGGAACCGAAAGGAGGCTATAGGGCTGGTGGGGTCCCTTGATCTTGATGAAGCACCTATGTAGACGCACTCTAACATAATTTGTCGATAGACCCCCAGGCCTTAGGCCTTATGCATATTTGATTGCAGAAATTATTTCATTTAACTACTTTATGAGTCGTTGTGCAGCTCCGCACAGTTTGGTTTCTCGCTTTTTCTTTTGTGTTGTTTGTCGGTTCCGATTGGGGCTCGACCACGTACCCCGCCGAGGTTAGTGGCCTTGCAGAGTTCGGTCCTCATCTGGCATTTTCGCTGGTGTAACCGCAACAGCCGCTCGTCACCTCTTAGTGTTTGTATATAGTTACCCTTTATTTCTTGTTCCTTCCCTCCCTCCCCCAAGAGAACTTGACCATGTCATTAGACCAATGCACATTGTTAACGCCTGCTGATTTAATCATCGTTTCCATTAACGCGAATGGACTAAACATCCCCGAAAAGCGCTCTCAGGCCCTGCACGACTTTCAATCCCCGAAGGCCTCGGTTGTGTTTATACAGGATCTAAATCGATGTAGCAGAAATGTTGCCTGCTTTTCCCTATGTGATTCGTACATATCTTATTTTCGTTCACTTATCGTTCGGATTCTAATCTATATTATTTTATACATGGACGAAAATCGTAACTATAAACGGCCGCAAGGCCCTATTGGATAAATTTCCCATTTCCGCCCGATTCTTTCATCCCTCTATCATATATCACATGCTTGTCCATTATTCGTTTTAAAAAATATTATTCGTTTCGGATTTACAAACATTGTGATTAACTTTCCACTGCACCGTCATCGTATATCCGTTTATACGAATATTAAGATCTATGTACTATTACACAATCAGAAACGAAAAGTTGCTATTAGGCAAACTCTTTTGTTTACTTCCGGTTTCTGATGGACGTAAATCGAAACTGAAAGTGGCCGCAAGGCCTCACTGGGTATTTTCCATTTCCGCCCGATTTTATTTCCTTTTCTTATCGAATGCTATATGCTCATCCATTATTCGTTTCCTACATATTTTCGGATTTATATACATTATGATTGACTTTTTATTGCATTTATTATCATTTTTCGTATCTGTTCACACGAAAATTAAGATCCATGTATTACTATGTAATCAGAACCGAAAAGTCGCTATTGGGCAAATCCCTTTGTCTACATCCGGTTTCTGATCGTTAACCATATGAACGAACATTGCTCGATCTCCTTAATTTTTCGTATTTTGTGTTAACCGAATCTCTTCCTATTAGCTGTTTCTTATGCTTTTCTCGATCAATACCGATTTCTAATAGCTATTACGACCGGCCAGTTGTTCGTATTGTTTTCGCCGCCATTTCGTATTCGCAAAGCATTACTGGGTAAATCCGAACGATCGGAAGTCAACTGACCGGAAGTAGGAAGCGACATTATTCTGATGCACTATAAAAGAGGACACCTTTACCTTGCATTTTATACTGACTTTTTTATGGACATTTACTTCTATACCGACTGAGGAAGGCTTATTTAAGCCGAAAGGCGTCTCGGTAGACCTTGTCCTGGATTTTATTTATTTATCCATTAAATTTTGTTTTATTTCCCAACATTTGCTACCGTTCTCCAACCTTTTTTTCTCCTTGAAAATTTGGACCCACCACCGCTGAGACAAAGAGGTTTGGGTTCCCACCCTAAGAGGACCCAGAGCTACATACATTGAGCCTGACATTACGAGGCTCCAAAATCGGTGAGTGTGTTTCACTTTTTCCTCTTCACATTTCCATACACACGCAGTATTACGCTATGGGAGTGCCGTCTCCCGATTCTCTCCATTTTATCTAGTCTCCAGTACGGACAGAAAGAAGGGAAGTGCCACCCTATATTTGGCTGCAGGCTGTTTCTCCTTGAGCCGGGACCTTGTGGGCTCCCACGAATGTGAGTGGTTTAGATCTTGATTTTATTTTGGGCAATTCTATTCTGACTGTCTGCACTATCATTTTTTCCTGTGATGTGCTTTTTTTGAGGAATACTGACGGATAAAAGGATTCAACACCAGCACTCAAAGGAAGACCAGCACATTATTCCTCACCATCATTTTTTGAGTATTCCATTATTACCTACTTGAGCACTTTTTGCACATTCGACTTTAGACTTGGACTTTACTCTATGCACTTTCATTGACGTTTTAACAATATTTTCATGGCTTTTTAATAAATTTTTTTGAATTTTACACTGGTTTTTATGGATTTTACACATCCATCGATTTATTAACCTATTAATTGCACTAGATGCGCTGTATGGTTTTCCGCTTTTTATCGTGTTTATACAGGAGACTCATTTTCAAGAAGGGAAAGCGCCTTCTCTAACGAATTCTCATTATCCCTTGGGCTTCTATAGCCATAATGTTGAGGCCAAGTCCAAGGGAACGGCAATCTTGTTCCACAGGCGGATCCTGTTTCAGTTGCTTGATTCCGTGACTGACACGGGAGGTCGTTTTGTTTTTGTAAAAGGGCGGATTCTGGATCAAGTTTATACCTTTGCCAACAGTTACGCACCCAACAAGGTGCAGCGTAAGTTCCTATCTGCTACAGTACGTACACTAGGGGTCTTTGCTGAGGGACTGGTGGTGTTGGGTGGTGACCTCAATGTGCCCCTGGAACCCTCCTGGGACACCTCTGCAGGCTGCTCCTCGATTCCACTGTACATCTTGTGCTCCTGCCGTAGATCCTTACATACATCTCGATTTGCAGATTGCTGGCGAACGTTACACCCCACAGGTAAAGACTTCTCATTCTATGCACACTCCTCCCAATCCTCTACCTTTTTGTCCAGCAGTACCATCTCTCTGCCTTATGGGGCGCCTCGATAGGTACTGCCACATGGTCTGTCCACGCACCGGTTACCATCACCCTACGTTCCCCACTGTTTAAGCCGACCGCACCAAATTGGCGCCTTAACGACTCTCTCCTTTCCGACCCGCTTGTGGCTGAGGAAGGACGGCAGGTCCTCACTGATTTTTTTTTAGGAAAATGCCACAGGAGGCATCACCTATGGTGTGGGAAGCACATAAATGCGTGATCAGAGGTTATTTTATACGGAAAGGTGCTGAGCGGGCTAAACGTAGCTGATATGCGTGACATCCAACACCAAATTTCCCAGATCTCCTCTGACCACAAGCGGGACGGCGACCCTGAGACCATGACCCGTCTGACCGAGGTATGTAGATAGTTAATGGCACTCATGAATACGACCTACCACAGGACATATTTGCATTCTAAAGCCTTCTTTCACTTACATGGGGACAAGAGTGGGAGGCTGCTGGCGCGACTGATAGCCAAACAACGCTCCACTACGTATATTGCTAAACTGCGAGACACACAAGGGGGTGTACAGAGATTGCCGGCTAAATTGCTGCAGATCGTTCGGGACTATTACACCGCACTTTATGACTTACAGGGGACCACCGATCCCCAAGACCTGGCACGCAAACGCTCTGACATCATAATAAACTTCAGTTACACTGATGTAAACATCAGGGTACTAGTGTCTCCCAGAGACCAAATTAATATTTAACTTTTATTAAACACTATTAAAAAAGAATCAAACATATAACATGAACATAAATTGACAAGGTTCACAAGACAATAATAAAACCAAATCTGCTGAAAAATTGTATGTGTATACCGGCAGGAGCAGTGATTGACAAGCGGTGCCGCAGGATCACTTAAGGATATTTTGCAGTAAGGAATGTGGGCTGCTTGCTTGTTATCAATCAAAAATCATAAATACACTGCGGGTAAATGAGCAGAAAAACAAATCTGCTAAGAAAAATATATGTATGTGACAACAGAGGCAATAATTGACAATAAACACAATAAGTGACCTTCAAGGATCACTTCAAAGTGTTATGGTAAAAAAGGAAACGTACGTATTGACAATGTTAAATCACTAGACACTGCACATAAGAGGCAGAAGGACCAATTAGAAAGCAGAGAAAACGGAGGCAAGGATCTCCAATGGGGAGTTTCCTTCTGCCTCTTATGTGCAGTGTCTAGTGATTTAACATTGTCAATATGTACGTTTCCTTTTTTACCATAACACTTTGAAGTGATCCTTGAAGGTCACTTATTGTGTTTATTGTCAATTATTGCCTCTGTTGTCACATACATATATTTTTCTTAGCAGATTTGTTTTTCTGCTCATTGACCCGCAGTGTATTTATGATTTTTGATTGATAACAAGCAAGCAGTCCACATTCCTTACTGCAAAATATCCTTAAGTGATCCTGCTGCACCGCTTGTCAATCACTGCTCCTGCCGGTATACACATACAATTTTTCAGCAGATTTGGTTTTATTATTGTCTTGTGAACCTTGTCAATTTATGTTCATGTTATATGTTTGATTCTTTTTTTAATAGTGTTTAATAAAAGTTAAATATTAATTTGGTCTCTGGGAGACACTAGTACCCTGATGTTTACATCAGTGTAACTGAAGTTTATTCGGAATATATAGGGGCAAACCCTTTGGTCTCTCACCACCGTTTCTAATTTTTTCCCGTATTCTTCAATTTTCTGGCATTACCTTGTTACACTCTACCTTTTAGGTAGCGATTGCTCTGACATCATGGCCTACCTGACTAAATATTTCTCCAAACGAATATACCGACAAACATCTGACCTCCTTGACCGCCCCTTAACCTCAGAGGAGTTGGCCTCAGCACTTAAATCCTCTAAATCTGGTAAAAGCCCCAGCCCAGATGGTCTCCCGGTTCGATACTATAGACACTATGCAGGAATACTTTCCCCCCATCTCCTGAAGGCATTTAATGACTTGGTAGGAGGGAAACATTTCCCTACACAGACCCTACGTGCTAACATTACGATTATACCCAAGGAAGGCAAGGACCCCGACCATTGCTCCAGCTATCGACCTATTTCTTTGCTGAATTGCGATCTGAAGCTGTTTGCAAAAATTTTGGCAGACAGACTCAATCCCTTCCTTCCCGCTCTTGTCCATGCGGACCAAGTGGGGTTTGTCCCCGTCCGAGAAGCCCGAGACAACACCATGCGGACCCTGCAGCTTATGCACCATGCACGTCGTTCCTCTCAGGCACTGGCACTCTTATCCACAGACGCGGAGAAGGCCTTCGATAGGGTGGATTGGGACTTTATTTCCCTCTCCTTGACACATATTGGCCTAGGCCCTAATCTCCGCGCCTGGATAGGAGCCCTGTACGGGGACACGACTGCACGCGTATGTGTCAACGGGGTGTTCACGGCCCCATTTACCATCCGCAACGGTACTCGCCAGGGGTGTCCTCTCGCCCCGTTGCTGTTCGTGCTGACTTTAGAGCCATTTCTGGAGGCTATACGGACAGACCCTAACATAACGCTGACGATCTCCTGTTTTTTATAACTAGACCAGAGGTATCTTTGCCAAGAGTGATGGTGGCTTTTGAGGAATACGGCAGACTCTCCAACCTTAAGATTAATTTTTTGAAATCGCATATCCTCAATGTCTCCGTACCAGAGCCTAGAGCCCAAGCCCTGAAACCGCACTTTTCTTTTCAATGGGCAACTGACAAGATTAAATATCTGGGCATCTGGCTCTCGACACAGAGTTCCCACCTCTTCCAGGATAATTTTCCACCACTCCTTAAATCCCTGCAACACGACCTAACGAACTGGAATTACCCACATATCTCCTGGCTACGCCGTATTGCAGTGGTCAAAATGAATGTCCAACCCCGGCTTTTATATTTTCTGAAAATGATACCTATTGATCTCCCCAAGGCATTTTTCGCTTCCCTTCGGACCATGGTGGCCAACTACATTTGGAGGGGTAGACGTCCTAGATTACTCAAAGAATTTACCGATTTCCCCCCCCCCGGAGTTTACACCTGCTGCGTTACTATTACATCATAACGATTACTCCATATCTTCCTATAAACGCACACTGGCCATACGCATTCTGAACACAGCCAAGGCCTTAATACCTCTCTACTGGAAACAACTCACACCCCCACCCCTCTCACTGTGGTTCACACGCATGGAAGAACTCCACTCGGTGGAACAGTTGGTGTTTAGTGCCTCTGACCGACTGACCCAGTACACCGCTATCTGGTCTAGTTGGATTATCAGATCCTCTTCCCGTGCATTCCGCAAATTACTTACCCTCCCTGCATAAACTCCTACCCATGCATTGATTTAGGACCTTGGTATTGAGATTAATAAAGTGATGTAAGGTCAATATTCATATGTCTCCTCTTTCAGTTCCTCCCCCGTCTCCCCCCCCTTTTAAGTCATGATAATTGTATTTAAAGTGATGAGCCATGTTGGACCTGCGTGTCCTTATGCTGATTTTTTTCTCCTGCAGTAAGGAACCTGCGATTTCAGCAATGTTTGCTCATTCTATGCCTTAATATGTAAATCTTTACAAAAAAAAATATTTGGGTGCACTGACGCCTTTACCAGATTCATATCTTTTTAATATAGGACCGCATGGTCCACCCCCGGAACTCTTCCAAAATACCACAGAGGGGTTACTGTATAATGGCACTTGCTGGCCTGGCACCAAAGGCACAATATTTGGGTGCACTGACGCCTTTACCAGATTCATATCTTTTTAATATAGGACCGCATGGTCCACCCCTGCACTCTTCCACAATACCACAGAGGGGTTACTGTATGATAGTACTTGCATGCCTGGCACCAAAGGCACAATATTTGGGTGCACTGCCACTGACGCCTGTACCAGATTCATATCCTCAGAGGGGTTAATGTGTGACGGTACTGTTACCGACTCTAAAGGCCCAATTTTAAAGCACCTATTGTTACTTTCATCCAAAGCCTGCATAAGTTTCACAATAATTTAGCCAAAAAAATCACTAAACTTTTCTGCGGGTCCGAAAATGTCTCCTCTTTTCATGCAGACTGCCGCCCCAAGCAGTTGTTTATGGATAGATTAAAGGAAAACCATTTACCGTCATTTGAAATGTCATTTTTTTGGTTTTTACATATTTCTATACATCCGAAAAATCCGCCACTTCACAGGCAGGTTATGGGGACCTCCTAGGCACGATATTTGAAGGAATTTTTTCGTTTTTATTTTTAACCCTTATTTCATGGAAAACTCACTGTTCGTTTAAAAACGTTTTTATTTAAACTTTTTGTCCTTGTTTCCTGTCCCCCAGGGCACTACCCGGACCCCCATACACATTTTATGGCAAACATCTTGCATATATGCTCTCTTGCAGGGCACTCTAAAAATCGAACTTTGAGTCCCATTGACTTGCACTGAGTTCGGTTCGTGTTCGCGTTCGAACTCAAACTTTTGAAACTGTTCGAGTTCGAATGCGAACTGAACACGGGGGTGTTCGGCTCAACCCTAGTTAATAACCTATTGAGCCAGAATGCAACCCGTAGCCTGGGTCTTGTTGCGCGGGTGCATGAGATCACAGAGGACATGTTTGGGGAACTTGGGCTGCTGAATTGTGAGCCGGTTTGCATAGAGTTAAAAGCAGATGCTATCCCGTACAGTATCGCTGTGCCTCGTAGGGTTCCATTTCCACTTTTGCCCCGGGTTGAGGCCGAACTTTTGAGGATGAAAAGTATGGGTGTTATTGAGGAAGACGCTGAAGCTACTGACTGGTGTGCTCCTATTGTGCCTGTTGCTAAGAAGAATGGGAAAGTTCGTATTTGTGTGGACTTGAAATGCCTGAATGAGGCTGTACAGAGGGAGAGATTTGTACTGCTGACATTGGAAGACATAGCTCCGAAGTTGTCAGGGGCTAAAATCTTTTCCACGCTTGATGCTTCTAGCGGTTTCTGGCAGATTCCGCTCGACCCGGAGAGCCGTAAGCTGACTACTTTCATTACGCCGGTAGATCGATTCTGTTTCCACAGACTCCCCTTTGGGATATCTTATCACCAGAGATCTTCCAAAGGGAAATGAGTTCCCTCCTGAGGGACCATGAGGGCACGGTGGTAGTTATGGACGACATCCTCGTGTACGGGTCCACTCTAGAAGAGCATGATCAGCGACTGCAGCGTGTACTGCAGACCGTAAGAGAGTCAGGATTGAAGCTGAACAAAGATAAATGCCACTTTGGGAAAATAGAACTGTGCTACTTTGGCCATATTATCAGCGGAGACGGTATTAAGCCAGATGCTAGTAAAGTTATCGCTATTGAGCAATTGAAAAGCCCTTCCGATGTTCATGAACTGAGACAAATACTGGGCCTTGTGAACTACTTGGGCAAGTTTCTGCCGGAACTGTCCTCAGTGTTGCATCCTATTACAGAATTGTTGAACGTTGCTTGGACCTGGGGATGCTAGCAGTTATGGGCTAGGAGCAGCCCTTCTGCAACTGAACGACGACAAGCTGCAGCCCATTGCCTACTGCTCTCGTACATTAACTGCGGCAGAAACAAAATACGCTCAGATAGAAAAGGACTGTCTGGCTGGAGTTTGGGCCTGTGAGCGCTTTCAACGATATCTGGTGGGCTTGGAAGGTTTTAGTCTGGAGACTGACCACAAGCCGCTGGTTCCTTTGATAAACTCCTATGACATTGACAAGGCACCTCTGAGATGCCAGAGACTTCTGATGTGGCTGCTCAGATTCAATGTTCGGGCTGTGCACGTGCCGGGGAAACCACTGGTAGTTCTCTCCAGGCTCCCGCTGGCTGCAGCTGAAGAGTCATCTACAGAATCAGATGTGAAGGTGTATGTGGATTCGATTTTTGGCTTCTAAATCCATCTCTTCAGGGAGATTGGAGCTGATAAAGAGAGAGACACATCTAGATACTGATCTCCAAGAGGTCATAAACTACATAAAGAACGACTGGCCCGGGCAGTATGGATGCCGCTGAGTGCTTTCCAGGCAGAGGGAGCGCACCTTACTGAACTAGACGGTTTGGTGCTGTTTCAAGACAGTATTGTTATACCACCCAGTATGCGGCGAGAGATGTTGAGTCGAATTCACAATGGCCACTTGGGAATTTCTAAATGTAGAGAGAGAGCTGCCTCTGCGCTGTGGTGGCCTGGAATCATTGCAGAATATGTATCAAGCTGTGCCTTCTGCCATGAACGTCGGCCTACACAGAGGAGAGAGCCTCTACTTTCTACCCCGCTGCCTGCGGGCCCCTAGCAGAAGATTGCAGCAGATTTATGTGCGCTCAATAGGAAAAAGTATCTGGTTGTTGTGGACTACTACTACTCAAGGTATTTTGAGATTGCATCGTTAGAAGAGACGACCAGCGTGGCTGTCATCACACGCCTAAAGAGCATGTTTACAAGGTGGGGGGTACCGGCTGAGCTGGTGAGTGACAATGGAATGCAGTTCACTTCTATGGAGTTCAGGTCCTTCATGTAACGTTGGGGGCTTCCAGCCTCTCCAGTTTGCTTGAAGGCAGCATGTCTGATGCTGCTCGCTGACCAACACCCGGCTTAAATAGAGACAGGCAGGGAGGTGGCTGCATGAGGCGCGGCTTGAGAGGGGGGCGCGGTCTGGTGAAGGTCTTTAAAAACCCATAGTTCCTTCTCAGCAGTGCCAGATCATGGTTATCCATACCTGAGCTCCCTGTACCTGTATTCTCTCGTGATTTAACCTGTTATTGACCTCTGCTTGTTTTCTGATTCTCATTCTGCCTTCCGTTGCCCTAGACTATTTTCCTTGTACTACGCTACTGCACTGATATCGACCCGGCTATTCCATTTGACTATTCTATTCTCTGTATTCCTGACTCTGGCTTGTCTGACTACCCCCGTGTTGCTGACCTGGTTTTGTATTACGACATTGTCATTGATTAACCCTTTCTGTCTAGCTAGTATACTTATACCTGGCCAATTTTTAAGGACCAGACAGTTAGGGATTGTTCTACGGCTACTCTGTTGGTAGCTTTTTGGCTCTGTGGAATGTTGGGCTTTAAGGGCTGCATGGTGGGATCCGGGAACCGTGACATTACGATCTGGCCAAAATGGATCCCACAGACTTAACACAACATTGAGTAACTTTGTATCCAGACAGGACGAGCATGACCGTAGGATGGATCAGTTTGCTCTCGCCTTACAAACTATCCTGACTCGTACGGCTCACCTGGAACCAGCTGGGGTGGCACCTCCGCCTGCTATACCTGTGTCCCCTGTCATTCAGACATCCCAGATACACATGACCGCTCCTATGAGGTTTGACGGTACTCCCTCGGAGTGCCGGGGATTTTGGTCCATGTGGATATTCATTTTAAATTAAATCCACAAATGTTTATCACTGACATAGCCAAAGTGGGGTTCATTATTAACCATCTGTCTGGCAGAGCGTTGACATGGGCGACTCCTTTATCGGAGGCAGAGATGCCTATCGTACGGAACTATAAAGAATTCATAGCCGAGTTAAAACGTACGTTTAATCCTACCAGAAAGGCCAAGGTAGCTGGCAAATCCTTGTTCCGCATACGTGGAGGGGAACAGGACTGTGTCTGATTATGCCATAGAATTTAAAACGTTGGTTTCTGACGTGAACTGGACTGATGAGGCTCTGGTTCTGGCTTTTATGGAGCGGTAATCAGAGTCATTGATGCATGAATTGGCTCCTCGTAAATTACCTGAGGTATTGAGTGAACTCGTTGATTATTGTATAGATCTGGATGATCAGATAAGGGACAGAAGAACTCCAAGAGAGAAACCTAAGAGACCGTTACTAAGGTTGGCTCCTGTCTTTCAGACACCACCCAGAGAGTTATCTCCTCCCTCTGAGCCTATGCAACTAGGCCATACTAGGCTTACAGAGGAAGAGAGAACAAGGTGTCTTCGTGAGGGATTGTGCCTGTATTGTGGTTTGAAAGGACATTTTCGACTTCAATGTCCCACTCACCCTAGAATGCATGATAAGTCGGAAAACTACCGCACCTAAGGCAGCTGAGGAGACAGGCCTTGGGTGTGACGTGCATGTCTCCTGTCAAAGACACTAAACTTTTGTTACCAGTATCCATGGCTTGGGAGACCAAGACCACGCATACTACTGCTTTTGCTGATTCTGGGGCTGCTGGTAATTTTATCGATGTTGAATATGCTTCTTCCATTTCTCTCCCTCTGGTTGTAAGTGAGACACCCTTAGCCTTCGAAGCCATAGACGGTAGGCTGTTATCCTGACCTAGGATTACTCACGATACGATTACAGTGGTTCTTACCACTGGTCTCTTACATAAAGAAGATATCATATTTCAGGTTATCCGTTCACCTTCCAAACCTGTTGTGCTTGGTTTCCCTTGGTTGGTGGAACATAATCCTATCTTGGAGTCCTACTTGTTTTGGGACTTGTTTAATACCCATTCAACATATTGGTGCCCTGAACACACCTACAGCTCCCCCATTGTCTACAGAGGTTCCTGACCAGTATGCCGACCTCAGAGCTGTATTTGATAAAAGAGAGGCAGAGAAACTACCTCCACATAGAGCATATGATTGCGCCATAGATATTCATCCAGGTACCATGCCTCCTCGAGGCAAAGTATATCCTCTATCCATAACAGAGAACCAAATCATGGAGGAGTACATAAAAGAGAATTTGGAGAGAGGTTTTATCAGACGTTCCTCTTCTCCAGCAGGGGCTGGGTTCTTTTTTGTGTCTAAAAAAAAAAAGGAGATTTACACCCGTGTATTGATTACAGGGGGCTTAACAAGATCACCATCAAGAATGTGTACCCTATCCCTCTTATATCAGAACTGTTCGACAGGTTAAGGGGATCAGCAGCATACACAAAACTCGATTTAAGAGGGGCTTACAACCTGATATGTATAAAAGAAGGGCATGAGTGGAAAACAGCATTTAACACCAGGAGTGGGCATTCTGAATATCTGGTCATGCCTTTCGGTCTTTGTAATGCTCCAGCTGTATTGCAAGATTTTATTAATGATGTGCTCAGAGATTTTTTGCAATCCTTTGTTATAGTATACCTAGACGATATACTGATTTACTCTCCCGATCTCAAAACCCACCATGAACATGTCAGACAGGTATTAGCAAAATTACTAGACAACGGTCTTTATTGCAAACTGGAGAAGTGTTTATTTGACATTACCACTGTAAAATTTCTTGGGTACATTATCACTCCAGAAGGTTTTGAGATGGATCCTTCCAAACTCACGGCCATCTCAGAATGGCCTCTCACTCAAGGCCTCAAAGCCATACAGAGGTTTTTGGGGTTTTCCAACTATTATAGGAGATTTATCAAGGATTATTCCACTATAGCCTCTCCTATCATTAATATGACACGTAAAGGTCTGAAGAATCAGGTCTGGTCTTCACAATCTAAACAGGCATTCGAAGCTCTTAAGCAGGCTTTCACTTCAGCTCCCGTGTTACGACATCCTGATCCCAGAATTCCATTTGTCCTTGAGGTTGATGCTTCCGAGATAGGACAGCCCCAATGCCGATCTCAAAGAGAGTCTCCAGGGAAGCCTCTACATCCTTGTGGGTTCTTTTCAAGAAAATTATCACCAGCAGAATGCAATTATGATATCGGTAACAGAGAATTGCTTGCTATTGTGTCTGACCTGTCAGAGTGGAGACATTTGTTGGAGGGTACTCTTGACCCTTTGTTGATAATCACTGATCATAAGAACCTTACGTACATCGGGGATGCTAAACGTTTGAACTCGAGACAGGCCAGGTGGTCATTACTACTGTCTCGGTTTAATTTTGTGTTGACTTACAGACCAAGTGACCGCAATGTAAAGGCTGATGCCTTATCTCGTCAATATGACCCGTATGAATCAAATACACAAGACCACAATTCTATAGTTCCTCCTGAACGTATTGTGGCTTCCACGGTCTTGTCAGTTTCCTCGCCTTTCCTGGAACGCCTCCAAGCAGCTCAAATGGGGGCTCCACCTAACAAGCCTCCAGATATGTTGTTTGTGCCTGAAAAGGAAAGACAAGAATTACTCATGTTTCATGATTCTAAACCAGCAGGTCATCCTGGTATTACTAAGACTCTTACCAGTATCTCCAGACAGTTCTGGTGGCCCACCATGCGACAGGACGTACGTTTGTTTGTTTTGGCTTGTCAAGTCTGTGCAAGAAGCAAAACCAGTAAAACCTTGCCTGTCAGTCTATTGCAGCCTTTACCTACGCCTAAGAGGCCTTGGTCTCATCTATCTATGGATTTTATTGTGGACTTGCCGAAGTCCAAGGGTCATACTGTGGTTCTGACAGTTGCAGACCGCTTCTCCAAAATGGCTCATTTTGTTCCTTTACCTAAGCTTCCTACAGCCACAGAACTGGCGGTTGTCTTTGCTAGAGAGATTCTACGAATACATGGGGTTCCGTCTGAAATAGTCTCTGACAGAGGAGCTCAGTTCGTCTCTCGTTTCTGGAGGGATTTCTGTGCGGAGATGGGGGTGCGATTGGCCTTCTCTTCAGCATACCATCCACAAACCAATGGGGCAGCAGAGAGGGCAAATCAGGGTCTCGAGCAGTACATACGTTGCTTTACCACACAACAACAAGACAATTGGTCGGAGTTGTTGCCCTGGGCTGAGTATGCACGTAATAACGCTGTTAATGAGACTACTGGCCACTCTCCTTTTTTCTGCCATCTATGGTTTTTTCCCTCCGGCTCTACCGCTTCAGTTTGCTGAACAGGCCATCCCGGCTCCCGATGAACTTCTCACACAACTACAAGAGATTTGGAGACAGATTCGCGAAAACATGGAGCGCAATGTTGCTGTCCAGAAACGCAAGGCTGACATGCATAGGTTACAAGCTCCTTCCTATAACGTGGGGGATAGAGTTTGGTTGTCCACTAGGAATGTGAAGTTGCGGGTGCCTTCTATGAAAATGGCACCTCGGTTTATAGGTCCATACAAGATCATTCGCCGCGTTAACCCTGTGGCTCAGTGGCGGAAGTACCAGGGTGGCAGCGGTCGCAGTTGGGACCGGGCCCCGGCATTCCGCCACTGGAGGGGGGCCCAGCGCCGCCGCCAGATTCCGGCAAAAAGCGCCGGAATCTGGGAGCAGCGCCCCCGGCTGTTCCCCTCCCAGCACGCGTGGGATGGGAACTAGCTGACCAGCGCACGAGATCTCGCGAGAACTCGGCTGCGCTGGTCAGGTGGTTTCCGGTGAGCGGCCAGGCTGCATGCTTTCAGCGGCCGCTCACCACGGAGAGAGGAGCCTGAGCTGGAGAGAGGAGCCTGAGCCTGAGGTGAGCTGGGGGGGCCCTATATACCCATAAGAGCTGGGCGCAAATCTATCCATTAGCTGGGGCAATATATTCATGAGCTGGGGCAGTATATCCATGAGCTGGGGCAGTATCCATGTGCTGGGGCAGTATATCCATGAGCTGGGGCAGTATATCCATGAGCTGGGGCAGTATATCCATGAGCTGGGGCAGTATATCCATGTGCTGGGGCAGTATATCCATGAGCTGGGGCAGTATCCATGTGCTGGGGCAGTATATCCATGAGCTGGGTCAGTATATCCATGTGCTGGGTCAGTATATCCATGTGCTGGGGCAGTATATCCATGTGCTGGGGCATTATATCCATGTGCTGGGGCAGTATATCCATGAGCTGGGGCAGTATATCCATGAGCTGGGGCAGTATATCCATGTGCTGGGGCAGTATATCCATGAGCTGGGGCAGTATCCATGTGCTGGGGCAGTATATCCATGAGCTGGGGCAGTATATCCATGAGCTGGGGCAGTATATCCATGAGCTGGGGCAGTATATCCATGTGCTGGGGCAGTATATCCATGAGCTGGGGCAGTATCCATGTGCTGGGGCAGTATATCCATGAGCTGGGTCAGTATATCCATGTGCTGGGTCAGTATATCCATGTGCTGGGGCAGTATATCCATGTGCTGGGGCAGTATATCCATGAGCTGGGGCAGTATATCCATTAACTGGGGGCAAATATATACAGGAGCTGGGGGAAAAAATATCCATGTGTGAGCTGGGGCAATATATCCATGTGTGGCCTGGGGGCAATATATGTCCATGTGAGCTGGGGGCAATATATATGTCCATGTGAGCTGGGGCAATATATATATCCATGTGAGCTGGGGGCAATATACAGTATATATCCGTGTCAGCTGGGGCAATACTATCTTTTTTATATTGCAGGAAAAAAAAGTAAAAATATAGATTTTTTTGGGGGGGTTGGGGGGGGCCCTTCATGGATTCTTGCACCGGGGCCCTCAGGTTTCTAGTTACGCCACTGCTGTGGCTTATGCTCTTGCCCTTCCTAAACATCTTCGCTTGCACAACGTCTTCCACACCTCCCTACCACACTTCCCTCCCACACCTCGCCTTTGTTGTGTAACAGGTACACGCGGGTTGTTCCTCCTCCTCCACCTGTTCAGGTTGATGGGGAGACAGAGTATGAGGTTAGGAAAGTTCTGGATTCTAGGCTGTTGAGGGGTGCTCTGCAGTACTTGGTCGATTGGGTGGGTTATGGTCCGGAGGACCGGTCCTGGATTCCGGCTTCCAACATGTCTGCCTCTAGGTTGGTCAGGGCGTTCCATGCCTCGCACCCCGATCGCCCTGGTGGTCGTCCTGCCACTCGCCCTTGTGGTCGTCCTGCCACTCGCCCCAGTGGTCGTCCTGCCACTTGCCCTGTTGGTCATCCGGTGGCCTCCCGTGGAGAGGGGGGTACTGTAACGTTGGGGGCTTCCAGCCTCTCCAGTGTGCTTGAAGGCAGCATGTCTGATGCTGCTCGCTGACCAACACCCGGTTTAAATAGAGACAGGCAGGGAGGTGGCTGCATGAGGCGCGGTTTGAGAGGGGGCGCGGTCTGGTGAAGGTCTTTAAAAACCCATAGTTCCTTCTCAGCAGTGCCAGATCGTGGTTATCCATACCTGAGCTCCCTGTACCTGTATTCTCTCGTGATTTAACCTGTTATTGACCTCTGCTTGTTTTCTGACCATTCTGCCTTCCGTTGCCCTAGACTATTTTCCTTGTACTACGCTACTGCACTGATATCGACCCGGCTATTCCATTTGACTATTCTATTCTCTGTATTCCTGACTCTGGCTTGTCTGACTACCCCCGTGTTGCTGACCTGGTTTTGTATTACGACATTGTCTTTGATTAACCCTTTCTGTCTAGCTAGTATACTTATACCTGGACAATTTTTAAGGACCAGACAGTTAGGGATTGTTCTACAGCTACTCTGTTGGTAACTTTTTGGCTCTGTGGAGTGTTGGGCTTTAAGGGCTGCGTGGTGGGATCCGGGAACTGTGACACTTCAGTGGGGACTACGATTTCCTTCATTCTACTTCCAGTCCACATTACCCACAGGCAGTGGCGTATGGTGGGGGTGCCTCGGGGGCAGTTGCCCCGGGCGCAATTTTCTTAGGGGGCGCAAAATTTCAAAAGAAATTTGAACCACTAATATTTTCCAGCAGGAATCAGCAAGGTGTTGGCCAGTTTTGCCACACTGGCGGTGACCTGGCACTCAGAATTCTGGTCCTGTCCTGACTCCTCCTTAACTCTGACATGAGTCACATGAAGCATCGCAGCATTATTCACCGGAACACCCTGTACCATGCTTGTCAGCCCCCCTTGAAGCCCTGTGCCAGCCCCATGCAGCTGGCAGCCCTGCAGCCATTGAACAGGAAGGAGGGAGGGAGGCACCTGCTCTGCAGTACATTTAAAATCCGGTCTCCACTAAGCCCCCTGGAAAGCTCCCCAGGCCACCAACAACTTCATGCAGGTATGTGACACTGTATGACACCAAAGCAGCGTGACCAACACACAGTGAGGGGGTACAGGGAGAGAGGTTCACTGGAGGTTCAGAGAGAGAATGACTGGGTATACTGGAAGATAGTGACTGGGGATATTCAATAGAGAGAGTGACTGGGGGTACTGTGAGAAAGAGGGGGTACTTGGAGAGAAAAAGAGAGAGTGACTGGGGGTACTGTGAGAAAGAGGGGGTACTTGGAGAGAAAGAGAGAGTTACTGGGGTACTCGGAGAGAGTGAGTGACTGAAGGTACTGGGAGAGAGTGACTTGGGTTACTGGGGGGAGTAACTGGGGTACTGGGAGAGAGAGAGAGACTGAGGTACTTTGGGAAAGAGAGAGACTGGGGGTACTGGGAAAAAGTGGGGGTACTTGGAGAGTGACTGTGGTATTGAGGGTAAGTGGGGGTACTGAGAGTGACTGGGGGTACTTGGAGGGAGAGGGTGATTGGGGGTACTGGGAGAGAGTGACTGAGTATAGTATGAGAGTGGAACTATGATAGGGAATACTTGGACAGGGTGACTGGTAGCAGTGGTGTAGCGAGGGGGGCATGTGTGCTTAATTTTTTTATTATATCAGTATTTTGTTAATAATATACAATACATGTGCTTGTGGGGTAACGGGGGTCAATACTCTACTGGTGTCAGGAAATCATGGTGTTACCGTGTCCACAGATTGGGGGGGTGCACAATTCTTGCCTTGCCCCGGGTGCTGACAACCCACGCTACGCCGCTGCCCACAGGCCAACCGCAAAGTTCATTTCGAGGCAACCAGATCCTTATTTGGCCCTCCTGGCTTATAGGGCAATTCCTATTCAGGCCATGGGATGTAGCCCTGCACAGTTGATGATGGGAGACAGATTCGTACCATGCTGCCTTCGATGGGTGCATTCCAGCCTTCCTCCACTGTTCTGTCTGAGAATGTTCGGAGGAGGGATGAAGAGGCGAAGTGGAACTACAGATACTATTATGATAGGAGACACTCTGCGCGCCATTTGCCTGAACTGTACCCTGGACAGAGTGTCAGAGTCAAACTGGATGACGAAAAGCGGTGGAAGACACCGGCCATAGTTGTAGGGCGTGCTGCTGAGCCAAGGTCCTATGTGGTCCACACAGAAGCAGGGACTGTTGCCCGCCGCAATAGACGGCACCTCCAGGTGGTTCCTGAGGAGCTAGGTGCCGAGAATTTGCAACCACAGCCAGTGGAATCTCCGGTCTTAAAAGGTACACCTGCTCTGCAACAGGATTCCGGCGAGAATACATGACTGCCTGACTTGGAGTCGCAACCACTCTCACAGGGATCTGGAGAGGGTCCTTGCAAAATGACTTTGAGTGGTAAGAGTTGTGAAGCTCCCAGTGCGCTACCGAGATTAGCGCTTTAGTTAGAACAGTGACTGGAAGAATGGGCAGAATAATCCCGTAGTCACTGTGGACTAGGGTAGTCTACCCCGATGTCCAAGATAGCATTGTACCTTTATCTGTATCTGTGTGTGTGCTTCTGTTTATTTGTTTGTCTGTTTAAGAAAAATGTATTGTTATTAAAAAGGGGGAGATGTGTTGAGTAGGGATGAGCCGAACGCCCCCGTGTTCGGTTCGACTTTGAACTCGAACAATTTCAGAAGTGCACACGATCCAAACTCAATGTAAGTCAATGGGACCCAAACGTTCGATTTTTAGAGTGCCCTCCAAGAGGGCATATATGCTAGATATTTGCCATAAAATGTGTATGGGGGTCTGGGTAGTGCCCTGGGGGACAGGAAACAAGGACAAAAAGTAAAAAAAGTTTTTAAAGGAACAGTGAGTTTTCCATGACATAAAGGTTAAGAATAAAAACGAAAAATTCCTTCAAATATCGTGCCTAGGAGGTCCCCATTACCTGCCCGTGAAGTGGCAGATTTGTAGGATGTATATAAACATTTAAAAACAAAAAAATGACATTTCAAATGACGGTAAATGGTTTTCCTTTAATCTATTCATAAATAACTGCTTGGGGCGGCAGCCTGTATGAAAAGAGGAGACATTTTAGGGCACGCAGAACAAGTTTAGTGATTTTTTTGGGCTAAATTATTGTGAAACTTATGCAGGCTTTGGATGAAAGTAACAATAGGTGCTTTAAAATTGGGCCTTTAGTGTCGACAACTGTGCCGTCACACCGTAACCCCTCTGTGGTATTGTGGAAGAGTGGTGGGTTGGACCCTGCGGTCAAATATTAAAATGATATGAATCTGGTACAGGCATCAGTGCACCCAATATTATGCCTTTGGTGGCAGCAAGTGCCTTCACACCGTAACCCCTCTGTGGTATTGTGGAAGAGTGCAGTGGTGGACCTTGCGGTCCAATATTAAACTGATATAAATCTGGTATAGGCGTCAGTGGCAGTGCACCCAAATATTGTGCCTTTGGTGGCAGCAAGTGCCTTCACACCGTAAGTAACCTCTCTGTGGTATTGTGGAAGAGTGCAGGGCCAGACCCTGCGGTCAAATATTAAAATGATATGAATCTGGTATACGCGTCAGTGGCAGTGCACCCAAATATTTTACCTTTGGTGGTAGCAAGTGCCTTCAAACCGTAACCCCTTTGTGGCATTGTGGAAGTGCAGTGGTGGAGGTTTTGGGAATGCAGAAGAGATCCCCGATCTATTCAGTTACGTCATGGATGAAGGGCAACCTAGTGCATAGCATATTGGCTAAGTTCTGGCCAGTGATCCAATTTCAACACCCAGTAAGCCAGTGGATCATCTGCTGTAAAGGTATCCAGGTCTGCCCTTGCCCCTAGGTAGTCCTGCACCATACGGTGAAGACACTGGCAATGGGTGCCTACATTTGATGTCCTTGGGCGTCGTGGACTAAACAAAATTAAAATGGCATCAGTCAAGCGGCCCAGGCCTTCACCACTCTTCCTCTGATCATCCACAGCCTCAGAAGCACCTGCGTCATCACTTGGTAACCTACCAGTGCCTGGAAAGGTGTTACACAAGTGTCGCTTTAGAGCGTCCTCAAGTTGTTTCATCCTGTCCTCCGTCTGTGCGGGCAGGATGAGCTCTGCAACTTTCCCCTTGTATCGTGGATCAAGAAGGCTTGCCAACCAGTAATGATCCTTGATAGCACAAATCCTGGGGTCCTTTACCAGGCTTTGCAGGATAAGGGAGCCCATGCAGTGTAGGTTGGAGGTGGCATTAGCTTCCGAGTCTTCCTGGTCAATGAGGATGACCCCATCATGCACTTCCTCCTCCCAGCCATGTACTAGTCCTTGGGTTTCTGGGCACACAAAACCCTCCCTTGAGGAATCCCCACCTTCCATGCCACAACTACTTAAATATTCCTCCTCCTCATCCTCCTCCTCCTGTCTGATCTCAGGACCCGCAGGGATGCGGTATGCATAAAGACTGGGGCCTTGAGAGCTAGGGAAGGCATCCTCTTCCTCCTGCTGCTCTGCCTCTAGTGCCACATCTATAATTCCCCACAGAGTGCGCTCCAGCAGGAACACTAAAGGAATTGTGTCACTGATGCATGCACTGTCCCTGCTCAGCATCCTCGTTACCTCCTCAAATGGTGACAGTACAGTGCATGCATCCTTGATCATCAGCCACTGCGGGGGGAAACAAGTTGACCTGAACCTCTCCTTGTGCCACACTCACACTCATTGATGGCCCTCTGCTGCTTGTGCAGACGCTGCAGTATTGCCAATGTCGAGTTCCACCTGGTGGGCATGTCACAGATCAGGTGGTTTGTGGGAAGGTGGAATTCTTTTTGAATTTCTGCCAGGAGAACACTTGCTGGGAATGACCGTCTAAAGTGGCTGCAGACTTTTCTGGCCTGGCTGAGAAGCTCTGCCAGCCCTGGGTACCTGGTTAGGAAACGCTGTACCACTAGATATAGGACGTGTGCTAGGCATGGTACATGCTTCAATTTACCCTTGCGTAGGGCGGAGAGAAGGTTGCTGCCATTATCACAGACGACCATTCCTAGCTGAAGCTGGCGTGGTGCTAACCATCTCTGCGCCTGCCCCTGCAGAGCTGACAGAATTTCTGGCCCGGTGTGGCTCCTGTCCCCTAAACAAACCAGCTCAAGCACAGTATGGCATCTTTTTGCTTGAGCCATTGCGTAGACCCTGTCAGGCGTGGGTTTAACTGCCACTTCGCCAGAGACAGAGGAGGAGGAGGAGGAAGAGGGAGAGGTGGTGGTGGAGCAGACAGACCTCGTACAAGCAGCTTTCTGGAGGCGTGGTGGATGAACAAGCTCCAGCACAGAGCCCCGTCTTGGATCCTTCCCAGTTGCAATCAGTTACCCAGTGTGCTGTGAAGGAAATGTAATGGCCCTGTCCATGCTTGCTGGACCTCGTGTCTAAAGTCACATGCACCTTGCTGGTGACTGCCGTTCCCAATGACTCCATAACATTGTGCTCCACGTGCTGGTATAGTGCTGGAATGGCCTTCCGTGAAAAGTAATGGCATTTTGGAACATGCCACTGTGGTACAGCACATTCAGCAAATTAACGTAAGGGAGCAGAGTCCACCAGCTGGAAAGGCAGCAGCTGCAATGCGAGTAATTTTGTTAAGCTGGCATTTAGACGCCGTGCTTGGGGATGGTTGGGACTATATTTTTTCTTACGCTGCAGCAGCTGGGGCAACGTAATCTGACTGCGTAAATGTTCAGCTGATGGGATGCTATCACATTGTGAGGAAGGACCTGGTACATCCATTGCTGTAGCATCATCCCTGTCAGTGGAGGTTGGAGTCAATGACATGGCAGGACATATAGTGGGGGTAGAGACAGGTGAGGAGGACCTACGCAAAGTTTGGCACCAACGGGATGCATGGCAGGTGGTCATATGTCTCCTCAAGCACGTGGTACCCAAGCGTCCGTTGTCTTTCCCACGCTTGAGCCACATCTGACATAGATTACCAATAGCAACGGTGGGGTCTGCTGCACATTTCTTAAAGAACTCCCAGACAGCAGCGTTCCTGGATGTGTGCTTTGAGACAACAGCGCTCTGCACCTGAGAAGCTCTGAAATCTGATGCCTTGGACTGGCTAGTGCTATGGTTGGTCATAGAGGACGTTGTGCCTCGTGTTTGTTGTGCCTCCTCCTCCTCCCTTGACTCCTCTGTTCGATCAGGCACCCAGGTGGAGTCAGTGACCTCATCATCATTGTCATCACCCCCTATCTCCTCGTCACTGGAGCAAACTTGGCAGTATGCTGCAGCTGCTGGGGCAACATGAGTGCCAGTTATTCGTGTGTCATCACTGGCACCCCCTTCCTCTAGGTTTATTAAATTCCCCTCAACCTCAGAGATTGAATCAGAGCACTGTAGTTGCTGCGCATCCTCAAGCAGCATGTCACTGTCATTGTAGTCAAACATTTCAGCTGACTCCTCCGTGTGTGATAGTGAGGCTACGGCAGGAGTAGCTGTGGACATGGAGGCTGCATTAGATGCTTTGGCAGCTGCCACGCATCAGTTAAACTGCCACTTCGCCAGAGACATTGAAGGAGGAGGAGAAGGAGGAAGAGGTGGTGTAGCAGACAGACCTCATAAAAGCAGCTTTCTGGAGGCGTTGTGGATGAGCAAGCTCCAGCACAGAGCCCCATCCTGGATTCCTCCCAGCCGCAAGCAGAGTTACCCAGTGTGCCGTGAAGGAAATGTAACGGCCATGTCCATGCTTGCTGGACCACGTGTCTAAAGTAATGTGCACCTTGCTGCTGACTGCCTTTCCCAATGACTCCATAACATTGTGTTCCACGTGCTGGTATAGTGCTGGAATGGCCTTCCATGAAAAGAAATGGCGTTTTGAAACCTGCCACTGTGGTACAGCACATTCAGCAAATTCACGGAAGGAAGCAGAGTCCACCAGCTGGAAAGGCAGCAGCTGTAATGCGAGTAATTTTGCTAAGCTGGCATTTAGATGATGTGCTTGTGGATGGTTGGGACTATATTTGTTTCTTACGCTGCAGCAGCTGGGGCAACATAATCTGACAGCGTAAATCTTCAGCTGATGGGATGCTGTCACATTCTGAGGAAGGACCTGGTACACCCATTACTGTAGCATTATCCCTGTCAGTGGAGGTTGTAGGCAATGACATGGCCGGACATATAGTGGGGGTAGAGACAGATGAGGAGGAGGAGGACCTATGCAAAGTGTTGTGCCAACGGGATGCATGGCAGGTGATCATTAGGGATGAGCCGAACACTCCCCGAGTTCGGTTCGAGCCCGAACCCGAACATCCCATTTGTTCGGGACCGAACCCGAACCCGTCAATGGGGCTGAAAATTCAGTTTTTTAGAGTGCCCTCCAAGAGGGCATATATGCTACATTTTTGCCATAAAAGGTGTATGGGGGTCCGGGTAGTGCCCTGGGGACAGGAAACGAGGACAAAAAGTTAAAAAAAAAAGTTTTTAAAGGGACAGTGAGTTTTCCATGAAATAAGGGTTAAAAATAAAAACCAAAAATTCCTTCAAATATCGTGCCTAGGAGGTCCCCATAACCTGCCCGTGAAGTGGCAGATTTCTAGGATGTATAGAAACACTTAAAAACAAAAAAATGACATTTCATATGACGGTAAATGCTTTTCCTTTTATCTATCCATAAACAACTGCTTGGGGCGGCAGCCTGTATGAAAAGACATTTTAGGACGCGCAGAAAAAGTTTAGTGTTTTTTTTGCATAAATTATTGTGAAACTTATGCAGGCTTTGGATGAAAGTAACAATAGGTGCTTTAAAATTGGGCTTTTAGCGTCGGCAACAGTGCCGTCACACCGTAACCCCTCGGAGGATATGAATCTGATACAGGCGTCAATGGTAGTGCACCCAGATATTGTGCCTTTAGTGCCAGGCATGCAAGTACTATCATACAGTAACCCCTCTGTGGTATTGTGGAAGAGTGCAGGGGTGGACCATGCAGTCCTATATTAAAAAGATATGAATCTGGGAATGGGCGTCAGTGCACCCAGATATTCTGCCTTTGGTGCAAGACTGCCAGGCCAGCAAGTATCATCATACAGTAACCCCTCTGTGGTATGGTGGAAGAGTGCAGGGGTGGACCATGTGGTTCTATATTAAAAAGTTTTTGATCTTGTAATGGGTGTCAGTGCACCCAGATATTGTGCCTTTAATGCCAGGCCATCAAGTATCATCATACAGTAACCCCTCTGTAGTATTGTGGAAGAGTTCAGGGGTGGACCATGTGGTTGGTCCTATATTGAAATTTTTTTTTTATCTGTTAATGGGCGTCCGTGCACCCAGATATTGTGCCTTTAATGCCAGGCCATCAAGTATCATCATACAGTAACCCCTCTGTGTTATGGTGGAAGAGTGCAGGGGTGGACCATGCGGTCCTATATTGAAAAGTTTTTGATCTGGTAATGGGTGTCAGTGCACCCAGATATTGTGCCTTTGGTGCCAGGCCAGCAAGTATCATCATACAGTAACCCCTCTGTGGTATTGTGGAAGAGTGGACCCTGCTGTTCAAAAAATTTAAATGAAATAAATCTGGCACAGGCGTCGGTGCAGCCAAATATTGTGCCTTTCATGGCAGCAAGTGCATTCACACAGTAACCCTTTTGTGGTATTGTGGAAGAGTTCAGTGCTGGAGGTTTTGTGCATGCAGAAGACACACCCGATCTATTCCGTTACTTCGGCATCAGGGGAATGATAGACTGCTGATCCAGGACTGATTCATTTTTATAAATGTCAGCCGGTCTACAGAGTCGGTGGACAGACGCACTCTTTTGTCTGTGACAAAACCTCCAACGGCACTGAACGTCCTTTCGGAAAGCACGCTAGATGAAGGGCAACCTAGTAGCTGCATAGCATATTGGCTAAATTCTGGCCAGTGATCCAATCTCAACACCCAGTAAGCCAGTGGATCATCTGCTGGAAAGGTATCCAGGTCTGCCTGTGCTGCTTCAGAGCAGAAATGTAAATGTAATGTGTTTAGAGACGCCATCTAGTGGCCGTTTATTTTTACAGCACCCTGGTATTCAGCCTTCCCAGAATTCCTATAGGCTAAGTCATGTGCTTCCCTCACTATTACAGGGGATTGTGGGAGAGAAGCCACCATTTCCTTCACCACAGGAGCTGGAAGGAACACCTCATTACAATCTCTCCCCCTATTGAAAGCATCGTCGGTAAGGTTATGGTCTAAATTCCTCCCAGTCACCTTACAGTTTCCCTCAGCTTTAGAAGCACCTTATGTGCTGTAAATTTGTAAACCCTTATATTGCAGCCAGCTGCTTTTCATGTACTTTTAGTCCGGCCTAGTTATAAAACCCCCCACGTTTTATATGGACACATCCTGTCTTGTATTATTATCTACTAGGTGTAAAGCCTGCCCAGAGGGCAGTCTATTGATAAGTGTGGTGCGTTGTGCTTGGTTCGGTGCCATTTATTGTGCTGTGTTTGGCTCTGTGCTCGGCTCTGTGCCGTTTATTCTGTTGTGCTCGGCTCTGTGCCGTCTATTGTACTGTGCTCGGCTCTGTGGCGTTTATTGTGCTCGGCTCTGTGGCGTTTATTCTGTTTTGCTCGGCTCTGTGCTGGCTCTGCACATCGGCTCTGTGCTCTGCTCCGTGCCATATATTGTGCTTGCTTTTTATTGTGCTCTGCGCCGTTTATTGTGTTGTGCTTGGTTCTGTGCTCGGCGCGTAGTGCGTATATGTGCTGTGCTCGGCTCTGTGCCGTCTATTGTACTGTGCTCGGCTCTGTGGCGTTTATTGCTCGGCTCTGTGGCGTTTATCTGTTTGCTCGGCTGTGCTGGGCTCTGCACATCGGCTCTGTGCTCTGCTCCGTGCCATTATATTGTGCTCTGCTTTTTATTGTGCTCTGCGCCGTTTATTGTGTGTGCTTGGTTTGTGCTCGGTGCCGTTTATTGTGCTGTGATTGGCTGTGCCGTTATGTGCTGTGCTCTGTGCCGTATATTGTGCTGTGCTCGGCGCTGTGCCTTTATTGTGCTCGGCTCTGGCTCTGCTATTGTGCTGTGCTTGCACTGTGGCATTTATTGTGCTTGGCTCTGTGGCGTTTTTGTGCTCGGCTCTGTGGCGTTTATTGTGCTCGGCTCTGGCGTTTATTGTGCTCGGCTCTGTGGCGTTTATTGTGCTCGGCTCTGTGGCATTTATTCTGTTTTGCTCGGCTCTGTGCTGGGCTCTGCACATCGGCTCTGTGCTCTGCTCCGTGCCGTATATGTGCTCTGCTTTTTATTGTGCTCTGCGCCGTTTATTGTGTTGTGCTTGGTTCTGTGCTCGGCGCCGTTTATTGTGCTGTGCTTTGTGCCGTATATTGTGCTGTGCTTGGCTCTGTGCGTTATTGTGCTTGGCTCTGTGGCTATTGTGCTTGGCTCTGTGGCGTTTATTGTGCTCGGCTCTGTGGCGTTTATTGTGCTCGCTCTGTGGCGTTTATTGTGCTCGGCTCTGTGCCTTTAATGGGTTGTGCTCTGCTCTGTGCCATCTATTGTGCTCTGCTTGGCGCTCTGCTCTGTGCTCTGCACTCGGCGCTGGGCTGTGTTCAGGTACTGGGCTCAGGCACTGGGCTCTGCTCAGGCGCTGGGCTCTGCGCTGTGCTCAGGCGCTGGGCTCTGCGCTCAGGCACTGGGCTCAGGCGCTGGGCTCTGCGCTCAGGCGCTGGGCTCAGGCGCTGGGCTCTGCGCTCAGGCGCTGGGCTCTGCGCTCAGGCGCTGGGCTCTGCGCTCAGGCACTGGGCTCAGCGCTCAGGCGCTGGGCTCTGCGCTCAGGCGCTGGGCTCTGCGCTCAGGCGCTGGTCTCTGCGCTCAGGCGCTGGGCTCAGGCGCTGGGCTCTGCGCTCAGGCGCTGGGCTCAGGCGCTGGGCTCTGCGCTCAGCTCTGCGCTCAGGCGCTGGGCTCTGCGCTCAGGCGCTGGGCTCTGCGCTCAGGCGCTGGCTCAGGCGCTGGGCTCAGGCGCTCAGGCGCTGGGCTCAGGCGCTGGGCTCTGCGCTCAGGCGCTGGGCTCAGGCGCTGGGCTCTGCGCTCAGGCGCTGGGCTCAGGCGCTGGGCTCTGCACTCAGGCGCTGGGCTCTGCGCTCAGGCGCTGGACTCAGGCGCTGGGCTCTGCGCTCAGGCGCTGGGCTCAGGCGCTGGGCTCAGGGCTCAAGCGCTGGGCTCAGGCGCTGGGCTCAGGCGCTGGGCTCAGTGATGGACTCTGGGCTCGGTGCTGGGCTCTGGGCTCGGTGCTGGGCTCTGGGCTCTTTTTGCGCCCTTCCAACATTGGTGGTCCTGCGGCGGGAGGCGCGTGGCAACCTCCGTAACAGGCTGTTGCGGTTGGATGCGCGCGCCACCTGCCGCAGCACGCCCAAAGCGTCCAACGTAGGTTGGATGCGCGCGCAGCAAACCTCCGTAGGACGCTTTGGGCGTGCTGCGGCGGGTGGCACGCGCGCACCCGGCTGCGCGCGCATCCAACCGCCACAGCACCCCGTGGGCTGCGCGCATGCGCAGTCCATATATACAGTTGTGTTCAAAATTATTCAACCCCCAATGCTGTAAAGGGTTTTAGGGAATTTAGTGTACATTTGTAATTGTATTCAGAATGAAATCCTACAAGGACTTTTTAAAGAACCATATGCAACTAAAATGACATCAATTGGTTTTGTAATACAGTAGTAAATGTTTATTTTGTGAATTCTTCATTGACACAATTATTCAACCCCTTAAAGACTACCACTCTGAAGAACAGAGGTTCATTCAAGTGTTTTCAATCAGGTATTGAAAACACCTGTGGATGTCACTGAGCAGCAATAAAGCATAATAAGCACCAATTAGGCAGCTTTAAAATGACTGTGATACTCAGCTCCTTCTAGACATTTACTGGTGTGGTTACAAACATGGTGAAGTCAAGAGAATGGTCCAGGAAGACAAGAGAAGAGATGATTACTCTTCACAGGAAGGGCAATGGCTATAAGAAGATTGCAAAGATGTTAAACATACCAAGAGAGACCATAGGAAGCATCATTCGCAAATTCAAGGCAAAGGGCACTGTTGAAACGCTACCTGGTCGTGGCAGAAAGAAGATGCTGACTTCGACTGCTGTGCGCTACCTGAAGCGTAGAGTGGAGAAAAGTCCCCGTGTGACTGCTGAGGAACGGAGAAAAGATTTGTCAGATGTGGGTACTGAAGTTTCAGCTCAGACAATACGGCGCATACTGCGTAATGAAGGCCTCCATGCCAGAACTCCCAGGCGCACCCCCTTGCTGTCTCCAAAGAATAAGAAGAGTCGACTGCAGTATGCCAAAAGTCATGTGGACAAACCACAGAAGTTTTGGGATAGTGTTCTGTGGACTGATGAAACAAAATTAGAACTGTTTGGGCCCATGGAGCAACGCTATGTTTGGAGGAGGAAGAACAAGGCCTATGAAGAAAAGAACACCGTGCCTACTGTGAAGCATGGCGGGGGGTCAATCATGCTTTGGGGCTGTTTTGCTTCTGCAGGTACAGGGAAGCTTCAGCGTGTGCAAGGTACCATGAATTCTCTTCAGTACCAGGAGATATTGGATGACAATGTGATGCAGTCCGTCACAAACCTGAGGCTTGGGAGACGTTGGACCTTTCAACAGGACAATGATCCCAAGCATACCTCCAAGTCCACTAGAGCATGGTTGCAGATTAAAGGCTGGAACATTTTGGAGTGGCCATCGCAGTCACCTGACTTAAATCCGATTGAGAACCTCTGGTGGGACTTAAAGAAAGCAGTTGCAGTGCACAAGCCTAAGAATGTGACTGAACTGGAGGCTTTTGCCCATGACGAATGGGCGAAGATACCCTTAGATCGCTGCAAGACACTTGTGTCAAGCTATGCTTCATGTTTAAAAGCTGTTATAACTGTAAAAGGATGTTGTACTAAGTACTAAGATTGAATGTCACTTGGGGGTTGAATAAAACTGATAATGATGTGAGCACAGAAAAGACATTTGTGGTTATTTCATTAAAAATGTTATGTTATATTTGTCTGACCTACACATGCCTCTTTGATTTAATTGTAAGCAAGATGACTGAATGATCAAAATCAATGTCAAACTGGCCAAAACACTCAATTTCAGTGGGGGTTGAATAATTTTGAACACAACTGATATATATATATATATATATATATACACACACACACTGTAACCCCATGTGGATATATATACACACACATATATGGTTTTTACAGTGTGCGTGTGTATGGCCGGCATCCAGGCTCAGGCGAGCCCCCGGCTCGGCTGGGCCTCTAGGCCCAGGCCAAGCCGGGGGCTCGCCTTAGCCTGGATGCCGGCCAAGCAAGTAGCTCGGCGGCATCCAAGCTTAGGCGAGCCCCCGGCTTGGCTTGGGCCTAGAGGCCCAGCCGAGCCGTGGACTCGCCTGAGCCTGGAGGACGCCCGAGCAGGCAATTCGGCCGTCCTCCATGCTTAGGTGAGTCCCCGGCTCGGCTGGGCCTCTAAGCCCAGGCCAAGCCGGGGGCTCGCCTAAGCTTGGATACCGGCCGAGCAAGCAGGGTGGGTGTGGAGAGCACATACTCACCTACATCGGCCCTCCAGCGATGGCAGTCCCGCTTCCAGTGTCCTCTCTCCGTTGGTCGCCGGTATAACGTCACGAAAACCTTTGACCCTGGGTCAAAGGCTTTTGTGACGTCATACCGGCGACCAACGGAGAGAGGACACTGGAAGCGGGACTGCCATCGCTGGAGGGCCGATGTAGGTGAGTATGTGCTCTCCACACCCACCCTGCTTGCTCGGCCGGCATCCAAGCTTAGGCGAGCCCCCGGCTTGGCTTGGGCCTAGAGGCCCAGCCGAGCCGTGGACTCGCCTGAGCCTGGAGGACGCCCGAGCAGGCAATTCGGCCGGCCTCCATGCTTAGGTGAGTCCCCGGCTCGGCTGGGCCTCTAAGCCCAGGCCAAGCCGGGGGCTCGCCTAAGCTTGGATACCGGCCGAGCAAGCAGGGTGGGTGTGGAGAGCACATACTCACCTACATCGGCCCTCCAGCGATGGCAGTCCCGCTTCCAGTGTCCTCTCTCCGTTGGTCGCCGGTATAACGTCACGAAAACCTTTGACCCTGGGTCAAAGGCTTTTGTGACGTCATACCGGCGACCAACGGAGAGAGGACACTGGAAGCGGGACTGCCATCGCTGGAGGAGCTAAGGGCCGGTGTAGGCAACATCCTCCTACATTGGCCCGGAGCTCTAGCGGTGGCTGTCCTCCGGCTGTCGCTGGCTGCTCGGCCGGCCTCTAGGCTTAGGCGAGTCCCCGGCTCGGCTGGACCTGTAGGCCCAAACCAAGCCGGGGGCTCGCCTGAGCCTGGAGGCCGGCCTAGCAGCCTGCTCGGCCAGAGGAAGTCACCACTGGAGCTCAGGGCCAATGTAGGGGAGTATGTTTTGGCAACTTCGGCCCTGAGCTCCAGCGGTGACCGTCCTCCGGCTGTCGCTGGCTGCTCGGCTGGCCTCTAGGCTTAGGCGAGTCCCCGCTCGGCTGGGCTGTAGGCCCAAACCAAGCCGGGGGCTCGCCTGAGCCTGGAGGCCGGCCTAGCAGCCTGCTCGGCCGGAGGAAGTCACCGCTGGAGCTCAGGGCCAATGTAGGGGAGTATGTTTTGGCAACTTCGGCCCTGAGCTCCAGCGGTGACCGTCCTCCGGCTGTCGCTGGCTGCTCGGCTGGCCTCTAGGCTTAGGCGAGTCCCCGGCTCGGCTGGGCCTGTAGGCCCAAACCAAGCCGGGGGCTCGCCTGAGCCTGGAGGCCGGCCTAGCAGCCTGCTCGGCCGGAGGAAGTCACCGCTGGAGCTCAGGCCAATGTAGGGGAGTATGTTTTGGCAACTTCGGCCCTGAGCTCCAGCGGTGACCGTCCTCCGGCTGTCGCTGGCTGCTCGGCTGGCCTCTAGGCTTAGGCGAGTCCCCGGCTCGGCTGGGCTGTAGGCCCAAACAAGCCGGGGGCTCGCCTGAGCCTGGAGGCCGGCCTAGCAGCCTGCTCGGCCGGAGGAAGTCACCGCTGGAGCTCAGGGCCAATGTAGGGGAGTATGTTTTGGCAACTTCGGCCCTGAGCTCCAGCGGTGACCGTCCTCCGGCTGTCGCTGGCTGCTCGCTGGCCTCTAGGCTTAGGCGAGTCCCCGGCTCGGCTGGGCCTGTAGCCCAAACCAAGCCGGGGGCTCGCCTGAGCCTGGAGGCCGGCCTAGCAGCCTGCTCGGCCGGAGGAAGTCACCGCTGGAGCTCAGGGCCAATGTAGGGGAGTATGTTTTGGCAACTTCGGCCCTGAGCTCCAGCGATGACCGTCCTCCGGCTGTCGCTGGCTGCTCGGCCGGCCTCTAGGCTTAGGCGAGTCCCCGGCTCGGCTGGGCCTGTAGGCCAAACCAAGCCGGGGGCTCGCCTGAGCCTGGAGGCCGGCCTAGCAGCCTGCTCGGCCGGAGGAAGTCACCGCTGGAGCTCAGGGCCAATGTAGGGGAGTATGTTTTGGCAACTTCGGCCCTGAGCTCCAGCGGTGACCGTCCTCCGGCTGTCACTGGCTGCTCGGACGGCCTCTAGGCTTAGGCGAGTCCCCGGCTCGGCTGGGCCTGTAGGCCCAAACCAAGCCGGGGGCTCGCCTGAGCCTGCTCGGCCGGCCTAGCAGCCTGCTCGGCCGGAGGAAGTCACCGCTGGAGCTCAGGGCCAATGTAGGGGAGTATGTTTTGGCAACTTCGGCCCTGAGCTCCAGCGGTGACCGTCCTCTGGCTGTCGCTGGCTGCTCGGCCGGCCTCTAGGCTTAGGCGAGTCCCCGCTCGGCTGGGCCTGTAGGCCCAAACCAAGCCGGGGGCTCGCCTGAGCCTGGAGGCGGCCTAGCAGCCTGCTCGGCCGGAGGAAGTCACCGCTGGAGCTCAGGGCCAATGTAGGGGAGTATGTTTTGTTAACTTCAGCCCTGAGCTCCAGCGGTGACCGTCCTCCGGCTGTCGCTGGCTGCTCGGCCGGCCTCTAGGCTTAGGCGAGTCCCCGGCTCGGCTGGGCCTGTAGGCCCAACCAAGCCGGGGGCTCGCCTGAGCCTGGATGCCGGCCGAGCAGCCTGCCAAGCCGGAGGACGGTCACCGCTGGAGGATCGGGTCTTGCGGCGTTTAAACAAACGGGTAGCTGCGCGCGGCTCGTGCCGATTTTTTTTTTTTTTTGCAGGAGGCCGACACGCGCAGCTACCTGTTTGTTTAAACGGCCAGTTTCAAATGTCAGTCGCGCATGCGCAGTCCGTTTTTTGGCGACGGACACGCCGGACCTTATCCTTTTATAGGATAGATGTAAAACACGTATATATTCTGTATCTTTTATATCGTATATTTCTTTTTTCCTATAGTTTTACCACATTCCTACAACGGGTTAATAAAACCTTCAGACTGCAAACCGGTCTCGTTCATTGACTCGTAGGAGAGGTTTACCTGCCTGTTAAGCTGCACATAGACCCCGGGGGTACGTGGAGTGGGGACAGGACAGTAAAACGACGAGCATACAAGACGCGCGAAAAGTAACCGACGCGCAGAGAAGACTCGCGAAAAGTGAAACAACGTACAGATAGGAAGAGAGATCGGACTGTACAAAGGCCAATTACTGTCAACGCGGTTACCTGCATACGACAACCTGCAACCTTTAAACAGTCAAACCATGTCACAAAGTCAGGCATCTTCATACAAGACAAGGTCCCGATTGGGCTACTCTATCAAATCGTCTGTTAGCGCGAGCAATGGCGGCTGCTTCGCCAAGGCCGAAGCCGCAAAAGCACATGCCGCCTTTGCAGAGCAGGAGATGCAGCTCAAAAAAGAGACAGCTCTTTCAGAAGCCGCTTTCAACAAAGAGAGAGCTCTTTCGGAAGCTGCGTTCAACAAAGAGAGAGCTCTTTCGGAAGCTGCGTTCAACAAAGAGAAAACCCTTTTGGAAATCAAGGAAGCTGCCTTCAACAAAGAGAGAGCTCTTTCGGAAGCTGCCTTCAACAAAGAGAGAGCCCTTTTGGAAATCAACCAAGAGAAGCTAGCAGTAGAGAAGGAAGCGGCAGCAGCCATAGCCGAAGCAGAGGCTCTAGAAGCAGCTACGCACCCCACCAGCAAGCACAGCGGATGCAGCAGCGTGCTCGATCCAGGAGAGGATCACCAGGACACGCTACAACGTACAGCAGCGTACGTCTATCAACACTCCAAATCAAGCAGCAATCTTCAGCCTGCACAAGAATCAATAGATGTCATCAGAGCGACAAGCCAAACGCAGCAAATAAAGCAACAAACAGCCGACCCTGAAGTTCAGCGCTTCAGACAGGAGAACGCAGAGCAGAGCGACACTGCCCGTGGCGACTTCTTTACGCAACGTGGAAATCAGCCTCCATTCCAGCGCACAAAGACGTCTTTCACACCGAAACGGTATGATGTTAACCGGCCTAAATCAGAGACTCCTCAAAGGTATTGCTACACACCCCACCCTCCTAACAATGCACTGCAGCCCTATTCTAGCAATAGCCAAGCTACTATGGACTTTGCAAAGTTCCTCTCACGGCGTGAGCTAATCACCAAAGGACTTGTAAAGTTCAATGATCACCCAGAAAGCTACAGAGCCTGGCGGTCTACCTTTCAGAACGTAATCAGAGACTTAGACCTGTCATACAGCAAAGAGTTAGATCTCCTAGTTAATTGGCTCGGAAATGAGTCCGCAGAACATGCTAAACGTATAAGAGCAATAAATATAAACTACCCAGAGACAGGCCTTAGAAGGATCTGGGAAAGACTTGAAGAGTACTATGGCTCAATAGAGGCAATAGAAAACGCCCTGTTTAAAAGAATTGATGACTTCCCTAGAATATCTGGTAAAGGTTATCAGAAACTTAGAGAACTAAGTGACCTGCTCATGGAACTGCAGGTAGCCAAAGCAGAAGGAGATTTGCCTGGACTTACCTTCCTTGACACAGCAAGAGGCGTCAATCCTATAGTCCAAAAGCTCCCCTACAACCTCCAGGAGTGGTGGGTCGCACATGGTTCCAATTACAAACAAATGCACAAATTATCATTTCCTCCCTTTAATGTGTTTGTGGACTTTGTAAATCAACAAGCAAGAAATAGGAATGATCCCAGCTTTGATTTTATACTGTCTCATGCCGCTCCTTCCGGTCTAAGATACCATAAAGCGCCAGTGATCGTCCATAAAACTAATGTTTCCTCTACAGATTCCTTCCACAGGCCATCAACCTCTCCCTCCTTGGAAGATAAAGACCCTAGCCGGCAGTGTCCCCTACACAGGAAGCCACATCCTCTTCTGAAATGCAGAGGCTTCAGAGAGAAACCCATAGAGGACCGCAAGACTTTCCTCAGAGAGAATAATATCTGCTACAAATGTTGCTCCTCAACGTCTCACTTTGCTAGAGACTGTAAGGTCAGTGTAAAATGCACAGAATGTGACAGTACAAGTCATAACGCAGCCCTACACCCTGGGCCACCGCCACGTATTTTAACTCAAGCCGACAATACCCAAGATCATAGTGAAGAAGGAATAAACACCGAAATAGGTACACCAGCAGTTACCGCACAATGTACTGAAGTCTGCAAAGGGATCATAGGCGGTAGGTCTTGTTCAAAAATCTGTCTAGTCAAAGTGTACCCAACCGGTTGCAAGGATAAAGCTGTATGTGCCTACGCAATCCTAGATGACCAAAGTAACAAATCTCTAGCGAGATCCACCTTCTTTGACATCTTCAACATTAAAGGCCCTATCTCTCCTTACTCCTTAAAGACTTGTGCAGGTACAGTCGAGACGGCGGGGAGAAGAGCTACAGATTTCCAAGTTGAGTCTATAGATGGCCAGACACGCCTTCTGCTACCTACTGTAATCGAATGCAACCAGATTCCAGATAATAGAGCTGAGATTCCCACCCCTGATGCTGCAGTACACCACTCTCATCTAAAACGCATAGCCCACCTTATACCAGTACTAGACCCCCAAGCTCAGATAGTCCTACTCCTTGGGAGAGATATCTTACGAGTTCACAAAATTAGAGATCAGATTAATGGCCCTCACAATGCTCCCTACGCCCAAAGACTTGATTTAGGATGGGTTATTATAAATGTTTGTTTGGGAAGCGTACACAAACCCACCTCAGTCAGCAACATGTTAACCAAGACTCTGGAGAACGGGCGCCCCTCCCTTTTTCAACCATGCCAAAATCGATTCCTTGTAAAAGAGCTACCACATAACACCTATCTGTCCAAACCTACCGTAGACCCTTACTATGACAGTGACCAAGGTCACCTAGGGTCCTCAGTATTTCTCAGCACTAAAACAGATTACCAGGTAGCTACGTCCTTTGAAGATAGGTTGTTCTTAGAGATCATGGAACAGGGAATAGTTAAGGATGACTCTAACAGTTGGGTCGCACCTCTAACCTTTAAACCCCAAAGACAACGTTTGCCTAACAACAGAGAACAAGTCTATAAACGCTTTGTGTCTCTTAGGCGCAGTTTTCAAAGAAAGCCAGAAATGAAAAAACACTTTTTCAGCTTCATGGAGAAAATACTTGAGAACGGTCATGCAGAAGTAGCACCTACCTTAACTGACGGTGAAGAGTGCTGGTACCTACCCATATTTGGAGTATACCATCCAAAGAAACCAGGCCAGATTAGAGCAGTGTTCGACTCTAGCGCCAAACATGAGGGTGTCTCCTTAAACAATGTCTTACTGTCAGGTCCCGACCTTAATAACAGACTCATAGGAGTACTCCTCCGTTTTCGTAAAGATTCAGTTGCATTTATGGCCGACATTCAACAGATGTTTCACTGCTTCTTTGTTAAAGAAGAACACAGAAATTTCCTGAGATTCTTTTGGTTTAAAGATAACGAACCCTCCAAAGATATCATAGAGTACCGTATGCGGGTACACATCTTTGGTAACAGCCCCTCTCCTGCAGTCGCTATTTATGGACTCAGACAGTCCGCTAAGGAAGGAGAAGCGAAATACGGGGCAGACGTTAGACACTTTGTAGATAAGGACTTCTATGCAGACGACTGTTTAAAATCACTACCCACAGATGAGGCTGCTATCAGTCTCCTAAAAAGAACTCAAAGTATGCTCTCCCACTCAAACTTGAGACTTCACAAAATTGCTTCTAACAGCAAAGGGGTAATTAAAGCCTTCCCTTCCCAAGACCATTCTAATGATCTGAAAGATTTAGACCTAGGTACTGACGTCCTCCCTACTCAACGGAGCCTTGGTCTGCGTTGGGACTTAAATAGTGACACCTTTACCTTTCAAGTCAGTCCAGAAGAAAAACCATACACCCGCAGGGGTACCCTGTCCGTTATAAACAGCCTTTACGATCCCCTAGGATTTGCAGCTCCCGTCACCATTCAAGGTAAAGCAATACTCAGAGATCTTACCTGGGAGACAAAAGACTGGGATGACCCGCTCCCCACTGAGAAAAAGGGTTTGTGGATGGAGTGGAAAAACTCTCTAACAGCTTTGGCCAGAGTTCACATTGCACGTCCATATGCCCCCGTGCCCTCTTCAGAAGTTCGAACCCAAAACCTCTGTGTCTTCTCAGACGCATCTGTCAAAGCAATTGCTGCAGTAGCTTATCTAAAGACTGTAGACATCAAAGAACAATGTCATATAGGATTCATCATGGGAAAAGAGAAACAGGCACCACTCCCAGAACATACAATACCTAGACTGGAACTCTGCGCTGCCGTACTGGCAGTGGAACTAGCTGAACTGATCACCACAGAATTGAACATAGAGATTAAAGACACTGAGTTTTACACAGACAGCAAAGTAGTCTTGGGTTACATCAGCAACGAATCCAGACGTTTCTATGTTTACATCAGCAACAGGGTACATAGAATCAGAAGATTCCCTTCCCAAAACAATGGCATTTCGTACCTACCGACCACAACCCCACAGACCATGCAACCAGATCTGTTGCCGCTAACAATCTAAAAGACTCAACATGGCTTACAGGTCCTGCATTCTTACATAATTCTCAGAATATCACTTCTGACTGTCACACATTTCAACTGGTAAATATAGATACAGATGAAGAAGTCCGCCCTCAGGTGTCTACACTACACACAGTGACGTCAAGCAACCAGCTCGGATCTCTCAGATTCAACAAGTTCTCTACCTGGAGGTCACTTGTTAGGGGCATCGCTTGCTTAATTCATGTAGTTCGTTCTTCTAGGAATACTACGCCTGCAGAATTAAAGGACTGTAAAGGTTGGCACCGCTGTAACAGTGCCTACAAAGCAACTGAATTGGAACAGTCAAGAAATATAATTATCCGTACAATACAACAAGAAATCTACACTAACGAAATTGACTGTGTCACTAATCAGAGATCTCTTCCTAAAGACAGTGGTTTCAAGAAACTCGATCCATTCATCGATGAAGACGGCTTGCTAAGAGTAAGAGGTCGTCTTAAGGAAGCTAGCATAGACTTTTCAGAGAAGCATCCTGTATTGATCCCTGGTTGTCACAGTTTTCCTTTGCTCGTACAACACTATCACGATCAGAAGACTCCGATGGTGGTGTCTACCGACACCAGGCGGGGAGTGTGCTGCTTCAGAGCAGAAATGTAAATGTAATGTGTTTAGAGACGCCATCTAGTGGCTGTTTATTTTTACAGCACCCTGGTATTCAGCCTTCCCAGAATTCCTATAGGCTAAGTCATGTGCTTCCCTCACTATTACAGGGGATTGTGGGAGAGAAGCCACCATTTTCTTCACCACAGGAGCTGGAAGGAACACCTCATTACAATCTCTCCCCCTATTGAAAGCATCGTCGGTAAGGTTATGGTCTAAATTCCTCCCAGTCACCTTACAGTTTCCCTCAGCTTTAGAAGCACCTTATGTGCTGTAAATTTGTAAACCCTTATATTGCAGCCAGCTGCTTTTCATGTACTTTTAGTCCGGCCTAGTTATAAAACCCCCACGTTTTATATGGACACCTCCTGTCTTGTATTATTATCTATGTAAAACACGTGTAGCGCTCACTCCCGGAGGAGCCGCTGAAAATGAACCACGGGTCAGTCTCCCCGCACTAGGGAATAAATATACTCCAACACGCTGAACAGTTTTATAATTTAAAAGGTTTACTAAAAGGTTTGCAGCTCTTAAGACACGGTTTATAAAGGAAGATTTACAGTACTTTCGTAACACGATAAACGCGTAGCGGTAAAAGAAACGAAAACACGAGGGCTTCGTATTTTCGGAAAAAACCCCGACCGAGCAGAAAATTAAAAGATACGAAATTCGAGGAAAATCCGCGTAGCGGGACACAATAAAATACACAGTTCTCGTATTACGATAAGCGCGCAGCGGGAACAAAAAAAGGAAAAAAATAGTTCAGAATGTAGCTTTTTCTTTGCCCCCTTGTATGGATTTTGCACAAGGAAAAACAGAGTCCCACACAGGTTAAGTCCCAGAACTTGAAGTGATATATATTTATATATGTAGGGTACCCGGGTACTTTTCTACTGGCCAGTGAGCTTACTTTAACGATGTCTTCGACTAGTCAGTTGGGGCCCTGTGGGTTTTAGAAGGAAACAGCAGTGTACGCTTAAATTTACACACGGCCTTGGGGGCCTCTCACCCATCCAGCACAAGCTTGAGGTTCCGCTGACCCAGGACGTCTCTCCGCTCGATATTGACTGGGGACGCCGACCACCGGATCTGTTGTCTGGCCTTCCGTCTGTCAGCCGCAACTCAACCAGCTTACCGCCTGCTCCCCGCTTCCATCGACCGCGGTACTCCTTACTCGAGGGGTCTTCTCTCCTCAGCACTGCACTCGCAATACAGCTGGTGATGTCTCTCTCCCGCAAGGCTGGGTGGCCCGATTGTGAGGCCCAATCCACTCTGTCTGCACTCCGGCCTAGCTCTGGATCTCTCCTTCTGTGTGTGTCTCTGTGCATCCGCTCTCCTCAGCTCTCTGGCGCGTTCTGCCTGCTCTCCACGAGGTGCAGGATGTACAGGCTCTCCACAACCCCACCCACTTCCTGTTTCTTCGCAAAGCATGCATGGATATGTAGTTCAAGTGTCCAGGGTCTTAAATCGTGATAGTCTCCATCTTGTGGCCAAAAATGGGTACTGCCACAGTAAACTTTAACACATCGCTACACACGTATATATTCTGTATCTTTTATATCGTATATTTCTGTTTTCCTATAGTTTTACCACATTCCTACAACGGGTTAATAAAACCTTCAGACTGCAAACTGGTCTCGTTCATTGACTCGTAGGAGAGGTTTACCTGCCTGTTAAGCTGCGCATAGACCCCGGGGGTACGTGGAGTGGGGACAGGACACTGCCCTTGCCCCTAGGTAGTCCTGCACCATATGGTAAAGACGCTGGCAATGGGTGCCTACATTTGACGTCCCTGGGCGTCGAGGACTAAAAAAATTTAAAAATGCATCAGTCAAGCGGCCCTGACCTTCACCGCTATTCCTCTGATCACCTGCAGCCTCAGAAGCACGTGTGTCAGCACTTGGTAATCTAACAGTGCCTGGAAAGGTGTTACACAAGTTGTAATGCAGGGTTTGAGTCCCCTGTGAAGTGTGAGTATGGAACCGAATGGCAAGCTGCGGGTAAGGAAATCAGGAGACAATGGAGAATAAAGCAATCTTTAGTGAATCATGAATAGTAACTGAAGTCCAGAAAATACTACAGTCAAAGGTCGGAATGGAATTCGTAAAGCAAAGTCCCAGAAAAGAACAACGAGTAATAACGAGGATGATGGCGTAGTCGGTGGCACAATCCGGGTCGAAGGGTTGAAGAAGGTGGCGTAGTCGGTGGCACAATCCGGGTCGAAGGGTTGAAGAAGGTGGCGTAGTCGGTGGCACAATCTGGGTCGAAGGGTTGAAGAAGGTGGCGTAGTCGGTGGCACAATCTGGGTCGAAGGGTTGAAGAAGGCGGCGTAGTCGGTGGCACAATCCAGGTCGAAGGGTTGAAGAAGGTGGCGTAGTCAGTGGCACAATCCGGGTCGAAGGGTTGAAGAAGGCGGCGTAGTCGCCACGCACAAGCCCTTCTGTTTCTGGGCACACAAAACCCTGCCTTGAGGAATCCCCACCTTCAATGCCCCCACTACTTAAATAGTCGTCCTCCTCCTCATCCTCCTCCTGTCTGATCTGAGTAGGACCCGCAGGAATGCTGTCTGCGGAAAGACTGGGGCCTTGAGAGCTAGGGAAGGCCTCCTCTACCTCCCGCTGCTCTGCCTCTAGAGCCACATCTATAATTCCCCGCAGACTGTGCTCCAGCAGGAACACTAAAGGAATTGTGTCACTGATGCATGCACTGTCTCTGCTCACCATCCTCGTTGCCTCCTCAAATGGTGACAGTACAGTGCATGCATCCTTGATCATCAGCCACTGCGGGGGGGACGACCAAGTTGACCTGAACCTGTCCTTGTGCCATACTCACACAGGTACTCGTTGACAGCCCTCTGCTGCTTGTGCAGACACTGCAGCATTGCTAATGTCGAATTCCACCTGGTGGGCATGTCACAGATCAGACGGTTTGTGGAAAGGTGGAATTCTCTATGAATTTCTGCCAGGCGAACGCTTGCTGGGAATGACCGTCTGAAGTGGCTGCAGACTTTTCTGGCCTGGATGAGAAGCTCTGGCAGCCCTGGGTACTTGGTTAGGAAACGCTGTACCACCAGATTTAGGACGTGTGCTAGGCATGGTACATGCGTCAATTTACCCTTGCGTAGGGCGGAGAGAAGGTTGCTGCCATTATCGCAGATGATCATTCCCAGCTCAAGCTGGCGTGGTGTAAACCATCTCTGCACCTGCCCCTGCAGAGCTGACAAAATTTCTGACCCGATGTGGCTCCTGTCCCATAAACAAACCAGCTCAAGCACAGTATGGCATCTTTTTGCTTGAGCCATTGCGCAGACCCTGTCAGGCGTGGGTTTAACTGCCACTTCGCCAGAGACAAAGGAGGAGGAGGAGGAGGAAGAGGTGGTGGTGGTGGAGCAGACAGACCTCATACAAGCAGCTTTCTGGAGGCGTGGTGGATGAACAACCTTCAGCACAGAGCCCCATCTTGGATTCCTCCCAGCTGCAATCAGAGTTACCCAGTGTGCCGTGAAGGAAATGTAACGTCCCTGTCCATGCTTGCTGGACCACATGTCTAAAGTCATGTGCACCTTGCTGCTGACTGCCTTTTGCCAATGACTGGATAACATTGTCTTCCACGTGCTGGTATAGTGCTGGAATGGCCTTGCGTGAAAAGTAATGGCGTTTTGCAACCTGCCACTGTGGTACAGCGCATTCAGCAAATTCACGGAAGGGAGCAGAGTCCACCAGCTGGAAAGGCAGCAGCTGCAATGCAAGTAATTTTGCTAAGCTGGCATTTAGACGCTGTGCTTGGGGATGGTTGGGACTATATTTTTTCTTTCGCTGCAGCAGCTGCGGCAACGTAATCTGACTGCGTAAATCTTCAGCTACTGGGATGATGTCACATTGTGAGGAAGGACCTGCTGGTACATCCATTACTGTAGCATCATCGCTGTCGGTGGAGGTTGTAGGCAATTGCATGGCAGGACATACAGTGTGGGTAGAGACAGATGAGGAGGAGGAGGACCTACGCAAAGTTTTGCCCCAACGGGATGTGTGGCACTTGTTCATATGTCGCCTCAAGCACGTGGTACCCAAGTGTCCGGTGTTTATCCCACGCTTCAGCCTCCTCTGACATAGATTACAAATAGCAACGGTGGGCTCTGCTGCACATTTCTTAAAGAACTCCCAGACAGCAGAGTTCCTGCATGTGTTCTTTGAGACAACAGCGCTCTGCACCGGAGCAGCTCTGACATGTGATGCCTTGGACTGGCTAGTGCTACGGTTGGTCACAGACTATGTTGTGCCTCGTGTTTGCTGTGCCTCCTCCTCCTCCTGCTCCCCCTCCTCCTCACTTGAATCCTCAGTTCGATCTGGCACCCAGGTGGAGTCAGTGACCTCATCATCATCAATGTCATCTTCACCCCCTATCTCCTCGTCACTGGAGCCAACTTGGCAGTATGCTGCAGCTGCTGGGGCAACATGAGTGCCAGTTATTTGTGTGTCATCACTGGCACCCCCTTCCTCTAGGTTGATTATACTCCCTTGCTCAACCTCAGAGATTGAATCAGAGCACTGTACTTGCTGCGCATCCTTAAGCAGCATGTCACTCTCATTGTAGTCAAACAATTCAGCTGACTCCTCCGTGTGTGATAGCGAGGCTACGGCAGGAGTAGCTGTGGACATGGAGGCTGCATTAGATGCTTTGGCAGCTGAGGTGGACTGTAAAGCACTAGAAGCCTGGCTGGCAGAGGATGAGGAGGATGAGGATGGCCTGGTTAGCCAATCCACCAAGTCCTCTGTATGTTGCTGCTGCTTAAGACGGCCAGCACCAGTTAGAAAGGACAAGTGTGCCCCTGCAGAGGATGCACCACGTCCACCACGACCAGAGACACAGCCTCCCGACACAGGGGCTGCTTGCCCTCTTATCTGTGGCTGGGAGCGTCTGCCTGTCCTTTTTGTTCTTTCAGACATGGTGAGTGATATATAGATTAATATATACAGAACTCTGATTCAACTCTGGTATAAAGATTTAAATAACTCCGTTATAACTCAGTGAGACACACTGATAGCTGGCAGCCAGTGACAAGAAACAGATCACCTCAATTCACAAATGTTTTAAAGAAATTAGTGAGCCCCAAAATACAGCGTGGTACTTTTTGTATGACGAGACACAGATCCCCTTAATTCCCAAGTGTTTTAAAGAAATTAGTGAGCCCCAAAACAAATTGCTGGCTGTGTGACGAGACACAGAAGATCACCTTAATTCCCAAGTGTTTTAAAGAAATTAGTGAGCCCCAAAATACAGCGTGGTACTTTTTGTATGATGAGACACAGATCACCTTAATTCACAAGTGTTTTAAAGAAATTAGTGAGCCCCAAAAAGATTTGCTGGCACAGTGACAAGACCCAGAAAATCACCTCAATTCACAAATGTTTTAAATAAAGTTGTAAACCCCAAAAAAACTTGCTGGCACAGTGACAAGACACACATCACCTAAATTCCCTGATATTTGGTCAAAATGAGACCCCCCAGTAGCGTGGCAGACCGACAGTAACAACACACACAACTATCTTCTTTGAAATCTCCTCTGAAATGCGTGCAGAAGCGCTGCGTTGAAACCTTATATAATGTGCTGCGGGACAAAGCTCTGTGAGCCCATGATTGGGCAAAATTTGCCCAATCAGGACTCTGAGCGGTGATTGGCATAGTGTTCAACCAGTCTTGCACCAGACCTGTGGTCAGGTGCAAGGCTGTAGCCAATTAGGAGCTTCAGGCAGTGGGAAAATGCATTGTGGTCCATTGTGGTCGAACATGCGGCGAACACCCGGAAATTTATTTATTTATTTATTTATAAAGGATTTTACCAGGAAGGATACATTGAGATTTCTCTCGTTTTCAAGTATGTCCTGGGTTCAAGTACATTGAAGTGTTACATTTACAGAAATACAAAGTAATACAATGTAAGATATTAACAACACAAATATACAGATTAACAGAAATAAATATGTAGGAAATATAGTCACTAGGTTACATGTTGACAGGTGCATTCTGTATTGAGGTATGTTAATAGGGAAATTTTGAGTGACTTAAGACTGGTGGAAGATTTGATGGTGTCTGGGAGGTTATTCCATAATTGTGGTGCTCTGTAGGAAAATGAGGACCGAGCCACTGTCTTTTTGTATTGTGGTATTGCAAGTAAGGTGCTGGTCCTGGATCGGAGGTTATAGGATGAGGGAGCTGCTGGGGGAAGCAGTCTATTCAGGTAGGGTGGCAGCTTCCCAGAGATGCTCTTAAACACCAGGCTGGAAAGGTGAAGGGTGCGTCTGGATTCTAGCGATGGCCAGTTTAGCTGTTTTAACATGTCACAATGGTGGGTCATGTAGTTACATTGTAGCGCAAAGCGGCAGAATGAGTTATACAGTGTAGTAAGTTTATGAAGGTGTGTTTGCGGGGCGGCTGCATACACTACATCTCCGTAATCAATAGCCGGCATAAGCATTTGCTGTACAATCTGCTTTCTTACCGCGGGACTCAGGCAGGATTTGTTTCTGTACAGGGCACCTAGTTTGGGGTAAAGTTTAGATGAGAGTTTTTCGATGTGGGGGCCAAAGGATAGATTAGGGTCCAACCACATACCTAGATATTTGAGAGAAGTGACTGTGGTCAGTGTGCCATTTGATATTGTCCCAACACATAGATGGGGATTTTGCAATTTGTGTAGTTTAGGTGCTGTTCCAAAGAGCATCGTTACAGTTTTGTCAGTATTTAAAAAAAGTTTGTTGTTTTTGATCCACTTTTCTACCTCTGTGAAAGTCCAGCTGGATGAGGGTACTGAGTTGTTCTGTGCAAGGGCCTGGTGCAAACACTGAGTGAGGTTGGGGTGTGTGCTGAAAGAAATCAAGATTGCAAATAGCATCACATTGGGTTGAAACTGTCGACGAACTTAGGGGGGAGTTTGTAGGGGGCAATAAAAGGTAAGGTTCGTTGAACAGGGCATTTGGCAGAATTGCAGATTTAGAACAAATGGGTAGAAAATGTAGAATTCAGATAGCATTGCAACAATTCAAATATATATAAAGATACACTTGTGTGCCATACATATATATATATATATATATACATACACACACACATATATATATGTATCACACACATACAAACACATACAGTGATATTACAGAGTTAACATAATATACATCAAAAACAAAATGCATTAAGCTATGTGAGACGTAGAAATGTAAGATCACCTTCAGTGAATGGAGCCTCTACACAAGATGCCTCATTGTGGAAAGTCCAGCTGGATGTTCAGGGTTCGCGATCTGCTCGAACAGGCTAAGTTCGGGTCGAACCCCGAACCGTCCGAACCCGAACAGTTCATCCCTAGTGGTCATATGTCGCCTCATGAACGTGGTACCCAAGTGTGGGATGTCTTTCCCACGCTTGATCCTCTTCTGACATAGATTACAAATAGCAACGGTGCGGTCTTCTGCACATTTCTTAAAGAACTCCCAGACAGCAGACTTCCTGTACATGTGCTTTGAGACAACAGCGCTCTGCACCTGAGCAGCTGTGACTTCTGATGCCTTGGACTGGCTACGGTTGCTCATAGAGGATGTTGTGCCTCGTGTTTGTTGTGCCTCCTCCTTACTTGACTCCTCTGTTCGATCAGGCAACCAAGTGGAGTCAGTGACCTCATCATCATCACTCCTTATCTCCTCGTCACTGAAGCCAACTTGGCAGTATGCTGCTGGGGCAACATGAGTGCCAGTTATTTGTGTGTCACTGGCACCCCCTCCCTCTAGGTTGAATATTGTCGGGTATATTACACACAAAAGAGAATTTTAAAATGGACGCCTGTAGCCATTTTGTTTTAAAGACAGTTTTTCTTTCAAAATATTCTCTAGGTTTAGAAATGAACAAGATTTTTTTAACAAAGTTCATTCCTGGGTGAAGTCTATCCAGACATGAAGGAACCTAGAATGAATGAATGTGAGATAATGTTAAGACGTGTCATAAGTAAATTTATTGGTCTGTTTTAAATTTTTAAAACAAAAGAGATTTTGTCTTTTGAGTATAGGAATAAGAAAAAATATTCTGTAATATAAAATTATATTCACAAAATATATGTTTATAAATCAAGGTATATTTTATTATAATTACAGTATGAAATATATACTCCAAAATATTGTAGAAAGTATATAATTGGTAAATAATAAAAATTACTAAAGAATAGATTCTGTGAGTTAACCAGGAAAGAATTTAGCTGATCTAAGCAACCAAAAGGGAGTGAGAATATAAATCAAATGACAGACACTGTGTCTAGAGACAGTCTAGTTAAAAGACAAGGCTTTTTGTTAAGTTAGTCTGACCTTTGACCCAAGATAAGATATTAAAAATAAATAATGGAATTAATGGAATTAATATAAGAAGTGCAATACTGCCCTCTAGACGATAGTAAAAATAATTAACTATGACGTCAAATTGGGTATAATAGGCGGCAAAGGTTCTTTTGTAAGTCAGTCAGAGACTCACATCAGACTCACATCACCATGCACTCAGATCCCAAGACATGAGGCAATCAATATTCTCACCAAATCTCTAACTCACATGCATTGATTATCTAATATCGATAATTTTCACATATTCCAAAACAAAGTATCACATAGAAAATTCCAAGGCAGACTCATCAACATCCAAATTGGACAGGTAATGTATGAAATAAGGAATTAATGTAAAAATATATTTGTAGAGATTTTTGCAACGTAGACTGAGACTTCTCGGATACGGTTAAAATCCAAATTCTAAGTAATTCTATTCTGCAGATAGAAGTATGAAGAAGTGGATATAAGGATTTATTCCTAAAGAAATGTTGCAAGATTGATACCAATATATATATTGAATTTGGAAATTACTGTGATTAAAATTAATAAGCAAGGAATTATATAACTACAAAATAAAAAGCAAAAGATTAGAAGTTTAATTCTCGAGATTAGGGGAGGATTCACTAAATAAGTTTTTATTACTTATTATTAAATTAGCTCATCTTTTGTTGATCCATGTAGCAGAGAGATATATATATCTATAAGAGCTGGCTGGTTAAACATTGTTTGCTGGGAATTGCATGTTGTATTAAGCAGAAATGTTTATTAACCATTTGTGTATTAGTTACTAACTGATAAGGTAAATGATATTAATCATATATGCAGTTACTAACCGGAGATACATATATTGTGAAGCTAGTTTTTATATGCTGATGGAGTGTGGCTTGTAAATTTTTGTTTATGAAATGAGATTTGAAATTCTTTTGTATACGTAATAAATATATATATATTTTTATCCGATTATTGATTATTGTATTTTTTAAAGCAAAACACAGACAATTAAAAGAATTCAGGATAATTTCTAAGAGATATAGACGATTGATATTTGTGTCTCGTATAAGTTTCTTATGAAATAATAATCCCTGATATATTGGAGGCGACTGCCGAGGTAGGTCCAGTAAGTCCAATATAGACATATTGGAGGCTTGGCTGATAAATCCAATATATATAAACGTGTTGTATTCACGTGCAGAGATTATATCCAACAATATACTCCCTTCATCAACCTCAGAGTTTGAATCAGAGCACTGGAGTTGCTGCGCATCCTCAAGAGACATGTCACTGTCACTGTAGTCAAACAATTCAGCTGACTCCTCCGTGTATGTTGGTGAGGCTACGGCAGGAGTAGCTGAGGACGTGGAGGCTGCAATAGATGCTTTGGCAGCTGAGGTGGACTGTAAACCACTAAAAGTCTGGCTGGCAGAGGACTCGGAGGATGAGGATGGCCTGGTTAGCCAATCCTGAAAATCCTCTGTATGTTGCTGCAGCATAAGACGTCCAGCACCAGTTAGAAAGGACAAGCGTGCCCCTGCAGAGGATGCACCATGTCGACGACGACCAGGGGCACTGCCTTCCGACACAGAGGCTGCTTGCCCTCTTATCTGTGTCTGGGAGCGTCTGCCTGTCCTTTTTGGTCTTTCTGACATGGTGAGTGATATATAGATTAAAGATATACAGAACTCTGATTCAACTCTGGTATAAAGATTGGAGATATGCAGAACTCAGATTCAACTCTGGTATATAGATTAAAGGTATTCAGAACTCTGATATAAGTCAGCGATTTTACTGATATTTTCCCTGAAAGGCTGCCAATGTCCTCTACTCTTTCTCTCTGATTCACTTCCTCTCCTGCAGGCTGCAACACCCTGATAGCTGGCAACAGCCAAATTCAACTCTCAATAGATAAACAGATGAACTCTGATTAAACTGTGTTATTGTATGGTATCTAGAATTAGATCAAAGATATACAGATTTCCCAGAACAATGCTATAAGTCAGTGATACACACTGTCCCTAATAGCCTGGCTGTGCCAAGACAGATTCAAATTTGCTAAACTCTGGTATAACTCTCTGATACACACTGATAACAGGCTGTGCCAAGACAGATTCTAATTTGTTGAACTGTGGTAGAGCTCACTGATAGCCTGGCAGTGCCAACACAGATTAAAATTCCCAGAAATCTCCTACAACTCACTGAAACACACTGTCCCTGATAGCCTGGCAGTGCCAACACAGATTCAAATTCCCAGAAATCTTCTACAACTCACTGAATCACACTGTCCCTGATAGCCTGGCAGTGCCAACACAGATTCAAATTCCCAGAAATCTCCTACAACTCACTGAAACACACTGTCCCTGATAGCCTGGCAGTGCCAACACAGATTCAAATTCCCAGAAATCTTCTACAACTCACTGAATCACACTGTCCCTGATAGCCTGGCAGTGCCAACACAGATTCAAATTCCCAGAAATCTCCTACAACTCACTGAAACACACTGTCCCTGATAGCCTGGCAGTACCAACACAGATTCAAATTCTGTTACATCCTCAGCCCCCGCTGTGCTCTCTGGGGGGTCTGGGCAAGAAGGGGGACTGCTGGCTGGCTGGGTGCCAGCACTTTCTGCTGGCAGATCGGCATTTGAGGGGGCGGGATCAGGAGTGGTCTCCAGGAGCCGCCGGCTTTAAAACAGGGCTCGAGGAGTTGTCTCGTCGCCCTGTTGTGGAGTTTGTTTCATGCACCGCTACTTCCTGCATCTGATTGAATTTACTGTTGGGTCTGCTTTGTATGAGATTCCTGTTCCTGTTATTTGACCCGGCTTGGCTTTGACCACTCTCATTCTAACGTGTGTATTACGCTGTTTTCGTGTTTTAGTGATTTAACCCCATGCTGGCTGCTGGGTTGATCGCCTGCTGATTTGGTTCTGTCCCATCACGTTTAGGGGTATTGTTTGTAACCCCAGGCTACTACTCATGTTAATGTTTTTGCAAAGACCACGATAACAAGCGATTGTTTATTTCTGTTTAATGTTATTTCTAATCGCATCTCTGTACATATTAGCAGTAACAATCCTGTATGCAAGCCAGTACCTTCCGAGAGTCACCAGGTATCTACTAATCTCAAGTATTTACCAGAACGATTGATTTCTAAATGCCTGACTGCCCTGCACCTTGAATACTTCACGGACTGTCGTCCCACGTATTGTGTTTCTGAGTGTGTCCTAGGCTTTCTGTCGGCCTCGAAACCCTCGGAGCCTAGAGGCAATTCAGCTAGTCCTTTGAGTCCCCTGGCTCTTGAGTTACAAACTGTATTTTTTGCTATTTCTGTGTTAATCAAGAAAATATTGTTGCCCTTAAGGATCTCAACTCCGTGACTATCTAGTGGGCGCTACTCCCCCGTTACAAATTCCCAGAAATCTCCTACAACTCACTGAAACACACTGTCCCTGATAGCCTGGCAGTGCCAACACCGATTCTAATTCCCAGAAATCTCCTACGTCACTGATACACCCTGACAGAACAATCTCCTGTCTGATTCACTCCTGCAAACACACACGCTGGGGCTTCAGGCAGGGAAGCCTTATATAGTGTGCTGCAGGACTTAGCTCTGTGAGCCCATGATTGGGCAAAATTTGCCCAATCAGGACTCTGAGCCGTGATTGGCATAGTCTTGCACCTGACCTGTGGTCAGGTGCAAGGCTGTAGCCAATTACAAGCTTCAGGCCAGTGGAAAAGTGCATTGTGGTCCATTGTGGTGCATTGTGGGCGAACATGCGGCAAACACGTGGAAATGTTCGGAGTTCGAACAGGCGATGTTCGAATCGAACTCCGAACTGATCCGAACCGAACGCTCATCCCTAGTGTCGAGAGCCAGCAGTGTCATCAGAGGAAGGGGCGGCTCTAAGCGTAGTACCAGGAAGACAGCTCAGAGAGGATGCAAACCGGGGGTCTCCGCTGTGTTAACTACTGAAATAAACACCTGTTGAACCCAGCTCGCTGTGTTATTTGGATCTCATGACAGTATCCTTCCTGGTAAAATCCTTTCTTAAAAAAAAACAACTCAGTGTTAAATAAAAAAATTTAGCTAATCAATGTCCTGTTTATTGGAATTCCAATTATGGTATTTATAAACATCTGCAAGTTTCTTCCCAAATAAGAAAATATTAAAAATAAAACGCGCTGACGCTAGCGGAGACAGCAAAATCAGCCACACACAAAGTATAGCTTCATCATGTCATGTCTCGATGTCTTTGTTCAGACAGACCAATTTATTAGATTTCAAGCAACCAATGAAAACGTTCGTTGTAGACAAAGTTACATATCCACCCCACACAGGAATGTGATATAACAGCCCATCAGAGCAGATACACTTCCATGTCAGAATTTGACCATCACAGCTAATAAAAAAACACTTATTATTACCATATATGGTTCAGAGATGTTTTTTTTATATAAGACATTACATAGATTTCGTGGGCATTTCTACTTTTTGCTTAGTAACAAAGAATTACAGGAAAGGAGTTAAGAAACAGATTGTTCTTTGTTATCAACTTACTTTGGCTAGCTTTGAGAGGAAATAGAGCTGAATAGGAATATGCACATATTGTATTGAAACAAGGAAGGGGTTGAAAGCGAAACCCCACTAGCCAAAATATAGATTTTTTGAATAACAATATATTTATATATATATTCATACAGGAAGTTAAAAAAATATCTTTCACTCAGCAAAACTGACATGTAGAAAGATGAATCCAGTTGAAAACTTTAATGATCAGACTAACAATCTTTGTAATAGTGTACAGCAATGCAGGTGAAAAGACATTAGTTCTGTCTAGCATTGAGCTAAGATGGCTGTTAGGAGACCAATAATTTACCTCAGAACTAGACTGAGCAAAAAGGGGTGGAGCTAGCTGGATGCAGCAAGGCTAAGGAAACCCAGCAGGAACAAAATAGCTATTAAATATTAACTGTAAGCAGCAAAAGGCAGATTCAACACATAACATTAAAATATACAAATAAACCCTGAGTCATGGGGCATAACACTTAAAATAAAGAATTTCAAAAAGAAAGTCTCTTTCTTTGAGGTTTTTAAGATCTTATAGATATACAGTTGTACTCACAAGTTTGCACACCCTTGGAGAATTGGTAATATATGTACCATTTTTTTTAAAGAAAACATGCGTTAGCAGGCAGGGCTGAACTGGGACAGAAAATCAGCCCTGGATGTCCTCCAGACCGGCCCAATTTAATTATGCAAATACGCACAAAAATAGTATATAAACCAACCGGATCACTTATCCAATCGCTCTACGGATACTGGAGTTGCTGCAGAGCGATTGGGTAAAGCACCACAGTGGCACTGAGGTCAAGTGTGCACCATGCCTTAAAGTGAGGCGGATGTGCAGAGGGTCTCACTGGCACGGTGGCTGCAATATGAGAATGCGTTTGTTTTACAGACAGTGAGGAAGTTCTCACTTCACCCATTAAGGGCAGTGCGAGTCACGCGGTGAACCAGCATTCACACTGGCCAACTGAGCCATCGGCCCACCGGGAATCTCCCTGTAGTCCCTATGGCCAGTACAAGCCTGTTAGCAGGCAAAACACCTTTCTGTTCTTTCTCATGACCTACAGTTGAATATGAATCCCACAACAGAATGGCACAATCCTAAAATAAAGCAAGGCAACAATACTGTGTATTGCCCCCTTTAACATCAGTAACAGCATGCATTCTTTTGTAATACAGTAGTTGTCTATGAGGCCCCGATTTCTTGTAGGTGTTATAGCTGCCCATTTGTATTGGCAAAATGCCTCCAAGTCAGGCAAAGTCTTTGGTCATCTGGCATGAACCACACATTGGTGTTCTCCCCAGAGTGGCTCGATGATATTAAGGTCAGGAGACTGATGGCCAATCGAGAATCTTCACCTTTTTCTTGTGTAGCGTTGCTTTAAAAACTGTATTCTGGTGCATTGAATTATTGCTGCCACTAGAGGGAGACAGAGTGGAGACATTGTGGACTATGCTGGACAAAGCGGACTCCATCTCCCCAGCACTCTTTGCGTGAGGTCAGGAAGGGGGTGGTACAAAGGGGAGGATATACATCAGCAGCCTCGTGTTTGGCGCGCGGAGTGTGATCGGAGCAACGAGAGATGTAGGACGCACGCTCAAATCGTCAAGGATCACAACCAGGCCAGAGTGGGGATGCTACTCTATTCATGCTGGAGATCGGGACAGAGATCGTGCTGTCTACTGCACACTCAGCCCTGAGAGATTTGGAGGACAAGCTGGTTCCGGCAGGACCCCGAGTTTGGAGGCCTCGACGATCTATTTGGAGTGCAGGCCTCGGATCGATTGTTCCAGTTGCGGAGATTCGGCAAACGGGGAGCAGATTTGTTGACACAGAGTCCCAGTATACAGTGGAGAAAGATCCTTTGGTCGAGGCATCGAGTGCTGGACAGTTCGTTCGACGGATGGGTGAAAGGCCTCCAGGCCCACAGTTCCGAAACAGAAACGCACGCTTGTTATATTGTTTCAAATCACAGGGCCCCAACGGTGACTAGTCTAAGATTGCTCTTTTAGTTCACTGGCCAGTTGAACACAGTACCCGGGTACCCTAGACATTGTGTATATATATATTTTGAGCTATTTTACGGGACTTACACTCCAGAATTGAGGGGGTTAAACGTTCTTTTCCGCTGCGTGTTTTTCCCGCGTGACGCATCCTGTAAACTCATTCAACACGCATTTATATTCTATGACACTTTATCCTTTAGTAAAGTATATATAACTAGAAAAAATCCACAACAGTGCTGGTGTGTAATAATTCCTAGTGCGTTGAGACTATCCCGAGGTTTATTCAGCGGCTCCTTCGGGGGTGAGCACTACACTTGCTATAACCACTGGAGAGTCAACTTGGTCTTGCACTTATGGTCATTGTCCTACTGGAAAGTCAAAAAGACCGTCCTATGCGCAGCATGCAAATTATCTGCCAGTATTTTCTAATAACATGCTGCATTAATCTTGCCATTAATTTTCACATTCCCTGTGCCTTTACAGCTACAGGCATTTATACAGCTCTCGCATATTCTGCAGCAGTTTACAATGGGGGGGGGGGGTAGAAACATGAGACGTACATGATAAACGAGGAAAAGTAGGGATGTGCACCGATTATTATTTCTTTTTCCTTTTTTTTCGGTTCGGCTCGTTCGGGGTTTTAAAATTTTCGTTTCGGCTTGTTTTTCGTATCGACTTTTTTTGTGATATCAGAAATTTTCGGGTTTTTCGGAACGTCTGTTCTCCTCGTTTCAAAGTGTCTGTTCGTTTTGACTTAAACTAATGGCATTTCGGATGATCCGATATTTCTGTCGATTTACGGTAATTCTGTCGATTCTATCGTTTTTTATTAAATAAAGATTCTTTATTTCTTATGAATATGCATTGCACAACTTTATTTAATCATATTAAAATGGTATGAAAGGAACAAAAATGAACAAAACGATTTAAAAAACGCAAAAATACTGACCCAAATGGTCTGACTTTAAAAATAAAAACCAGAACAAAAGGTTTTAAAATTGAAAAAAAGCTGAACAAAATGATCTGAAACGAAAAAAAACCCCAAAAGAACAAATAAATTGATTTAACCACTTGAATGCTAAGGACGCGCTCAGCGCGTCCTCAGCATTCCCGCTGGTGTGCTGAGGACGCGCTCAGCGCGTCCTCACATTGGGGTCAGCCGATCGCTGGCCCCTCCGGTGCGGGCTGACATCCTGGATGTCAGCCCGGCATCCGGACCACCAGCCGCCAGAATTAGGTGTCATCGCGGGGCGCGATGACACCTAATTCAGGCGCCCCCCCCCCGCATGTGCGGAGGAGGCGCCTGAAAGGGAGGGGGGGAGGTCCTTCGGACCTCTCTCCCTCCCGATCAGCGGCGCACAGGGGCTTAACCCAGGCATCATTTGGAAGGGCACAGCCTGCCCTTCCAAATGATGCCTGGCATTAACCCCTGGGGAGCTGGATCGCGAATCGGCGCTGAAAAGCGCCGGTTCGCGATCCTTTCCCGGAGCTGGCCGACATCTTGGATGTCGGCCAAGCCTCCGGGAACTCCCCCAGAGGACTGGCGTCATCGTGCGTAGCACGATGACGCCAGTCCTAGACTTAACCCCTAACTGCCACCAACTGTGGAGATAGGGAGTTCCAATGAACTCCCTATCTCCCGATCTGTGGCAGCTAGGGGTTAAATTTTGGTATGGTTGGATCGGCCAGAGCATGGCCGTTCCAACGATACCAAACATGAAAGTGTAAAATTTTGTAAAAAAAAAAAAAATGAAAAATAAAAATTAAAAAAAATTTAAAAAAAATAAATAAAATAAAAAAATAAACACTTTTTTTTATTTTTTTGGGTTTGTTAATGCAGCAATATTGTTCCCATTTCAATTATAATGTGAACAATGATGCTGCACTAACGATTTTTGTATGCGGTGCGTTTGTTAAAAATAGTGTCATTTTCCCCCAAAAAAAATGTAACGAGACCCCATCTCTAATTTTTTTAACAAGCGCACCCCATACAAAATATAACCGCAATTGCTCGCATGTTAAAATGTGAAAAAAACACTTTACACGTTGTAAATTATTGAAAATACATATTTTATTGCATTTTTTGTTTATAATATACAGACATGACATAACGTATACATATAATAATGACATATTATGAATCTACTGAGTCTGACGGAAAGAACGATATATAATATGTCTGGTCATATACTAAAATAAGCCTTCAAAACACGTTTAAACATGATGCGCAAAACAGGTAAAAATGACCTCAGCACAGGGGCGGGAAAAGCCTCAGCAGCGAAAGGGTTAAAATGAAAAAATAAATAAAAAATTAATGCAGCATACTGCATACTGCTGGGAAGCGCCTCTCTGCAGTATAATTAATGCAGCATATCAATCCACACACTGCTGGGCAGGGGCGGACTGACAACTAATGGGGCACCTGGGCAATAGGAGGTCATGGGGCCCCCTTGTTCCGCACCCACAGGAGGCCACACACATAAAAAACCCATCCCCTACAATGCAACACATGGGTATATATTGCCCCCAGCAGCTCACACGTGGGTATATATTGCCCCAGTAGCTCAAACATGGTAATGAATTGCCCCCAGTAGCTCAAACATGGTAATGAATTGCCCCCAGTAGCTCAAACATGGTAATGAATTGTCCCAGTAGCTCAAACATGGTAATAAATTGCCCCAGTAGCTCAAACATGGTAATGAATTGCCCCCAGTAGCTCAAACATGGTAATGAATTGCCCCAGTAGCTCAAACATGGTAATGAATTGCCCCAGTAGCTCAAACATGGTAATGAATTGCCCCAGTAGCTCAAACATGGTAATGAATTCCCCCTGTAGCTCAAACATGGTAATGAATTGCCCCAGTAGCTCAAACATGGATATGAATATGCCCCCAGCAGCTCAAACATGGATATGAATTGCACCCGGCAAGCCCCATAGGCTTCAATGTTAAAAGAGGTGTGGAAAATGTTGCATTCCATAGGGTTCAATGTTAAAGGTGTGGGAAATGTTTTACCCCATAGGCATCAATGTTAAACACGGTGTGGGAAATGTTTTACCCCATAGGCTCCAATGTTAAAATTGGTGTGGGAAATGTTTTACCCCATAGGCTTCAATGTTAAAAATGGTGTGGAAAATGTTTTACCCCATAGGCGTCTGTCAGGTCCCTCGCCGCAGATGCTGCAAAAGGCCTTGATATGGGTCTGAGCTACCATCTTCCCTGTTCTGTCCCATTCCAGGTTTCCTATCTAGCCCTCGCTTTCATCCAGTTCCCCATCCTCCAGCCTAGTATTTCCCATATGTGTGTCACTGAGTTTAATTACCCCTCACTTGCCCAGGTCTCCATATAGGGAGACTACGCCCAATGCTCCCCACTTCAGCATTAACGTCTGACCACTGTGTCACACGCTGTGTGAGCCTGCCTGTACTTGGATTCCAGACTCCCTTGCCTTCCCTATCGGACTCCCGTCTGCCTTAAAAAAAGGGGACACCTGCCTGCCTAAACACTAAAAGGGGACACCTGCCTGCCTAAAAGAAAGGGGACACCCGTCTGCCTTAAAAAAATGGGGACACCTGCCTGCCTAAACACAAAATGGGGACACCTGCCTGCCTAAAAACAAAGAGGGGACACCTGCCTGCCTAAACACAAAAAGGGGACACCTGCCTGCCTAAAAACAAAAAGGGGACACCTGCCTGTCTAAAAACAAAAAGGGGACACCTGCCTGTCTAAAAACAAAAAGGGGACACCTGCCTGCCTAAACACAAAATGGGGACACCTGCCTCCCTAAAAACAGAAAGGGGACACCTGCCTAGAGAGAAAAAGGGGACACCTGCCTAAAACAATGAAGAATGGGATTGGCCGGGGTGTCAAAAAGGCTGTGGAGCTCTGTGATATGCTCATACACACTACACATTATTACTGTGACTTTTATTGCTGTGGAGCTCTGATACACTCATACACACCACACCTTACTGTGAGTTTTATTGCTCTGGAGCTCTGTGATACGCTCATACACACTGCACATTACTGTGAGGTTTATTGCTGTGGAGCTCTGTAATGTGCAGTGTGTCAGTAATGTACAGTATCTTTTAAAGTGATCGGCAGTTTCCCTTGTTTGCCACAGGGACTTTCTGTGCCGTGGTGCAGGCTTAGCTGCAATGAGTGGGTGATGGCTGCTGCAGCAGAGCGCTGGCCATCTGGAAGTCTGAGGGGACACAGTGGATTCCCCAATTTGTGTCTGAGTCCAAATGGATTTTTTTTTTTTACACAATTTTCAAAAGATTATTTTAATCGTTAAGATATAAATTCTTTAGTACAATATTGTACATGTGGATATTGCATTGTATGGTTGGGGTTTTGTGTGGGTGCGGCACACGGGGGGCCCCATGATCTCCAATAGCCCGGGGGCCCCATTAGTTGTCAGTCCGCCCCTGACAGCTATGCAGGTAAAAAGACTTTAGTTTGTCCAGCAGTGATCACAGAATGGCTGCTATGTGACCAGGAAGTAACTAACAACAAGACACTGAGCAGAGGGGTGGGAACTAGCTGATACGGCAAGCTAGGGAAACCCAGAAGGGACAAAATAGCTATGAAATCAATAGCATGTATGCAGCAAAGGCAGATTCAACACAAAACAGAAAAATATACAATAAATCCTAAATCATGGGGCATGACACTCCCCGTCTGAAATCTTTAGCTTTCAAAATAAACTAACACTATAACTTTAAATGTCCTACCGGAAACCCAATGCGGAGACCTGAAAAATAAAGATAAAGCATTCAACAATACAATTTTACACTTTATAGTCAGTAAGTCAACAGTCTGGAAGGTAGGCCATAGTTCCAGATGCGAGGAGAAAATTTAACAAGTTAACCCATCTTCAGGCTGGGGAAGCCGCTCTAGGCCAAAACTTCCACCAACATAATTGTAATCCAACTGGCTTTATGTGGAAAGGCTTCAGAAAAAAACACACGCTTCCCCCTGTGGCGTCCATTGAGGATAATAAGTACAGTTCCAGGAGTGATGGAGGAGCGCAGGTTGCGTTTGTGCTGGCTGAAAAGCTTCTTCCACGGTTTAACAGCTTCCTTGGAACATCTTCAGTGGAATAATAGTGAGGCATTTTACACAGTTTGACTACACGTATGCCACCATTCTTATCCCCACCGACTGTCTTTGACACGGTAGCTTTAGCCTTCTCCTTTTTCTTCCTTTCAATCTTTGTTTCTGGGGTATTGGACTTGCACTTGGCAGAATGGGAATATTTCCGGATTCTGCGGACCAGCACTGGATTCTGGCTGGCATGGTGCTGGTTCACCTTCTTCACAGCCTTGGTTTTCTTCTTCAAGGTGCACTTTAAAGAGGCAAATCGAGCAGCTGCTTGCTGTAGATTGCTAGGTAGCTTCATAGGCGACTCTACAGGGGGGCAAGGGGGCAATTGCCCCCCAAGGTTATTCCTTGCCCCCCACCAAAAATCAGCATCCAGCTTCCCACACTTTTCAGACCACGGTATCTCTGTTCCTGTGCATCGTATATGGATGTTCTATGTGTCATTGGACAGTGCATATTCTGGCCTTTCAAATGATATCCAACATGACCATATTCAGTGTAAAGTAAAAGTCATAAAACATTAAATAAAAACGTGCACTTAAACGTAAACATTTTCACAGGGTTGAATTGGCTCAGCAGTGAAGTGGTGCATGTTCAGACTATACATTACATTGTGTATTACGTTAGTTTTTGCCTTGGTTTTAGTTGTATATTAAGGGTTAATGGGTAGGTAGACTTCATCTCTCGCAGTATACATTTTATTTTTACTTGATTAATGGCATTTTAGGGGTTAATAGGTTGGCTACATGCCTCACAGTGTATTCATTTCATGTTTTCCCTTGATCAATTGCATATTAGGGGTTAAGGGGTAGGCTAAATGCCACATTGTTATGTTTATTGTATTTCGCTGGGTTTATGGCATTTTAGGGGTTATTATGGAAGTTAGAATCTAAAGGGTCTAATGATCTTTAGATCCTCTGCTTTTCGTCACATTTCGGGGAATTTATTTTGCCGAAAATAAGGTGAATTCCCTATTTAGCGAATGGTCACTGCAATTTGCTAAAAGTGGAGTCACTGAAACAGCAATCAGACAATTAGCAAAAACTGCCGAATTGCAGCAAATAAAATATTGAATTTAAGTATCAGGTTAGTACAACAAAAGGCATCATTGCATCGTAGTATTCTGGGGTTTTGGAATCTTATTTATATATATATATATATATATATACTTCTTTAGGGCACTATTACCTGGTGTGAGCTAACCCTTGCGTCGGCATGGTTTTGCGTTAGCGCCAGGTTAATTGAGTCTAGCGCCTGACCAACAGATCGTTTGCCTCTCGCTACAAACGGGAAAAATCACTTAGTGCTTCGCTATTAGCGATTTGTACCGCAAGCTTATTGTACTTTCTGCTTCCTTTACTTAACATGGGGAGCACTAGAGATCTCTAGCGCTTTTGCAACTAACAGATCACTCGGTGCCAGCGCTAATTTTTTGAGGCTCGCTAATTGCAACATTTTACCTACTGCTCAACCCTGGTGCTAACTCCAAAAAGACAGAAAAAACAGGTCCACGCCCAAAATTAACAGGCAATTGAAAGGAATGCAGCACATGTGTTCTCTTGCCCCATACACCATAGTAAAGGATCTGGTCAGCAATGTCGTTGCTGTTGCAGTAGGCTCTATTATAAATGTATCCTTTAACACCATATATCCTAATTCTAATATATTGCCTAATTTTAAACATTTTATGCTGGGGTTATTCATAGTATGTAAAAGGTTGATGATTAGGGTGACTGTGTGGACTATGTTTAAAGGGACACATGAATAAGTCTTGCCCTGAAACATGTATTATTTATATGCTGCAGCATGGAAATTTGTGTCGCTCACCTGGCCTTCCTTTTGGATCTATTAAATGCAGTGTAAGGATTCTACATGCTGCTGGGTGGCAATTATCATGCAATGCCCATCAGCCTTAATATATGTGTGCACCAAAACATGGATGATACAACCATCGTGGAGGATTTTTAATAATGCAGGGGTAAGAGGTTAGTCACTGGACTGGATGTGTTCATATTCAAGCTTGTGAGGGCGGGGGATAGGTATGGTCCGGCACTCTGCACTGGAAAAAAAAACAGTTCTATCCTGTACACAACCGCATTAGTTTCCCTAGCGTGCGCTAAACGACCTTGTTCATGGACTACCGCGGACAAGGTGATCTGTTAGTAGGTCATCAGGCACTACGTTTTAACGACTCACCCTAAATTTTTTCTTTAGTGATGGTGTTTTAGCTCACACCAGGTGATAGGGCCCTTAGTTTTATTAAGTGATTTGATTTATTGGTGAAAATTATTAGTGCCCCCTCAGTTTTGATGGTGGTATCCTATGTGCCCCCCCTAAATATTGTTCCTAGAGTCACCACTGTATACAGTACCTACGTGTCAGAACTCACAAGGGTTTGAGGTGGTCTACTTTTAAGTGGGCTATTTTCAAGTGGAGTTAAAAACAGGAATTCTACCTGTACTGGTCTGGTTTGTATCTTTAGAGGGAGAGAAACCTCTGGTTTATTTGTCAATTTAATTTCTCTTTTTGGATTTTTTTTTTCTGCTGTTTTTTTTTTTTTCTGTTGTGCTTTTTGGTTGTTTTTTTTCCCTGGGTGGCTGGTGACTTGTTAATTGGGGGCGTGTAGCCTGTCAGGTGATTTCACTTGTATGGCTACATAATCTCAATGGCAACTCACTGAGCTTGCTCACAAGGGTTTGAGGTGGTCTACTTTCAAGTGGGCTATTTTCAAGTGGAGTTAAAAACAGGAGCTCAAATAACAGGTATCAATTGTTGTTTATATATTTGTTATCTTGTTTTGGGTATGAGTGTTAGCAAGCTTGAAGGTTTGACCCAGTGCACATCCTGCTGCATGTATGCATGTCTGGAGGAATCCTTCCAGGGTCCATATCTCTGTAGCAAGTGTGAACGTGTAGCTCTTCTGGAAGCTCGTATTGGAGATCTGGAACGGCAAATCGTAACGCTGAGGCAGATTGACAATCTTGAAAGGAGCCTGCTTCTCACGGAGCAAAGTATAGTTGAGGAATCTAGGGGTGTGGGAGGAGTGGAGTTAACCGGGGAACAGGTTGGTAGCTGGGTGTCAGTGACACGTGGTAGCAGGGGGGGAGGGAAGAGGAAAAGGTTGGCTAGTCCTGATCTTGCGCACACCAACAGATTTGCCCCCTTGAGCGAAGATGTTGGGTGCAGCAACTCAGGTGTAGCAGTACTAGAGGCTGCTCCCTCTAACAGCCGGGGGATCAGCCCACCAAGTAAGGGAGGGATAAAGCGGGCAAGTAAGCCTAGACAGGTTGTGGTGGTAGGGGACTCTATTATTAAGAGAGTAGACAGGGTAATCTGTCGCGCTGATCGCCTTAACCGGACAGTTTGCTGTCTGCCGGGTGCCCGTGTTAGGCATGTGGTTGACAGAGTTGATAGATTATTGGGAGGGGCTGGAGATGACCCAGCTGTCATGGTCCATATTGGTACCAATGACAAAGTAAGCGGAAGATGGAAGGACCTGAAGAATGATTTCAGGGAATTAGGAAGTAAACTGAAGAAGAGGTCCTCCAAGGTAGTATTTTCTGAGATCCTACCTGTGCCACGTGCTACAGTGGAAAGGCAGCGGGAGATTAGGGAGGTCAATGCGTGGCTTAAAGCTTGGTGCAGGAAGGAGGGCTTTGGGTTTTTAGAGCACTGGGCTCATTTTGCACTGGGGTACAATCTGTATAGTTGTGATAGATTGCACCTGAATGGAAGAGGGTCTGCTGTGCTAGGGGAGAGGATGGTCAAAAGGTTGGAGGAGACTTTAAACTAGTGGAAGGGGGGAGGGATACAGTATCTTACAAAATGGAGACAGAGCAGATAGCGGAAGGGTTTCAGTTCAGACTAAGGGGGGTGGAGCCGGGGGGATGGGTAATGTAAGAACAGTGGAGGCATGTAATGTAAAGTCGCATTCAGCATGTGTGGGTAGAGACAACATTAAATGTATGCTTGCTAATGCAAGGAGCCTTAATAACAAGATGGGGGAACTAGAGGTAATAGCACACACTAAGCAATACGACATTATAGGAATAACAGAAACATGGTGGGACGAAACGCATGACTGGGCTGTAAACTTAAATGGTTATACATTGTTTAGAAAGGATAGGAAACATAAGAAAGGGGGTGGAGTGTGTTTATATGTAAATCAGGATTTAAAGCCTAATATTACACAACTGGAAAGTGATGAGGGAAATGTGGAATCCTTATGGGTAAATATTTTGTTGGGGAATAAACAGGGAAGTCAACTATTGGTTGGCATATGCTATAAACCACCTAATATAGATAATGATGAGGAAGAACAACTGTTAGAGCAAATTAGGAAGGCTGCACATCATGGTAGCACTTTAATTATTGGAGATTTTAATTACCCAGACATTAATTGGGATAGTGGGACTAGTAATTCAGCAAAGGGAATCCGGTTCCTGAACATTTTAAATGATACCTTCATGTCACAACTGGTAGAAACACCAACTAGAGAGGATAACTGTTTGGACCTGGTTATAACAAATAATGTGGATCTTTTCTCAAATATTAATGTAAAAGAACAATTGGGAAACAGCGACCATAACATGGTGACTTTTGAAATAAACTCAAAAAAACACATTCATAAGGGGCATGCTAAAATATATAATTTTAAAAAGGCCAACTTTATTAAAATAAAGGAAGCTCTCAATGTCATTGACTGGCAGAAACTCTTTCACGGGAAAAACACTGAGGATAAGTGGAATATCTTTAAACTAACACTAGAAAAGTACACGTCACAATATATTCCACTGGTTAATAAATATAAAAGAAACAGACTGAAACCAATGTGGCTTAGTAGGAAGGTAACTAAGGAAATGAAAAATAAAAAGAAGGCATTTAAAGCTTTTAAATTTGATAAATCTGAGGCATCCTATAAAGCATATAGGGCAGCCAATAAAGCATGTAAAAATGCGATTAGATGGGCTAAACTAGAAAATGAAAAAGAAATAGCCAAAGAGAGCAAGACCAACCCTAAAAGATTCTTTAGGTACATAAATTCCAAAAAACCTAAGAGTGAAAATGTAGGTTCACTAAAATCTGAGTCAGGGTTATTGTTAACTGAAGATCAGGATAAGGCAGAAATTTTAAATGATTATTTTTCTTCAGTATTTATCAAAGAGAAACCTATAACAGGAGACATGAAATTCATTAATAAAAACTTACTAATACAAAGTGACTGGTTGACTCAGGACAAGGTTTTACACAAATTAAACAATGTGAATGTTAATAAAGCCCTAGGGCCAGATGGAATTCACCCGCGAGTACTAAGAGAGCTATGTGTTGAAATATGTAAACCTTTGTTCTTAATCTTTCAAGATTCTTTTCTTTCAGGAATAGTACCAGCGGATTGGAGAAAAGCTGACGTGGTCCCTATATTTAAGAAAGGTTTAAAATTTGTGCCTGGGAATTATAGACCTGTGAGCTTAACATCTGTGGCTGGGAAAGTATTTGAGGGGTTACTAAGGGATAGTATTCAGGAATTTATTGGGAGGTATAATGTAATTGGCAAAAATCAGCATGGTTTCATGAAACACAGATCATGTCAGACTAACCTAATTACGTTCTATGAGGAAGTAAGTAGAAGTATAGATCAGGGGGTCGCAGTGGATGTGATTTACTTAGATTTTGCCAAAGCTTTCGACACAGTTCCACACAAAAGGTTACTATTTAAATTAAGAAAAAATGGTCTAGATGAAAATACTTGTTCTTGGATAGAAAACTGGCTAAAAGATAGGGTACAGAGAGTGGTCATAAATGGTACATTTTCAAGATGGACACCAGTGGTAAGTGGTGTCCCTCAGGGGTCTGTTATAGGACCAATACTATTCAATTTATTTATAAATGACCTTGAGATAGGCATTGAAAGTCATGTATCAGTGTTTGCAGATGACACAAAGCTAGGAAAAGTAATACAATGTGAGCAGGATGTTACTTCGCTGCAGAGGGATTTAGATAGATTGGGGGACTGGGCACTTAAATGGCAGATGAAATTTAATCTAGATAAATGTAAAGTTATGCACTTTGGAGTGAAGAACACACAAGCAATGTATACCCTAAATGGTACGGAGTTAGGGAAATCCAAGCAGGAGAAGGATTTGGGAATAATCATAGACTTCAAACTAAGTAACAATGTGCAATGTCAAACAGCAGCCGCCAAGGCCAGCAAAGTACTGGCATGCATTAAAAGGGGAGTTCACTCACGGGTGAAAACATAATTTTGCCTCTGTATAAATCAATGGTCAGGCCGCACCTTGAATATGCCGTGCAATTTTGGGCACCTGTCTTAAAAAAAGATATTATATCGCTAGAAAAAGTGCAGAGACGGGCAACTAAATTAATAAGGGGGATGGAAGGGTTAAGTTATGAGGAAAGACTAACAAGCTTAAACCTGTTTAGTTTAGAGAAAAGGCGCCTTAGAGGGGATCTGATAACCTTATATAAATATATTCGGGGCCATTATCAACCATTGTCTGATAACCTATTCATTAACAGGACTATACATAGGACAAGGGGTCATCCATTTAGACTGGAAGAAAGAAAATTTAGCTTAAAGCATAGGAAGGGTTATTTTACGGTGAGAACAATAAAGCTGTGGAATTCTCTGCCTGTTGAGGTGGTTGGGTCAGAGTCTTTACAGACTTTTAAAAAACGACTGGATGACTTCCTGCAGACACAGAATATTAAGGGTTATAATATTTAATATGTGGGTAAAAGCTTCTTGATCCAAGGAGAAATCTGACTGCCATTCTGGGGTCAAGAAGGAATTTTTTCCCAGTATGTTGCATATTGGCAAGCATTCAGACTGGGTTTTTTGCCTTCTTTTGGATCAACAGCAGTAGGTTATGTGGGAGAGGCTGAACCCGATGGACGCATGTCTTTTTTCAGCCTATATAACTATGTAACTATGTAACTGAGCTAGGTTAGAACAGTTATTCCAGAGGATAGGATATTGTCATGGTCCACCTGGGGTACTGTCAGGGATCACATATTCTTTATCCTGGCAGCCCCTTTAAACCATACTTTACACAGGTTCCTGGACTTGTCTGTAACCTGTGCACACAAAGAGACTACAGGTTCACCTACTCTCTGTTAATGAGGCCTCCTTAAAAGGAGGTCACACACTCTGTTCTGGACTTCCTCATTGAAGTCAGAACCTTGCACCAGGCTGACCTGTATCTGGAAAGCTCCTTGTTTTTGGACCCACTGAACCCCTATCTGTTTACCTTCTGGACTATCATCCGAGAACCCTATTGACTACCCATCTGGACTCCTTCTGCTTCACCGGTAACCTCCATCCATTGCTTCCCTCTATCTGGACTTTATGTGTATGACCCCTGGCTATGGACATTTGAGCATCCTGTTATCTGTGTACCTCGGCCTGATACCTGTCATGTGCCTTGCCGCCGGCGCCGCAAGAGAACTAAGAACAAGTTGCCTGATAGTGGTATGAGTAGCAGTGGCCCTCCTGAAAAGCCTTGCTGAGCTAGTAGCCAGGTGCTAGCTAATGCCTCCTGATTTTTCCTCTATAAAAGAGGACCACACCTATCACTAAATGCTTCTTCATTAACTTAGTATTTTCTTCACTAGCAAGAAGCTACTCCAGTTCCTGATACCTGCTCAGACCCTTGTTGCATCCTGCCTTCTCTACGTTCTGCAGATAACCCCTCTACAGTCTCCAGCCTTAAAGATGTCCTGCTACAGATCCTGTCTAAAGGTATTCTGCTACAGAACTTGTTTAAAGATCTTCTGCTACAGACCCTGTATAAAGACCTCCTGCTACAGATCCTGTTTAAAGATCTACTGCTGCTGACTCCTCACAATCCCGCTGCCCTGCATCCTGCATAATCCACAACCCACTGCACTGCATCCTGCAGAATCCTCAACCGGCTGCATCCTGCAGAATCCTCAACCGGCTGCCCTGCATCCTGCAGAATCCTCAACCGGCTGCCCTGCATCCTGCAGAATCCTCAACCGGCTGCCCTGCATCCTGCAGAATCCTCAACCGGCTGCCCTGCATCCTGCAGAATCCTCAACCGGCTGCCCTGCATCCTGCAGAATCCTCAACCGGCTGCCCTGCATCCTGCAGAATCCTCAACCGGCTGCCCTGCATCCTGCAGAATCCTCAACCCGCTGCCCTGCATCCTGCAGAATCCTCAACCTGCATCCTGCAGAATCCTCAACCTGCATCCTGCAGAATCCTCAACCTGCTGCCCTGCATCCCGCAGGTCCTACAGTTGTCGCCGCCCTATATCCTATCCAGGACCCCCTCGCTCAGCAGATCCAGGATCCCTGCATACCCAGGACCCTCTGCCTCAAAGACTCTTCCGTTTCTATTTTCCTATTTATTGTTCTAAAGGTCTTCTCTCTTCCTTCTCCTATTTCTCTCCATAAGTGGTTTAACCCTGCTCTAAGTTCTATCTACACTTTTCCTTCATATGTAGTAGTATAGTTTAGTGTAGTTTAGTTTTGTTACTTTTGGTCTACCTTTCTCTCATCTTGCCTTTTTAGTTTCTTATTGCTGATTATTATTTATACAGTGTTTCCCTTCCTCGTCTTATCCAGCTCCATTATTTATTTATTTATATATATATATATTATATATATATATATATATATATATATATATATAGTTTATTGCCTTTTTGTGTTACTCCTAAATAAACCCCTTTTGTTCATATACGTCTTTCTATTTCCCATCATTGCACATTGGGCTCAAACCTGCCACCCCGGAACCAGCTCCCTGACAATACCTATCTGTATACCTTGCCTCAGACTCTAGTTTAGTTTTCTTTATCTGTTTCATTTCTGTTTGTATATCAGTAGTTATTCCTTATTCAGTTTCCTCCTGTGTCTCCTGTTTAATCCTTTCTCTTTTTTCATTCTGCTCTTTGCTTCCCTCATCATTCTCCGCCAACCTCCTATTCATTTGCTTCTGTTTGTGTTTTATTTTTAATAAATATCTATTTGACCCGGCAACCTGCATCTCTCAATATGGCTCACTGCACATTGGACCCACACTCCATGCAGGGTTCCCATGACAGATATCAGCTGAAGCCGATGTGCCTATATATTGTGGAATAGGGCCCAAGGTCACCCCCCCACCCCACATACCTTCTCAATCTGATGTTATTAGATGGGTTTTTCTCTCTTCTGGAAGGGATTGTAACCCATTAACCCCATATGTACATCCATTGAGATGGATTCCTAAAGGAAAGGATACATTTAATTGTCCTTAGCTAACTGTTAGGGAATTTTATCTTCAATCTCCAACATTGTCTGTTCATGCACTGCAGGAACATTTGTGGTTAAAGGTCACATATTTTGAACACATTTCTTCAGATCCAATATGGTTTCCCAATGCAGGTTTGCAGCTGACAGGAGGCACCAGAATTTACATCAAAGGATTCCTATTTTCAAGTAAGTGATTAAATGGGAAAAAAACACATGCTGCTCTGAAGCTGGAGATTTGCAGTAAATAAAAACATGTTTGGCTCGTCATATTTCATATATTCTGGATAGTGATCATGGAACTTATTAAGATGGACCCCACAAAGCTTAGAGGGATATTATAGCTACATGGCAAAATGCTATGTACTGAGCCAGGGACGTTAATAGGGTGGCAGAATCCACTTTGTTATTAAAAGGCATGGCTGGCAAGTCATTAGTTTGGGGGTCAAGTAGAAACAAATAAAGCTTTTGTGGCGGAACCAAACCATTAATCCACACTATCCCATTATAAAACATAATAACAGTGACTGTTCAATGTTTTCTGAATAGTAGACTCATGAACAGAGCTGTCAACAAATTCCCAAGATTTCTTGAGGTTATTAGTTGTCACTCTAGCGCAGTGGTTCTCCTAAGGTAGGAATATGCATAGGTACCTCCAAGGGGGTGTGGAAAATCTGCAGAAAAAGAAAAACAAATTAAAAAGTTGTGTTCTGATCTATTATTCTCTCATTGTTATAGTTTTCAAAGTTTCCATAGCACAATAATGTGAGACAGTTGCAGTTGTCTTTCAGTGCAGGTTTTTCAATTAAAAGAATCTTTCAACATACACTATATTAGAAACATAGAAACATAGAAAAATGTCGGCAGATAAGAACCTTTCGGCCCATCTAGTCTGCCCAATTACATGGATACTTAACCTGGATTTATCTTTTGTTTAGGATAGCCTTATGCCTATCCCATGCTTGCTTAAATTCAATTATATATATATATTGCCAAAAGTATTCGCTCACCCATCCAAATAATCAGAATCAGGTGTTCCAATCACTTCCATGGCCACAGGTGTATAAAATCAAGTACCTAGGCATGCAGACTGTTTTTACAAACATTTGTGAAAGAATGGGTCGCTCTCAGGAGCTCAGTGAATTCCAGCGTGGAACTGTGATAGGATGCCACCTCTGCAGCAAATCCAGTCGTGAAATTGCCTCGCTCCTAAATATTCTACTGTCAGCTGTATTATAAGAACGTGGAAATGTTTGGGAATGACAGCAACTCAGCCACGAAGTGGTAGGCCACGTAAACTGATGGAGCGGGGTCAGCGGATGCTGAGGCGCATATTACGAAGAGGTCGCCAACTTTCTGCAGAGTCAATCGCTACAGACCTCCAAACTTAATGTGGCATTCAGATTAGCTCAAGAACAGTGCGCAGAGAGCTTCATGGAATGGGTTTCCATGGCCGAGCAGCTGCATCCAAGCCATACATCACCAAGTGCAATGCAAAGTGTTGGATGCAGTGGTGTAAAGCACACCATCACTGGACTCTAGAGCGGTGGAGACGCGTTCTCTGGAGTGACGAATCGTGCTTCTCCGAGTTTGGCGGTTGCCAGGAGAACGGTACTTGTCTGACTGCATTGTGCCAAGTGTAAAGTTTGGTGGAGGGGGGATTATGGTGTGGGGTTGTTTTTCTGGAGCTGGGTTTGGCCCCTTAGTTCCAGTGAAAGGAACTCTGAATGCTTCAGCATACCAAGACATTTTGGATAATTCTATGCTCCCAACTTTGTGGGAACAGTTTGGAGCTGGCCCCTGTAACGCTGAGCCCCCTATAGGGTGATGGGGAGCCTTTAATCTGCAGAGGTTGAAGCCTTTAGGACAGGTATATGGTATAACAGGCAGTAACAGGATCAAGCACAATACCTTCAGACTTATACTTCAAATCCAGGGAGTATTACAGGAGAACTAAACTGCTACTAAGCTCCAAAGGTTTCGAGACCAATGGACAACTGAGAGCAACCAACAATACAGAGGATAGCAAAACTTGAGCTTCAGAACTAGAAGGTATTTGGCAAGACAGAATGAATTGTGCAAGCTGCAGGGCAGCACTCAATACTGATACAATAGTACAGACTGAACCAGACACTCCCAGCCAGGGAGTACAGATAAGGTCCTGAGTACCACTCAACAGCAATTTGGCTTTGTGGCCAAATGTCTGCTGAGTGAAAACAGCTACAAAATGCACAAACACAACAATACCTGAAACAGACAAGGTTAATTACTAGAGCGGTCCAAAAATCCAAGCCAGAAGGTCATACACAGAATATCAGAAATACATCAGGGAACAGACAAGAGAAAAATCCAAGCATAGGAGCAGTGGTGTATTTAGGTTTTGTGCTGCCCTAGGCCTGACTAAACTCGTGCACCCAATTAAATTTTTTTTTTTTTTTTTACATTCTGAACATTTTAGTTCAGTGACTGAATATTCTTTATTTAAAATTTGTTTTTATTTTGCGAAAAGGTCACAATTCGACCACCAAGGTTGGCCACGCAGGACCAGGCAGCGTGTACTCATAAACATGTAAAACGGAAAGGGAGGGGGAATCTCTAAAGATGCTCAGAAAAAAACGTTGTAAAACTGGTGGGGGGGGACACAAAAAAAAAAGTCAGCAGGTACAGTTCAGAGATAATAAAAGTTCAGCATAAATCAGTATCAAATCAGTAGCAAAAATTATTTTTTTTTATCCCCGGCCGGGGATAGTCAGCGGGAAAAGGAAACTAAAATGGTGTCCAAAGCGTCTCTAAGCGAAGGGGGGGGGCAGCATTGGGAGCACAGCAATTTGCCTTTAAACAGGTAAAGGGGGAGAAAATGCAGACCTGATGTCAGCCAGTGTCCCGAAACAGCTGAATTCGTGGTGCAGGCAGGGTGAGGCAGAGCAGGCGAGGCCTATCGGCAAAATAGAAAGCTGGCATATCAAGTAGGCCCTCGCCCGCACCGCCACCAGGGTTTCCGGCCATTCAAGGCAAAGCCGCAGGGAGCTCCAAGGCAGGGGACCGCAGGATGAAACCAGGCGGAATCTCTTTTTCAAAGGTGGGTAGACAGTCGATCCCCAAGTCCCGATCGATGCTGGCAGGTGCCTCCAGCACACCCACCAGTTGCCGCCGGCCAGACGAATCTCGACATGTGGGCACTGCAGAGGCACGCCTCGTGGTCAGAGCTCCCTCCGGAGGGACGAACAGCAGAATCGGGGGATCCGGCTCTCCCTCCCGCAGCTCCTCAGTCTCCGCTTTCTCATACAGCACACCATCATGTGGCACCCCCGCGAGCGTCTCGCTCCCGGGAATGCCGCTGGCTGAATCTTCGGGTCTCCGGCCGGAGCGCAGCATCTCCAATATGTGGCGCATATCGCTCCGTGTCACAGGGCTCTCGTCGTCCGCATCCCCCAGTAACTGCAGAACGGCGTCCAGCACATCCGGGAGACGTGGGCCCTCCGTCCCCCTGGAAGCCGACATGGACCCCAGCTCAGAACCAGGAGTCAGGAAAATCTGCAAAGTAGGCCGCAAAATGGCTGCCAGCGGCGACCTCCAGCTGGAGATGGCGTCTAACAGGCGAGTCTCTGGACCGGAGGGGGGGGAAACGGGCTCCGGTCGGCACAATCCCATTGGCCAGCCGCCCAGGGTCCCCAGGGAAGGTATTCAGCGGTTTAAGTTCACAAAAAATGCCTGGGGAGAAGAGAATGCTGCGGAGCTCCAACAACATGCGACCTTTCTGCTCGGCAGCCGGCCACGCCCCCCCAATTTAAATTTGAGGCACCCCTTCTTGTCAAGGGCACACCTCTTCCTGGTTAATCCCCACCCTTCATCTTAAAGCTCCACCTTTTCCTCTCTGTATATTAAAAGTGGATACCAAGTGCCTACTTGTATATTTTGTATACCATTTCAAATGTATCTATTGAGATAAAGAAAATTATGAAATGTTTAAATTCAAGCATTTTTCACAAAGAACAACCACGCATGTCAAGTATACTGGATCACAGCCGCTCTAATTGGTTGAACAATAAAATCCACAGAAACTTGCACTGCATATGAGCGTATCACAGAGCTGCACAGCAATAAAACCCACAGAAATGGGCACTGTGTATGAGCATATCAGAGCTGCACAGCAATAAAACCCACAGAAATGTGCAGTGTGTATGAGCTTATCCCAGAGCTCCAGGGCAATAAAACTCACAGTAATATGCAGTTGTGTATCACAGAATCCACAGCAATAAAACTCCCAGCAATGCAATGTGCGGTGTGTATGAGTGCATCAGAATTCACAGCTCAGAATTCACAGCAATAAAACTCACAGCAATGCAATGTGTGGTGTGTGTCAGCGTATCAGAATCCACTGCAATAAAACTCCCAGCAAACCGAGTGTATATGAGCACACAGCAATTATGCTGTGGAGCCATCTTGTCAGCAGTGGGGTGCCACTGCCAGAGGGTGCACTGTAGCTTTGATTCCCTTCCCGGTGGGTGTTCAGTCCAGAATAGAGTCTGTGTTAACGAAAGGGCGGGCAGCTGCGCGCGTGCGTTTCACGTGGTTCAGCCAGTCATGTGGTACTGAGACTCAGAGAAATGGCAGTGAAATGCCCTGATGTTCGGTGGTTTCAATCAGCAGGTTTATTCAGGCGAACCCCATAGATTTCAATGTTAAAAATATTCCTGTTTTTATGCAATATCTAATAAATCATTTATTATTTTAATCTGCAGTAAAAAGTCTTTATTGATTTTTTTTTTTAGTACCTTTTAGTCATTTTTCAGATTTTTTTTGTGCAAATTTCCCCCCCCCTTTTTTTTAATAGCAGTTTTTCTTTTTTCTGTAACAGAACTTTTTATTATCAATCATAGGATCTTATATGTAAATTCCAGACATTTTCGTTCAGTAGTTATTTTGAAGACAGCAGGCCACGGGTTTGCGGTGTCAGCATTCAGCGGCCGACTCCATGCACTTTGGGGACCCGGCAGTGAATGGTGAATTCACTGCAGGGTGGGGAAATTTTATTCTCCTAAGTGCAGGGAACTACAGAACACCAAAAAGTTGGCGTCATTTCGGTGCTCTGTGAGTAACCCATTTAGGCTAGGGTCAGACGAAAGCATTTTTCCCCGCGAACGTGAAAAAGTGCGTCCGAACCCATTGACATATTTTTTCACAGAATGCGCAAAAACAGTCAGACAAAGCGCATTTTCGGCCGTGATTTTGTACGGATCGTCAATAAAACTCTTTTTGCGTCTGGACGTTATGTAGGCTAGACATTAGCAGCGTCTGACATCTCCTAATCACGCAAACATGCCGCAGCTGCGCACTCAGTACGTCAGTACTAGCGGTTCAGCGGTCTCAGAAAAAATGCGTTCAAATTCCACTTGCGTTGCACGGCCGGACTTTTGTGCGGCCGTACATCGTATATTGGCCGTCATTGCCCGTCATCTGCTGCTACTGCGGCCGTAATTATGTGCGCCAGAACGCACGTTAAAAGTGCGCTGGTCTGACCCCAGCCTTAGTGGTGAGGTTTTTTGCTGCCCCCTGGAAAGTGAAAGCCTAGGCCTTGCCTACCCAGGACATACTTGAAAATTAGTGAAATCTCAATGTATCCTTCCTGGTAAAATACTTTGCAAGAGTAAAAAAAAAAGTGCCGCCCTAGGCATGGGCCTAGTCGGCCTAGGCCAAAATACACCACTGCATAGGAGCCAGAAGTCATACACGGGATATCAGAAATACTTCAGGGGTCAGACAAGAGAGAAATCCAAACATAAGAGCCAGAGGTCATACACAGGATATCAGAACAAGAGTAACAATGATACAACGCACCGGAACTAGGTAGAATAAGGTCTATCCTGGTCCAAGGATCAAGGGAAATCCTGGCCCTACATATAGGGCAGAACAGGTCATGTGACCGCAGACCAATAAGCCCAACAGATAGCCGGCAGCCTGAAAACGAAAACAAACAGGAATCCCTGCTACCACCAGCAGGAGGCAGGGCTGAGACGTGACAGCCTCTTCCTCTTCCAACATGATTGTCCACCAGTGCACAAAGCAAGGTCCATAAAGACATGGATGACAGAGTGTGGGGTGGATGAACTTGACTGGCCTGCACAGAGTCCTGACCTCAACCCGATAGAACACCTTTGGGATGAATTAGAGCGGAGACTGAGAGCCAGGCCTTCTCGTCCAACATCAGTGTGTGACCTCACAAATGCGCTTCTGGAAGAATGGTCAAAAATTCCCATAAACACACTCCTAAACCTTGTAGACAGCCTTCCCAGAAGAGTTGAAGCTGTTATAGCTGCAAAGGGACGTCATATTGAACCCTATGGATTAGGAATGGGATGTCACTTAAATTCATATGCGAATCAAGGCAGGTGAGCGAATACTTTTGGCAATATAGTGTATGTCCGTTTATCTCGTTCCCTCTGGTTATTTTAAAGCGCTGCGGAAACTGCTGGCGCTATATAAATGATGACAATAATAATAATAATTATTATTACAATTTTGAGTACAATTATTTGGTAGTTGAAGGTGCGATGAGAGTGGTGGGGATGTCAGACTATTTATAGAAAAACAAAAATAGAGCCTCAATTGTTGACTATTTAGCCAAGAAACAGAGTCATAAAATACATTCAATTCAAATAAATTCAATCCTAACTTAATTTAAAATTATATTTGTTGATTCGGCCTTTCAACTTATCTATACTTAAAAAAAATGATGTATTTCTTGATAAAACGCCAATAAATTTAGAAAAATTGTACACCACTTATTCAAATCTATTGTACACCTTCTTGGTTTATTATTTGGATCATTCGTCTGTTAAACCAATTATCACTTGTATTGCTACTCCCGCGAGAGCCGCTATAGTTTACGGGCCTTCTGTCCCACTCCAGTGATCGCTCACCTCCACCACTGGCGCCAAGTAACACCAAGACACTGCTATACTATAAATAAAAAGGGCTTATTAGGACTAGCAAGCAGCCCCTCGAATGGACAAAGTGATCAACAGCATAACAATATCGATTGGAATCATTTACCACCACTATGCAGAGCAATGATGAATGAACAAGGGGGGCGTGGCCAGGGCCGGATTTGCACCTCAAGAGCCTGTAGTTACAGAAATGTGAAGCGCCCCTACCCCCCAAACAAAAAAAAAGGACGGAACCGTTCTCTTCCGCCTATCCTGACTCTCCAGACACCCCTTCGTTGCGGTCAGCCCGGCTACTGGGAGCGCTGTCCTCAGCGCCTCGAGCAGCTTGACCCGCCTGCTTCTGTTCCTCTGCCCTGGAGCCGTTAGGAATTTCCAGAAGGCCGCTCTCTGCCTTCTGAGGTTGTGTGTGGAGTGTAGCGTAGTTTGAAATAAAACTCCAGACGCGGCTGTATGTTTTAAAACAGGATTCTCTCTCTCTCTAAACTCTGAGATTTCTGACCTTTTAACCCTTTCGCTGCTGAGGCCTTTCACACCTCTGTGTTGAGGTCATTTTTACCGCTTTCGCTCATCATGTTTAACCGCGTTTTGTAGCCATATTTTGATATATGACCCAGACATATTATATATCGTTCTTTCCGGCAGACTCGGCAGATTCATAATATGTCATTATTATATGTATACGTTATGTCATGTCTGTATATTATAACAAAAAATGCAATAAAATTTGAATTTTCAATAATTTATTATGTGTAAAGTGTTTTTTTTTCACATTTTAACATGCGATCGTTTGCGGTTATATTTTGTATGGGGTGCGCTTGTTAAAAAAATTAGAAATGGGGTCTCGTTACATTTTTTTGGGGGAAAATTTAGCTTTTTTTAACAAACGCACCGCATACAAAAATCGTTAGTGCAGTATTATTGTTCACATTATAATTAAAATGGGAACAATATTGCTGCATTAACAAAAAAAAAACAAAAAAATTGTTTATTTTTTTTTAAATTTTTTTAAAAATATTTTTATTTTTTTATTTTTATTTTTTAAAAAAAACATTTTTCATGCTCATGTTTGGTATCGTTGGAAAGGCCATGCTCTGGCCGATCCAACGATATCAAATAGCACAGGAGAACCACTTGGCTGGACGCGCTGAGTGCGTCCATAGCAGCCAAGTGGTTAATGAACAAAAACGCCACCATTTATGCTGAAATCCAACAGTCATAATTAGCATAAATGACGCACCTCGTCCTACCAATATGCTAAATACATTATGTCAGTTAGATATTTACAATAAACATTCTTTATATTCTTTAGCCTTTAGCTCACACAACATTTGCATAATCCATTGTTCTAACACATCAGATTAAAGACAAACACTATCACAGATCCCTTGAATTAAACCTGCAGCCAGATAAGGGGGAAAGCCCTGTTGCATAAATTACACAGCAGTAAAGCTTGTTTACTGGCTATACAGAAACACATTTACCTACAGGAATATAAGTATTTAAAACTAAAGTTACGCCATTTTACACTAAACTAATTTAAACTAAAACCAAACGATGTAATATATATTTAAAAACACACGATATAGATTGAACTTAAAGTCTCTTGGGGTTTGAAGCATCTAGCGTTACATCAGCTCCATGACAAAGCCAAAATAACTATTTAAATTTTCGTTTTGAGGCAAAAAAACTAAAAAAAAATACATTTTAAGGCTAGGGTCAGACGAACGCAGTTTTAACGTGCGTTTAGCTGCACGAAATCACGGCCGTGCTAGTAGCAAATGACGTCCAATGCCGGGGAACACACGACGAACGGCCGCACGAACGTTCGTCCGTGCAACGCAAGTGGCAAACGAACGCATTTTTTTCGAGAACGTCAAACCGCTACTACTGACGTACAGAGTGCGCTGCGTCCGCATAGTGGCGTGTTTGCATGATTGGGAGACGTCAGACGCTGCTAATGTCCGGCTAACATAACGTCCAAACACAAAAAGTGTTTTATTGATGATCCGTACAAAATCACGGACGAATATGCGCATCGTATGACCGCTATTTCGTGAAAAATATGTCCGGTCGTTCGACCGCACTTTTCCACGGACGACGCGAAAAATGCGTTCGTCTGACCCTAGCCTAAACTGAAACTGATTTTCTCTGCGCTCAGATCAAAAGACGAGGCAGGATCTGTTGCTTTAGTTGAGTTAGTTACAGTTACAAGTATTTATAAAACGCCAACAGGTTCCGTAGAGCTGTACAATGGGTGAAACAGAATAACAAATATACACACACACAGAACAGAAGGAGGGAGGACCCTGCTCGAGAGTTTACAATCTAAGAGGAGAGGGGTTACACACTAGGTGTGTGGGAGGATGGAGCAAGAAATGAACAATGGGGGATCATGTAGTGAGCCGATAGACTTCTCTGAAGTAATGCGTTTTCAGAAACTTCTTTAAGGACTGAAGAGACAGGGAGAGTCTAATGTTGCGGGGGAAGGAGTTCCATAGAAAGGAGGCAGCTTGAGAAAAGTCCTGAAGGCGAGGGTTGGGGGTGCGGGTACGAGGAACTCATAGCATCAGATCATTGGCCGAGTGAAGTGGGCGGGACGGGATGTACCTGCTAATAAGGGAGGAGATGTACGTAGCGGCGAGGTTATGGAGAGCTTTGTACGTGAGCCAGTGGCGTACCTAGGGGGAGGGGGCGGCCCGCACCGGGTGACACCACCCCTATGGTGACACCCAAAAAAAATAATATTATTATTATTTTTTTTCTTTTGCAAAGTATTTTACCAGGAAGGATACATTGAGATTTCACTAATTTTCCAGTATGTCCTGGGTAGGCAAGGCCTAGGCTGGCACATTCCAGGGGACAGCAAAAATCTCACCACTAAAAGGGTGTCACGTCTGGGGCCCCCCAGCACCTGGCAACGTCGTCCTCGCTGCTTGCTGGCCAGGTGCCAAATGATATACAGGCTCAGAGCAATCACGTGACTAACCCAGGGGTGGGGTGCGGCATGTTAATGAGGAGCCACAGAGTTTAAAAGACAGCTTGCTGCAATACACATTGTGCTGTCGTGCAGTTTACGTCCCTCAGTGCTAATGTCTCCTGGCTGATCTCTCTGAGCTATCTCTTGTGTATATCACCTGTCCTATGCATACCTATACGTAGATTTGTGTTTGTGTCCCTAAGCGGTAGTTCCTTTACCAACCAGTTAATGGATCTGAGGGGTAGATAGGGACTGTCTTAAGGGACTTGCATTGTGTATATAGAGGGATATGTTACAAGGGGTTACTCCCAGAGCACCGAAATGACACCAACATTTTGGTGTTCTGTTGTTCCCTGCACTTCAGGGAATCAAATTTCCCCACCCTGCAGTGAATTCACCATTCACTGCAGGCTCCCCAAAGTGCAGGGAGTCGCCCGCCGAATGCCGTCGCCGCAAACCCGTGGCCTGCTGTTTTCAAAAAAACTACTGGATGAAAATATCTGGAATTTACTTATAAGCATAGGCGTGCGCACGGGGTGTGCCGGGTGTGCCAGGTGTGCCTAGGCACACCCTAATGCCGGCCCACGGCACATTCTGGGTCGCGGCTGGCCGCATCCGATGGATAGCCGCCAGGACCCCTCATCTCCGAGGGCCTGGCGGCAGCCTCCGCTTCCCTGGTGGTCCCTGTGATTGACACAAAACTCCTCAACCCGAGGAAGTATCCCTGTTAATCTATAATAAAATCAATATCCTTATAAGTACAAATTAAAATAAAATTTAACCTCCTTATTGATAAAAATTATCCAATGTGTTCAGAAAAGCTGCGGACACTGTTTTGAGGCTGATTGCAGACTTTCGCTGTCCCCCCTCCATTTTTATTCCCCCCCCCCCCCGCTGAGACATATTATTAGCAGACTCTTATTTCTCTGCTCTTATTATTTGTCTTTGGAGAAGCTACTGTTGATTCACTGTATGTATATATGCTGACATTTGATACATAATAAAAAACTTTAAATATAAAAAAATAAAAATTATCCAATGACCGACAGTGATCTGCCTATAGCAATTATAACACCTTGGTTGCGATACTTAGCTTCCTTGGTTACCTGATTTTTATCAACAATTAGATTTATGAAAAATTTAAGGTAATAACCCAATTGTGTGGAAATTATAATTCAAGCAGTTTTTCAAAACCATATAATTCCGACCGCCAATGACAACTTTTGTGTATATCTGTCACACAATAGATTAAGTCAGGCTCGGTACCAACATTTAATAGATGCCGCTCTGCCTATGAAATATTGGCTGCGGTTAATCAGTACTTCTATTGGTTGGTAGTTGAGCCATAAATATACTATTCATGCGGTTGGTTAATTATATTACCAAGGGCAGACTGCGCTGAATATCCGCCGCTGGGTACCATCTAGCATCACGTACATTATGTGGCCCATCAATTGGATATTCTGATTGTGTTGCTAGACAAGAGTTGGTTTATAATTTAATGTTACGATAACATGGATGTTATACAATATCAATTAACCACATCAATCCTTAGTACACTTCAGTTGGTATCTGTGAAAATATGTCGGCAACACCATATGATGTGGTTAATGCTCATTAGCCACAAGCCGATTTTTTTGGGATGGGAATAACACACAAGAAACTTTGCATTGTGCCGTGGATCAGCTGTACCGATTCTATCTATATTACCATCACCAAACCATCCTTTGTAAGGAGCATAAAGATTCACTCCTATTCTCACCAAATTCATGAAGTGGTCAATCGCTACAGGCGTAATCAAATTAGTCAGTACAACCACCGCCACAATTGATCCACACACCCCAGCTAGGCTTGTTTAAATATCCAAATTCTGCTCTTAAAAGAAACACCGCAATTTTTGTCTTTGAACGTCTGCAACGCACAAACATTGAGTTAACTCCGCCAGTATCGGCAAGTATAGCTTAGGCTGTCACAACCATTCATCAATCAATATTGGAAGCCTCACAGGCACAACATTTTGTAACTTGAAAAATAATTAACATCCTATTGATGATGATAGTTATTATTCTGCTATATTACATAGAAAACATTGAAAAATGTCGGCAGATAAGAACCTTTCGGCCCATCTAGTCTGCCCAATTACATGGATACTTTACCTGGATTTATCTTTTCTTTAGGATAGCCTTATGCCTATCCCATGCTTGCTTAAATTCAATTACTGTTTTGGCCTCTACCACTTCAACTGGAAGACTGTTCCATGTATCCACCACCCTCTCAGTAAAATAATGCTTCCTGATGTTACTTTTAAACCTTTGCCCCTCTAATCTAAGACTATCAGGGTTATTCAGAGAGCGTGAAAAGCAGGAGAATGACTGGAGAATGACTGGAGAATGAAAAATTCTAGGTCAAAATAGCCGATTTGGAAAGTGAGATGAAAGGGAGAATTTTTCTGGTTTGGCTATTTTGACCTAGAATTTTTCATTCTCCAGTCATTCTCCTGCTTTTCACTCTCTCTGAATAACCCTGAATGTCCTCTTGTTTTGCTACTTTGTTTCCTTTTAAATATACTCCCTTCCCCTACCCTGTGGATTCCCTTTACGTATTTAAATGTTTCTATCATATCTCCTCTGTCTCGTCTTTTTTCCAAGCTGTACATGTTAAGATCATTAAGCCTTTCCAGGTAACTTTTCTCCTTCAAGCCGTACAACATTTTAGTAGCCCTTCTCTGAACTCTCTCTAAGATGTCTATATCCTTCTGGAGATATGGTCTCCAGTACTACACACAGTACTCCAAGTGAGGTCTCACCAGTGCTCTGTACAGTGGCATGAGCACTTCCCTTTTCCTACTGCTAATACCTCTCCCTACACAACCAAGCATTCTGCTAGCATTTCCTGCTGCTCTATTACATTGACTACTTACCCTTAGATCCTCTGAAATAATAACCCCTAAATCCCTTTCCTCAGATGTTGAGGTCAGGACTTTATCAAATATTCTATATTCAGCCCTTGGTTTTTATGTCCCAGGTGCATTATATTGCACTTATCCACATTAAAACTCAATTGCCACAGCTCTGACCATTTTTTTAGTTTACCTAAATCATTTGTCATTTGGCTGATCCCTCCAGGAATGTCAACCCTGTTGCAAATCTTTGTGTCATCAGCAAAAAGACATACTTTTCCATTAATACCTTCTGCAATATCACTAATAAAAATATTAAAGAGAATGGGTCCAAGTACTGACCCCTGAGGTACCCCACTGGTAACAAGACCTTGCACCGAATAAACTCCATTTACCACAACCCTCTGTTGCCTGTCACTCAGCCACTGCCTAATCCATTCAACAATATTGGAATCCAAGATCAAAGATTGCAATTTATTGATAAACCTTTCTCTGAGAAACAGTATCAAAAGCCTTACTGAAATCTAAATAAGCAATGTCTACTGCACCACCTGTGTCTATTATTTTTGTTACCCAATCAAAAAAATCAATAAAATTAGTTTGGCATGATCTCCCTGAGGTAAACCCATGTTGTTTCTGATCCTGTAATCTATGTGTTTTTAGATGTTCAACAATCCTTTCCATTAACATGGTTTCCATTAATTTCCCCACTACTGACGTAAGACTAACTGGCCTATAGTTCCCCGATTCCTCCCTACTACCATTCTTGTAAATGGGCACAACATTTGCTAATTTCCAGTCTTCTTGGACGACTCCCGTTAGCAAGGATTGGTTAAATAAATCTGTTAACGGTTTTTCTATTACATCACTGAGCTCTTTTAATAATTTAGGGTGGATCCCATCAGGCCCCATTGACTTATTTGTCTTTACTTTAGACAGCTGCTGTAGAACCTCCTCCTCTGTAAACTGATATGTAAATGTCTCGTTAGTGTTTCCTCCTAACTGAGGTCCCTTTCCTTCCTTTTCTTCTGCAAAGACTGAACAAAAATATTCATTGAGGCAGTCAGTGAGACCTTTATCCTCTTCTACATACCTTCCTTCCTTTGTTGAATGAATTGCTCAACGTGCGTTTCTTTGCCGCACTAGCGGCAATTTCGTCAGGAGCTCTAGTAATCCTCATTTCGGGATCCATTTAAATAGGTATTGAGGCATCATTTAAATTAGCAATTAATTGGGTTCAGCTATCTGTTCAAATAGTATGGGTCCTCGTGGGGTTTAATTTTTGTATATATGTTTTGACTTCAGCTACCGTTGTAATTCATCACTCCACCACTCGGTGTATGGACTCGTCCTATTCATCCCATTAACTCCGGTCACTTGACTACAACTACCAATCGGATTTCTCATGCAGCTTTACACTCCACAATGAGAAATCCTCAATTCAACTTTAAGATTTTATTATGCAGTACAATTGCGTCATGATATTACTACAGGGATTAATTAAATCCTAACGATTTCATTAACGATGGAATAATTAATAACACACCATTTTCAGTTATCTAATTATCTATAAATTATTCCACCAGATATCCACCTCTTAATTGTGTGACTCCTCACCAGTGAGATTAATTAGTCATATTAGCTTTGAACTATCTGTGCCCAATAATCATATCTTAGCTTTATTAGATGATATTTCTACCTCATTAACAGGTTAGAGAAATTTAATTGACATACAACATTAGTTCTTAATGCTCCTTTATGATTATACATATTTCTTACTAGACACCATGGTTCATTGTCATGGATAAATAAATTGGTGTAAGGTCAAACATTAGGTTCCTATGTATGGGGTGAAACTGAATCCTTCATTCAGTCCATTAGGACTTAGAGTATTAAGTTGGTAGATCCAAACACATTCCCTCCTCCTTTAATGGAGATCATAATCTCCTTGTCGTTGTAGTCTTGCCACTTTTTCCACTCCACAAAACCTTAAGGCATTTAGATCGTTGTTATGGTGTTGCTGTACATGTCTGGCAACTGAGGTATCCAACTGATTACGAATTGAACGAATATGTTCAAGAATGCGTTGTTTAAAAGGTCTAAATGTTTTGCTGACATAGAGCTTTCCACATTTACATATAATTGCATACACTAATCCTTTAGTGTTGCAATTAAAAAATGATTTGATTTTAAATTCATTAATTCCCAGGGAGTCCTTTAATTTTCCAGAGTCCTGTTGGATATGTTTACACGCACTGCAATGCCCACATTTATAGGTACCATGCAGATTATTGTGTAACCAAGTATTACAAGAATTTGGTTTATTGTGATAATGGCTTCTGACTATAGTATCTTTAATATTCCGGCACCTTCGTGCTGTAATAGTCGCATGCGGAGATAGAACCTCCTTAAGCTGGGGATCCCACGTAATCAAGGGCCAATACCTTTCCATAATGGTCTTAACCTTCTCCCAACCTCCATCAAAATTGCCAACACATCTTATGAGGGATTTATCATCTCCTCGTTTTTTATCCTGCAATAAAGTCTCCCTCGGAATGTGTAATACTCGATTATATGCACTTTTCAAGATTTTATTTGGGAAGCCCTTGTCACTAAAGCTCTGTTTCAACTCTTTTGCTCTTTCAACAAATTCTGACTCCTCCGAACATCTACTTTTTAACCTTAAATATTGTCTATAAAGGTATGCTTTCAAGGTATTATTTCTGTACCTCCCCATATAACCATTATATCATCTATGTAGCGTTTCCATGAAATTATTTTAGATAGAAAAGGATTGTTACATGGATTGTATATGTATTCTTCCTCCCATATTCCTAAATATAAATTTGCATACGTTGGAGCGCAAGGGCTTCCCATCGCCATTCCCTGTGATTGTATATACCACCTGTTATTAAATAAAAAATAGTTATGGGTTAACACAAATCTCAGCAATTTGGTGATGCAATTTGTTTCAAAGGCATCATGCTATGTTTAATCAAGTGTGTTCTAATATTTTTCAAGCCTTCACTATGGGGAATACAGCTATAAAGCCCTTCAACGTCTAAACTACATAGAAGGGATGATACTGGTACTTGTAGATCTTTAACAATAGTTAGCGTTTGCTTGGTAGATAGGAAGGCAACACATGCACATACTTTTTAAGTATTGTATCTAAATATTGGCTGCAGTTCTGAGTCAGATTATTAATCCCAGACACGATGGGTCTGCCTGGTGGAGATTCTTTATTTTTGTGTATTTTAGGTAGGGTGTAGAACGTTGCTATTGTTGGATTCTTATTATTCAGGAATTTAAATTCTTTTTCTGTTATGAGGCACTCTGCTAGCCCTTCATCTAATAATTGCTGTAACTCAATTAGGAATTTTTGGGTAGGATCAAATGTTAAACGTTTGTACGTAATCTCATCATTCAGTACTTTTAAGGTCATTTTCTCGTATCCTTCTTTAGACATAACCACGATGTTACCCCCCCTTATCCGCCGCCTTAATAATAATTTCTTCATTAGACCGTAGTTCATTTAGAGCAATTCTTTGTTGTTTAGTGAGGTTATGACCCAATTTATCACCAGTTCGTTTCAATTCTATTTCTTAAATTCCTTGGCACACTAATTTACAAAAAAGATCAATATTCTCATATTGTTTAATATATGGAGAAAAAGTGCTTTGTGTTTGTAATGAAGTGTGCCTCAATTGCTCTGAATTAAACTGTTCATTCTCCTCAAGCAATGAGATTATATCTCTAATACATTGGTCCTCTTGTTTTGAGAGACCCAGCTGTTTCAATCTATTTTGCTCTTTGTTTGTGGGATATTTATGTAAAGATAATTTCCTTGAGAATAGATTAATATCTTTAATCCATGTAAATTTATTAAATTGCGGAGTGGGCACAAATGAAAGACCTTTTTGTAAAACCTCTATAGGCTGTTCATTTAATGGGAATTGAGATAAATTGATAACCTCAGTTAGAACGGTTGCTTCTGGTGAATCTTTGTTTGCGGAATTCTTTGCTCCTTTGCTCCTGTGGTTCCTCTAAAAAAGACACGTTTTTCTTTAGAGTCCCTTTTGTGGAAGACATATAGGATGCTTTTTCAGTATCTGATTCTGAAGAATCTGCCTCACTAGTCGAATTGTTCCAACGTCTACCCCGACTCACATTCCTAGATGGTCTAAATACTTCATTATCCTTATAATCCTGTAGATCTCACATAAATTTCTTGTGTTTGCGTGTTTTAATTTCTGATTCGAACCTTTCGGTCTGTAATTTGAATTTAGCCTCCAACTGATTGAAACTTGGATCTTTTTTAAGTGCATTGATTGCATCAACCCCCTGCTGAATTTTATCTTTAGATTCACTCAATGACTGTTGTTCATATTTGCAAATGATTTCCATAAAAGTGCGTGAACATAGTACAGCTGCCGCTACCCATTCCTCCTTAAAACCTGGTTTGTCAATATGGGCAGCTGGTGGGGTATATATTCGTAAACCTCTTGGTACCATGTCCTTCTTCAAATAATTTGTCAAAGTTGTCATTTCCCAATTTGATTTAATTTGTTGTTTAACAGATTTCGATAATTCATTAACCACTTCGATGCTGAGGACGCGCTCAGCGCGTCCTCAGCATTCCCGCTGGTATGCGGAGGACGCGCTGAGCGCGTCCTCCCATTGGGGTCAGCGTTCGGCCGGGTTCCGGCCGATCGCTGGCCCCTCCGGTGCGGGCTGACATCCTGGATGTCAGCCCGGCATCCGGAACAGCAGCCGCCGGAATTTGGTGTCATCGCGGCAGCGCGATGACACCAAATTCAGGCGCCCCCCCCCGCATGTGCGGAGGAGGCGCCTGAAAGGGAGGGGGGGAGGTCCTTCGGACCTCTCTCCCTCCCGATCGGCGGCTCTGCGGGGGTTAACCCAGGCATCATTTGGAAGGGCACAGCCTGCCCTTCCAAATGATGCCTGGCATTAACCCCTGGGGAGCTGGATCGCGAATCGGCGCTGAAAAGCGCCGGTTCGCAATCCTTTCCCGGAGCTGGCCGACATCTTGGATGTCGGCCAAGCCTCCGGGAACTCCCCCTGAGGACTGGCGTCATCGTGCGTAGCACGATGACGCCAGTCCTAGAGTTAACCCTTAACTGCCACCAACGGTGGAGATAGGGAGTTCCAATGAACTCCCTATCTCCCGATCCGTGGCAGTTAGGGGTTAAATTTTGGTATGGTTGGATCGGCCAGAGCATGGCCGTTCCAACGATACCAAACATGAAAGTGAAAAAAGTTGTAAAAAAAAACAAAAAAAAAAAAATAAAAAAAAAATAAAATTTAAAAAAAAATTATAAAAAAAATAAACACTTTTTTTTATTTTTTTGGGTTTGTTAGTGTAGCAATATTGTTCCCATTTCAATTATAATGTGAAAAATGATGCTGCAATAACGATTTTTGTATGCGGTGCGTTTGTTAAAAATAGTGTAATTTTCCCCAAAAAAAAATGTAACGAGACCCCATCTCTAATTTTTTTAACAAGCGCACCCCATACAAAATATAACCGCAATTGCTCGCATGTTAAAATGTGAAAAAAAACACTTTACACATTGTAAATTATTGAAAATACATATTTTATTGCATTTTTTGTTATAATATACAGACATGACATAACGTATACATATAATAATGACATATTATGAATCTACCGAGTCTGACGGAAAGAACGATATATAATATGTCTGGGTCATATACTAAAATAAGCCTTCAAAACACGTTTAAACATGATGCGCAAAACAGGTAAAAATGACCTCAGCACAGGGGCGGGAAAAGCCTCAGCAGCGAAAGGGTTAAGCTTGCCTCTAGACATGTGCACAGCACAAAATTTCGTTTTGAACTAACGGATTAGTCCTAAAATGCAATTTATTTAGTTGCTAAAGAAATTCGTTTTCAGTTCTTTAGTATGAAAACTAATTTCATTCATCCGAAAACCAGTGGATACAATTACTATTGTAGTGGCTCCTCAGAGGGCTGAGATCGCTCCTTGTTACAGTATCACTCACTCTCAGCACAATGTGCCAGGCAAAGCTGTTACAGTAACTGCTGCTCATCACAGTGCTCAGAGTTTCAGTAAAACTAGTAAATAATATTTATATATATATAAGCGGTTAGAACAATATTATTTCCTTGTTTTACTGAAACTCTGAGCGCTGTTACAGTCAGTTACTGTAACAGCTGAGCCTGATACATTGTACTGAGAGATAATATAACAAGCAGCCGATCTCAGCGCTCACAGCCACTGGATTTAAAGGGCTAAAAAAAAAGGCCCCTCTCTGTATAATGTACAGTTGTGTTCAAAATTATTCAACCCCCAATGCTGTAAAGGGTTTTAGGGAATTTAGTGTACATTTGTAATTGTATTCAGAATGAAATCCTACAAGGACTTTTTAAAGAACCATATGCAACTAAAATGACATCAATTGGTTTTTTAATACAGTAGTAACTGTTTCTTTTGTGAATTCTTCATTGACACAATTATTCAACCCCTTAAAGACTACCACTCTGAAGAACAGAGGTTCATTCAAGTGTTTTCAATCAGGTATTGAAAACACCTGTGGATGTCACGGAGCAGCAATAAAGCATAATAAGCACCAATTAGGCAGCTTTAAAATGACTGTGATACTCAGCTCCTTCTAGACATTTACTGGTGTGGTTACAAACATGGTGAAGTCAAGAGAATGGTCCAGGAAGACAAGAGAAGAGGTGATTACTCTTCACAGGAAGGGCAATGGCTATAAGAAGATTGCAAAGATGTTAAACATACCAAGAGAGACCATAGGAAGCATCATTCGCAAATTCAAGGCAAAGGGCACTGTTGAAACGCTACCTGGTCGTGGCAGAAAGAAGATGCTGACTTTGACTGCTGTGCGCTACCTGAAGCGTAGAGTGGAGAAAAGTCCCCGTGTGACTGCTGAGGAACTGAGAAAAGATTTTTCAGATGTGGGTACTGAGGTTTCAGCTCAGACAATACGGCGCACACTGCGTAATGAAGGCCTCCATGCCAGAACTCCCAGGCGCACCCCCTTGCTGTCTCCAAAGAATAAGAAGAGTCGACTGCAGTATGCCAAAAGTCATGTGGACAAACCACAGAAGTTTTGGGATAGTGTTCTGTGGACTGATGAAACAAAATTAGAACTGTTTGGGCCGATGGATCAACGCTATGTTTGGAGGAGGAAGAACAAAGCCTATGAAGAAAAGAACACCTTGCCTACTGTGAAGCATGGCGGGGGGTCAATCATGCTTTGGGGCTGTTTTGCTTCTGCAAGTACAGGGAAGCCTCAGCGTGTGCAAGATACCATGAATTCTCTTCAGTACCAGGAGATATTGGATGACAATGTGATGCAGTCCGTCACAAACCTGAGGCTTGGGAGACGTTGGACCTTTCAACAGGACAATGATCCCAAGCATACCTCCAAGTCCACTAGAGCATGGTTGCAGATTAAAGGCTGGAACATTTTGGAGTGGCCATCGCAGTCACCTGACTTAAATCCGATTGAGAACCTCTGGTGGGACTTAAAGAAAGCAGTTGCAGTGCGCAAGCCTAAGAATGTGACTGAACTGGAGGCTTTTGCCCATGACGAATGGGCGAAGATACCCGTAGATCGCTGCAAGACACTTGTGTCAAGCTATGCTTCACGTTTAAAAGCTGTTATAACTGTAAAAGGATGTTGTACTAAGTACTAAGATTGAACGTCACTTGGGGGTTGAATAAAACTGATAATGATGTGAGCACAGAAAAGACATTTGTGGTTATTTCATTATAAATGTTATGTTATATTTGTCTGACCTACACGTGCCTCTTTGATTTAATTGTAAGCAAGATGACAGAATGATCAAAATCAATGTCAAACTGGCCAAAACACTCAATTTCAGTGGGGGTTGAATAATTTTGAACACAACTGTAGATCACATCCTCCTGCATTAATTAATTCCCCTCTCTGTATAATGTATACAACATCCACCTGCATTAATTAATGCCCCTCTCTGTATAGAACATCCTACTGCATTGGCATGTGGAGGTTGCAGAACTTCAGAATGCAATGCTTATCCAGCACAGGAGACAGTGGCGGAAGTACCAGGGTCGCAGCGGTCGCAGTTGCGACCGGGCCCTGGCATTCTGCCACTGGAGGGGGGCCCAGCGCCGCCGCCAGATTCCGACAAAAAGCGCCAGAATCTGGGAGCAGCACCGCCGGCTGTTCCCCTCCCTGCGAGCGGCCCGCTGGCTTGCAGCTTGGCCGCTCGTGTTGGATGGGAACTAGCTGACCAGCGCACGAGATCTCGCGAGAACTCGGCTGTGCTGGTCAGGTGGTTTCCGGTGAGCGGCTAGGCTGCATGCTTTCAGCGGCCGCTCACCTCGGAGAGGAACGGCAGCAGCAGAGGAGCCTGAGGTGAGCTGCGGGGCCCTATATACCCATAAGAGCTGGGGGCAAATCTATCCATAAGCTGGGGCAATATATCCATGAGCTGGGGCAGTATATCCATGTACTGGGGCAGTATCCATGAGCTGGGGAAGTATATCCATGTGCTGGGGCAGTATATCCATGTGCTGAGGCAGTATATCCATGAGCTGGGGTAGTATATCCATGAGCTGGGGCACTATCCATGTGCTGGGGCAGTATATCCATGTGCTGGGGCAGTATATCCATGTGCTGGGGCAGTATATTCATGTGCTGGGGCAGTATCCATGTGCTGGGGCAGTATCTATGTGCTGGGGCAGTATATCCATGTGCTGGGGCAGTATATCCATGAGCTGGGGCAATATGCATGTGCTGGGGCAGTATATTCATGTGCTGGGGCAGTATCTATGAACTGGGCAGAATATCCATGTGCTGGGGCAGTATATTCATGTGCTGGGGCAATATATCCATGAGCTGGGGGCAAATCTATCCTTGAGCTGGGGCAATATATCCATGAGAATATATCCATGAGCTGGGGCAATATATCCATGAGCTGGGGGCAAATATATCCATGAGCTGGGGCAATATATCCATGAGCTGGGGCAAATATATCCATGAGCTAGGGGCAAATATATCCATGAGCTGGGGCAAATATATCCATGAGCTGGGGCAAATATATCCATGAGCTAGGGGCAAATATATCCATGAGCTGGGGCAAATATATCCATGAGCCGGGGCAAATATATCCATGAGCTGGGGGCAAATATATCCAGGAGCTGGGGAAAATATATCCGTGAGCTGGGGGCAAAAATATCCATGTGTGGCCTGGGGGCAATATATGTCCATGTGAGCTGGGGGCAATATATATATCCATGTCAGCTGGGGGCAATACTATCTTTTTTATATTGCAGGGAAAAAAAAGTAAAAAATATAGATCTTTTTTTTGGGGGGGGTTGGGGGTCCCTTCATGGATTCTTGCACCGGGGCCCTCAGGTTTCTAGTTACGCCACTGACAGGAGATGGAACTTTTACTTAAACTTTGTATCACTGTGGGGGAGACACAGGAATATAAAAGCAGGGGAGAGGGAAAATATTAACGTAAATCGGTCTGAAAGCTCAGAGAAGAGATGACTGATGCAAATAGAATTTTATAATAAAATAAAGCACTTTGAATCTAGGGAAAACATTCAAATAAATCACACTGAAGGCTCATAATGACAGAGTAACTGTGAGAGCTGGATACTAAATGTATCAGACGTAAAAAAAAAAAACTTTATAACAAGCAGCACTGGGAGAGGAGAGGGATTTTATATAAAACTTGTATTATAGATGAGGAAAGGGGGATAGTGCTCCTGGATAATATAAAATGTATCAGACCTAAGTCCCTATTATGTAGAGCGGGAGGGGAGATAACAAACATTTTATAAATTCCCTCTCTTCTCCCAGGGCTGCTTGTTATAAAGGGGTTTTTACTATCCAGCCCTCCTCTGTCATTAGCTTTCAGTGTGATTTATTTGAATGTTTTCCTTCTCCAGCTGCTTTTATCATCTTGTCTGCCTCATAGACATGCAAGGGTTAAGTAAAGGTTTCCTCTCCTGTGCTGGCTATCTGTGCTCCGAGTAAGTATTCTGGAGCTCTATCACTGTCAGATTTTCGGGTAGGGGTCAGGAAGGATTACGCATACAAACCTTTTCCGTAGCTTTGCGATGTTGCTCTTCATTACTGGTCTCCTTAACTCAATGTAATTTCACAAAAAGGACTGAAACTAAAATGTAGTGCATTTTATTTTTAGTTTCTTTCATTTTTTGTACTGAGCAGTTTCGAATCTCTTGAGTCATACTAAAACTAAATTATCCCAAAATTCGGACTAAATCGTTTTAGTACTAAAACGAATGCACATGTCTACTTGCCTCCTAACGAGTCATCCATTAGAGGCGTGGGGGCAAATTCATCAGAAAACACTTGTTCGGCATCTCTGCCCCATCTATTACATCTATCTATTACTTTCTTTCAATGAAACCAAAAAATTAGACATTGCTATCTCAAAATTGTTCGACCCTACAAATATTCTGTTCTCTTTAAGGTTAAACCTAATTTATAACTTGAAAAAATGCCGAGATAGATATGAATATATTCCCCGCAAAAACTGCAGCCAATATTTAGATACAATACTTAAAAAGTATGTGCATGTGTTGCCTTCCTATCTACGTGACACCAAGCAAACGCTAACTATTGTTAAAGATCTACAAGTACCAGTATCATCACTTCTATGTAGTTTAGACGTTGAAGGGCTTTATAGCTGTATTCCCCATAATGAAGGCTTGCAAAATATTAGAACACACTTGATTAAACATAGCATGATGCCTTTGAAACAAATTGATTGCATCACCAAATTGCTGAGATTTGTGTTAACCCATAACTATTTTTTATTTAATAACAGGTGGTATATACAATCACAGGGAATGGTGATGGGAAGCCCTTGCGCTCTGACGTATGCAAATTTATATTTAGGAATATGGGAGGAAGAATACATATACAATCCATGTAACAATCCTTTTCTATCTAAAATAATTTCATGGAAACGCTACATAGATGATATAATGGTTATATGGGGAGGTACAGAAAATGATTTTATTGACTTCAAAAATGTTCTGAATCAGAATCCTTATAATCTTAAATTCACAAGTGACATTTATGACGGAATGGCGATGTTGTTCCGCCTGCGGGTGTGCTCAATCTGCGTGACCCCTTCGCTTACCGCTGGCCCGACTACCGAGTGACGCGCACTCGGCGTCTCGTGCGGCCTGGCGTGACCCTGGGGAAGGGTTAGTGGGCGGTGGAGGGGACCCCTGCCTAGAACCAGCCCGACCACTGAGCCATACGGCACTCAGCGTCCCGAGCAGCTGGTTCACTGACCTTGTGGGTGTGGAGTGCGTCTGCGGGCGGCCGTGCGAATCTGGGAATCGGATCTGCCGCGGAGGAATATTCGGATCTTATGTGGAGGAATATTCGGATCTTTAAACGGATGAATCTTCGGATCTTACGGGAGCGGCTGAATCTTCGGATCTGATCACCGCTCACTCGGTATACCGAAGCGCGGTACGCGGCCGCGCCTTCGGTTCGGATCTTAAGTCCGTTCTGATCTTAAGTCCGTTCTGATCTTAAGTCCGTTCTGATCTTAAGTCCGTTCTGATCTTAAGTCTGGACACCGCACCCTGAGACCGCGCGGGATGCTCAGACAGTATATGCGGCGGAGAGTAAAGGACATCAGGCGAGGCTGAATGCACTGAAAAATCTGAGTTTATTTTTCACATCACATACATTTATCACTTTACACACTTATGAATACAATGGGGATCCCTGCCCGCCCACACAAGTCCCATTGGCCCTCGCTGGCAGGAGGCACCCGGGCCCCGATTCGTATTGGCCATTACGAATCGGGGAGTTGCCGATTCGGCCATTTTACGATCCGAGTATTCTGATCTGGACCACGAGGTGATCAGAAAATGGCGGCGGGCGTGGCAGACAAAGGGAAAATACATTACGCAATAAACCAACGGGGAACACTTTATTACACCACACAATAATCACATCTAATAAAAGTACTTATAAAACTAGGTGCGTGCCACCGCACCCAAGTGTCCAAAGCCACCACTGTCACCGTGCACCGCCCCTGGCTGAGGGTGCTGGGCCATTCCGTGACACTCCTCCCCCTCCCCCAGTTCGACGCACCTGGTCTGACCCCACCGGGTCATACCGGGGAAGTCGGTGCTCCCAGGCCCATAGTCAGTCTGGGGAGGCCGAGTCACCAGGCCTCTCCATTTGGCCTTGCGGCCGTGCCAGCTTGGTCGGGACCCCATGTCCTTGGAGTTTCCCCGGCTGGGCGAGAGGACATACGTCGGAGCCGGCGTGCCTCCTGTGTCCCCTCCAGGGCTACCGCTCACCCGGGGAACCCGGGTGCTAACTGCACACGCCCCGGGTGCCCAGGTCAACCGTGGGAAGAAACCGTGGCTGCGTGAGGCCCCCCCTCCCAAGGGTTGCCGAAATGGGCAGAGGCCAGCGGCGCTCTGCCCTGTTGCCAGCTCTTCCACTGGATGGCCAGGTACGGGCACGGCAACCGAAGGAGCAAGTGGGGCCAAACCTGACTGCTCTTCCTGGTAGCCGACAAGGGAGACAAATGGATGCAACCGCAGTTGCACGGGGTCATCCTCACTCAGCCCCTCGGGGCAAGTTGGGAGAAACGGGCAGAGGCCAGCGGCGCTCTGCCCTGGTGTCAGCTCTTCCGCTGGGTGGGGATCTCCTTGCAGGAGGATGGTTTCTTTCCCCCCCAGGCCCATCAGCAGTGGCGCACAACCCAGCCGGGGGAACCATCTGTCTGCCCCACCTGGCAGACTTGGGTGGTGGGCAGAGGCCAACAGCGCTCTGCCCCGTGGCCAGCTCTACAGCTGGGGGAGGATCTCCTTGCGGGAGGATGGTTGCTTCACCCCCCGGGGTCAACAATGGTTGGGCACAACCCATCCCGGGGATCCATCTGTCTGCTCCACCTGGCAGACTGTCAGCAGGGGGCAGAGGCCAGCGACGCTCTGCCCCGTGGCCAGCTCTTCCGCTGGTTGGCAATCTCCTTGTGGCGGGTGGTCTCTTCACCCCCCGGGGCAATCAGTGGTTGCGCGCAACCCATCCCGGGGGAACCATCCGTCTGCTCCTCCTGGCAGACATTGAGTAGTGGGCAGAGGCCAGCGGCACTCTGCCCCGTAGCCAGCTCTTCCGCTGGGTGGAGATCTCCTTGGGGAAGGATGGTCACTTCACCCCCCGGGGCAAACAATGGTTGCGCACAACCCATCCCGGGGAGACCATCCGTCTGCTCCTCCTGGCAGACTTTGAGTAGTGGGCAGAGACCAGCGGCGCTCTGCCCCGTAGCCAGCTCTTCTGCTGGTGGGAGATCTCCTTGGGGAAGGATGGTCTCTTCACCCCCCGGGGCAAACAATGGTTGCGCACAACCCATCCCGGGGGAACCATCCGTCTCCTCCCCCGCTGGACCCGTGGCCTCGGCCACCCTGTCCTCTTGCGGGGTACAGGGGGTATCTTCCTCAATCGAAACCCCCCCGGGCACCCATGGGTCCGCCTCGGCCTCCCATAGGTCCCAAACCTGGGGACTGTCGACTTCCTCCGCCGACCCGTCCCACCACGGGGAGCTCAGGCTCGACTGCGGAACGCCGTCCAACAGTCTCCGATAAGCCACCTCGAGCTCCCACTCTCGCTCGGCTAGGGACTCCAGCTCCTCAAACACCGAGTCCCTGCTGTCTGACGGGATCTCCAGTTCCCGTTGCTCCAGGATGTCTTCCATCCGCTCCTCGGTCTCCTCTCCAAACTCGGGGTCGCGGCCATGCCCTCGTAGAGCAGCCCCGTACCTCCGTAGCGAGGCCCTGGAGTGGAACTGCCTCCAATAGGGCGCACTGTCGGAGCGGCGGTTAGCCACCGGAGCGCGCGGTACTCGGCGTCCAGTGCGATCTCCTCCTGCACCAGGCTCCGGAGCTCGGCCTCCCACTCCTCTGGGCCCGCCCCTGCAGGAACGCTGCTCGCACATCGTACTGCACTCGATGGACGACAGCGTCGGAGGGAATGTACACCCCATGGCAGTCCCGCTCATGGTCCAGGGCCTCGTACCACAGCTCCTCTGTGGACCTCTGGTCCTGCTCCAGGCCCTCCTGCAGCTCTCTTGCCAGCACGACCTTCATGTCGACGTAGGTGCCAGCGCAGGAGCACCGCTCCTCAACGGGGAATGGGGCGTCCTCAGATGCAGCTCCAGGCGGGCTGTGAGTCTTCATCCGAGGGTCGCGGGGATAAGTGACGTCCTCAGTACAGGCTCCAGGCAAGCTGAGAGTCCCGCAAGCGTAGTCACTGGGGTTTGCAGATTCCCCAGGTGAAGCTCCAATCGAGCTGTGAGCCTCGACCCAGGGTTCCACAGGGTAGGGTTCGGGGTCAACATAATCAGTCTCTGCTCCGCGGAGCTCTGCCAACCGCAGCTCGTGCTGGCGTTCCTTCTCCTGCTCAACTTCCCGGTAGAACTCCCGAATCACCTGATATCTGGCCCCCTCCGCCGGGGCATCACCGAGCAGGGCGATCCGACGCCGCAACTCCCTGAGGCCAGCCTCTTCCTCCACCTCTGCGCGGACAGGGCTGGGGACGGGCATCATCGCCTCGTCCTGATCCATCCTGGTCAGTTCCCTGATCAGCGTCTTTCTTTTCTTGTTACCCGGCGTTCCTCCCCGGTTCTCCAACATCCCACGCAGGGTGTCCCGGTTGTAGGGGTTGTACACCGCCATGGCGTAAGTCTCCTAGGGGTCTGCAGAGAGCGATCCCACCGCTGCCACCAGTATGACGGAATGGCGATGTTGTTCCGCCTGCGGGTGTGCTCAATCTGCGTGACCCCTTCGCTTACCGCTGGCCCGACTACCGAGTGACGCGCACTCGGCGTCTCGTGCGGCCTGGCGTGACCCTGGGGAAGGGTTAGTGGGCGGTGGAGGGGACCCCTGCCTAGAACCAGCCCGACCACTGAGCCATACGGCACTCAGCGTCCCGAGCAGCTGGTTCACTGACCTTGTGGGTGTGGAGTGCGTCTGGGCGGCCGTGCGAATCTGGGAATCGGATCTGCCGCGAGGAGAATATTCGGATCTTATGTGGAGGAATATTCGGATCTTTAAACGGATGAATCTTCGGATCTTACGGGAGCGGCTGAATCTTCGGATCTGATCACCGCTCACTCGGTATACCGAAGCGCGGTACGCGGCCGCGCCTTCGGTTCGGATCTTAAGTCCGTTCTGATCTTAAGTCCGTTCTGATCTTAAGTCTGGACACCGCACCCTGAGACCGCGCGGGATGCTCAGACAGTATATGCGGCGGAGAGTAAAGGACATCAGGCGAGGCTGAATGCACTGAAAAATCTGAGTTTATTTTTCACATCACATACATTTATCACTTTACACACTTATGAATACAATGGGGATCCCTGCCCGCCCACACAAGTCCCATTGGCCCTCGCTGGCAGGAGGCACCCGGGCCCCGATTCGTATTGGCCATTACGAATCGGGGAGTTGCCGATTCGGCCATTTTACGATCCGAGTATTCTGATCTGGACCACGAGGTGATCAGAAAATGGCGGCGGGCGTGGCAGACAAAGGGAAAATACATTACGCAATAAACCAACGGGGAACACTTTATTACACCACACAATAATCACATCTAATAAAAGTACTTATAAAACTAGGTGCGTGCCACCGCACCCAAGTGTCCAAAGCCACCACTGTCACCGTGCACCGCCCCTGGCTGAGGGTGCTGGGCCATTCCGTGACAACATTCAAACACAGAACTTAAACTTTTTAGACATTGCTATCTCAAAAACGAGCAACAAAAAAGAAGGGGAAACGAGTTTATCCACAACGATTTATAAGAAGGAGACAGCTACAAATAGTCTCTTAAATTGGAAAAGTTATCATCCACTTCCGCTGAAACGGGGTATACCTTTTATAGACAATATTTAAGGTTAAAAAGAATATGTTCGGAGGAGTCAGAATTTGTTGAAAGAGCAAAAGGGTTGAAACAGAGCTTTAGGGACAAGGGCTTCCCAAATAAAATTTTGAAAAGTGCATATAATCGAGTATTACACATTCCGAGGGAGACTTTATTGCAGGATAAAAAACGAGGAGATGATACATCCCTCATAAGATGTGTTGGCAATTTTGATGGAGGTTGGGAGAAAGATAAGACCATTATGGAAAGGTATTGGCCGTTGATTACGTGGGATCCCCAGCTTAAGGAGGTTCTATCTCCACATGCAACTATTACAGCACGAAGGTGCCGGAATATTAAAGATACTATAGTCAGAAGCCATTATCACAATAAACCAAATTATTGTAATACTTGGTTACACAATAATCTGCATGGTACCTATAAATGTGGGCATTGCAGTGCGTGTAAACATATCCAACAGGACTCTGGAAAATTAAAGGACTCTGATATGTATTCTGCAAGAATCACAGGAATGGCCACGGTCCAGTGATGATAGAGATAGCTGCTTTGTCACCAGACACAGTGATCATACAGGAAACAGAACTCGAGTGAGAATAAAAGACCAGGACACAAATTCTGTCTTGGGTGTTTCTTATTACTCTAGTTAATTTCATACATTCAGTCAGTTTTGTCAAAATAGGAGTGTCACAAATTCATGGATTACAAACCAATAAAGAATCAATACGTCAGTAATATAGGAAACATGTTTTTTCTACTTTGGGCAGTACCTAGACTTACACAAACATTTCCTGTCCTTGCCTAGTAGGCACGACTAAATTGACGTCACAGCTATATCCTGTTCTTGGAATAAGAATGTTCCATAGGATATACATGAACAATTAAACATCTGTGTCCCTCCCTTCCTCTCGGCCAGCCAGACTCTTTAGTTTCAAGAGGAAGTGGAGTTGAATAGAAAATTTGCACTCCTTAATAAAAAACAGGAAGCCAAGAGAAAGACCAGACTCCGCATTACCTCATGAACACATTAGGTATTTGCTGAGCAGTCAATCAGGCCCTATATATTTATATAGCTATCAAATATTACTAGAATATAGAAATATGTATACAGTGAATTAGCTACCATATTTCAAAATTCCTTTCAATCCGTCTTTTGATCACGAATCACGTGATCATTAATTAAAAAAGAAAACTAGACTAAACTAAACTAGTGAACCTATTACAAGTGGGGTTACATTGTCATCATATTATACATATAAATCATTCCAATACGTAGAAATAAAAAAAGAAAAAGAGAGGTTAGTAATTACTCATAAGAGGGGAACGTTGAAGAGGAATCAAAGTAGGTGGAAGTATAGGATAGGCTGGCATCATAGTTGAGTTAGAAACGCAACATTTCTCAAGGCACAGCATCAACAATTTGTAACAAATGGCAATAACAATAATAATCATAACGAGATACATTAAACCATGTAAAATAGTTGAACCTAGGCTACCAAAAATAGAACTAAAGCCAAAGGTCCAATCAAATCCATCTAAGGGACTTGATACTTTCCTGAGTTGGGTTTGAATTTCCTCAATATCATGTATATCTTGAGAAACTTCACCTGAAATGTCATCAATGTAAAAACAACAATGGGTCAAATTAAGAAGACCACATACACCACCCTCCTTCATTAACAAATAATCAAGGGCCATACGATTCTGAATTACTGCATCTCTAATCTGACGTTGCTCAGCAGAAAGAACTGCTAGAGCATGTGTAGTGTGATTTAAACAAGTTACATAGTTACATAGTTACATAGTTATATAGGCTGAAAAAAGACATGCGTCCATCGGGTTCAGCCTCTCCCACATAACCTACTGCTGTTGATCCAAAAGAAGGCAAAAAACCCAGTCTGAATGCTTGCCAATATGCAACATACTGGGAAAAAATTCCTTCTTGACCCCAGAATGGCAGTCAGATTTCTCCTTGGATCAAGAAGCTTTTACCCACATATTAAATATTATAACCCTTAATATTCTGTGTCTGCAGGAAGTCATCCAGTCGTTTTTTAAAAGTCTGTACAGACTCTGACCCAACCACCTCAACAGGCAGAGAATTCCACAGCTTTATTGTTCTCACCGTAAAATAACCCTTCCTATGCTTTAAGCTAAATTTTCTTTCTTCCAGTCTAAATGGATGACCCCTTGTCCTATGTATAGTCCTGTTAATGAATAGGTTATCAGACAATGGTTGATAATGGCCCCGTATATATTTATATAAGGTTATCAGATCCCCTCTAAGGCGCCTTTTCTCTAAACTAAACAGGTTTAAGCTTGTTAGTCTTTCCTCATAACTTAACCCTTCCATCCCCCTTATTAATTTAGTTGCCCGTCTCTGCACTTTTTCTAGCGATATAATATCTTTTTTTAAGACAGGTGCCCAAAATTGCACGGCATATTCAAGGTGCGGCCTGACCATTGATTTATACAGAGGCAAAATTATGTTTTCATCCCGTGAGTGAACTCCCCTTTTAATGCATGCCAGTACTTTGCTGGCCTTGGCCTGTTTGACATTGCACATTGTTACTTAGTTTGAAGTCTATGATTATTCCCAAATCCTTCTCCTGCTTGGATTTCCCTAACTCCGTACCATTTAGGGTATACATTGCTTGTGTGTTCTTCACTCCAAAGTGCATAACTTTACATTTATCTAGATTAAATTTCATCTGCCATTTAAGCAGTCATCAACTAAGTCTACAAAAAGGTTCATTTTAGAATACAAACGAGCAACACCATATGCGGGTAGCAAGATTCCACCAAATCGCTCTGCCTCAGAGGTTTTGACAGATATGGAGGAGCGACGAGAGCGATGTACAGTGTTATGTAGGCCAATGCGCATACCAGACGGAACATAAGGGTGAATAGTATGAGATGGACCAATAAGACCCAAAACACATTCACCAACATAGGTTCTAGGTATTACCAAATATGCCCATTTACCACATAACCAGTAAAAAGGGGGGTTAAGGGGCAAGGTAGCATAAGCATTAATATAATATGTTGCAACCATTATCATACTAGAGTATGTGCCATCTTCCACTTGCAAGGTCCAATCTTTTGGACTGTTGGAATCATGTAAGTTAGGTCTCCCAAAAGATGCTACATTCCACACAGTATTTTTAAACAAAACATGGGTAGCATTAAATTGGGATGCGTTAATACATCCAAACATAAAATCAGCAGAGTTGGCGTTGCCAACACTTACAGGGAAAGTTTTATCCATCCATTGCCCTAAACTTACACATTTATCTGGTATACCTGGGTTAGAACAAAGGGGGGAGGACACTAACTTAGAATGCCAAGGGGTGCTGAACCAGGAAGAAGAACTATTACCGTAAAGAAAGGAAACACGAAAAGTGGCTTGTAGATTCATCTCAGAATTATTAGGGACATACATATGATCCATTATAACCTGGCAAGGAGGTTCCTTTCTGTTAGGTTCTGGTGAAGGCATTCTACCAGTAATGTTAAATCTCATTCGTATCACTGCAGTACCACAATGTTCCTGTAAGAGGGGAGCACGAATAAAAGTGGCACCTGGATTGTTAGTAGTTTTAGAGAAAGTAGGCAGTGTAAACAAATCATCATCAAAAAGACTAAGATTCAAAGCAACTCCTTCATACGGTATACCATATTTAGAACTAGTCGGTTTGGCCATACATATCCAGCAGGACTTGTTGAAACCTGAAAGTTCATATATAGTCTGAGCAGCATATGCATAGTTATTAGGTCGATGCAAGTCTCTTTTCAAATGCATATTAAGAACTGGGGGACGAGCAAAGGAGATATTGTGGGGACCTACAATATCTTTCCAAAAACATCTGTGATAGTAACATGAACTACCAGTAAGTATGATGAAATAAATCATAATGATTAAAAGCGAACCAACAAAAATAAAACCGTTCTTGGAAAAAGAGCAAAACATCTCGGTAGTAGTTCTAGCAATAGACACTGCAAGTGTAAAATCAGAGTTAATACAATATGTATTACTTTGTGAAAAAGGAAAGTTCATCAAAAAATAAACAGTTCATGTAAATGAGGAAAAAAAGTACTACTCTTCAGGTTGAATAGGACAGTTAATAGGCATAAAAAATAAATTGGGGGGGAACGATTCTTCAGCTGGGAAACCAGCCAACAGGTTAGCAGGGGCTTACAACTGCTGTGGCCCACACTCCAGATTCATCAGCGGGATACGTCACAGGAGGAGGTCATCTAGAAGCAGGGGTCAGCGATTCCACATCTGGGGTTGAGGTCACAGGTGGATCAGGAATGAAGTCATCAGGGATGAATGGCGCTTTCTTTATCCTTGATGCATGGATCCAGGAAGGTGATTCATCAGTCAGCATGGCGGTTCTGGTCACAGCAAGGACGGTAGTCGGCTCTCCATATGGTGGATCAATGGTTTTGTGACGATGCAGGGCCTTCACGAGCACTCGATCTCCTGGAACAAAACGGTGAGTAGGATCTGTGGTGAGAGGCGGAAAAGAGCAGGAGACCGTTCTACGGAAATCATGCAATGTTTTAAGCAATTGAGTAACATATGCTTCTCTAAATTCATCCAGATCACCTGGTAACATTACCAGGGGACCTTGCTTAGGAATCTGTGGGGTAGGAAAGGGTCTTCCCATGAGAACTTCAAAGGGGGAGAGACCAGTGACAGAATGGGTGGTCATTCTTATTTCTGCAAGAATGGCTGGAAGGTAATCCGGCCAGTTCTTGAAGGTACCCTCAGTAGCTTTTCTAAGTTTATTTTTGATATTTCTATTTTGCCGTTCCACGATTCCGGAACTTTCCGCATGGTATGGGCAATGAAACTTCCATTGAATGGCCATTAATTTTACCAATTCCTGTGTGATCTTGGAGGTAAAGGCAGGACCATTATCTGAATCAATAGATATGGGGCATCCATATCTGGGTATTAATTCTTTACAAAGAATTTTGGCAACAGTTCTGGCATTTTCTCTTGCAGTAAGGAAGGCTTCAGGCCATCTAGAAAACTTGTCAACTATTACCAGAAGGTATTTCAGGTTACCTTTTGTAGTGGGCATGTGTGTAAAATCAATTTGGAGTTCCTGGAATGGACCATTAGCTGGCGGTAGGTGTTGAGTTTTAATTTTTGGGCCCTGTGTATTATTTCTGGCACATATAAGGCAACGAGAAAGTTGGGAATTAATCATAGCCTTAAGATTACAAACAGAAAAATGCTTGGCCATTTCGCTGTATGTGAGTTTGGGAGATCTGTGGCCAGGACCGTGAAAAGAAAAAATAAAGATTGGCGCTGCTGCAGCAGGTAGGCCCACTCTCCCTCCTTTCTCATAAATTCTAACATCAGGCGGAATTTCTTGAGACATCAGCTTCAGTAGCACCTGCCTGGAGTTCTTTAAGCATCCATTTCTGGGGCAGCAAAAAAGGAGAAAGGTAGCAGGTGACAATTGGAGGGTGAGGAACAAGAGAAATGGTAGGAGATGAAAGAGCAGCAGCTTTAGACTTAGCGTCAGCAAAGTGATTGCCACGAGAAACCAAAGAGTCAACAGGATCATGACCTTTGCATTTGACAACAGCAAGACGAGAAGGCAATAGAATAGCAGACAGGAGATCAGAAATCAGATCAGAATGAGAAATAGGACGTCCATCAGCCGTAGTAAAACCACGGCGATGCCATAGTGCACCAAAATCATGCACAACACCAAATGCATAACGAGAGTCAGTATAAATGGTAACAGGGAGATCTTTAAAAAGTTTACATGCAGCTGTTAAAGCAAAAAGTTCCGCAGCTTGCGAAGAATTTGAAGGAATGGAAGCAGATTCATGCACAATGTCAGGCAATTCAACCACAGCATAACCAGTCAGATACTGTGAATCAGAAGGACGAGAACAGGAGCCATCAACCAAGGTATGACGAATATCAGGACCTTCTAGAGGAGTGTCAGAAAGATCAGATCTAGGAGAGGTCGTTAGTTGAATGAGCGGAAGACAATCATGTAATTCACGAGGCTCCTCATGGTCTTCGCGTAGACGCAGGAGAGCGTTAAGAACAACAGAAGGACCAGAAGTGACAGAAGAGTATTTGACAGACAAATTAGAGGTAGAAGTTAGTACAGTTTCATAACCAGACAAACGTTGGGAAGAAATGTGCTGGGTAGAAAGGTTACGAAGTACATGCAAGTCATTGTGTTGTGTATGGAGAATCGTGTAAGTACCTAGGGTTAAGGACTGAACTGTTTCCACAGCCATGGCACAGGCAGCCAAGGAGCGGAGACAATTTGGCATTCCCTGAACAACAGGTGGCATGACTTTTGACAAAAATGCAGTTGGACACAGCGCCCCCCGTGGACCTGTGCAAGAACAGCCGCCATTGTGCGCCCATCCTCCCTACAGTAGAGGTGGAAAGGCAGTTTATAGTTCGGTAGCCCCAGTGCTGGTGCAGTAGCCAACAGTTCCTTTAACGTATCAAAGGCAGACACCATGTCCGGAGACCAAACAATTTGGTCCAGAGCTGTGCGTGCAGCAGACGCACGAAGAACAGAGTCATAATAGGAACAGTCTGGTATCCAGTGACAACAAAAATTCACCATCCCTAGAAAGGACAACATGTCTGTTTTGGAGGCAGGACGCTTGAGCTGGAGCAGGCTCTGAATGCGGGACGGTGAGAGAACACGAGATCCCTGAGTGAGAACAAAACCCAAATATTCAACAGAGGTGGAGCAAAATTGCATCTTTTTTCTGGACACCTTGTGGCCTTCTGACTGTAGATGGTTGAGGAGAGCAACAGGGTCAGTGTGACATGCAGCTTGGCTGGGGCTACAAAGGAGGAGGTCATCCACATACTGTAGTAAGGTGGAGCCTTCCGGCGGACTGTAACTCAACAGAGTCTCACGCAGTGCACGTGCAAAGGTAGCTGGGCTATCAATAAATCCCATAGGTATACTGACCAACAAAACTGACTACCTTCAAACGTAAAGGCCAAAATGTGTTGTGTATCTGGATGTACTGGGACAGAAAAAAAAGGCATTTTTAGGTCTATGTCTGTAAAATGTGTGGAGTCTGGGGGTATGGAGGTGAGAAGGGTTGGGAGGTCAGGTACAATTGGAGAAATAGGAATTATGATTTCATTGAGAGATCTGAAATCCTGAGTAAAGCGATATCCATCTCCTTTAGGCACAGGATTTACAAGAGTGTTGTATGAACTTACAATGGGACGCAGAATGCCAGTAGCAAGGAAGCAGTGAATGAATTCCCGTATTCCTTCAACTTTAGCAGGTGACAGATTATATTGCTTGAGATAGACAGGAGTTGCAGATTCTTTTAATTTTGCCGAATATGGTGTGCATGAGATTGAACCCACATCATATTTGTCAATTGCCCATACATCCGGATGTACACACAATTCGAGATCAGGTGCTGAAAGGAAAGCACAGTGAAGAGGAGAGAAGGAATGGGAGGAAGAGCGAGGGGGAGAGCAGGGAGGGGGGGCTGTTGGAGGATGAAATGTGCTGGGAGCAGCTTCAATAGAAAAGAATGGAGAATCCACATGTAAAGATCCAGATGGCATGCAGATAATAGACACAGCAAGCAAAGAAAGCAAATCTCTGCCTAACAAATTAACAGGACAGGTAGGGAGAACATGAAAAGAATGAAACACAGAGGCAGGAGAAGAATTTGAAGAAATAGCAATGGGTGGGGTGACAAACGTTTCTGTTAGGACTCCATTAATCCCCAAAGATGGCGTCTCAGCAGGTTTAATTGACCACAAACATCACTCTATTGTAAGCGTCGAATTTGTAGCACCCGTATCCACAAGGAATGGGGTTTTATGATCCTCCAAATTAAGGATCACTAGGGGCAAATGGTCAACTGTTTCTGAAACCTGAACACATGAGATGGAGCATGCCTCTGGGCCACATCATGCATTTGATTGATTTTGCCAATCAATCTTATGACGAGGTGGATCACAGGCATTGTTAGGAGAGGTAACAGCATTGCTTGTTGGAGATCGTGGCTGGGGGTTCATAGCAGTATTGCCAATGTTCCTGGGATTATGAGGGCATTCATTACGCCAGTGATTTGGATCACCACAAATGAAACAAGTACCTGGGGTATGTGTGGGGTGTTGAGGACGATAATAAGTCCGTTTAGGGCGAGGACCATTATTACCTGGGGGACCTGAAGGACTGTTAAAAACAGCTAACATATATTTAGAATGCTGCAGGTCAAAGCAACCTGCAGAATCTTTAACAAGGAGCCTATTATTAAGATCAATAGGTACCACCGTTGGCCAGTTATCAATAACCTGTTTAGCAATTCTCTGGGTATCATCTCTGAGATTACCCATGAGAGTTTGAGTGTAGAGGAGACCCATATCTCCATCTAATGTCATGCCGGCATCCTCCTTCCAGTTCTTATGGAACCGGTGGACGAATTCGGTGACAGATTCTTTGGCATTTTGTTTGCATGCAATGGCTGCGACCATAGAACGTCGAGCTCCATAATTACGAGTCCATTCATCACAAACTTCTGTCCATATCATCAATCTGGACCGATGTTTGTAAAGGCAAATTTTAGGGTGTAATAGGGGCACCCATTAGAGGAGCATGGGGGGGTTGAAGTGAGAGAACACGAGTCCAATCAAAACCAGTGTCATCAGCATATCCCATGACACCGTTAATGATCAACTTGTAATCTTCCTGAGTTAATTGCAATCCTCGTGTCGCCCGTTTAAGATATTGTGTTGTCGCGATCGGGAAAATTCGGGGACTAGGAGAACCCTTAATTATAGAATTTAAGGTTCCTATATCAGGGGGCATAATAACGACATTATTTCCTGCAATTAAATAGGGCATCTGATATCTAGCAGGGGGGTTGATAGTTTTGCCAAATTGGGTCCTAGTTATTATGTTCTGAAGTTGGGGTTCAAATTGGTCAATAAAAGATTGCATTTGGGGAGAGTATCCTACACGGTTGGGTTTGGAAGTGGATACAAATGAAGATGTACTGAATTTAGACTTAGGTGTTTTATTTTGCCAATCATATGTGCTAGTTTCATCTTGTTCTGTGTCAGATTCTGTTTCAACATGGGGTATTCCTACGATAGCACCTAAAACACCTATATTTTGTGTTAGGGCTTCGGGGGAAGGCAGAGGATTAGTAGTGGTTTCAATAGTTGTAATCACAGCTGCCAAAGTCTTAGGGTCAAGGCTGGGATAAAGGGAAGAGGGTTTGGGAGTAGGTTGTGAAAGGGCAGGAGGAGAGGAATTGTAAGGTGGGGGATTATCTATGGACCATGATACATCTTTAGCAGTTTTAGAAATGGGGTTATATGAAGAGGACAAGTGAATCCACACTCTACCACATTCCTTCATATATTTTCTATCCCAATTTGAGTCAGGTTGGAAATATGGGAAAGCTTTCTGGTCGCCAAGACATAAGCCTTTTATCATGGACATATGATAGGAAGAGAAGCTTCCTGAATTTGGGAATGGATCAAAAGAATGCATGGCTATAGTCCATCCAGCAAGACAATTTATAAAGGGCGTGGTGAAATATTCGCCAGCAACATGTTGTACATAATCGGCGGGCATTTCAGCAGGGCCATTTTGGGGCATTAACTTCTTATTGAAGTGCTTATCTAATTTGCCCGTTATTTTTTGATCTATATGGGAGGATTTTTTTTCGCACCCATATCGCAAAAAAAAGGCGCGGTGGAGGGGGGAAGGAGAAGGGCCAGCGCAATTAAAAGGGTGAGAGGGAAAGGGTCGCAAAAATGCGCAGTTTCCTCTATTCTCACTGAGCCAAATCACAAAACAGCAATCTCCATTCTATTTAAAATCTTTTTAACTACACTATCAGGGAGAACACGCACAAATAGGAAATAACAAGTAGTCAGGTAAATAGGGACCCAATTCTCGGGGCGGGAAACTTAAAGGTATTAATCTTTTAGAATATAATACTCTTTACAACACAATTCAAATGTGAGTCACTAACAGCGGGACATCCAACAATTGATCAAGGAAACAAAGAGAAAGGATCACTATTCTTTACCCAGACGATTGTAAAAAATCCTATTTTTCATTCACCATCACTTAAACAATCAAATCATTCAAAAGAAACTCTTGCACTATCAAATCAAATAATGCGAGTTCGAAAATTTGAACAAGCAAGTTGCCTATGATGAATATTAGGTTCAATAAATATTAATAAAATAAATATGTAACCTATACTCACCAAGACAAGTTGATTAGTTCAAATCCGCACTTCTGATACCAAATTGATATGTATTCTGCAAGAATCACAGGAATGGCCACGGTCCAGTGATGATAGAGATAGCTGCTTTGTCACCAGACACAGTGATCATACAGGAAACAGAACTCGAGTGAGAATAAAAGACCAGGACACAAATTCTGTCTTGGGTGTTTCTTATTACTCTAGTTAATTTCATACATTCAGTCAGTTTTGTCAAAATAGGAGTGTCACAAATTCATGGATTACAAACCAATAAAGAATCAATACGTCAGTAATATAGGAAACATGTTTTTTCTACTTTGGGCAGTACCTAGACTTACACAAACATTTCCTGTCCTTGCCTAGTAGGCACGACTAAATTGACGTCACCGCTATATCCTGTTCTTGGAATAAGAATGTTCCATAGGAAATACATGAACAATTAAACATCTGTGTCCCTCCCTTCCTCTCGGCCAGCCAGCCTCTTTAGTTTCAAGAGGAAGTGGAGTTGAATAGAAAATTTGCACTCCTTAATAAAAAACAGGAAGCCAAGAGAAAGACCAGACTCAGCATTACCTCATGAACACATTAGGTATTTGCTGAGCAGTCAATCAGGCCCTATATATTTATATAGCTATCAAATATTACTAGAATATAGAAATATGTATACAGTGAATTAGCTACCATATTTCAAAATTCCTTTCAGACTCCCTGGGAATTAATGAATTTAAAATCAAATAATTTTTTAATTGCAACACTAAAGGATTAGTGTATGCAATTATATGTAAATGTGGAAAGCTCTATGTCAGCAAAACATTTAGACCTTTTAAACAACGCATTCTTGAACATATTCATTCAATTCGTAATCAGTTGGATACCTCAGTTGCCAGACATGTACAGCAACACCATAACAACGATCTAAATGCCTTAAGGTTTTGTGGAGTGGAAAAAGTGGCAAGACTACAACGACAAGGAGATTATTAGGGTTGCACCAATACCGATACTAGTATCGATATCGGTGCCGATACCGGGTACTGCAGGAGTACTTGGTACTCGTGCAGTACCCCCGATATTTTTTTCCGATACCGGAAGCCGGCATTGAGCCGGCTTGCCGGTATCCGAGGGGCTGGGGCGGCTGTCCGAATGCACTATCGGCATTCAGACAGGCCCTGCAGCTGCTCTCCTAACTTTTTTTAATACTTACCTTCCTTCAGCGCCGCCGGGAAAGTCTTCGCGCGCGCGCTCCTTGGAAGGACCCCAGCCGCGACCACGTGGGACCATGTGATCGCGGCTGGGGTCCTTCCAACGAGCGCACGCGCGGAAACTTTCCCGGCGTCGCTGAAGGAAGGTAAGTATTAAACAAAGTGAGCAGCTACAGGGCCTGTCCGAATGCAGATAGAGCATTCAGACAGGCCCTGCAGCTGCTCTCCGGTCATACTTACCTTCCTTCAGCGACGCCGGGAAAGTTTCCGCTCGCGCGCTCGTTGGAAGGACCCCAGCCGCGATCACATGGTCCCACGTGGTCGCGGCTGGGGTCCTTCCAAGGAGCGCACGCGCGCGAAGACTTTCCCGGCGGCGCTGAAGGAAGGTAAGTATGAGCAGAGAGGGGGGGCATATCCATGAGCTGGGGGGCATATCCATGAGCAGGGGGGGCATATCCATGAGCAAGGGGGGCATATCCATGAGCAAGGGGGGCATATCCATGAGCTGGGGGGCATATCCATGAGCAAGGGGGGCATATCCATGAGCTGGGGGGCATATCCATGAGCAGGGGGGGCATATCCATGAGCAGGGGGGCATATCCATGAGCAGGGGGGCATATCCATGAGCAATGGGGGCATATCCATGAGCAGGGGGGCATATCATGAGCAAGGGGGCATATCCATGAGCAGGGGGGCATATCCATGAGCAAGGGGCGGCATATCCATGAGCAAGGGGCGGCATATCCATGAGCAGGGGGGGCATATCCATGAGCAAGGGGGGCATATCCATAAGCAAGGGGGGCATATCCATGAGCAGGGGGGCATATCCATGAGCAGGGGGGCATATCCATGAGCAAGGGGGCATATCCATGAGCAGGGGGGCATATCCATGAGCAAGGGGGCATATCCATGAGCAAGGGGGGCATATCCATGAGCAGGGGGGGCATATCCATGAGCAGGGGGGCATATCCATGAGCAGGGGGGGCATATCCATGAGCAAGGGGGGCATATCCATGAGCAGGGGGGCATATCCATGAGCAGGGGGGGCAATTATCCATGAGCTGGGGTCAGGATATCCATGAGCTGGGGCAATATCCATGAGACCTGGGGGCTTTATATGAGGTCTGTTCTTATTGGAAAGCGTCACATGACATAAAATAAAAGTATCGGTAATTGGTATCGGTGAGTACTTGAACAAAAGTATCGGTACTCGTACTCGGTCTTAAAAAAGTGGTATCGGTGCATCCCTAGAGATTATGATCTCCATTAAAGGAGGAGGGAATGTGTTTGGATCTACCAACTTAATACTCTAAGTCCTAATGGACTGAATGAAGGATTCAGTTTCACCCCATACATAGGAACCTAATGTTTGACCTTACACCAATTTATTTATCCATGACAATGAACCATGGTGTATAGTAAGAAATATGTATAATCATAAAGGAGCATTAAGAACTAATGTTGTATGTCAATTAAATTTCTCTAACGTGTTAATGAGGTAGAAATATCATCTAATAAAGCTAAGATATGATTATTGGGCACAGAGAGTTCAAAGCTAATATGACTAATTAATCTCACTGGTGAGGAGTCACACAATTAAGAGGTGGATATCTGGTGGAATAATTTATAGCAAATTAGATAACCGAAAATGGTGTGTTATTAATTATTCCATCGTTAATGAAATCGTTAGGATTTACTTAATCCCTGTAGTAATATCATGACGCAATTGTACTGCATAATAAAATCTTACAGTTGAATTAAGGATTTCTCATTGTGGAATGTAAAGCTGCATGAGAAATCCGATTGGTAGTTGTAGTCATGTGACCGGAGCCAATGGGATGAATAGGACGGGTCCATACACCGAGTGGTGGAGTGATGAATTACAACGGTAGCTGAAGTCAAAACCTATATACAAAAATTAAACCCCATGAGGACCCGTACTATTTGAACAGATAGCTGAACCCAATTAATTGCTAATTTAATGATGCCTCAATACCTATTTAAATGGATCCCGAAATGAGGATTACTAGAGCTCGTGACGAAATTGCCGCTAGTGCGGCAAAGAAACGCGCGTTGAGCAATTCATTGCTAATATAGCAGAATAATAACTATCATCATCAATAGGATGTTAATTATTTTTCAAGTTACAAACTGTTGTGCCTGTGAGGCTTCCAATATTGATTGATGAATGGTTGTGACAGCCTAAGCTATACTTGCCAATACTGGCGGAGTTAACTCAATGTTTGTGGGTTGCTGACGTTCAAAGACAAAAATTGCGGTGTTTCTTTTAAGAGCAGAATTTGGATATTTAAACAAGCCTAGCTGGGGTGTGTGGATCAATAGTGGCGGTGGTTGTACTGACTAATTTGATTACGCCTGTAGCTATTGACCACTTCATGAATTTGGTGAGAATAGGAGTGAATCTTTATGCTCCTTACAAAGGATGGTTTGGCGATGGTAATATAGATAGAATCGGTACAGCTGATCCAGGGGCTGACTGGCAACTTTTGGCCCGAGGGGCAAGTACCACCCAGAGGTCCAGAGTTCAGCAACTCGGGCCCTTGTTTAAGTAAAAACAAACATGAGAAGCAAATTAAGTAATAAATAACAGTTTGTTACCGTTTAAAATAATTATAGAATATAATTATCTATAAATGAGCCATAATAGAGAAAACAATATTTTTACTTTTGAGAATCAAGTAATCAAACAAAATCTATTACCCTATAAATTAACCCTGGGGCGGTGGGGCCAGAGGGCTCTTAGCCTCATGCCAGGCTCTCACGTATCGTCCAGCAAGCAGGCCGCCCCCTTCAATTTATTATTAACCCCCACTAGTCAGACCAAACGGTCCACTCCAGAGGGCCAGGCCTTCACTTAGTCTCTCTCCCTCAGGCTCCCCCAAAGCACTTAAGAACTTTCTCCCCAGGCCCAGCTGTGGGTCAGACAGAGGCGTAGCGAGATCATATGGCGCCTGGGGGCAAGTCTTTCTTTAGTGCCCATCCAACCAAAAATAATCTATAAAGCATACAAATATTTAAATTCCCGCCCAAAATATAATTATTTTTTTCAATAATAATTGGAAAGGTGTAACACCTAAAACAGGTTAACAGGAGAGCATCATTAACCGCTTACTGACGGGTAGGTTCTGCCAAGACTAGCCGACGTGCCACTTGCCTCATTGGCTGCGCATGGTGTGTATGAGTGTATCACAAAGCTCCACAACTATAAAAGTCACACTCATACACACCGCACATTGTTGTGAGTTTTATAACTGTGGAGCTCTGTGATACAGTAATGTGCGGTGTGTATGAGTATATCACAGCTCCACAACTATAAAACTCACAGTAATGTGCGCTGCATATGAGCGTATCACAGAATCCACAGCAATAAAACTCACACATTGCACATTACTGTGTGTTTTATTGCTGTGGAACTCTGTGATATGCTAATACACACCGCACATTACTGTATCACAGAGCTGCACAGCAATAAAACTCACAGTAAGGCAGTGGTGTATTTAGGTTTTGTGCTGCCCTAGGCCTGACTAAACTCGTGCACCCCCTAATTTAAATTTGACATGCCCCTTCCTGTCATCGTCACACCTCTACCTGGTTAAACTCCACCCTTCCTCTTTAGGCTTCACCTTTTCCTTTCTGTATATTAAAAGTGGATACCAAGTTCCTACTTGTATACCATTTCAAATGTATCTATTGAGATAAATAAAATTTATGACATGTTTAAATTCAACCATTTTTACAAAGATCAGACATGCATGTCAAGTATACTGGATCACAGTTGCTCTAATTGGTTGAACAATAAGGCTAGGGTCAGACGAACGCATTTTTCACGTGCGTTTAGCCGCACGAAATCACGGCCGTGCTAGCAGCAAATGACGTCCAATGCCGGGGAACATACGACGAACGGCCGCACGAAGGTTCGTCCGTGCAACGCAAGTGGCCAACGAACGCATTTTTTCGAGAACGTTAAATCGCTAGTACTGACGTACAGAGTGCGCTGCGTCCGCATAGCGGCGTGTGTGTGTGATTAGGAGACGTCAGACGCTGCTCATGTCCGGCTAACATAACGTCCAGACACAAAAAGTGTTTTATTGATGATCCGTACAAAATCACGGACGAAAAGGTGCATCGTATGACCGCTATCGCGTATTCCGGGAAAAAATACGTACGTTCGTTCGAACGCACTTTTTCACGGACACCGTGAAAAATGCGTTCGTCTGACCCTGGCCTAAAACCCACATAAATGTACACTGTGTTTGAGCGTATCACAGAGCTGCACAGCAATAAAACCCACAAATGTGCACTATGTATGAGCGTATCACAGAGCTGCACAGCATTGAAACTCACAGAAATGTGCACTGTGATGAGCGTATCACAGAGCTGCACAGCATTGAAACTCACAGAAATGTGCACTGTGATGAGCGTATCACAGAGCTGCACAGAAATAAAACCCACAGAAATGTGCACTGTGATGAGCGTATCACAGAGCTGCACAGAAATAAAACCCACAGAAATGTGCACTGTGATGAGCATACCACAGAGCACCACAGCAATAGAACGGAGTAATGTGCACTGGTTAAGCATATCAGAGCAACACAGCAGTAGAACTCTCATGGTAAAGGCACGGAGTACGAACGTACAAAGAATCCACAGCTATAGACCTCTAATGGTAAAAGCAAGGAGTCTCTCCTTTTTCATGTCCTCCTCCCTTTATCATGTCCATCTCCCCACCTCCCTTTTCAGTCCATATCACCCCCCACTCTTTCCATGTCACCCCACTTTTCTCGTGTTAAATTCACCCCACTCTTTTCATTTCACACGCCCCTACTCACCACTCATTTCACACACCCCCACTCACCACATACACCCCCACTCATAGTTACATAGGCTGAAAAAAGACATGCGTCCATCGGGTTCAGCCTCTCCCACATAACCTACTGCGGTTGATCCAAAAGAAGGCAAAAAACCCAGTCTGAAATGCTTGCCAATATGCAACATACTGGGAAAAAATTCCTTCTTGACCCCAGAATGGCAGTCAGATTTCTCCTTGGATCAAGAAGCTTTTACCCACATATTAAATATTATAACCCTTAATATACTCAGTCATTTTATTTCACACACCCCTTACCTGTCATTTTATTTAACACCCCTCACCAGTCATTTTATTTCACACACCCCCCACCAGTCATTTTATTTCACCCCCCCACCAGTCATTTTATTTCACCCCCCCCCCCACCAGTCATTTTATTTCACACCCCCCCACCATTCATTTTATTTCACACACCCCACACCAGTCATTTTATTTCACACCCGTCATTTTATTAACACCCCACACCAGTCATTTTATTTCACACACCCCTCACCAGTCATTTTATTTCACACCCATCATTTTATTAACACCCCCCACCAGTCATTTTATTTCACACACCCCTCACCAGTCATTTTATTTCACACAGCCCTCAGCAGTTATTTTGTTTCACACACCCTCGCCTGTCATTTTATTTCACACAGCCCTCAGTCATTTTATTTCACACCCCTCAGCAGTCATTTTATTTCACACACCCCCACCAGTCATTTTATTTCACACCCCCCACCAGTCATTTTATTTCACACCCCCCACCAGTCATTTTATTTCACACCCGTCATTTTATTAACACCCCCACCAGTCATTTTATTTCACACACCCCTCACCAGTCATTTTATTTCACACAGCCCTCAGCAGTTATTTTGTTTCACACACCCTCGCCTGTCATTTTATTTCACACCCCTTAGTCATTTTATTTCACACACCCCTCAGTCATTTTATTTCACACACCCCTCAGTCATTTTATTTCACACCCCTCAGCAGTCATTTTATTTCACACCCCCTCACCAGTCATTTTATTTCACACACCCCTCAGCAGTCATTTTATTTCACACCCCTCAGTCATTTTATTTCACACCCCTCACCAGTCATTTTATTTCACACACCCCTCAGCAGTCATTTTATTTCACACCCCTCATTTTATATCATACACCCCTCACCGCTCATTTTATTTCACTCTCCCCCCCCCCCCACTCATTTCAATTCACCTTCGGTGAACCTAGGAGCTGGGACCTGAGATCCACCGTAGCTGCACGTGCATCATGCTGCTGGAGCGTTAGGAGGAAGTGATGTGAATGATCACTTCCTCCCAGCATCACAGAGAGAGTACACGTGACAGCCCACTCGGGAGGAAGCATGGTCTGCGCCTGTCTCCCCCATTGAGTCCCCCAATACAGCACCCAGTCACTCCATATTTGGTCTGTGGTCTCTCATACCAGCACCCCGCAACTGCCCTCCTTCAGCCTGGGGTGTGTGTGCTATTCAGCCTCGGCTGGTAAAGCGAGCGAGGCTCCGCCCACCAGCGCAGACCCATCTCTATGGTAACCCAGCGCTTCCCTCTATCAGTTACAGTTTTTTCATGTGGAGGGTGGCTTTTTTTGCCGCCTCATGTAAACTGCCGCCCTAGGCCTTATCGGCCTAGGCCAAGATACACTGATGCAGTAAGGTGTGCTGTATATGAGCGTATCACAGAATCTTTAACAGAAAAATATACATTGAAATAATTACACTAAATTTAAATATTAAAATATGAAGTAAATTATATTAAAATAATAAATGCATTGTATTTAAATATTAAATAGAGATTAAATTAATAAAATTTAATTATATTAAAACGTGTAATTAAAATAATTGGATTAAAATAAAGTGTAGTTAGACCTCACTAAACTCCAAGACAAATTCTGTGTCCTGCTTTCCCCTTTTCCCCCTGAATCTTGCACGAGGTACACACTGCCATATAGATGGATTGATAAACCTAGACAGATGAGGACTGGCTGACAGCTATATAGAGAGATGCAGACTGTCCTACAGATAGAAATACAGACCCACAGAAAGGCATACAGATTGAAATAATCCTGGTAACACAAGGAGTGTATTCTATATGTACCTTGTCACCTGGGGTGTCAGACTCACTGCAGCCCTGTCATTTTCAGGTCTGGATTCTCCCCTGCTGCTCCAGCCATGCCCCCCCCCCTGACTGCTGACAAGGAGCAGCACATCTCCTGGGTCAGGATGAGGTCAAGACTCTCAAGACCAGGGACCATGAGACACTTTAATAAAGTTGTCTCTCCTGCTGTTGCTCTGAGTGTCATAACTAGGAGTGCTCTCCCCAGCCCCCATTAACCCCCCTCCCATTAGAAGGTGCAGAGCAGTGCAAGAAAGATTCCCAGCCCGGCCCTGCATTTATAAAAGCTTTCAAAAGACTTACTCTGCTCCTCAGGAAACAGAGGTGGGGCTCCTTGCAGGACATGCTTGTTCTGTTTCTCCACCAAAGCACTGAGAATGTGATCTCTTAAGTTACAGTTGTGATGAGATGGCTATAACTCCCAGTCTAGACGAATTACAGACAGTGACTCAATCGAGATGACACCTTGAAGATCTGTTGAAGTTTTATTCCAAAACTGTAGAAAATCCACAACAATATACATCCGATAGATTCATTATGATTTTTTGACCTGAGTCCATAAGGCTTGCAAAGGATTACTGGGAAGGGAACAAGGGTGGAGCTATCTGAACAGGAAATCCCTGCAGCATGAGGAAGGGAGGAGCGAAACCCAGGGGTAGGTAAGACATGTGCAATTCTTAAAGGCATATCACAAGTCATGTGAAACATGACACTCCCTGTCGAAATCTATGATTTCTATAATTAAATAACTTTGACTAAAGTTCAAAACAAATAAGTGAAGATTCTTTTCCAGGAACATCTCTCTTTGTCTCAAATCGATGACTTGTGAGGCTTGTCTTCTTCTTTGGGGAGAAGGAGTACTAGTTCCTTTATAGGCCTGAAGTAAAGGTGTGGAGAATCTTCTTTCATGAATAAGATGTAAAGTTTTCTGGTCCAGTACCAGTCCAGGAATTTTCTTGCGACTCCAATCATGCGTTCCCAAGAGTCTCCCATGTGAAAGGAGTGAGGTGGGTTGAGTTCCCATTTACACTTGTCATTCAAGAAGTTCAGTATCTTTTCTGGTCGAGAGGCCTCCTGAATTGTGGGGGGGTCTTTACAGATGTGCCGCTTGTGACATTGTTTGTTTGTATCAGAGCTGTTTGTAAATTGATGAGCAATGTGAATAAGACGTGCAATGGCTCGTACAACAGAAGACCACTTGGAAAAGCGTTCAAAACAGTGAGGACTCAGCCTTACCCTTTCTTTCACAGAGGTGTTGAGTGTAACAGTAACAGCTCTAATTTCTTTATCCAATTCTGGTTCAAATAGTTCAAAGGTAAAATTTGTAGAATTTGAGATGAGGTCTTCATCCAAGAGTATTGGTGGGGATAGCCATAATGTGTCCAGAAATGCAGTAGCAGGTACTGCACGCGTACCTCAATCAGCAGGGTTGAAGTTAGTGGACACATAGTGCCATTGTTCAGGTGCAGAGAACTTTCTTATACGTTCCACTCTGTTGCCGACAGACAAGTGGAACTGTGTTGTCTGATTGTGTATGTATTGCTTTGTGAAGGGCTTGTCACAGGCTGATACTTGTAACGTGAACGTGTCTTGCTTAACGTTCCAAAGCAATCCAAGACTGCTCTGTGTAATGGAAAGGTCCGTTCCTAGTTGGAATTTCTTCACACTGACAGCGTAGTCATCAGAGGGAAAGGCTCTCATGGCCTTGTCGCTGTTTGAAATGATTTTGTGAAGTCTGAGGTTTGCAGTGGCAAGCATGTTCTGAGTTCTAGTGAGAAGGTCAATAGCTTCTTCTTCTGTAGGCAGAGATTTGAGTCCGTCGTCTACATAGAAGTTCTTTTCGACGAACTGTCGTGCATCAAACCCAAATTCTTTCTCTCCTTCTTGAGCCGTTTTCCTCAGTCCATAAATTGCTACTGCGGGAGAAGGACTATTACCGAAAACATGTACCTTCATCCGGTAGTCTATGACTTCATCATTGACATCATTATTGCGATACCATCGGAATCTGAGGAAGTTTCTGTTGTCTTCATGGACGATGAAACAGTGGAACATCTGCTGAATGTCAGCCATAATAGCAATTGGTTCTTGTCTGAAGCGAAGTAAAACTCCTATGAGGTTGTTGTTCAGATTAGGCCCAGTGAGAAGACTGTCATTGAGGGAGACACCTTCATGACGAGCACTTGAGTCGAAGACCACCCTAATCTGATCAGGCTTGCGAGGATGATAGACACCAAAGCATGGAAGATACCAGCATTCTTCTCCTTCCTTAAGCGGAGGTGCAGGCTCAGCATGATCTCTCTCAAGCACCTTCTGCATAAAGTCCACAAAGTGTCTTTTCATCTCAGGTTTCCGATTCAAACTGCATTGTTAAGAAGTAAACCGTGCTTCTGCATGTTCTCTGTCGGGTATATTAGAGAGACAAAGAATTTAAAATGGATGCTTGTAGCCATTTTGTTTTAAAGACAGTTTTTCTTTCAAAATTTCTCTATGTTTAGAAATGAACGAGGTTTTTTTTTTAAACAAAGTTCATTCCTGGGTGAAGTCTATCCAGACATGAAGGAACCTAGAATGAATGAATGTGAGAAAATGCTAAGACATGTCATAAGTAAATTTATTGGTCTGTTTTAAATTTTTAAAACAAAAGAGATTTTGTCTTTTGAGTATAGGAATAAGAGGAAATATTCTGTAATATAAAATTATATTCACAAAATATATGTTTATAATCAAGGTATATTTTATTATAATTACAGTATGAAATATATACTCCAAAATATTGTAGAAAGTATATAATTGGTAAATAATAAAAATTACTAAAGAATATATTCTGTGAGTTAACCAGGAAAGAATTTAGCTGATCTAAGCAACCAAAAGGGAGTGAGAATATAAATCAGATGACAGACACTGTGTCTAGAGACTGAAGACAAGGCTCTTTGTTAAGTTAGTCTGACCTTTGACCCGAGATAGGACTATTAAAAAGAAATGGTGGAATTAATATAAGAAGTGCAATACTGCCCTCTAGAGGATAGTAAAAATAATTAACCATGACGTCAAATTGGGTATAATAGGCGGCAAAGGTTCTTTTGTAAGTCAGTCAGAGATTTCAACAGACAGAGACTCACATCAGACTCACATCACCATGCACTCAGATCCCAAGACATGAGGCAATTAATATTCTCACCAAATCTCTAACTCACATGCATTGATTATCTAATATCGATAATTTTCACATATTCCAAAACAAAGCATCACATAGAAAATTCCAAGGCAGACTCATCAACATCCAAATTGGACAGGTAATGTATGAAATAAGGAATTAATGTAAAAATATATTTGTAGAGATTTTTGCAACGTAGACTGAGACTTCTCGGATAAGGTTAAAATCCAAATTCTAAGTAATTCTATTCTGCAGATAGAAATATGAAGAAGTGGATATAAGGATTTATTCCTAAAGAAATGTTGCAAGATTGATACCAATATATATATTGAATTTGGAAATTACTGTGATTAAAATTAATAAGCAAGGAATTATATAACTACAAAATAAAAAGCAAAAGATTAGAAGTTTAATTCTCGAGATTAGGGGAGGATTCACTAAATAAGTTTTTATTACTTATCAATAAATTAGCTCATCTTTTGTTGATCCATGTAGCATAGAGATATATATATATCTATAAGAGCTGGCTGGTTAAACATTGTTTGCTGGGAAATGCATGTTGTATTAAGCAGAAATGTTTATTAACCATTTGTGTATTAGTTACTAACTGATAAGGTAAATGATATTAATCATATATGCAGTTACTAACCGGAGATACATATATTGTGAAGCTAGTTTTTATATGCTGATGGAGTGTGGTTTATAAATTGTTGTTCATGATATGAGATTTGAAATTCTTTTGTATACGTAATAAATATATATATATTTTTATCCGATTATTGATTATTGTATTTTTTAAAGCAAAACACAGACAATTAAAAGAATTCAGGATAATTTCTAAGAGATATAAACGATTGATATTTGTGTCTCGTATAAGTTTCTTATGAAATAATAATCCCTGATATATTGGAGACGACTGCCGAGGTAGGTCCAGTAAGTCCAATATAGACATATTGGAGGCTTGGCTGATAAATCCAATATATACAAACGTGTTGTATTCACGTGCAGAGATTATATCCGACAAATTGGAGGCACTGTTCCGAGATTGTAGTTTTTGTTTGGAATATAATTGTCAGTATTGTCTGATTAGACAGAGATAAAATATATATATATATATTTTGATTCCTTGTTGTATTTTGACTTGTGGTTTTTACGGTTATCTACTAAACAGTGTAAAAATGTCAGAGTCAGAATCTGAGACTCAGGAAGATGTAGAGATACATACTAATCAAATAATATTGATAGATGTTATGTCTTATCTAAAGGACAAGTTACACGTCACAGACGATTTATTTGAATGGATAAAAGAATTGAAATCAAATATATCGAATTATGTTGATTCAATCTGGTCAGATCAATCAAATTTTCTTGAGTGTTTGCGAAAAATAAGTGCAGCCACAAATAAAAAGGACAAAGAAATGTTTGCTTTAAAAATTGTGCCTGAATGTATATACTTGATCGCAGAAATGAACAAGAGATTGAATGATGACAAAGAAACCAGAGACAGATTAGAAAATAAAAATTGTGACTTGCATGAAACCGTAAATAAATTAAAAGATGAGTCAGAACGAATAATAATGGAATTGAAGGTGTGTGCAAGAGAAAAAGATCAAATGCAAGATGAGATTGCTCAATTATCCAAATTAAATAAGGAGCTTAACAAACAATTGGCGAGAATGAAACGCGAACATGAGAAATTCGCTGATGAGTTACGTCAGGTTGAAACTGATGTTCGAAGGGTTAAAGATTCTTCGTTAGAGAAGTTCCCTTTGAAAGCTTTAAGCCATACATCACTGAATTCTGACAGCTCTGTTTATCTGAAGAGCCAGAGCGAATGTGAAAGTGAAACTAAATCTCATGATGAAAAAAGAGTAAAACTTCTTACACAGGAGTATTTCAAGTCACATCACTCTAGCCAGCCACAGCCTATTAAGAAATATCATAAAGTGAATGATTAATTATTAATTTTCTAAAAACCTCAGTAGGTATTTTTGACCTTAAAGGATCCTCAAGAATAATAAATCATTTATCGATGTTTGAAGAAGCTGTGGGAATAATGGGAATAGATTCAGATGCTCAGAAAATTGAGTTGATTCCATGGGTCTTTGAAAGCAAACATAGGTATTTTTTCCAGTCTTTAAAAGAATCTGGTATAAGGAAATGGAGTAAAGTAGTTTCTGAGGTCAAATCTGAATTTGGGCCTCACCGTACCAGTCTAGCTGCGAAAAGAGCAATTTTAACTCTAAAATGCAGACCTAATCAAAGCCCCCGTGAATTTCTTTCAGTCCTTAAAAATGCGTACAGCTTGGCTGAAAGAAACCCAGATTTTGAAAACCCTGAATTTATCCAATTATTTTATGACGCATTGCCAAATAAAATAAAGGTCATTTTGGCAAGAGATTATGACCCGAGAAATGGTTTGGATTGGGTACTAAAAGAAAGTATGACCCTATTTACTGTATTTGAATATAGTGAAGAAACTCAGGGGAAAAGAGTGAAAAACTCACCTGAGGAAATAGCGGAAATTCACGCTAAAAAGGGCGATATTAAATTTGAGTCCCACAAAAAGAGTTATGCGGAAATATTGCGTGACTCCATACCCCAAAGGGAAAAATCCAAGCCAGATCAGGAAAAAGGGTTTGCCAGAGAAAATTCAGGAAGTAAATTTCAATCTAGGAAGCAATGGGTACCTAGAAGTCAGTGGGTTAAATCAAGGGAAAATGTACCTAGACAGGAAACAACCAGAGGTAAGACTGAATCTGATGCGTCTGATAATGCGCAAGCTTCGTCCCCAAGGACGAATAGAAAGCGGAGATATAATGTACGCCAGCGTATGGGTCAAATGCAGGAAGATTTCCGTGTGCTGACAGAAAAACTGGATCAGATCACTCAGTTAATGACTGGAAATAACACTGGTCAGGTTGTAAGCGATGCAATACCTGCAGCCCCACCTAACCAGTGACTAGATGATGTTTCTGATGAAGTAACCAGCATCCATGACAATTTACCAGAAAGTGATGATGAAATGATTAATACAAATGTTTGTATGGTTGATGAGATTTTAAACCCTTCCCTGCAAAGAGAAGGAAAATGTATTTTATCTCCCCAGACTAAGTGCGAGCAAGCTGAGAAGACTGGATCCGAAATGGAAAGCATAGCTGCCAAAAGCACGTTTGAGAGCGCAAAATCAGTTGGTAAAATCTATCCAAAACCTAATTTCATATCTCACTCTAAATTTCTCTGTAAATTGCACATATTCTGTCCTTGCTAGACACTGGAAGCCAAGTTACGTTAATATCAGCTCATTATTTTGAACAGGTCCAAGAACTATCCTCCAGGAAGCCTAGATTAGATAAATCTAATGCTAATCTAGTGAGTGTGAGTGGCACATCTCTGAAAGTTCTGGGCACGGCTAAATTGGATTTTAAATTGGGGAATAAAGTAATTCGGCATCCAACGCTTGTTGTGGATCTGCCCCAAAATCGCCTAATTATTGGAATGGACCTTCTCAAAAGGTTAAATCCAATCATTGATTTTATCAATGAGGTTATTTGGTCCCAAGTAAATGTTCCAATCAGCTATGATAGATCCCAATACCATCACACTCAGTGTAACTGCCACGTGATTGAGGAAAGGCCGGATTCTATTGAAGTCCATTTCAGAAATAGCCAGACACCTGATATCTCTTTCTTAAGGCCAAAGCCCCTGACTACAGGAGAGCAGGAGGATAACACCATATGTGTTTCCCCCGAGAGAATTCGAGATATATGTCTGGAAGACGACGTGCTAATTATTCACCTCCACAAGAGGGAGACAGAACCAGATGGACATAGTGACCCTGAAGTGATCAAATACCCAGATCCTCAAGATGAGTGGGTAACAGATCTAGATAATGATGGAGACAGTCATAATGTTATTGGAAAAAGTTATGTTATATATTTCTAGGAGAAATAAAACTGCCAAGCTCAATTGTATGATTGTCATTCTAGATTATCTCAGGATATGTGACGATGGAACAGCAGAAGACACTTAACTGGTATCATGTGAAGTGATGTTTTAATTAACATGTGATTCTTCTTCCCAGCATTCAGATGTTTAGCTCAAGCTAGTAGATAGACTAGATCCGTACGGTTAATTAAATTTAAATCAGAGATCAAGGTATCTATAGGGAATTTGAGTGAAATCGCTAATCTATGAATGGTTATTTATACTCTTTCTTCCAACAGAAATTGAGATAAATGGTTAATCCGAACTGCGACGCTTAATCCGCAAAGATGAATCGGACCATCAAAGATTGCGACTATCTGGAAATTCTACGGTTTTCCGCACAATTCCAAGGAGAATGCTAAAGTCCCATGTGCATCAAGCTCATGCAAGCCTGAAAGACATGCGGGATACAGCCAGGATACCGTTGATTGCTATGTACAAGAACCACCGAAGGAAAAGATTTGCCGCATATTTTATTGCAACCGCTGTTTGATACAGAGAGAGAAGCAAATGTTTACCGGAAGAATCTGGTACAAAACAAGAGAGTGTTCATACCCACACCAGTGATTCTCGTGAAAGTTTCTAAAGAATCAAGAGTTGTTATCGAGAAGTTATTTTTTTATATATGAAGTCTGGTATGAAGAGATACAAATCGTTGTCGTATTCCAAGGGCAAGAGATACCCATGAATCCAGATTTGAAATCTTTGCTAAAGAACTAGCATGACCATACTATTGAACTTCTAATAATAAAAAAAGATAATCTAACAATTTATGCTCCAATGTATTCACAGATTGATCATCAATTGCTATCTGCTTATAACGGGCCGAAGATTACAGAGATTGTGATTTGTATAGTAATTATGTTTCTAACAGTCTGGATGATTGTACTAACAAAGAAAGTATGTACATTGAAGTTTAAAAACACTACATCTTCAATTATTAAATGGATGAAAGAAGAAAAACGTGTTGCGAAAGGTGGAAACCTAGCCTAATTGGTAAAGGGGGGAGATATTGTATGTTTTCCTAAAAATTATTTAATTGGTCAATAAATAAATATCCAAGAAGCCAAAGGGGGGTTATGTCGGGTATATTAGAGAGACAAAGAATTTAAAATGGATGCTTGTAGTCATTTTGTTTTAAAGACAGTTTTTCTTTCAAATTTCTCTATGTTTAGAAATGAACGAGGTATTTTTTTAAACAAAGTTCATTCCTGGGTGAAGTCTATCCAGACATGAAGGAACCTAGAATGAATGAATGTGAGATAATGCTAAGACATGTCATAAGTAAATTTATTGGTCTGTTTTAAATTTTTAAAACAAAAGAGATTTTGTCTTTTGAGTATAGGAATAAGAGGAAATATTCTGTAATATAAAATTATATTCACAAAATATATGTTTATAATCAAGGTATATTTTATTATAATTACAGTATGAAATATATACTCCAAAATATTGTAGAAAGTATATAATTGGTAAATAATAAAAATTATTAAAGAATATATTCTGTGAGTTAACCAGGAAAGAATTTAGCTGATCTAAGCAACCAAAAGGGAGTGAGAATATAAATCAGATGACAGACACTGTGTCTAGAGACTGAAGACAAGGCTCTTTGTTAAATTAGTCTGACTTTTGACCCGAGATAGGACTATTAAAAAGAAATGGTGGAATTAATATAAGAAGTGCAATACTGCCCTCTAGAGGATAGTAAAAATAATTAACCATGACGTCAAATTGGGTATAATAGGCGGCAAAGGTTCTTTTGTAAGTCAGTCAGAGATTTCAACAGACAGAGACTCACATCAGACTCACATCACCATGCACTCAGATCCCAAGACATGAGGCAATTAATATTCTCACCAAATCTCTAACTCACATGCATTGATTATCTAATATCGATAATTTTCACATATTCCAAAACAAAGCATCACATAGAAAATTCCAAGGCAGACTCATCAACATCCAAATTGGACAGGTAATGTATGAAATAAGGAATTAATGTAAAAATATATTTGTAGAGATTTTTGCAACGTAGACTGAGACTTCTCGGATAAGGTTAAAATCCAAATTCTAAGTAATTCTATTCTGCAGATAGAAATATGAAGAAGTGGATATAAGGATTTATTCCTAAAGAAATGTTGCAAGATTGATACCAATATATATATTGAATTTGGAAATTACTGTGATTAAAATTAATAAGCAAGGAATTATATAACTACAAAATAAAAAGCAAAAGATTAGAAGTTTAATTCTCGAGATTAGGGGAGGATTCACTAAATAAGTTTTTATTACTTATCAATAAATTAGCTCATCTTTTGTTGATCCATGTAGCATAGAGATATATATATATCTATAAGAGCTGGCTGGTTAAACATTGTTTGCTGGGAAATGCATGTTGTATTAAGCAGAAATGTTTATTAACCATTTGTGTATTAGTTACTAACTGATAAGGTAAATGATATTAATCATATATGCAGTTACTAACGGAGATACATATATTGTGAAGCTAGTTTTTATATGCTGATGGAGTGTGGTTTATAAATTGTTGTTCATGATATGAGATTTGAAATTCTTTTGTATACGTAATAAATATATATATATTTTTATCCGATTATTGATTATTGTATTTTTTAAAGCAAAACACAGACAATTAAAAGAATTCAGGATAATTTCTAAGAGATATAAACGATTGATATTTGTGTCTCGTATAAGTTTCTTATGAAATAATAATCCCTGATATATTGGAGACGACTGCCGAGGTAGGTCCAGTAAGTCCAATATAGACATATTGGAGGCTTGGCTGATAAATCCAATATATACAAACGTGTTGTATTCACGCGCAGAGATTATATCCGACATCTCTGTTGTTTGGTAGTCTCTTTCTTGGAGTACGGAATGGTAGAGGTGCTACCCAGCTGTTGGAATCATCTTGGTGGAACTCTTTACTCATGGTTTTCAGGAATTCTTTGTCTTCCATGGTAGCTGCCAACTCGTTGTCTTTAGATGTTACCTCAAACACTGTGTTGCCGATGTTGTCATCCCAGAAAATAAGAGCTTTCTCTTCGTCCTGTATGATGTGTCGTTGTGCGCTCTTATGAAGCAGTTTTTCCTTCACATGATATTGGTGTGGTCGTCGTGCAGAACAAGAAGTCCGACCATTTGGCAGGACGTGTGTTTTAAAGGAGGACACAGAGTAAGGTTTTCTGCCTTTGTCTCGACAAACATTGCCTATGATGACCCAGCCTAGATCCAGACACTGAGCATATGGAGCATCATGTGGACCGTTGATTTGTTGACGAACTTTGTGCACCCTTAAAATGTCTCAGCCGAGCAACAGTAGGATCTCAGCACTTCCGTCGAGGGCTGGTATTTGGTAGGCTATGTCCTTCAAGTGAGAATGGTGCAAGGCAGCTTCCGGAGTAGGGATCTCCTCTTTGTTGCTTGGAATCTGGTTGCACTCAGTGATAGTGGGCAAAGGTATTTCCACATTGTCGTTCAGAGGAGCAACCACTAGACCGCTGGCTCTCCTACCTAAAACTTCTGTAGTGCCGGTGCAAGTAGTTAGGGTATATGGTAGAGCATTTTCTTTTATGTTCAAAAGTTCAAAAAATTGTGTTGTTGCAAGAGATCTGTTACTCTGATCATCCAGAATGGTATACAGTTTTATGGCCTTTTCAGGTTGACCTCTTGGGTATACACAAACCAAACATATCTTTGCGCAGGATTTGTCACAGAGTCCTTCTCCACAGACTTCCGTACATGAAGAGAACACTGAGGTGGAAGGTACTGCTTGATCTGTGCGCTCCCCGCCTTCCTTTGCCTCAGGAGGATTGTTTGTGGGCTTAGTAAAGTTGTGCGGATATGGATGAAGAGCTTGTACATGGTCATCGCTGTCACACTCTATGCATTTAATGATAGCTTTACAGTCCTTTGCAAAGTGTTCTGTGGAGGCGCAGCATTTGTAGCAGACCCCAAATTTCTTTAAAAGTTCTTTACGTTCTTGTAGGGTTTTCTTTCTGAAGCCAATACATTTCTTAAGTGGATGCGGTTTGTTATGTATGGGACATTGGCGATTTGGGTTCTCGATGTTCTTGTTTTGTTCAGTCTTTTCAAGAACTGTAGCAGGTGCAGGTAGAACAGTGGTCCTTTTTACGGACACTGGTCCTCGATGGTCTCTGTGTGTCATACGTGTGTTTGTAGGTCTTGGAGGGGGTGAACTGAGAGGGTTACCTTCACCATAGGAGAAAATTGGGTCATTCTTTGTGTCTACAATACGTTTGATGAACTCACAGAAGTAGGAAAAAGGAGGAAAGGCAACTTGATGTCTTTCCTTGTACTTTGATCCAAGCGATGCCCATTTTTCTTGAAGGCCATACGGCAGCTTGAGAACAATAGGGTTGATGCCACGAGGGGTGTCAAGGTAACTGAGACCAGGTAAGCGGATGTCAGCTTTAGCGAGTTGAAGCTCCAATAAAACATCGCTGAGTTCTTGAAACTTTAAATTCTCTCTAGCGGAAATCCTTGGGAAACTGTGCAGTCTTTTGAATAAGGCATCTTCAATGGCTTCTGGACTGCCAAAGGTACGTTCAAGTCTGTCCCAAGCAGCATTAAGGCCTGCAGCAGGGTTGTCAATATGAACCGCTTTGAGCCTCTTGATGCGTTCAGTAGACTGGGGACCTAGCCATCTGATGAGCAGATCTAATTCTTCTGTAGCAGTGATGTCTAGGTCACTCATTGTGGCTTTAAAGGTGGATTTCCATCCTCTGTAATTTTCAGGCTTGTCATCAAACTTGGTGAGGCCTGTCTTTGTGAGCTCTCTGCGAAGCATGTATTTAGCAAACTGCGACATGTCCGTGTTTTCAGACTTTGGGTGCATGACTGCAGGTGACTTGGGAACATATGTTGGTGCAGAGGCATTCAACACTGGTTTAAAGTTCATTGGCATGTTGGTTTGTAGCTGTGGAGCAGTGTGCTTGCTAGTAGGTACTTGGCTGATGTCAAGGTAAGGTGGATAGTTTATTATGTGCATGCTATTGTCCACTGCTTGGTGAGATGCTGCAGTCTGGTGTACTGGAAGATATGAAGGCAAATTGTCTTGGAGTACGGTAGGTGCGGAGAAGAGACCTTGGTTGAGTGCTTTGGTTGCTGTGACAGGGAGCTGACGTTCTGGAGAGGAATGTGAAGAATCTGAGGCATAAGACACAGCTGAGTGTCTGCTGCTACTGTTGTCTCTTTCACTTTCACTAGCAGCCTGTTCTAAAACTTTTAATCTTGCCATGGCCGTGGCATGTTCACATTGTTTTTCCAAAAGTTCCATTTCCACTTTGTGGCGTGTGGCTTCAGCTTCCTTGCGTGCGGCTTCAGCTTCCATTTCTGCCTTCTGGCGTGCGGCTTCAGCCTCCATTTCTGCCTCCATGCGTGCGGCTTCAGCTCCCATTTCTGCTTTCTTTTTGGCGAAGGCTGCCTGAATTCTAGAAGCTTCAGCATCAGCACGGGCCTTTATGAGTTGTTGACTGAGTGTGGAAGACCTTGATTGTAGGGATTTGGAAGACCTTGAGGAGTGTCTGGAGGATGCAGAGCGGTGGGATCTGGATTCATGGAGCTGTGCAATTCTTACTTCTGCCTTTGTCTTTGTTTGCAGCACTAAATTGTCTCTTTCTAGATTGAGCTCATTGAATCTCTTTAGTTCTTCCAGTGACACTTTAGTGTTGTACCGATTTAAGAGATGAATATATTTAACACACAGTCTTTAATAATTCTGATAAGCGACATCTAATTGCTTAATAGAGCTCTCTAGTTGTAATGCATCATGACATGGTTGAGAGAGAGCTGACATGCATGTGACATTAGTACACCATAGATCATTCGTTTGAGACACCAACTCTTTTGCGTGAGCTTCAAGATTTTCTTGTACTTTCCAGGTTGGTTTTGTTAATCTTTTTTCTCTTTTGTTTGGTTCAGAGTTTAATTCCTGATCTGAAAGGATTTCTGAGTCTGGTATTGTGTCAGTTTACATAGTTACATAGTTACATAGTTATATAGGCTGAAAAAAGACATGCGTCCATCGGGTTCAGCCTCTCCCACATAACCTACTGCTGTTGATCCAAAAGAAGGCAAAAAACCCAGTCTGAAATGCTTGCCAATATGCAACATACTGGGAAAAAATTCCTTCTTGACCCCAGAATGGCAGTCAGATTTCTCCTTGGATCAAGAAGCTTTTACCCAGATATTAAATATTATAACCCTTAATATTCTGTGTCTGCAGGAAGTCATCCAGTCGTTTTTTAAAAGTCTGTACAGACTCAGACCCAACCACCTCAACAGGCAGAGAATTCCACAGCTTTATTGTTCTCACCGTAAAATAACCCTTCCTATGCTTTAAGCTAAATTTTCTTTCTTCCAGTCTAAATGTTTGCGTGTTGATTTGCTGGAACATTTTGCTGACAAGGAGAGGGTTAATGATCTAGTTCTATAGCAGCAGAGAAATAAATAAATTTTGCTCAGCTAGGATTTCTAGGCACTGGGTGAAAAAAGATTTGTTTTTACTTTCTTTTCACAGTCAAATCACATGCAATGCGTACAGAGAAATAAACTGGTTGTAGTGTACAGATGCACTGGATAAACTGTAAGGCACAGATGTATTGAACTTTCACAGCACTAATATCCTTTGTTGAATGCTATGCTGGGACTTGCTTGCAGGCGCATACAGGCTTGTGGTAATGGCTGCACTGTGTGAAGCTGCTATTTCCACTGTCCCTACAGCGTCTCCCTGTGTATCCAGAGCTAGCAAGGATCCTATGGAGGATGTCTGACTGATCTTCCTTGATCTTTTGGCTGATCTTTCTAAGATCTTCTGACTGATATATATGATTTTTTGACTTATCGGATGTATATTGTTGTGGATTTTCTACAGTTTTGGAATAAAACTTCAACAGTTCTTCAAGGTGTCATCTCGATTGAGTCACTGTCTGTAATTCGTCTAGACTGGGAGTTATAGCCATCTCATCGCAACTGTAAGTTAAGAGATCACATTCTCAGTGCTTTGGTGGAGAAACAGAACAGTCAAAAAATCATAATGAATCTGAGTCCATAAGGCTTGCAAAGGTTTACTGGGAAGGGAACAAGGGTGGAGCTATCTGAACAGGAAATCCCTGCAGCATGAGGAAGGGAGGAGCGAAACCCAGGGGTAGATAAGACATGTGCAATTCTTAAAGGCATATCACAAGTCATGTGAAACATGACAATGCTGCTTCCAGACAGCTCCCAGGCAGGCACAGCGCGTGGGCTCACTCACTCACGTGGGCAGCTGCTCTCATTTCCTGTTCTGCGAGCACTGGCACAGAGCAACAGGGGGCGGAGCAGCCTTGTGTGCAGCAGGCCTGTCTGCTCCCCTGCAACAAGCAGGATTAAAGGGTTCCAGCTGCTGAGAGGAGCAGCTAAAACATGCGCCCAGAGCCAGGGACACATGGACAAGATGGCCCTGCTCGTGCATAAATTATGCAAATTAGGCGGCCGTGAAATAGTTACACATCATTCAATTACCGAAGCAATCATGCGACGGCCCGGGGGACGGTTGCCACCCTGCCCCCCGGCCCAGTCCGCCCCTGAGCTGATCCACGGCACAATGCAAAGTTTCTTCTGTGTTATTCCTGTCATGAAAAGAGTAGACTCCGTGGGTTGGTTTATAGTTGTTGATTTATTCAGCATAACATCGGATAGAGGAGACACATACAGTACGTCCCGCTAGCATGGCATCCAGCAGACACTGCCTGGTACCGCCCCCACCCTTCCTGTCATGTGACTCCGCTCTCACCACATCTCCCCCTTTTAACGGTAAAACATACAAAATAAACAATGTAAAGATACAAGTAGATAAACAATGCTAACTTGGACATCGGGGTAGACTACCCTAGTCCGCAGTGACTTTGGGATTATTCTGCCCATTCTTCAAGTCGCTGCTCTAGCTAAACATTAATCCCGGTAACGTTCCGGAGGCCTCACAACTCTACCACTCGAAGTCATCTTGCAAGAACCATCACCAAGTCCTTGAGAGGGTGACTGTGGCTCCGCTGGAAGCAGCGGTACATCATGCCCAGAAACCACCTGCAGGGTAGACCCATTCCGTAAGACCGGAGAGTCTGGCTGTTGCGGTGTCGAGGTCTCAGCACTCAACTCCGCGGGTACCGGCTGGAGATGCCTTCTGTTGCGGCGAACGACAGTTCCTCCTTCCGTGCGGATCACATAGGACCTGGGCTCCGGAGAACGCTCCACAACTGTAGCCGGGGTTCTCCACCTCGTCTCATCATCTAGCTTAACCCGGACACTCTGCCCCGGGTATAGCACCGATAGTGGGCGAGTAGAGTGTCGTCTATCGTAAAAGAACCTGTAGTTCCGCTTCGCCACCTCGTCCCTCCTCCGAATATCCTCCGGAAGGACCGGGGAAGCCGGCAGGGAAGCATCCACAGAAGGCAAAGTAATACGAATCTGCCATCCCAACATCAGCTGAGCAGGGCTACACCCTGTAGCCTGAACAGGAGCCGCTCTGTACGCCATCAGGGCCAAATAAGGCTCCGCCTGCCCCAAAATAAACTTAGCGGTCTGAACCGCTCGCTCCGCCATCCCATTAGCCTGCGGGTAATGTGGACTGGAAGTCGTGTGACGGAAATCGTAATCCTTCCCAAAAGAAGCAAACTCTTTAGAGGCGAACTGCATACCATTGTCACTCACCAACTCCGACGGGATACCCCACCTGGCAAACATGCTTTTCAGATGGACGATCACAGTAGCACTGGTTGCCTCACCCAGTGGCGCGAGCTCAAGGTATCTGGAGTAGTAGTCCACAACAACTAAGTATTTCCTCCCTTTTAATTCGCACAGATCCGCAGCTATCTTCTGCCATGGACCCACAGGTAGGGGGGTGGAAAGTAAAGGCTCACGTCTCTGTGTAGGTCGACGTTCTCTGCAGAAGGCACATCTCGAGATGAAATCAGCAATGTCAGCGCTAATCCCAGGCCACCACACAGCAGACGACGCCCTCTCCCTACACTTGGAAACCCCCAAATGACCTTCATGAATCCGCCGTAGCATGTCTTGATGCAGACTTTTCGGAATAACAATGCGGTCTTGAAAAAACACTAAGCCGTCCATTTCAGTAAGGTACGCTCTCTCAGACTGGAACGCACTCAGAGACCACCACGCAGCACGACTCTCCGGCCAGCCGTCTCTTACATAGCTGATAACTTCTTGAAGGACAACATCCAGGTGCGTCTCTCTCTTAATCTGTTCCAATCTCCCCGAAGAGATGGACTTGGAGGCTAAGATCGAATCCACATACACCTTCACGTCCGACTCTGTCGACGAATCGCCCTCAGCAGCCAGCGGGAGTCTGGAGAGGGTATCTGCCACCACCAGCTGTTTTCCCGGGACATGCACAGCTCTAACATTAAACCTAAGTAGTCTCATTAAGAGTCTCTGGCATCTCAGAGGCGCCTTGTCGATATCATAAGAATTAATAAGAGGAACTAGTGGCTTGTGGTCAGTCTCCAGACTGAACTCCTCCAAACCCACCAGATAACGGTGGAAGCGTTCGCAGGCCCAGACTCCGGCCAAACACTCTTTTTCAATTTGTGCATAACGTCTCTCTGCTGCTGTTAAGGTGCGAGAACAATAGGCAATAGGCTGTAGTTTACCCTCATTCAGCTGCAGAAGGGCCGCTCCCAACCCGTAGCTACTAGCATCTGCGCTAACCACAGTCTTCTTGCAGGGGTCATAGTACCGCAACACCGGAGCGGATCCCAGCATGGACTTGACTCGTGCTAAGGCCTCCTCCTGTGGAGGTCCCCATATCCAGGCGACATCTTTCTTTAACAATTCTGTGACAGGATGTAACACCGAGGACAACTCCGGTAGAAACTTCCCCACATAATTCACAAGGCCCAGTACTTGTCTCAGTTCATTCACATCGGAAGGGCTTTTCATTTTCTCAATAGCGAGAACCTTGCTGGCGTCTGGCTTAACCCCCTCCCCACTAATAATATGGCCAAAATAACACAGTTCTGGTTTCCCAAAGTGGCACTTCTCCTTATTTAGCCTCAGGCCAGATTCCTTGACGGTTTGCAGCACACAAAGCAGTCGCCGGTCGTGCTCCTCCTTAGTGGACCCATACACAAGGATATCGTCCATAACTACCACAGTACCCTCATGGTCTCTCAACAGGGAACTCATCTCTCTCTGGAAGATCTCCGGGGCCGAAGATATCCCGAAGGGGAGTCTGCGGAAGCAAAACCGACCTACCGGAGTAATGAAGGTCGTCAGTTTCTGGCTCTCTGGGTCAAGGGGTATCTGCCAGAACCCACTGGAAGCGTTGAGCGTGGAAAAGAAGTTAGCCCCCGACAACTGAGGAGCAATATCTTCCAATGTCGGCATGACATATCTCTCCCTCCTAACGGCCTCGTTCAGACGCTTCAAATCCACACAAATACGAACCATTCTTTTTAGCGACCGGTACAATGGGCGCACACCAGTCAGTAGCTTCTGTGACCGCCTCGATAACCCCCATCTTTTCCACCCGCAGAAGCTCGCACTCCACCTTCGGCAAAAGCGGAAATGGAATCCTACGAGGCGTAGTAAGGCTATAAGGGACAGCCTCAGGTTTGAGCTTTATACGGACCGGCTCACAGTTCAGCAGCCCCAGGTCTCCAAACACGTCCTCAGTGACTTCGTACACTCTAGCAACAAGGCCCAGACTGCAGGCTGCTTTCCGACTCAGAAGGTTATTCACACACGATCCTCTGATCACGTACACCCACATCGATATTTTCCGCTCCCGGTACTCACAGTCAGCAAGGAACCTGCCGATGCAATCAATGCGACCTCCCGGACTATGAACTTGAATCGTAACGTTTTTCAGCTCCGGACGTCGAGGTAGCTTTGAGAATGTCACAAAGGAAATAACTGTAATGTCTGCTCCGGTATCAATCTTAAAGGCAGCTCTTTCACCCAACATCGTGAGTGTAACACGCCAATCCTCGACAGAGCCAGACTGTTCAGTCACCGATCCTATAAAGGACAGTTCTGGCGTCTCCTGATCACTGTCCAGACACATCTCTCTCACAGACTCTGATTTACAAACCACCTCAAAATGGCCGGCGCGGTTGCACTTCCTGCATCTCTTGTCTATAGCAGGGCACCGCGTCTTCATCTCGTGAGGGCGGTTACAGCGTGTGCAACGGGAACACGGTGTGCAACCGCTCCTGGGTCTGTCCGCTGCCTGCTGTCTGCCGCTTTTACCCCTTTGTGACTGGTGTATTTCTTCCACCCTGTTTTCTGACCTTAAGTCTGCACTTTGTTTCTTCACCAATTCACTCTGACGTGCAATCCGTATCGCCTCATCCAGTGTCAGCTTAGACTCCAGCTGCAACTTAAGTGAAACTTCCGAGTCTGCAATTCCGATAACCAGTCTGTCCCTGATCTGCTCCTCCTTAGCAGCGCCGAACTCACAGAACTCTGCCAACTGATAAAGGCTGCGCACAAATGATTCCACAGATTCTCCCTCACACTGGGCGTGCTTGTGAAAGCAGGCTCTCTCGTGAATCACATTTCTTCTGGGCACAAAATGGGCGCTGAGCTTATCCACGACTTTATCAAAGTCCATCTCTTCCCCAGCGCTGAACTGAAAAGTACCGTAAATCGGCTCCACGTCTCTCCCCATAGCGTATAAAAGGGAATTAACCTGCACCTCACCAGGATCCTTATCCAGCTTCGAAGCGATCCTGAAGCGTGCAAACCTTTGGCGCCAAGCAGGCCATGCAGCAGGCTGAGAGAAATCGAAGGGTTCCGGAGAAGAGAACTTAGACATCTTCACAGATCAAAACGGATACGCAGGGAAACACTTCTGACACCATGTCATGAAAAGAGTAGACTCTGTGGGTTGGTTTATAGTTGTTGATTTATTCAGCATAACATCAGATAGAGGAGACACATACAGTACGTCCCGCTAGCATGGCATCCCAGCAGACACTGCCTGGTACCGCCCCCACCCTTCCTGTCATGTGACTCCGCTCTCACCACAATTCCCATCCCAAAAAATCGGCTTGTGGCTAAATGAGCATTAACCACATCATATGGTGTTGCCGACATATTTTCACAGATACCAACTGAAGTGTACTAAGGATTGATGTGGTTAATTGATATTGTATAACATCCATGTTATCGTAACATTAATTTATAAACCAACTCTTGTCTAGAAACACAATCAGAATATCCAATTGATGGGCCACATAATGTACGTGATGCTAGATGGTACCCAGCGGCGGATTTTCAGCGCAGTCTGCCCTTGGTAATATAATTAACCAACCACATGAATAGTATATTTACGGCTCAACTACCAACCAATAGAAGTACTGATTAACCGCAGCCAATATATCATAGGCAGAGCGGCATCTATTAAATGCTGGTACCGAGCCTGACTTAATCTATTGTGTGACGGATATACACAAAAGTTGTCATTGGCGGTCGGAATTATATGGTTTTGAAAAACTTCTTGAATTATAATTTCCACACAATTGGGTTATTACCTTAAATTTTTCATAAATCTAATTGTTGATAAAAATCAGGTAACCAAGGAAGCTAAGTATCGCAACCAAGGTGTTATAATTGCTATAGGCAGATCACTGTCGGTCATTGGATAATTTTTATCAATAAGGAGGTAAATTTTATTTTAATTTGTACTAATATAGATAATGATTTTATTATAGATAAACAGGGATACTTCCTCGGGTTGAGGAGTTTTGTGTCTACTACTACTGGTGTTTAGTCACCTAATCCCGATTGCAAATTCTCACTTTTTTGCGGGGAATATATTCATATCTATCTCGGCATTTTTTCATGGTCCCTGTGGTTCGTGGGGTGCTGCACTGCGATCTGTGCATGGCGCACAGACCGCACAGCACATCCCTCACTGACACGAGCGGCCGGCGATCTCTGATGACCTGTCACCTGACCGCCGGCGCTCTGACACAGTCATATTCTGCTGAAGTGGAAACCGTTATCACCAGGTCCTGGTTGTGAGTAAATGTTCAGTAACTGGACGGTAATCAGCGCTAGTAGATTGTAATGCTAATGCTGATTAACACGTTCCACTCCCCATGTTCCAAGATTCCAAACAGTAACTGGTTTTCTAACAGATTAGCGTTTGGAGTTTAATATGGTGCGCCCGCGCTAGGACCACCAGAGCTAACGTTAACGCTCACTCAGATGGACACTAACGTTAGCGTTAGGAATGTAATATGGCCCGTAGAATATATAACTAACAATCTTTTGGATGAAAAAAGTGGTAAAATAAATTTACACGCTGTATGTGATCGAAATCCAAATTTAAATTTTTTGATCTAGCATTTTGACGTGACATGATGTATACTGGGGTCATTGGTCCTCTAGCTCATTTGGAACTATATCTCATATGTTGCTCGGACACTAATTAAGATAGTTGAGACTCATTGGAAATGTAGTTTCAAAACGTCTGGGTATCGAAGGTTGCTTAACCCCTGAAGCATACACATAGTAATGGTGTGTGTGTGTATATATACATATATAATATATATATTATATATGCTTTTGGGTGCACACCCTAATGCAATAGGCTGCGCACGCCTATGCATATAAGGTCCTATGATTGATTATAAAAAGGTCTGTTAAAGAAAAACTGCTATTATAAAAAAGGATTTTTTTCCCATCACACAAAACCAGCCATACACACCACTCCCATTACACAAAACCAGCCACCCAGCGCACACACACACCTCCCATCACACAAAGCCAGCCACACACACACACACACACCTTCCATCACACAAAGCCACCCACACACACCTCCCATCACACAAAGCCACACACACACAACTCCTATCACACAAAACCAGCCACCCCAACACACACAACTCCCATCAACAAAACCAGCCACATGTGTACTCTTGTTCATAGCATGAAGATGGATATGTTGGTAGTTTGCAAAATCTATACTATAAAAGGATAAGCTAAAAACTGTCCGTCGCCAAAACCCTACTGCGCATGCGCGACGGACATTTGAAAGCGGCCGTTAGAACACACAGGTAGCTGCGCGTGCCGGCCGCGTGAAAAAAAAAAAAAAAAAAACGGCACGAGCCGCGCGCAGCTACCTGTGTGTTCTAACGGCCAGATGCCCCGATCCTCCAGCGGTGACCGTCCTCCGGCTGCCGGCGGGCCTCTAGGCTTAGGCGAGCCCCCGGCTCGGTTTGGGCCTACAGGCCCAGCCGAGCGGGGACTCGCCTAAGCCTAGAGGCCCGCCGAGCACCCAGCGGCAGCCGGAGGTGGTCACCGCTGGAGGATCGGGGCCGAAGTTCCAAAACATACTCCCCTAAATCGGCCCTGAGCTCCAGCGGTGACCTCCTCCGGCTGCCGCTGGCTGCTCGGCGGGCCTCTAGGCTTAGGCGAGCCCCCGGCTCGGTTTGGGCCTACAGGCCCAGCCGAGCCGGGGACTCGCCTAAGCCTAGAGGCCCGCCGAGCAGCCAGCGGCAGCCGGAGGAGGTCACCGCTGGAGGATCGGGGCCGAAGTTCCAAAACATACTCCCCTAACTCGGCCCTGAGCTCCAGCGGTGACCGTCCTCCGGCTGCCGCTGGCTGCTCGGCGGGCCTCTAGGCTTAGGCGAGCCCCTGGCTCGGTTTGGGCCTACAGGCCCAGCCGAGCCGGGGACTCGCCTAAGCCTAGACAGCACCCAGCGGCAGCCGGAGGTGGTCACCGCTGGAGGATCGGGGCCGAAGTTCCCAAACAAACACACCCCAAAATCGGCCCTGAGCTCCAGCGGAGACCTCCTCCGGCTGCCGCTGGCTGCTCGGCGGCCCTCTAGGCTTAGGCGAGCCCCCGGCTCGGTTTGGGCCTACAGGCCCAGCTGAGCCGGGGACTCGCCTAAGCCTAGAGGCCCGCCGAGCAGCCAGCGGCAGCCGGAGAAGGTCACCGCTGGAGGATCGGGGCCGAAGTTCCCAAAAAATACACCCCAAAATCGTCCCTGAGCTCCAGCGGAGACCTCCTCCAGCTGCCGCTGGCTGCTCGGCAGGCCTCTAGGCTTAGGCGAGCCCCCGGCTTGGCTTGGGCCTACAGGCCCAGCCGAGCCGGGGACTCGCCTAAGCGTAGAGGCCGGCCGAGCAGCCTGCTCGGCCAGAGGAGGTCACCGCTGGAGCTCAGGGCCGATGTTGCCTAACACATACTCACCGACATCGGCCTTTAGCTCCTCCAGCGATGGCGGTCCCGCTTGCAGCATCCTCTCTCTCTCCGTTGCTCGCCGGAATGACGTCACGAAAGCCTTTGACCCCGGGGGTCAAAGGCTTTCGTGACGTCATCCTGGCGAGCAACGGAGAGAGGATGCTGCAAGCGGGACCGCCATCGCTGGAGGAGCTAAGGGCCGATGTCGGTGAGTATGTGTGGAACCGGTGGAGGACTCGAGGCCGATGTAGGTGAGTATGTGCTCTACACACACACACACACACACCCTGCTTGCTCGGCCGGTATCCAAGCTTAGGCGAGCCCCCGGCTTGGCTTGGGCCTAGAGGCCCTGCCGAGCCGGGGACTCGCCTGAGCATGGAGGCCGGTCGAGTTGCATGCTCGGGCGTCCTCCAGGCTCAGGCGAGTCCCCGGCTCGGCTGGGCCTCTAGGCCCACGCCAAGCCGGGGGCTCGCCTAAGCTTGGTCGGCATCCAGGCTCAGGCGAGCCCCCGGCTTGGCTTGGGCCTAGAGGCCCAGCCGAGCCAGGGACTCACCTGAGCCTGGAGGACGGCCGAGCATGCAACTCGACCGGCCTCCATGCTCAGGCGAGTCCCCGGCTCTGCTGGGCCTCTAGGCCCAAGCCGGGGGCTCGCCTAAGCTTGGATACCGGCCGAGTAAGCAGGGTGGGTGTGGAGAGCACATACTCACCTACATTAGCCCTGAGCTCCAGCGGTGACTGTCCTCCGGCTGTCGCAGGCTGCTCGGCCGGCCTCCAGGCTCAGGCGAGCCCCCGGCTTGGCTTGGGCCTACAGGCCCAGCCGAGCCGGGGCCTCGCCTAAGCCTGGAGGCCGGCCGAGCAGCCTGCGACAGCCACCGCTGAGGCTCTGGGCCAATGTAGGGGGACACATACTCACCTACATCGGCCCTTAGCTCCTCCAGCGATGGCGGTCCCGCTTCCAGCGTCCTCTCTCGCTCCGTTGTTCGCCGGAATGACGTCACGAAAGCCTTTGACCCCGGGGGTCAAAGGCTTTCGTGACGTCATCCCGGCGACCAACGGAGCGAGAGAGGACGCTTGAAGCGGGACGCGGGACCGCCATCGCTGGAGGAGCTAAGGGCCGATGTAGGTGAGTATATCCACGAGCGGGGGGGCCATATCCACAAGCGGGGGGGCCATATCCACGAGCGGGGGGGCCATATCCACGTGCTGGGGCGATATCCACGTGCTGGGGCAGTATCCACGTGCTGGGGCGATATCCACGTGCTGGGGCAGTATCCACGTGCTGGGGCAGTATCCACGTGCTGGGGCAGTATCCACGTGCTGGGGCAATATCCACGTGCTGGGCAGTATCCACGAGCTGGGGCAGTATCCACGTGCTGGGTCAATATCCACGTGCTGGGGCAGTATCCACGTGCTGGGGCAGTATCCATCCACGTGCTGGGGCAGTATCCACGAGCTGGGGCAGTATCCACGTGCTGGGGCAGTATCCACGTGCTGGGGCAATATCCATGTGCTGGGCAGTATCCACGAGCTGGGGCAATATCCACGTGCTGGGGCAGTATCCACGTGCTGGGGCAGTATCCACGTGCTGGGGCAGTATCCACGTGCTGGGGCAATATCCACGTGCTGGGGCAATATCCACGTGCTGGGTCAATATCCACGTGCTGGGGCAGTATCCACGTGCTGGGGCAATATCCAGGAGCTGGGGCAGTATCCACGTGCTGGGCAGTATCCACGTGCTGGGCAGTATCCATCCACGTGCTGGGGCAATATCCACGTGCTAGGGCAGTATCCACGTGCTGGGGCAGTATCCACGAGCTGGGGCAATATCCACGTGCTGGGGCAATATCCACGTGCTAGGGCAGTATCCACGAGCTGGGGCAGTATCCACGTGCTGCGGCAATATCCACGTGCTGGGGCAATATCCACGTGCTGGGGCAATATCTACGTGCTGGGCAGTATCCACGTGCTGGGGCAGTATCCACGTTCTGGGGCAGTATCCACGTGCTGGGGCAGTATCCACGAGCTGGGGCAGTATCCACGTGCTGGGCAGTATCCACGTGCTGGGGCAATATCCACGTGCTGGGGCAGTATCCACGTGCTGGGGCAATATCCACGAGCTGGGGCAATATCCACGTGCTGGGGCAATATCCACGTGCTGGGGCAATATCCACGTGCTGGGGCAGTATCCACGTGCTGGGGCAATATCCACGAGCTGGGGCAGTATATCCACGAGCTGGGGCAGTATACATGAGCAGGGGCAGTATATCCACAATAGACTGCCCTCTGGGCAGGCTTTACAACTAGTCACTTATAAAATAACAATTATTCAAAAAGAATCTACACTCTCCTCTTATTGCACAGCACAGAGGACGCATGATCCACCATCGTCAAATTCCTAATATATCATTATTATATGTATACGTCATGTCCTGCCAGAATGCTATAACTAAAAATATTTTTGGAAACATTAAAAAAAGTGTGTGTGATTTTTTTTCATTTTAAAGTTGGGGGGGGGGGTGCCAAGTATAGGATCCGCCTCAGGTGCCAAATGTTCTAGGTACGCCCCTGACGTGAGCACCAATATAATGAATTGGATTCTAAAGGAAACAGGGAGCCAGTGTAGAGATTGACAAAGGGGTGAGGTGTGGGAGGTGCAGGAGGTGAGGTGTGTGAGCCTGGCATAGGCGTTCATTACAGACTGCAGAGTCAGAATCTGGGACCTCTACAGGCCACAGAGAAGGAGGTTACAGTAGTCAAGGCGGGAGATAATAAGAGCTTGGATGAGCATTTTAGCAGAGTCCTGATTAAGACTGGGACGGACGCGTGCAATGTTTTTTAGGTGGAAGTAGCGAGATTTGGTTAGCGACTGAATGTGAAGAGTAAAGGAGAGATCAGAGTCCTAGAGTACCACTAGGCAACGAGTCTGAGAGGCAGAAGTGATGTTGGCACCATTCACCTGAATGTAGAAATGGAGGTTTTAGAGGGAGGGAAGACGAGAAGTTCAGATTTAGAGAGGTCGAGCTTTAGGAAATGGGAAGTCATCCAGTCGAAGACAGCTGATAGAAGGAGAGAGATTGGGTAAAGAAAGGTAGATTTGGGTGTCGTCAGCATAGAGGTGATATTGGAGTCCATAGGAATAGATGAGGTGGCCAAGAGAGGTCGTATAGATTGAGATGAGTAGGGGACGCAGAACAGAGCCTTGAGGTACCCCAACTGAAAGAGGAATTGGGGAAGAGGCACCACCAAAGGATACCATGAAGGAGTGAAGAGAGAAATAGGAAGAGAACCAGAAGAGAATGTGTCACTGAGGCCAAGTTGACGCAGCATGAGGAGCAGGAGAGGGTGGTCAACTGTGACAAATGCAGCAGAAAGGTCAAGAAGAATAAGGAGGGAGAAGTGAGCTTTGGTTTTAGCAACAGCTAAATCATTAGTCACCTTGGTCAGAGCAGTCTCAGTAGATTGTTGAGAGCGAAAGCCGGACTGATGCGGGTCGAGTAGAGAGTTAGCAGCGAGAAAACCGGTGAGCTGGTTATAGATCAGGCGTTCTAGGATTTTGGCGGCAAAGGGGAGCAGAGAGATGGGACGGTAGTTTAAGAGGGAGTTGGGGTCAAGAGATGGCTTCTTTAGAATGGGGTTGATCAGACCATGTTTGAATGCAGAGGGGAAGAGTCCAGAGGAGAGGTTAAAAATATGAGTCAATGCAGGGTCAATTACTGGTAGGACAGACCGAAAAAGGTGTGAGGGAATGGGGTCAAGTGGACAGGTGGTTGTGCAGGAGGACAAGAGAACTGCGGAGACATCCTCCTCTGAGACCGGAGATAAGGAAGACATAGTAGAAGGGAGTGAGGGAGTCAGTGGGGTAGAATGGTTAAAGGAGGAGGGCGGTGAATGGTGCTGCATTGCTTGTTTTATATGTACTGTAAAAGCATATATTGCCTCTGCTGTAGAACAGAAAAAAATAATTTTGCATTTACTTTATTCAATTTTTTTTTTTTTACGCATTACATGGTCATGTCTGTATCATTGTAAAGACCAGACACAGACCTTTTTCAAAGACCCCCTCACTTAACCTTGTGCGGTGTACAATTCAGAAATGCAGGGTTTCAAAGTCCCCCTGTGTCTGCTCACTGCAGTGCAACGGTCTAGATTGTGAATTAAACAATGCATTGCATCACCAGATACACACTTGCTGGTAGTGTGGAATATGAGAAGGTGAGTTAGCACAGCATCACTGTGCCCTTTATAACTGTAAACTGAATAATAGTGCTGCGTTAGGAAAAAAAATAGAAAAAATTATTTTAATAGATATTTGAATTTTTTGTAACTCTAGCCTGGTTATATTTGGAAATAAGCAGGCCTTTCCAATGATACCTCATATGTCCTTCTAACTCTTAGGGCTCCAGAGATACAGTGGTCTAAATTATTGCAAATTGTAAAAAAAAAACAACATATTTTTTTACACACACAGAGCAAGGCACCCCCTTGTGGCAAGCACCTGTAGGCACATGCCTACTCTGCCTAATTATAAATCCGGCCCTGGGTGTGGCCGGCTACCAACGGAGGCAGACGTGTCCTGGTGGAGCTCCGCACGTCTGCTGCTTTTGTGGACTTCCAGCTGACTGTTGCCAAGACATTTTCTTAATTTGAAGTACCACCATAGCTGGTCACTGGAGTCGCGCTGTCCGGAGCCTGTTAAGTCTCCCCCCTCCGGACCAGAGAAGAGCTGTTTCGGGTCCCCGTTCCTTGCCGGGCACGTGCTGCATTTGGCCATCTTGGGACCTAGGCTCTAGCTTGAGTGCAGCCTGATCCACTCTCAGTCTATATCCTGGGTACGCAGTTACGGCAGGCCGGGGGGATGGAGGGCCCCCATCCTCCGGCCACCGAGGCTGTTCCCATAGCGGAGATTGCGGAGGTGAGTGCGGACTGGCGGCGGCTGGCTCGCCCTTTCCCCACCAGAACCCTGGGTGATGTATTGGAGGAGCTCAAGGCCTGTTTGGAGTCGCTGCCCGGGGAAGACTATGAGCGCCTGCTCACACGCGGCGAATAGCGCCGGCTGACGGAGGTACTATGGACTGGTTGGCGGCTGGAAGCTTTGGAGGGGGCTGCGCGGGAGGATGGACCCTCTGTCGTTCACATAAATGACATACCCATGGTGGAGGAGGCATGCGACGGTGAGGCGCAGCAGATCAACGAGACGGGCAAGATGATAGACAACACTGTTTGGGAGACTGAAGCGGATCTGGTGCGGTGGCTAGAGACAGAGTGGCAGAAGACCCTGCGTGGTTTGCTGATATTCTCGCTGTGCTGGAACTGCGACAGATCCCCGGGGGGCTGTTGGCCGACGAGTCTGCCTGGGCCTTGTGATATTGCCCTCGCAATGTCTGTGGTGAGACGTGATGGGCCCAGTGGAGCACTGCTGGAGTTAAGGTGGCTGCATACCAACGCCGGGCCTGGTAGGGCTTCGGGCTCCCTAGATGACGCTGGGCTTGGACTCTGGCCGCTGCTGTTCCGTGACACTGGCTGAGGCCTCTATGCTGGACTTCGGACGGATCGGCTCTCCCGCCAAGTTGTGGATGCCACACCAGTTATATCTGTTCTTGTTATTTTCTTTTTTTTTTTATTTATTGAAAGCGCAGAATACATAACAAAATATATATGGCCAACAAGCGTACCACAAATGTGGTGTAAGATAGAAAATACATGCCACGGTATGTTCAAAAAATACTAAAACAAACTCAATCTGCAATGTTCATATTAGAAAAAAAACCGTAATAGTTAAATAGGAGGGAGAGAAAAAAAAAAAAAAGAGGGGGGGGAAGAAGGGTACAGGAAAGGGAGAGGTATGTGTGGTGTGTGGAGTAGAAGATGAAAGATGTAGGTAGGAAAGGTAACGGAGGACGAGATACACAAGAGTAGGCGCGGGAAGGTAGTGATGGAAGTTACGCTAGACTGGAAGTGTGGAAATTGGATAAGTAGGAGAGTATTCTCATAGGATCTAGAGAAGGAAGAACAAGTGAGGACAGGAGAGGGGGTCGGTAGCCTCTGGGATAAGACTCCACTCGGAGCGGGGGTGCCAAATCCCGCTCCCACCCTAAGTCTCCACATCTATCTCCTCTTGGAGCACTCGTCCAGGCGCGGTTGTCGTGAAGTTCTCCCAGTGAAACCACTTGGCGAGATGTTGGGTCATCTTGTTTGAGGCCACGGCCAGCAGACTCTCATGGGAGCGTGCCTCCTCTACCCGCATCATCCATGTCTTTGTTTGTGGGGGACCTCCCTTCAACCAGTTCAAGGCAATGGTGGAACGTGCAGTAAGTAGTAGGGGGAGGAGAACCAAGCGTTTTAGAGTCCTCAGAGAGTAGGGTACCTGGAGCAGCAAAAAGACCTGAGCTACTAGTGGAAGATCTACATCTGTTACCTGTTTGATAGTATCGCGAACCGAGGTCCAAAAAGGACGTATTTTCGAGCAGGTCCACCAGATGTGTAAATAGTCTCCAAGGTCTTGGTCGCATCTCCAGCACTGTGGTGAAGTTCGGAGACCTATGCGAAATTGCAGCTCCGGGGTGCAATACCAGAATGTAATAAATTTGTACGCCTGTTCCTGCAATCCAGCCATTTGCGTGCCATGATGGATTAGGTCATATGTCTTAGACCAACTCTCTTCCGTTATTGGTGTTTCCAATATCTCCTCCCACTTAGCCTCGAAGGAAGGTGGGTCCGTCTGAGTAGTGGTGTTCAGAATGGCATATAAGGCCGAAATGCCGTGCGTGAGTGCGGTGGTGGAGACACAGAGGCGCTCAAAGGCAGTGAGGGTCTGCACAAGTCTATGTTGTCCCGGAAGGGACCTGAGATAGTGAAGTATTTTAAAGTAATTAAATCTTTCAAGGAAAGTCGGAGGTGTCAGTACAGCCGCACTGTCCCATGGGGGTGTGAATGCAGCATCCCTCAACATCGCCAGCGCACTGGGGCAGCGGGGGTGCTGTAATCTTTCTCTTAAGACGGGATTCAGCCCTGCTAGAAATGAGGGGTTGTCCGCGAGCGGCAGAAGCGGGGATGGATAAGAGGAAAGTCGCCTTCGCGTGATGGAAGAGTCCCAGATTTGTAAGGTCGCCTTGATCATTGGGTTTGTCCGAGTGTTGTCTGGCCTGCAAGATCTTGCGACCCACGGCAATGCCCATAGACGAATCCCCGAGGAAGCGTCCTCAAGGTCTAGCCACAGGGGTCCCCTTCCCCCCGTGGACCACTTCGTGACCCGCAAAACGTGCGATGCCAAGTAATATTTATGTAGGTCCGGCAAAGCCACTCCACCTGCCGATTTAGAACAGATCAGTGTGGTCCATCTCACCCGTGGCCGTGAGTCGTGCCAGACAAATTTCAAGATCGCTGTTTTGAGCATTGCGAAGAAAGTCTGTGGGATGTGTATCGGTATGGTCTGGAAGAGATAGAGCAGACGTGGCAAGATGTTCATTTTTATGATCCTAAGACGTCCAAACCATGAAACGTTGACCTTCCTCCAGGAAAGTAAGTCTGTTTTCAGGGTTTCCCACGGGGGGGGGGGAAGTTGGTCTCAAAGAGGGAGGTAAGTCTGGGCGTTAGTTTGATACCCAAATATTTCATGGAGCAGGTGCACCATTTGAACGGGTGGGAGGTTCGTAAAAGGTGTGCTGTTTTGGCGGGCACTGTGATATTAAGTATTTCTGATTTTGCCAGGTTGATCTGCAAATTCGCAAGCTCCCCATATGTCCGGAATTTAGGCTTGTGCACCGATTTTTTTTTCGGTTCGATTCAATTTTTCGGATTTTTAAACTTTTCGATTCGGCTCGTTTCGACCGATTTCTGTTTCGATTCGGTTCGGCTCGACTCGTTTTTCGTGTACTTTTTTTTCGGAATTTCGACCATTTTTTGTATTTTCGTGTCACTTAGCTCGTTTTTTGTATCGACTTTTCGGATTTTCGGAAATTTTCGTTTTTCGGAATTGTAAATGGTTTCGGAATATCGACCATTTTTCGTATTTTCGTGTCAGCTCGTTTTTTGTATCGACTTTTCGTATTTTCGAAAATTTTCGTTTTTTCGGAACGTCTGTTCTCCTCGTTTCAAAGCAATAAATTTCGATTTGACACATTTCAAGTACATTCGAAAATTCCGAAAATATTTCGTTTCGGCTCGGAAAACTTTTCGGATCTAAAAATTTTCGGAAAATCGGCCGCATCCGAAAACACGAATCGGGAAATTTCGTGAAAATTCCGAAATGCACATCCCTACCGGAATTCCGAGACAATTTCGGGTAGGGAATTTTGGGGTTCAGATACAAAGAACAAGAGGTCGTCCGCATATGCGGCAACCCTGTGTTCTTCAACGTGACCTTTTGTTCCTTTGATCAGCTGATTATTACGTATCGACTCCAAGAAAGGTTCCAAAGATAATGCGTATAAGAGCGGAGACAGGGGACAGCCCTGTCGTGTACCGTTGAGGATCCGGAATGGGCTAGATAATGCTCCGTTCACCCTCACTGTAGCTGTGGGGGCGGTGTATAATGCTGTAATCCAAGTGTAGAATGAACCCACTATTCCCCTCGCGTCCAATGTTGCAAATAGGAAAGGCCACGCTACACGATCGAATGTCTTCTCAGCATCGGTCGAGAGCAAAAGGACCTCTTCCCTAGAGCGATGTGTCTCGTGAATCACATTCAGGGCACGAATTGTGCCGTCTCGTGCTTCTCTTCCCGGCACAAAACCCACTTGATCCCTCCGTACCAACAGGGGAACAAAAGGCTGGAGCCGCAGTGCCAGTACCAGGGAGAATAGTTTAAGGTCGCAATTGAGCAGCGATATTGGTAGGTAGCTGGAACATAATGTGGGGTCCCTGCCTTCCTTTGGGATGACTGAAATGCTAGCTAGAGTAGATTGCGCGTGAAGATGAGAGCCATCTGTCAAGGCGTTGACAGAAGCTGCGAGATGTGGCAGAAGAGTCCCTGCGAATTTTTTATAATATTCGGAGGGGAGCCCATCTGGACCCGGTGCCTTTCCTTTCTTCTGGCGTTTCAACGCTGCCAGAAGTTCACAGACTGTAATCGGGTCATTCAGCGAGTCCCGTTCAGTCCTAGTCAGTCGTCTGTGAATTCGAGTAGAGAGATACTCCGAGATCTTGTGGTTGAGGTCAGGGGTTGGCGTCATGGCACTGGAGTACAGTGCTTCGCAATAATCGCGAAATGCCGTGACGATAGCATCTGGAGATTTCGAAGGGGGAGACGCTCCCGTCCGTATTTCGGGGATGTAGTTGTGTGCCCGCTGTTTCCGCAGCATCCTTGCCAGTAGTCTACCCGGCTTATTCTCGTGGTATGCGAAAAAGCATTTGGTTTGGAGCACCGCTCTGTGTAGCTGATGTTGGGATAATTCTTCCAAACGCAATCGTTTCTGGAGTAATGAGCTATAAATTTGTGGGTCTCTGGTTTGCATATGGACCAATTCCAGCTGTCTGATCTCATCTAGTAGGTTCTTAGTCTCTAGTACGCGGTCCCTTTTTTTGCCGATGCCAGACCTATTAAGGTCCCCCGTATGGCAGCTTTATGCGCCTCCCACACTGTATGTGCCGAGACCCCTCCGCCACCGTTTTCCGCAAAGTAATGACAGAGAGAGTCATGTACCGTGTCTTCTATCAGCTTATCCTGTAATAAGGAGATATTCAGTCTCCATTGAAAGTGGCGTGGGCGGGAGTGCGCCGATCTGAGAGCGAGGGCGACTGGGGCATGGTCCGACCACGTATGGCTCTGAATAGAAGAGGATAGTACATCGTCCAGTGCAAAATGTGAGATAAAGATATAATCGAGGCGTGAATAAGGCTATCCTAAACAAAAGATAAATCCAGGTTAAGTATCCATGTAATTGGGCAGACTAGATGGGCCGAAAGGTTCTTATCTGCCGACATTTTTCTATGTTTCTAAGACGAATGCACATCCGAGAAAAAAGTGTAGTCCTTTGTGGTCGGGTGTAGGAAGCGCCACCCGTCTACCAGTTGTAGTTCTTGCAGTTTGCGGCGCATCGTTCTCACCACATGCAAGGGGACCCTTGTCGTGCCCACGGAGGAGTCCTCGGGGGAGGGGGGGGGTGCATCTCCACATTAAAGTCCCCTCCTAGGACCAAGGTGCCCTCCATGAAGGGGATGAGTTTGGCGGCTATCTTGTGAAGGTATTTATGTTGCTTTGTGTTAGGGAGGTAGACAGACGCGAACGTGTATTTCCTCCCTGCTATGGAGCCTTTCAAAAAGACCACTCTGCCTCTACGAGGCGAGCGTTGAGGTCTTGCTTCTGGCCGGTCTGGCCGTCCAGGCGGTCCTCCGGTCTCCCAGTCCGACACCGGGGTGGGTGGAAGTGCGAGTTGATGAAGAAAGTGCGGAGCATCCGCTGGCTTACGGATCGCGACAGTGGTGCCATCCAAGCGAACCTGCAGGGAAAAGGGGAATCCCCACCTGTATGCCAAGTTGTTGAGTCGTAATAAATTAGTGATAGGCCTCAAGGCCTTTCTTGCTGTCAACGTGAACGGGGATAGGTCATTGTATAGTTCCAGATTGTAGCCGTTTACGTCCCAATTCCGGCGGGTGAATGCCGCGGCCATGAGGCGGTCTTTGAGGGAGAAGCTGGTGACCTTACAGATCACATCTCGGGGTGGCTCTCCCAACGACGGTAGAGGTCTTAGGGCACGATGTGCTCTGTCTAGTGGAAACAGAGGCACTTCCGGGTCATTCAAGATTTTCAGAAACACACATTCCAGGCAGTTTCGTAAGGTGTCTGGGGGGACATTTTCCGGTAGCCCCCTAACTCGTACGTTATGTCGACGGCCTCTGTTATCGAGGTCGTCTAACTTGCGTTTAACCTCGGAGAGATCTGTCGCCAGCGAGGGGGGTAAAGCCAGGGGTGCGTTTGCTCTCTGTTCCAGGGAATCAACCCGTGTATTCAGGCCCATGATATCGTTACGTACCTCCTGCACTTCTGCCTGTATGGTCGCCCGAAAATCTTCCATCATAGCCGCTATATCTGATCTCGTTGGGAGGGCAGCCACCATCCGCTCCAGCCTGCATGCCGCCTGGTGTGCGTCCGGCGCGTGTTCGGGTGAGGGTTGTGAGGCCGCCATTTCCTGGGAGCCAAGCTCGTAGGCCGCTGCGGAGGTCCTCGGCGGTACTTGGTGGATAAATTCGTCAATCGGTCCGGATGTTGCTCGAGGACGTCCACGGGGTGTCGTGGGAGTGTGGGAGATTCTTTTCCCTCGCACCATTGCCCAGCTGCGATGATTGTAGGCTTTGAAGTCGGAGGGGACCGACGAGCTAGGGGTTTATGCGTCCATCTTAGTCCGGAGTCAGGCCACGCCCCCTTGTTATTTTCTTTTGATGAGACCCCCCTATAAGCAGGTTTTCCATCCCCAGGCCCTTTTTTCTCCCTTATGACCTGATTTTGCTAAACAAGCCCATTTGAAGTACCCGTTCCCCCCCCACACTTTTCTTTCATACTGACATGTGGAACTTATTATTTGACTTTTCATTCCTGTGCCACCTTTTCAGATGACTTTTGTCCCCCCTACCTCTGTAGCCCCCCCCTATTTTTCTTTATTTTGGCTACACTGGGTAGTCCCAAGGACTAAGCTGTGGCCTGGAGCCCAGCTTTGCCCTGGGTGCCCGGGCCTGGTGCCAGGTACCCCACCCCCCGTGGCCTTCTCCCGCGGTCTATTTTCGGCTGGCTGGGTATGTGCCGGGGGCAGCACCGATATGGCCTTTGCCATTTTCTCCTCACCCACCCCCCTTTTTCTCCCCCTTCCCCCATTCTTTTTTATTTTTTATGTGCTGCCTACTAGATGACATGTTTGGACCCTGCAAGGCGTTTTTTTTTTGTTTGTTTTCCTATTCCTATTTCTGGATGAGACCCCCCAATTGAGGATGATTTTGCTGACATCTAGCTGTCCTCGGATGATTTTATTTTCTACTTTACTGAGACACCCCTTTATTTTGGGACACCGAAATAGTGTCACGTATCCCCCTGAATACCAGAATAGTGGTCCCTATACGTAGACCGATCTCTAACCTTCCGATCCTTGAATGGTCGGCACAACTAGACAGATAATTAACCAGACAATATACAAAAAAGGGTAAACACCAGACAGATGTACAGAATAGAGTATTCGTTCTCCCTAGGACTCCAGAAACAGAAAAGGTAGTCTGCTGTATATATATGGTTACACACAGACTACCACAGGAGCCAAGGCTGTTTAGGAGCAGAGGCGTAACGGAGTAGTTGCCAACGCTAATGAACATATACAATGAGGTTTGTTTGTCAATGCCAGGAGTCATACACAGGGGTGATTCGTTTGCCAATGCCAGGAGTTATACACAAGAGTGATTCGTTTGCCAATGCCAGGAGTCATACACAGGAGTGATTCGTTTGCCAATGCCAGGAGTCATACACAGGGGTGATTCGTTTGCCAATGCCAGGAGTCATACACAGGGGTGATTCGTTTGCCAATGCCAGGAGTCATACACAAGAGTGATTCGTTTGCCAATGCCAGGAGTCATACACAGGGGTGATTCGTTTGCCAATGCCAGGAGTCATACACAAGGGTGATTCGTTTGCCAAAGCCAAGGCTCATATACAGAGGATCAATAAATTGGTTGGAAGCAGAAAGTCAGTAACTGACAACACCAGACACACGCGAGAGCTCTGCGGGAAAATGATACCCACGCAGGGCACCGGTGAACTAGTGAAGCCGGGTTTTAAACCCGGCGGGTCCGCGTCATA